>OX419684.1:10010000-10651557 GCA_948474745.1 Oligia latruncula
TTATGACTGAACTTATAAAGATATGACGTAGATACTGTTTTTTTTTTAACCATTTATTAGATAACCACCTACAGCCACAACCAAAATCCTCCCTCTTACAGAGAAGAAGCATGTGTCCCAGCAGTGGGAACATTAAAGACTGATTATGTAACCACAACAAACAATATTTTATTCTACTTTATGTTTTGTTCAATTTATAAACACTTGTTAGCTCTTTTAATTTTAATTTTATATTAGAGCAGAGTATGAAACATGCCTCGGAAAGCACGTTAAGCCGTTGGTCCCGGCTGTCATTCGTGGATCTTTGACAGCCGCTACGGGTAGTGTAGGAGAAGCACTATAATTCTAGCTCCGTTTGGTACTAGATATAAGTTTAGGATTAAGAAATGTACTGATTATGTAATAAATGTAAACAAGACTGTGCTTGTCCGTAGGGAGTCGGTACAAGGCATGAACCGGTCGCGACTTGCTCGCAGGCAAACAACAGAAAAACTGCGAACAGGTTTGTGCCTGTCTGTTGGAAGTCGACAGGTCGCGACCTGTACGACCGGTGTAGCTGAAAAATGGGGGCGTGGCCACTGTTTTAGCCACGCCGATTGGTGTAAGATAATAGGGTGGGGTGAGGTGTACCCACTACGTAAGCCATAGAGACAAAACTATAAATATGCCTCGCCATAGAAATTGTTAGTGAGTCCGGAAAATCTACTGATCGAGCAACATATAGCGGTCGTAATGCTCGACGGAGCCCTGTAATTAGTCGCGAGTCTGCCTTTTAATTGTGTTAAGTAAGTTAAATTGTTTTGTGATTATTGTGATTTGTGTCTTTTGTGTATTTCGTGTTTGCTGATTTTTGTACGTGCTTTTTCTAATTATAAATGTGTGAATCATAGTGCACTGGTTTAATTTGCGAGCAGACGGTTATAACCCCCGCCTATCAGAGTCTAACCACCAAAGCACAGCACGCAGGTTGTTCTGGTAAAAGTTTCGTGTGCTGTGATCAACATTGGTCCTTGCGAGCCGGATAACCGATTGTCCGGGCGTAGTCTTACAAACTAGCGTTCGGAGTCGGATTACGCTAATAGGCGAATTAACCAGTGACAATGAGTGAGAAAAGTGCCGTAACCACGCGAAGCAAACTACGCAAAATGACTGAAAAAGCAGACGCGCGGCGCAGGGAAGCCGCCATCGCCTCGGACTCAGGCTTACTGTCCGAAGTACCACCGGGTTCACCATCAATAGCACCAACAATAACATCAGCGGCTGCCCCCAATATACCGCTGACCGGGGGTCGAGTAATCGACTACAGTGAAAAGCCGGCAGAGAGCGTATCAAGGCAGACAGTCGCAAGATCGACGCGGAGCAGCAGAGTTTCGTCCAAGAATAGTCGCAAGGGCGTCGAATTCTTACGGAAGAAGGCCGAATACGAAGCTGAGCGTGACCTGGTGCACATCAGGGAGAGCCTGGTGAAGAAAAGGATGGAGGTGGAAATAGCAGAGATCGAGGCGAATGCAGAAAGTGATGACTCAAACTCAGAGGTGGATACGGCGCACCGCGTTGAAGAATGGATAGACACAACGCCCCAAGCGCCGCAGGCAGACACGGCGCTGTTTACGGCGGCTGCGTCACGCGCACCGTCGGCGTCGCACGCGCCGCTCGAGGGCACCGCGCCGTATGAAGCACCTACGATTCAAGATCGAAACGTAAGTAGAGTGAATCTTGAACCTGATATGTACCGTGTGCCGGCTATGTTAAGCGAGAATAGTGTGTCGCAGACGTATAGAAACCCAGTGAGCAATGCGGGGCCTATGCATACGCCAGCCCATACTGAAGCGGTTAGATTCCGTTTGCCCGACGATTATCCCGCCTTCACCACTCCGGTCACAAGTGTACCTCGAGTATCGACACTCGAGTCGGTCACACAGCGACACGGAAATAGCGGAGTGGGCGCAGCAGAAAGGCAGCGACTATCGTCGAACGATAGAGACAGGAAGATAGATAAACTGGCTGAAGCGATCACGAACATGGCACGCCCGCACCCGGTACCCAGACAGGCTTACGAATTGCCACATTTTAACGGTGACCCAGCCGATTGGATATCTTATAGGAATATGTACTGGGACACTACTGAATTGTATAACTTTAGGCCGCATGAGAATATAGCGCGTCTGAAGTCCTCTTTACATGGAGAGGCGAAGATCGCAGTGGAGGACTTGTTACGGTCGTCGAGAGACCCCACTGAGATAATACGCGCGCTGGAAGAAGAGTACGGTCACCCGACCGTCATACTTCAATACGCCTTAAAGAAGGTAAGAGAGTTACCAAAGGTATCGGAAAGTGGCCAGGAACTGAGGAAGTTCTCGTCAACGGTTAGGAACTGCGTGTCGCTACTGAAGAATGTCAGAGCAGATGGGTACTTGAACAACCCACAATTGGTAAGTGAGCTACTGAACAAGCTGACGCCAGTTCAACGTGCTCAGTATGGTGATTTCGCTATGGGCCTGGACAACTCACAGGGGGTGGACCTAAGAATATCACCCAGCTTGGAAATACTGTCACGGTTCCTCATACACGTGACACGCTCTACATCATACTACTTACAACCAACCGTGTATGAACCGGACCAAGCTAAACCTCCTGTGAAGCAGCAGCAGACCAGCGGACGGACTCGACCAGCGAACGCTGCACGCCCAGTCACAAATAAACCACAGATGATGCATCGTGTAAATACGCAGAGCGACGAGAATAGCATACAGAGAGAATGCATAATGTGCCACGGCAAACATGCCACAGAAGACTGTGACCATTTTAAAAAGCTAAACGTACAAGAACGATGGGAACTAATCAAGAAAGAAAAAGTGTGTTTTAATTGCCTGAGTACAAAACACACGAAAAGGTTCTGTCGTGCGAAAAAGTGTAAAAAGTGCGACTACAGACATCATGTACTGTTACACGAAGACAGGTCGAAACAAGACACGAAACCGGAGTGTGTAACCAATATAGGTGAGTGGCGAGCCACAGCATTACTAAAAATAGTGCCAGTGTCAGTGTGTAACAAAGGTGATAATGACAATCAGTGCTATGCGTTGCTGGACGACGGGGCAACAGTGTCGCTGATTGACAGCTCGCTCGCCACTAACCTACCGGGCCCACGTGTGCCATTAATGTTGAAAACCGCGGGAGGTCATGCCGTATCGGACCTCACCTCGCGGGTGGTGCAATGACCTCATCAGTGATCAACGACAACGCGCACCTTCGCGACTTGGGTTGCACAGAAATGAGGGGAGCCAAGCCGCTGCTGCTGATCGGGCAGGACAACTGGGAGCTGCTCGTCGGCGGGGACACCCGCCGTGGACGATCCGGTAAGCCAGTTGCCTCACTTACTAAGCTAGGTTGGGTCATACATGGACCATTTGATAACGCCAGTAGTACTGAAGCAGTGAACTGCACAACAGTTTCCCTCCCAGATTTGCATGATTTAGTAAAGTCACAGTTTGAGTTAGAATCGATAGGCATTTCTCAAGTAACCCGCAAACATAAAGATGTAGAACGAGCTGTACAGGTGCTAGAAAGTACGAGTCAACGCACCCTTGATAAGACGCAATGGGAAGTAGGTCTTTTGTGGAAGCAGGACAACATTCTGTTGCCTGATAGTTACAGACAGGCCCGGCAGAGGTTATACGGCATCGAGAGGCGGATGCGTAAGGACGCTCGCTTCGCTGAGACGTACGCGAAACAGATAGACCGTTTAGTAGATGAAGGTTATGCACGCAAGGTAGAAGGCGAGGTGGACAGCTCACCGGTTTGGTACCTACCGCATTTCGGTGTTGTAAACCCGAACAAACCAGGGAAGCTGCGCGTAGTCTTCGACGCTGCTGCTACGTCTCAAGGTACGTGTTTGAATGACAACTTATTGACCGGACCTGATCTATTAAATTCATTGTTAGGTATTTTAATTAAATTTAGAGTAGGCCCCATAGCGTTCTCAGGCGATATAGCTGATATGTTTTTGCGAGTTAAGATTAGGGCACAAGATCAGGGCGCACAGCTGTTTTTGTGGAGAGGCGCGGACGATAGTAGGGAACCAGATACCTACGCCATGACATCGATGATATTTGGCGCCGCCTCTTCACCAACCACGGCGATTTACATACTTAATAAAAACGCCAATGAGTGGGTTAACGTCTACCCCGAAGCTGTTGAGGCCATAAGAGATAAGCATTATATGGACGACTATTTAGATAGCACGTGGTCCGTAGAGCAGGCCAACAGCCTGATCGAGCAGGTAGCTAAGATACACGCCTCCGGGGGTTTTATCATACGGGGGTGGGTAACCAACTCAGCAGATTTGAGGGAAAAGTTAAAAGTAGATATGCCCGATAAGGTCCCTCTCGAGAAGGGAAACGGGACGGTGGAAAGAACATTAGGGTTAACGTGGTCACCCAAACGAGACGAACTAGGGTTTGACCTGTCGTTCAAACGGTTGCCACCTGAAATAATAAACGGCGACACGGTACCTACCAAGCGTCAATTTTTAAGCGCGATCATGTCTATCTATGATCCCCTCGGCTTCCTCTATCCCTGCGTCATCCAGACACGAATATTGATGCAGAAGATATGGAAGTCGGGAATCCAATGGGATGAGCCTCTTAAAGACGGAGAGGCAAAAATGTGGTTCGCCTGGCTCAAACATCTGAGCAGTCTGACCGAAGTTAAGATACCGCGGTGGTACGGGCTGAACCTCAGCGATTTAGAGATACATGTGTTCGGGGACGCCAGTGAGCTAGCCTACGCCGCGGTAGCTTACCTTGTGGGTCATAACTCTGAAGGACGTCGAGAGGTCGCCATGTTACTTGGCAAAGCGCGGGTGGCCCCTCAGAAGGTCATATCTATTCCTAGGCTAGAGCTCCAGGCAGCGGTGCTAGCGTGTCGAGTAGCGGACACCGCTGAGAAAGAGTTAGGGCTACCAGTCAGGGAAAAGTTTTACTGGACAG
Source organism: Oligia latruncula (assembly GCA_948474745.1). Taxonomy (NCBI): domain Eukaryota; kingdom Metazoa; phylum Arthropoda; class Insecta; order Lepidoptera; family Noctuidae; genus Oligia; species Oligia latruncula. The sequence goes on from OX419684.1 coordinate 10,014,992, forward strand.
ACAGTGCCACTGTACTTAAGTGGATAAATTCGGAAGCACAAGACTTCCAAAAGTTCATATCTCATAGGTTAGCCGAGATAGATAGGTTATCAGCCAGAGGCAACTGGCGCTGGGTCCCCACGGCGGACAACCCAGCTGACAAGGCGACCAGATTGTCTTGGCCTGATGACCATGCAGCGTGGTTGTCGGGCCCCTCGTTTTTGTGTGATTCACAGGAGCGGTGGCCGGCGTGTCGCGAACCTGAGGCGGCAGAGGCAGACCTCGAGCGCATCCAACGAGTCCACACTGCGGCGGCGGCGGCCCCTGCCGGGCCCCTCCTGGACTACGAGCGCTACTCTACATGGAAGCGCGTGCAGCGCGTTATGGCGCGCGTGCTGATCTTCGTCGAGCGATGTCGCAAACGAAGAGCGACGTCAGAGCTGCGTTCACACGACTTAGAAGAAGCGCACCTCCACCTGATGAGGTTGTGCCAGAACGACAGCTTCCAACGAGAACGGGCCGCCATCCTAAAAGGGTTGCCCGCACCTGACGACAGCCACATAAAGTCGTTAGACCCGATGCTCACCGACGACGGGCTGCTGCGAGTACGGGGACGTCTGACTGCCTGCGAGGAGCTCACATTCGGTGAAAAGCACCCGATTATTCTCGACGGGCGTCACCCTCTGGTAAGGAAGCTAATCGCACACTATCACGCGATGGCTCTGCACGCGAATCACGAGACCGTAGTGAACAACCTACGAGAGACGTACTGGATCACAAAAATCAGAACATCCGTAAAGACCGTGGTCGCGAATTGCCAACACTGTCGCATCACCAGAGCTAAACCCATACCACCAAAGATGGGTGATCTTCCACTCGCAAGGGTAGAAACCACAAGAAGAGCCTTTGTGCGAGTGGGTGTAGACTACTTCGGCCCAATGGAGGTGGCGATAGGGCGGCGCCGCGAAAAGAGGTGGGGAGCACTATTTACCTGCCTCGCTACGCGCGCCGTCCACTTGGAACTGGCCGCCACCTTAAGCGCCGACTCAGCGATACTGGCCCTGAGGCGCCTGATAGCGCGCCGGGGGCAACCTACGCACCTGTACTCCGACCAGGGAACCAACTTCATCGGGGCCAACACCGAGTTACGAGCAGCCCTGAAAGAACTGGATCAAGACCAGCTGAGAGACGAGGCCACCAACCGAGGCATCGAGTGGCACTTCAATCCCCCATCAGCGCCACACATGGGCGGCTGCTGGGAACGCCTGGTCAGGTCGGTGAAAAATGCACTCAAAAGCACGCTCAAGGAGCGGGCCCCTCGTGAGGAGGTCCTCTACACCCTCCTCACTGAGGCTGAACTAATAGTAAACAGCCGCCCGCTGAGCTACGTATACGACGATCACGAGCAACCTGAGGTCCTGACGCCGAACCATCTGCTCCTGGGCACGGCGTCCGGGAGTACACCGTTTGCGCTGAGCAGCTACGAGGACGTCGACTCCCGCCGGCAGTGGCGGCGGGTGAATGCGCTCGCCGACATGTTCTGGCGCCGCTGGCTGCGGGAGTATCTCCCGACTCTGCAACGTCGTGAGAAGTGGACAAATAGTGTGCCAAATGTGCGTGTCGGTGATGTGGTTGTGATCGTAGACAACAATAGAGAACGAAGTGCGTGGACAAAAGGTGTAATACAATCTGTGTATCAAGGCGATGACGGTATCGTCCGTGTTGTAGATGTTAAGACAGCAAACGGGGTCCTGCGTCGACCAGTAGCAAAGATTATTGTGCTTCCCACAGAAATGGATGTAAGTCGGCTGAATCCTCTTACAGGGGGTGGAATGTAGGAGAAGCACTATAATTCTAGCTCCGTTTGGTACTAGATATAAGTTTAGGATTAAGAAATGTACTGATTATGTAATAAATGTAAACAAGACTGTGCTTGTCCGTAGGGAGTCGGTACAAGGCATGAACCGGTCGCGACTTGCTCGCAGGCAAACAACAGAAAAACTGCGAACAGGTTTGTGCCTGTCTGTTGGAAGTCGACAGGTCGCGACCTGTACGACCGGTGTAGCTGAAAAATGGGGGCGTGGCCACTGTTTTAGCCACGCCGATTGGTGTAAGATAATAGGGTGGGGTGAGGTGTACCCACTACGTAAGCCATAGAGACAAAACTATAAATATGCCTCGCCATAGAAATTGTTAGTGAGTCCGGAAAATCTACTGATCGAGCAACATATAGCGGTCGTAATGCTCGACGGAGCCCTGTAATTAGTCGCGAGTCTGCCTTTTAATTGTGTTAAGTAAGTTAAATTGTTTTGTGATTATTGTGATTTGTGTCTTTTGTGTATTTCGTGTTTGCTGATTTTTGTACGTGCTTTTTCTAATTATAAATGTGTGAATCATAGTGCACTGGTTTAATTTGCGAGCAGACGGTTATAACCCCCGCCTATCAGAGTCTAACCACCAAAGCACAGCACGCAGGTTGTTCTGGTAAAAGTTTCGTGTGCTGTGCTCAACAGGTAGTCAGAAGCCCGAACATCTGACAACCAGTTATACCAAGGGGTATCGTATTACCCAGTAACTGAGTTGCCGACCCCAACATATTTAGGAAAAGGCTAGGCAGATGATTAGAGTATTTATGAAACATGCAATCCGGATTTACGCACATACCGTATATAAGTAGGGCACATCGCAAAAGCTCTCTCTACTTCTATTAACATTTACCTAACTTGAGAGAATTTCGTAGTTTATGTTTTTCTTTTGCATTTTGCAGAATATTAGTTACAGTATTAAAGCTGGTGAGCTTATTTAACTACTTTAAGGATAACATTACAATCCACTGGTAGTACTTTGAGGACTTAGATAAGAAACATACTTTCTCTCTACCGACAGGGCTTTTCAATCGAACCTAGAAGTTTAAAATCGGTTAACAGATATATTCTTTGAGTACAATACTTTCTTTTTCAGAACGTTTTTATTCCTGTTTACACAAACACGAGGCGAAATCGAGGCGAAATGCCTGAATAAAAGCGCGCTATTGGATTTTCAACGCTCGGCTCGGTGCCGTAGGTTTTTAAATATTCTTGACAGGTGCGTACGACGACATATCAAGCTATACATTTCCAGTATAAGCTGACTTCACATTGTACGAAAAGCCAGCCAAGTTTCGTGCCAAGTGTACGGAAAGTCATAGAAAAAAATTATAGTCACAGAACATCTTATATATATAAAATGGTAAACTGACTGATTGTTGATATATCAACGCACAGTCTAAACCGCTGCTCCTAGAGACATGAAATTTGGAGGGTGTGTTCTTTGTGAAGAGTAGGTATCCACTAAGAAAGGGTTTTTCGAAATTCCACCCCTAAGAGGGTGAAATTTCACGCGGACGAAGTCGCGGGCAGAAGCTAGTGTGTGTATAAAAAAATACAAATTTGCTCAAATAAGTAGTTTTTTATCATGCTAAATGCAACGAAAAAGTAGAACATAATCCTCTTTCTGTTTATCAAAATCTGCTCAGTACCATATTGGACCAGGATTACGAGAGCCAGCGGAAATCATGCCGAGGATTAGTGAACTACGATGGTTTCATGGCCTTTGACTGCACTCCATACTATGATGAGCTAGATGACTGACAGGGATTAATCCCAAGTAATGATCCCAACGTCGAGCAGGAAGTCGGAGGTACCAATTTTGAAATGCGGTGGGTTATTCGTATAGAACTTGTGCGCCACAAGTTTGAAAATAGAAAATAATTTTGTTTATTATCGAGCCGATAAGGTGAGGTGTGATGCTGATTCCGTGCAGTTTTATGTGCGATGACTTTGAATGGGTTTTGTGCAAAGAAAATTCTAAGTGACTCACAATTGTTTTGTTTAATGTTTAAAGAGCTTGAAAAAGGAAAGTTTATGATTTTATGTTATGTTACGTTAATCATAAACTTTCATTTTTACAGATTTCAATTATAAAACTATATTTAAATTACGCAGGAAAAATAAATCGCACAACAACAACAATAATAAATAAATCAACAGTGTAACTTTAGCAGCATTGCTTTGCAGGTCACATCTAAATTCGAAACGCTACGGACATGAACACTTGACGGACTCAATAATTCCTAGGCATCACTCACTCACACCAGCACAGGTGTGCTTGAGATAGCACAACAGCCCGTATTAGTGACGTCACTTAGGTATACGTTACCCATCCGATCTCTCACGGCCTGTCCGCGACAGCAGGCTGTCACATGACGATAATTCCGAACAACCAATACATTTTAAACCAGTGATGCGAACTGCTCGATGGATTGCGACTTTGTCGATTACAGACACGAATTGAATGAACTTAATAGGCGTGAATCATTCGCATTGTGTTTTGATTTGGCTTTGTATTTACCGATTATGATGATGGAAGTTGTTGGTGAGTTGACAAAATCACGGATGAAGACTGAAAATAGAAAAAAAGGAAGAAAAATCAACAATAAAGTTTACTAGTAGCCACTGAGGAGTTCCACTGTCCACCTCTTGGCTTCATCATGAGACCCTCGTTACCCAAACCCAATCTATTGGACTCGTCAAAACGAATCATATGAGCCCAAACTCGAGGGGTTAACTAGAAGCCACTGAGGAGTTCCACTATCCACCTCCTGGCTTCATCATCAGATCAGTTCCAAGATTCCATATTATTATATTGTCATCGGTCCTGGATTCCGTTACATAGATAGATAGGTTTATTTGTCACAGAAAATCAAAAAGATAAGATATAAGAAAAAGATAAGTCGAATAATTATGAAAAATAAAAAAATAATAATGTACAATCACGAACCCAGAACAGAAATACTCGGCAGCTGCACGTCGGCGTCGTGACTGGGACAGGAAGGGTTCCACTCAGCATAGTACTCTGCTATGGTGGATCCACAGCACAGCGCAGATTTTCAGTGGTCACCCGAAAATGACGTACGTAAATAGAAATAGTGGAACAATGGTGGCCCATTGATCACGGCCGCGACTGACGAGTTGCAGATCGTAGGTTCGAACCCGGCAGGGGCTTTACTTTGTGGAAATTATTTCATCACCACTGCTCTCAAAACGCTGAAGAAAAACATCGTGAGGAAACCGATATGACCAAGAACCAACAATTCGAAGACATGTAACATCCAACAACAAGATAAGAGGTATTGTATTCCAGCAGTGGGAACATTATAGGCTGATTATGCTAAATAGAAACTGCCATAAAAATTATCACAACAATATCGGCCTAACTGTTTTGTATTCCTCAATACGGTTTCCCTCCCCCAAATAAACAAAAACCAATCCTCTGAAGAGTTTCATAATGTCGGAGACAGCGAGATAGAAAGATATTGTATTGATCATCAGATGGTACAGTTCGCGTCAAATAACTTTGCCGCTCTGAAGTAGGCAACAAATCACTGCGCAGTAGTTAATCCTATGAATAAAACAGCAGCGCGCATGGCGCGGATTGGCTCGGCTAGGAAAGAGCCCAGCTTCAGAGCGGCAAAGTTATTTGACGCGAACTGTAACTCTAGTTAAACAGATGCTACTGCAGACTATGCTACTGGTACAGACGCCAGCTCATCAAGCTACCCGAAACTGTCAAATTTTCCCAATCAACTTTGAACCTTATGCTTTATCGATAACGTTGAAAATCTATTAAAGAAATTTGACAGACTGTAGTAGCTTGATGTGCTGGCGTCTGTACATACTGTATCTGATCTGCTTGACTATAGAGACAATTTCATAATCGTGCGATGTTGGTCCCGTCATTTTATATTCCGCATTCAAGCAGTTTTTCAAAATTATGCTAGACAAATTAAATTCGAAGACATGTGACATCTGCCAACCCGCACTGGGCCCGCGTGGTGGATTACGGCCCACTCCCTCTCACCTAGAGGAGGCCTGTGTCCCAGCAGTGGGAACATTATAGGCTGATTATGTTATGTTATGTTATGCTAGACAAGTCGTGTACCCGATGGAAACTCCCAGGCAAAAATTACGAACTTCCACGCAATTTTTCTTTCCTTATTTAACCATTTTAGGGGGCAAGGTTTTAGAAATCCATCCTTAGTGCTCACTTTCGATAGATAAGGAATTATTGTGCAAAATTTAATGCTTCTAAAACCCAGCGGTTTAGGTTGTGAGTTGTCCGTCTTCGAATGAATTTAAGAACGTGTCGCTCTTAAACATATCTTCTCTCTCTTATATATTCTTTACTTTTCCACACAGATGCAGTTTATAAACTCCTGCAAAAAATTATCTTCGAACACAAAGGTAAATAACTCATAGGTTGGAGGTGTGCTTACCGATACGAGCAACATACTTTTTTTCCTTATTGCGGTATGGAGACACCACTGAAATATAAGCCAACCAATTTTTGTACGCACCATTCCCCATACAGAGACAATTTTGTATAAAAATATATTTTATGTTCGTAAGTTAGCGAGAAAACGTATTACTTAAAACACCAAGGGCAGTCATGGGGACTGCCGATATTAGCGAAAACTTAATACTATGAAATAACAGTGTTTTTTTATTAGTTTTCAAACTAGTTGTAGTAGTAAATTAAAAATCAAGATAATATTTACATAATATAAACTAACACTTAAAATAATAATATGTACAAGCACATACATGGTATATGAAAAAAAAAGCTAAAGAATTATAAGGGCATCAAAAAATTCGTCCGCATCGTTGTCAACAGGAACAGTGCCCAAAATGCTGGCAACATTGCCACGTCGTATGGCGCTAATTATTTGGACAAAAAATAGGCCAAACTTTTGTTCACGTGAAGAGTCGACTAACCGCTTGGCGATTAGAAAATTATTAAAAATGATAATGAAAATTATTAAATTATTAATTATTAATTCAAATGTATGTATAATTAATTGTATATGCTTTCACTGTTGGCCAAGCGCAACACGTCATACTCATAGCTACAGATTTACAGTTAACAGTCATGTCGATGATGCGAAATTGCGAACCCATAAGATTTTCCCCTACCAAATATCGCTCCACGCGCCATAAGTTTTCACTTTAAAATTTTGTATTAAAATCTTCACATTTTTATAGTCTGTGCGCAGATACTTTGTCAAACGCTCTGTGTTCAGTCTTTCCGAGTTGTGTACTAAAATACCGTAGCCGGAACTCGGCACGTTTGACCCGTGGAGCGCTTTACGTAGATTTGTCGACAGCACAGTTGTCGTGTCCGGTGAGATCTCAACATAGGAAGGCAGGGTCAAAACGAAGTGAAAGTATGAGATTTTTTTTTTTAATTACCATCCAATGTTGCTGCTAATGAGGATCACTTAAAACCAAAAAAAAAATATTTAAAGAAAATTATTTTACATCACATTTTTGGGCAGGAATTAATCCGTATTAATATGAGTGCCCTAAGTCCCTAATACACGTGTAAAAAAAATTCCAGTACAAACCGAAAACAACTTACAAGTACAGGCTACCAAACTTTGAAGTAACATGTGAACGTGAATATGTTAACTACGAGGTATTAAGTTAAAGGGATTGGTACCTTTCGAACAATTAGGGTAGTTAGATCCGAGGTACTTGATTAGAAGGATGTCCGTATCCTCGCTCGCGGCTACTTCCTGATATGGTTTCAAACAAATTAACCATACATAGAGGTTTTAATAAGCTGAACTTGTCTATGGGGAAATATTTTTGGGAATGTGGGCCGTGTTGCCCTGTGTGATCAAAATTCGATTAGTTTTAATGTGTCTCTTTGGTGAAGTGGTCGCAAGTGCGAGATGTTATAGTTTTCATCTTATTTCTCCTATCGGCATGAAAAAAATATCAGCCAGCCAGTAAGGTTTTAATAGGACTGCCGGACATTTTAATAACTGGCATAACGGAGGCATTATTATATTATATTCTTCATCTTTAGTGACGAATAAATATAGACAGTCATATTTTCAGAGGCAGTTATTTACGGAAACTTGTGTACGCTGTAGTAAAAGATGAATCAAATAATATTCATGACATATTCATGAATATTATTTCGATTCAATAACAATATGAATTCCTCGTACTTAACCATAGGCCTGTAATGAGAACTGTCCATGGATTTCCAATAACATCATATCTATCGACGAAATAACTATTCCGACACATGTTTTCCCACTAAGGCCTGTAGGCCTGTAGGCCTGTTCCTCATACCTCTATAGGCCCACATGGGGACCCACAGCACAGCGCAGATGCAGTGGTGACCCTAAATTGACGAACGGAAACTAAATCAGGTTCAAAGATTTGTACACAAATCACACTAATATTATAAAGGCGAAAGTTTGTGAGTGGGGGTGTGTGTGTGTGTTTATATGTTTGTTACTTCTTCCCGCTCAAACGGTTGGACCAATTTTTTTTTTGTATTGAGGTAGCTTATACCTTGGATTAACATATAGTCTACTTTTTATCCCGAATTATTCCCACGGGATCGAAACTTACGCGGGTGAAACTGCAGGGCGCTGCTAGTAGGTAATAAAGTAAAATAAAATAAACAGTACTTAACAAAAAGCAAGGTATAATAACAAAAGAGAGTGCTATATGAACGAAATAAACAGCTTATATGTGAGAGCTTACGGCTTTTGAGTTAAATTTTATTTGATTGCAGCCTCGTCACGCCGACAAGGCTGATTGATGTATTGCCGTCGGGCCGGCCTCCTGGTCAAAGATTACTTAATTGATGCATCGTGTTTGCAGATATTCATATTAGGTAGTATATCACTTTTGTAAATGATTACGGTTTTGCATGTGTTTTAAATAGTGTTGATTTATGATTTTATGGGGAGTGTTTGTCGTCACGTTAAATTAAAGTCTTGATTAATGTTTCAGCATAGGCTTTTTGTTTTCACAGCAAAAATTTTACTCTTTAAAAAAAAGTTGAAGTGATATCACCTAGGTTAAGACATGTTTAAGAAGCAATAGAACGCATTTTCCGCACAAAACCAGCAGTAAATTTCATAACATAGGACTTTCATGTTGCGCTTCACCATATAAATGTCGAGTTAAAATTAGCGAGGCAGTAAGGTCGGTAGCATGGTTGACTCACACTCAATCCATTTCAATTAAACCAATAACAGGCATTTGAATAGTCAAGAAGTAGGTCCGTCAGAAAGATGAAATTTGTAGTCCATTTTGGAGCGTAGTAGATTCTTATGGAAGAACGGGCAATACACTTCATAGACAATCTTTTAAATAAAAATATTACATTATATTATTATATTATTTCAGCGCGCAGCGCCTGCAACCACTCGACTAGATAATTATACATGTATAATTTTACTTTAAGGAAACCGGCATGTCCTAGAATCAAAAATTCGAAGACATGTGACATCTGCAAACCCGCACTGGGCCCGCGTGGTGGATTACGGCCCACTCCCTCTCACCGAGAGGAGGCCTGTGTCCCAGCAGTGGGAACATTATAGGCTGATTGTGTGTGTGTGTGTGTAATTTTACTTTTATAGGGCAGAAGCGTTGTAGTGGACTAATCTAACTTTAGGGTAAATTTTATCAATCAAAAATCGACCTTATAATTAGACTAGTCGGGCGAATACAGGCGCTGTACTTTCATTTCTGCCATATAAAGGATAAATTATACACGATGTACAAACACGTGCATGTGAGAAGTGTGTTCACACCAATCAACCCTACGTTGCGACCGCTACAGTTCGAACAAACAAACATTCACTAACCACGACTTTCCACAACGCCAACAATACGATAATCCCTTAGCTAATAGATCGAAAGTCACACATCGTACTACTAATCATCCCACGCTCCCTAAAGGCCACGACACACGAATCCGCGATTGAGATAAAGCAATAGCGCCCCTTTCATACGACATTAGCTGCGTTAGTAACGCCACATTTCCTAACAATCTGCACTGTGGCCCATTCGCGTGTGAATCCTTAGATACAGACGCTCATTTCCTCTTACGTTCGCGAGTTAATATTGTACATGAAACCCGATCGAATTTAAGATTTATTCGCTGTGTGACGTGGTATTAATAATGTGACAATGTATTGTTATTATGTGTTCATTAGAGGGCGTATTGTCTTGACTGGAAACGGAGGAAGAGAGTGATGAAAGATTTATTTCAGAAGTAGAACTCGCGTGCTGGTGAGCATCACGAACAATTTTTTGTCTGCTTGATGTGTCCTGTGGTAAACGCGTCTGACATAATAAACCGCAAACAAAATGAATTTTCATGAAGAAATATTTTGTTACATTATTCTCTTTATTCGTCCTGGATAAATATTGTTTTTTTTTATTCTGCTCTCTGTCTCTGTCCTTTAAGTTCTAATGAGACAGTCTCCTTTCTTTTACACATTTTTGGACATCTCTTCGTTATTTGCGTGTGCGAAAGCAAAACCGCCTTCACGAATTTAGAGGCATTTTACTTCATGTTAACATCAACCATCCCCAACAACGTGTAAAATATGGTTTTACATCCTCATTCGAGCGGATCGTAAATTCCACATATTTTGTTTCATGTACACTGTCATATTTGGTGTCAAAGAAGTCATTTTGTAAAGCATCTCCTTCGCCCGATACGATAGTTATTGCCGGTACGTTTGCACGGCAGTAACGTGTGTGAATTCCGTGAAAAATTTTAAAGAAAGCAATAAAATTTCATAGTTTTACTCGGCGCGACTGACAATAAAACTGCATCTCGATTCTGATCACACTCGTTTCAATATGTAGATGCGGGAACACCTGAGACGTCGGCCCGCTTGAGAAATGCTTATTATATTGCTTTCCCGTAAATAAATGTACATATATACGTGTTTATTTGAGGAAAGAAATGTCCCAATTATCATTAATGTTGTCGTTTCGCACTTCAGGCACGTGAAGATTGTTTCAGTTGAATAGTTTTGCTACCATTGTCGTTTGGTAACTAATAATAATGTTATTCACGAACTGGAAATGATAGTTACATTAATTTTGTAGCTATTTCATTTTGTTACAGCCTCTTGAATCAGGAGCTCCAATTCAAAATATAGATGCCAAAAATGAGACATTTACTAGGTACCGTTGGACGTATTTTCATCTCAATAAATGTTGCTTTCAATATCTTGCCACAGAACATTACTAATTACGTGCCATGATATCAATATGTAACCTGCTCATTAGTTATGGCATATCATTAATAATTAATTATAATCCGAGGAGGCTATTCTGTACGCAAACATAATATGTAGGTATAATCGCTAAATCAAATTTACAACTCTAGCTTCTTTAGTCAGAAACTAGAGTTTTAGATTTGATTTAGCCGCGGTCAAAAACTCTAGCTTTTCATCCGCTGGATGTGGGATAATCCCACGGGAACCGGAATTAAAACTACCCTATGTGTTAATCCAGGTTGTGAACTATCTGAGTGCTAAATTTCATCCAAATCCGATTAGCCATTTTTGCACCTATCCGGAACATACATCCAGAAAAAAGGACAGAAATCTTCGTTACTATTTTTATTATTACAACCCAATTTAAAAACGATATTTTCAATTTTCAAAATATAGCATAAACGAAGAGTAAAGACGAGCACTTGAAGCTTCATATCGTAATATCGACTAAGAGAGATGGCTCGATACAGGAAGCATGCACTTACATTAATGGTTTCGAAGCGAGCGACTATTTCTGTTCTACGTTTTTTGACGGCCTGCAGATTAAAAATTCATATGATCAAAAGCCCGGGACTCTTGTCCTTATGGCAGAAAATATTAAAGTTGAGTTTGAACCTTACAGTTCATTCGATTATCTTTCGACGTATTAAATTGGGTCTCCGTTCTAATAAACGGGGACAGTCAGTTCGCAGAAATAGCTAAGGCTACTAAATTGGTATGAAATCCGTTTCCGATTCAATCGATGGTTAAATTATAAACTGAACAGAGAAGCAAGATTCTATTTATGGTCTTAGTTTCATCAAGAAATTATATATTTTAACTGTTCATCCACTGTGAAGGAAAAATATGACAATTATTATGGCTTCTTAACTAAATATGGATCGGACTAACGTCCACCATTTGGCTTGCCAAAACATCTATTTCAGGTAATATTTGTAAACCGATGACATCATCGCGTTCGGGAATTGCTGAATAGTAAAAAATTAAAACAAAAAGTTTTGCCGAATAGTAAAAGTCGTCTGAAATCACTTTACAACATAACCTTCATGATAATTTTTTTATCATTAGTAAAAACGTAAGTTACTCATTACTTTTGGCGTTACTCCCGTTTAGGAAGACTGTATCCACGTGCATCCCTATATTGAATAGGGATGTGCTTGCGTGGACACAACAAGCCGTGACACTCAACAGTGTCAAGTGTCACAGGCTGCTATTGACAAGGTTTTGTAGTTTTTAATCTCCTGCTTGATTATGCATTCCGCGCACGCCTATTCCTTGTTGGGTTGGGTGCGTTCACTTGACTCGCCCGAAGCTGAAGCAAAGCTCAACTTTTCCAGCTAAACTAAGTTTTTGGATTTTTATTGCTTTTAAACAACGTGAGATGAAATAATATTATTTTACATTTTAGTAGGTACTCTAGGTACCGCGGTATGGTAGACTTATAATGTTTTCTTTAAATAAAGTTTTATAGAAGATGTAATATGTGTCCGGTTGCACTTGGAAAACTTGAAAGAAAGGAAGAAAATATTTTTCATGTAGCGTATGATCGTAGCAGATAAATTCACATCTTAAATTATTTGACGGTGATTCAAATGCAAGTATCCTAAAATCCAATTAATAATCACACCCACTTCAAATCAAACAGCCTCCCCTCAAATCACGTTAAACGATATTTTAAAAAGTCTCGTAAACATCGGTGTTGATCCACGTCGCGAGATCATTCGTCTCCCACACAATCCGTCTGCTCAAGACGTGCGTCGTACTTTCGCTAAAAATGCAAATTGTACGTCGAACAGACACCACGCCCAGGGGTCGTGGAGCTGACTTAGGGACTCAGCGGTAAGGGGGGGCTCAACATTTTTCACGAAACGTAAATGAGCAAGACACACCCCTAGGACTCGTTGTGTGTGGTATGTGAGTATTCCTGTGTCAGTATTTCATTATGTGACGTGATTTTGAGCCGACTCCTGTTTACATTTTAGGCTCTGATCACTTATGTATGAAAAAGAACGCATGTCATTTAAAATTGAGAGCCTGCCATTGTATTTTTTGTATTAATTAAACCAGCTCATCCGTAAACTAATAAGTAGATTTAGGGCTGATTTTTCCAACGCCAGATAATTTTAATCGAGGAATAATTTAAAATTTTGGACAGTTCTTCCATAAAAAATCTGTCAGACGTCAATTTCATTCTATGAATAAAAATTATCTATCGATTGGAAAATCAGGCCTTAGACAGATAAATCGAAAGTTAAACGAGCATAGACTCGCACTACGTGTAATACCCAACGAAAAACAGCTTTAGTCACATGATGCTCTGATTGGATTATTTTTGACTGCACCGTTGGTTTCGTGGTCGCGAGCGTGACTGCTGAGCGTGGGGTCCTGGGTTCGATTCCTGAGTCGTAAAAGTGTTATAGGGTTTTTCCATTGGGAATTTCTTAGTAACAGCCCAGAGTTTTTGAAGTTGGCGGTGTTTCCCATGCCTCGAAATTGGCTCTGCACCTGATCTCTCTCCGGTCGAGTCGGATTACCGTCCTATCGGAGAATGAGAGTGCAGAGGGAAGAGAGAGTACAACTGTGTCTGAACACACACATGTGCACTATTATATGTCCCGCGCCGAAGGCTGGTCACAGCTGAGATTGGTCGCCGATGCCAAAGTAGGTTTTGGGGACTTTATTTATTTAGTGCTCTGTACATCAAGAACTAGAGCTGTTAGAACTTAGGGAAAGCAAACTTAAACTTAGGTAAAGCGCTTTACTGTTAGAACTTAGGTAAAGCAGTGGCTTATAATTATTGACAAAAGGTATCACGATTACATTTATCATTGAAAAACAAAGCTACGACATGATAATAAAGGTGTCCGTTGAGAATTTAATAAATCCCTCAAAAGTTGACGGATGTCAGCAAAGTTTGCATATTCTGATCTTTAATTTGCTAGACCAAAAAAACAACTGCGATCATTACATTAATTACATGTTGAGAAAAAAATGTCGATCGCTGCTGTCATTTTAGTCTAGCAAATTGAAAAAAAAAACACTCCGGGAGTGCCGACAGAAGTGAAACAAAACACAAACAGAATACTTTGCCATCACTCACTGACATAGTTATCGGATATACATTAAAACCGAGTACATCCAGAGGACAGCCGAACACATCCGAAGCGGGTATTTTTATAATAGTCTTATAAACAGTGGCGCGAGTTCAATGGTTTTTTCCCATCTCAAAAAATGTCCAACGCGCCTAAAGAAGTTTTCACTTCAAAAATCCGAGTATAGTTGTATAATTTTAAGGAACGATACATACGGACGCGGATACTGTCTGCACGTAGAATGTACCCTCTTCACACATTACTTCAACAGCACAGACAAACAAACACATGTTGTACATTATTAACTAACTTATAAAACAAGGTCTGTGCACGTACATTTTGTTCACTTATAACTTAACCACGACTTCAATTTTCTTGCGGTTTTCTTTATTATACGAAGCGGCTACAGAACGGTAGTGACGTCATCTAACAACCTTCAGACACTGCGTTAAGTATCAAAGTTGCTTGTAGAACTCATTTAACCAATTCCTTGTATAAAACAGCCATGTTTATTGTGTTCCTGATAAAATTAATTAGGTTTTTTTTTTAAAGAACCGGAAGGTCTGTATGAACGAATTGTTATTAATTAAATATAAATTGTTAGTAAAATAGTCAATCAAGTTAAAGAGCTTAATTTTGTTTAAGTGTGCGTCTTTAGAAGCTCAGAAAGATATTTTTTATTTCTTTTTTCTTTCTTTCCTTTTCTTTTTCTTTTCTTTCTTTCTTTTTTTAACTTTCTGGCCTTTCCTCACTGATTGTCGCAGTAACTAATATAGGCTGCCCCGATCAAACTGGTTTAGGTTAGGTTTTAGTATTTAGAGGGTGTAAGTATTTAGAGGATCGGTTAAATATTTCCCTATGACTATTAAGTACCTAACTAAGTCTACATAAAAAAAACTTTAAACCGTTTTGATTCTTTCCTGCTACATTTGAGTTAAATGAATTCAGCTTGAATCAACTAAAGTTAGCATTCCCCAGCGCAGCGTGTTCAAGTTTGAATTCTCACTAACCCTACTTTGTATTAAGCGCATGGTAAATCTGCATAGTAAATTTTAATCGTGATACTTGGTACTAAATACATTTCCTAAAACTACGAAAATATTTTTATTTTTAGTTATGAATGAAAATGTTAGCGAGCACACAATTTTTTGTGTGTCATAATATGTATGACTATGCCTCTTTAAAGGCGGATGTCTGGTGGAGTGTTAATAAACAAATTTGTACTGCTAACACAATCAAACCAAAGATTCATGTTATCCTATCAATATAAATAAATTGTCTGATAGATTCAGCAATCAGTATAACAATTTCGCATTTAAATTTAAATGTTAATTTTCTAAGCTATTAACACATTAGGAGTGCACAACGGACGCTATCGTAAATCAGAAGTACAAACAGTGTATTAATTACAAATGCAAACAGCGAGTGTGGTCCGCCGCAGCCGTCTCTATCCTGCTAATGATTTGCAGTGTAGCTGTAGCCTAACGCACACACGGACAACCGAGTACTACGATACGACACACGATCATATTTCTTTGTATGTACAGTATTACAGATTTTTTTGGATAAGCCTATGTGGGAATAATAGTGTTTGAACTGATAGTATATTGATTATTAAAGTGTGTAGTAGTGTAGTAGCCTAACGTACACACGGACAAACGATGATATCATATTTCTTTGTTTAGTATTACAAACTTTTTGGGATATTCTATGAGGGTGTGTCAGGTAATAAAAGAGTGATCGAACTGATACAGCGTGTAAAAGTAGTCTAATGCACACACAGACAACCGGATACTACGATGCCACTAGTATTTGATTAGTAAAGAGACTGATTGCTACAAATTACTTAATAAAGAGCCTTCTGTAGTATCACGCACACACTCAATACTACAGACGATCAAAATATATGTTTTAAAATTTTCTCAATATATTATGTAGAAATTGAGGAGTATTTCGATTTGACTTTGTCCTTTCATTGAATAATATTCCTAATTGAAGAACTTTTAGTTAATTAAACTAGATAATAGTATAGTAGGTAGGTAGAGAACTAAATTTTCCAGAAACCTTAATATCATTTATGCAAGTTAATTGTAGTTCGAGTTTACTTCTATTACTTATTCATTTCAAATACAAACAGCAAGTGTGGTCTGCCACAACTACCTCTGACGTGGCTACACACAGACCAATACGACAAAGGATCAAATTGCTTTGTATTGCTATCATAATTGCTTGTATTGCATACAATTCGTTGTTTCATAACCTCCTACTTTGTAGCTGATTTGTTAAATCAAGTTACGAACTATTTTGCAAATGATAACTTTAGTTATAAACTTAACTGCTGCGTAAATGTTCATATTTTGATATTAGGTACGACATATGATTATTTGATCATATGTCGTACCTAATTTCACATTCCAATGCATTTTGAATAAAAGTCTATTTAGGCTTTATATTGACGTTATTCCATGAATTTCAAATGGCTTTCAATATTAGAAATTTAGGGAATATATCAGCAGCATAACCTATACTACAAAATGAATGTTTCGCAGTGGGTCTGTGCCACACACATGTACACCAGATTATTTGACGACACTACAAACGCACTAGCCTTTTCGACTAACCATTACATTCAATTCCCCTCAAAATCAACAACGCTTCAACCGCCACCAATTTACCTTTTGACGTTAGGATTTAAATTGATTCTGGTATGAGCATTTTATTCAGTGACTTGCGCCATAAATGGTTTGATAGGCAGCTGATACGCTCCTTTGTTTTCCACCGAAATGAGTTTTTCACTGATTGTTACTGTAACGAGTATTTATCGAGTTTCAAGCAATTCGCTGCGGTAATTACTCAATCGAGTATCGTGCAAAGGAAAGGTGGATGAATTTGCTTGTTGTTGGAATATTAGTGTTATTTATACACGTAGCAGAATAACAAGCAATACTCACAACTTGGTAATAAGTAATGGAACCTCAATAGCCTATAGGCTTACTCATAATCTGTCGAACATGAGAAAATATCCCCTCAGTTTACACCCGACTGTGCGTTTAGTTACTGCTCCTTTAATCTGCATAAATTGGAGCGTTACGCATATTGCGGAATGAATCCCGCTCTTTAATGCAGCCGTTAAAAGTGATTCAGTTGACGCAGTAGCCATTTTGAATAGGAGAAATAAGAGAATAAAATATATCTTAAGAATTCAATTAAAATATTAAATATCTGTCTGCTTTACTCAAAATACTGTTACAGAGGTGGATCGCTTTTTTATGGGTTATGAGTGTTATGTTAGGGGTTAGAGGGGTCATGCACTTGCGTTTATGACGGTCTATAGTGATTCTAATATTACAGAAATCCGTAAAGTTTACACGTGCCGTAAGTTTACCGCACAAAGCACTTTAATATAGGTATAGACACTGCCTTAGCACTTACCTCAACCACTTTCAGAATGTGTAGGTGGCTCAATTCAATTTTCTATATTACAAACTGAGGCAGATGACAAGTGGGAAATAAGCAGAAATATTACAGATGTGCTATCCATATCCGAGATGAAAAAGCCTTAAAAATAATATACTCTATAAAAGCGGAGATAGTACGATATCGTTATGAAGAAACGAACAAAACGTTCGACTAAAAGCTCCATTTTAATTTCATCACCATAACTCAGCCGTGTAAAGATACGGTTTTACATGGAAACTGAAATAAAAAAGGTGCAGGTACGACGTCGAAACAATAATGCACGATTGTAGTTGCTTTTACAATGGCAGTCGGAGACATGCGGGCGGGTGCCGCGGTACAGCCGACGTAAAGTGAAATCGGTCCTTTCAAAACATTTTACTGCGAGCTTGAAAAATAAAACGGTGAAGCACTATTCAACTACCCACAGTGGTCGTGGGTAAAGTGTCCGCGATAAAGGGCTTTCACAAAAAAAACTCGCCTCTGTAAACTGGGCCGGCTCGCACGGTAATCAACTTTATTCTTGCTTGTGTTTGGTGGGAAAAATTGAATGGCATTGTAGTGACGTTAGTGTCGAATCTATCCGCAAGTGTGAGGTCTGTTGCTTGACTTTGCTTCTTGTAACAGGCGAAACTGGCTCAAAGCGTCAAAAGTTGTATAATTAAATGGAAGCTTCTACTCAGTGAGTGAATGTTGACTTAATTATGTATGATGTATTAATAAAAATGTCTGTAGTAGGTATTTAACACATAAAACCATGACGTAATTCACAAAATTAAGGTAGAAATCTTAATAAGAGTCCTGTCAAATTATATGTTAGGAAAAACTTAAAAAGCCTATCTAAAAATAAACAGTACCCCGGAAGGTCAGATACTAATACATTTTTCAATATCCGAATTTTATGTATTCGCCAGAACACTCGGTTTAAAAATACGTTCCACCTAGTTGGACCAACTAACCTGTATAATATCCGAATTCCGAAATCGAGTTGGAAGTCACGTAAAGGAACTGGCACAAAATAAATGCGTACAGAAGGCCGGGTCCATGCAACGAGCGAAAACAGGCGCACGTACGCAGACATGTCCTGAAAAAAAGAAGTCAAGGAAGAAAATTCGTTTATTTGCAGTAAACATGACGCAGAGAAAGAACACAAACACAAAAAGAACAAGTTGGAGGAAATTATGCATCACATCCACGGAAAACGGCCATCGCTCAGCATAATGCTATCCTATACGAGACACAGCCCCAGCGCTGGTTTTCAGTGACAGATTAAACAAAAAAAAAACACAAAAGTTAGTACTAAGTCTTATTTATAAAATAGTAACATTTCGGGCTACGTCTCACGCGCCGCCGGCCGAAGCGATGACGTGACGGTACGACTGTGTCAAATGAATGCCAGTCTGCTTGTTGCACTCGCTGTGCGTGGACGCGTGTGTACGTGCGTTTTCTCTCATTGTATGAAGCCGACCTTCTGTACCTTTCTATTTTGTGGAACCGGGGTCGCATTGCCGAGCCCCGCGAATATTCGATTCAATCGTCTCCGCCTCACCTAGCCTTAAGTGTACGAGAACTATTTTCGTAACGGTGTGATAGCGACACACTGGATGAAGAAGTTTGGAATGTACCAAACTATTTTCTTTTCTTCGTACAATTTAAAAAGTAATGTCGTAGTAATGTGTTAGCGTATCAGGTCGTGTGATCAGAAGATGAGGTTTACTCTTAGCGACCTTATTTTTAGAGTGAAGACTGATAAAATCGTAGCTAAAATCTGGGTTTTAGACGCGGTTCTGCAGAAAAGTAACACTGCCTTTACAGTGTAAGGCAAAGTAAAGTGTAAAGGTAAGGAATTGGAAAGCGCATACTTAAGGACTTGCAGCTCTACGTGGCCCTGGCCACGTCTTATCGCACAACTGGTCGCAATATGGATTAAAACTGGTAGGACGACCGAATGTGCGGCCAAACTTTCATCTTGGTCTTCGAAATGTGCGAGGACTACGATAAGTACCTCCACAATTAGGAGCAGCTTGGTTGAAATAATTGAATGGGCCGCCACGCTCAAGACATCCATATCAGAGCAAGAAACTCATACCACAAGCCACGTGCGTGAAGATTGCAGCCAGTCGTGGCACAATACTGCGCCAAATCCCTGACGTTTTAGTAGGTATTGTGGATCTATGATCTAACCTGCATGCACAGTGACCGCTGGACCACAGTCCTCGTAACTCAGAATGGACGGCGCCGCCTAGCCCGGCCCAGGAAGAGGTGGCGAGACGACCTAGACGCGTATCGCAAGGTTTGGAGGTACCGAGGTTGCCTCGGAAAAGGATGCTTGGAAGGATTTAGGGAAGGCCTCGGCAGTGAGATAGTGGAGGCTAACTTAAAAAAAACTGATCAAGTACGAGTCGGACTCGCACACCGAGGGTTCCGTACAAACTTGAAGTAAATAGTTTATGGCGGGTTTTTTTTGTTGTAATGTAAGTAACTACAAAGGAGACCGCCAGAAATCCATATATCGTTGGGCCAAAATGTGAACAGGAATCATTTATGTGTTATTTAATAGATAAAACACGTACATATCAATATCAGAAAGATTTTTTTCAAAAATCTATGGGAATTAGGAAGAAAATATGTTTTTGGGTCACTAGGTTAGGTTATGCGGCAGGTTAGGTTATGCGGCAAATGGTAAGAATTGTATTTATAATGCCAAAATGTATTGTAAATACAAACTGTCAAATAGACATATTGATTTAATTATTTGAAAACATATTTGTATGTTACTATTAGCATATTATTGCATAGCACAAAAAAGGAATTAGTAATCGAGTAAGCACATCCGTAAGCGCACAAGTACGAAAACGAATGACGAGACTTGACACTACAGGAGTGACGTGGCATTATTTTTTTTTTGGGATTTTATGACCTGATAACTAGACCTTTAGGTCACGTCTTATTTTATTACGTGACATTGACATTTTGATATGTTTTCGTTTTGAAATAGTCGCTGATACACGATTTTGAAAGATGTTATTGTTAAATAAATAAATAACTTACTAAAACAACAATAATTCATCTAATGTCCCTTTTTCTTTTATAAACGATTATAATGTTCATGTCAAAAATGCTAAAACATAAAACACGTACATATCAATATCAGAAAGATTTTTTTCAAAAATCTATGGGAATTAGGAAGAAAATATGTTTTTGGGTCACTAGGTTAGGTTATGCGGCAGGTTAGGTTATGCGGCAAATGGTAAGAATTGTATTTATAATGCCAAAATGTATTGTAAATACAAACTGTCAAATAGACATATTGATTTAATTATTTGAAAACATATTTGTATGTTACTATTAGCATATTATTGCATAGCACAAAAAAGGAATTAGTAATCGAGTAAGCAAATCCGTAAGTGCACAAGTACGAAAACGAATGACGAGACTTGACACTACAGGAGTGACGTGGCATTTTTTTTTTTTTGGGATTTTATGACCTGGTAACTAGACCTTTAGGTCACGTCTTATTTTATTACGTGACATTGACATTTTGATATGTTTTCGTTTTGAAATAGTCGCTGATACACGATTTTGAAAGATGTTATTGTTAAATAAATAAATAACTTACTAAAACAACAATAATTCATCTAATGTCCCTTTTTCTTTTATAAACGATTATAATGTTCATGTCAAAAATGCTAAAACAAAATAGATAGTGTTTTTTTAATAACTTCTTTAGACCTACTAGTTTTAGAACGAACTTAAAATGACCTGACAGCTTGTTTACAGAGCTAGTTTTAGAACTACGTTCAATTAAAAACCATATTTAAAATCATAATTTTTAGCTCATTCCGATAGAAAGTTATTATTGTTACATGTTCTTTTTAATCAGTAAAAAATCTAGTTTTTTTTTATATACATATCGATTCTGTGCATACTTTAGCCCAATTTTGACGGTTTCCTTTACGGTTTTCGGATTTTTTCCTTTACTTGTGCTAATTTTTTTTTTTCTTTTTTTTAAACGTTACCCCAAACTAGGAATTTCTCCTGTATTGTGGGTGCGTTTACAAACATTTAAACTCACATACACAAACAGCCAGACCCGGAGCAACTACTTGTAGGTCATACAGATATTTGTTCCGTGCGGGAATTGAACCCGCGACACGCAGCGCAGCAGTCAATCGCTTAACCACTGCGCCAACCGTGTCGTCAAAAACATGAAATTGCTTCTTGCCAAATTTCATGATTCTAGGTAAACGAGAAGTATAGGTATAGGTTAAACGCCCGTATCTTTTGATTGCGTTGACTTAGAAGTTTGATTTTTTCACTGCTTCAAGGGATTGCAGCCCTAAGTATTTGATATTAATTTCAACTTCGCGTTGTGAGAAAAAGGGTCTTGACCGATGGACAGACGGACAACGAAGTGATCTTATAAGGGTTTCGTTTTTCCTTTTGAGGTACGGAACCCTAACCAATCTGCACAAAGTATGCTTAACCATAGCACCTCATGTATTGAATTAACCATGCTACTGCAATATCTCTCTTACAATCCTCAGAGGCAACTAAGTAAATTCATACTCTACGTTCCTGGTTCCCAAACAGAATATTAAAATACGTATTTAAATTGCATTGCCATGTTTTACGGAGATTTTGTCTTAATTTAAATTATATTATGCCACAGCTGGGCTGCTTTCACGGTATTTGAGTTCCGACAATCCAGATCTAATCCCTGTTTCTTTGAATTCTTGCTGTCGCTAGCTATATAGACATGAATAAAGGTAATGTAATAATACAACGATGGGCTGCATTTTTTTCTATTGAACTTATACAAGACATAAAGTAAAAGTTTGCTTTCAGATAAAAGCCATAATTATCACTATCAGCATTCACAGCCCGACTTCACCCACTGAGCATAGGCCTCTCTTTTCATGTATAGAGGTATGAGGGGCTTGTGGCTAAGTAATAACTGTTACTCGACTAGTCCTGTACTCCGGCGATGCATCAGTACCATAAGCATCTTCATCTACACAAAATAATCACGACTTCGAAGAAAAAAAAACTCTTTATCAAGTGATGAAAGTGGGACAATTAATTTTAATCCAGATATTTATTCCGAGCCCCGGCCCTTTTATCAGGAAGAGCTCAGCGCAATACTCAGAAACCTTGGCCTTTCTCAAAAAGCATCGGAGATTCTAGCTTCTCGAGTAAAGCAAAGAAATATTTTATTTAACTCAAGAAACAAGAATTTCGTACTATCGTAACAGACACAGAGTTGCTTTAATTATTTTCTGAAGATATTGATTTTGTTTATTGTTCAGATATTCCTGGTTTATTGAAAGCAATGGGAGTACAAAAATATGATCCAAAAATGAATGGCGTTTATTTATTGATTCCTCTTAACGTAGCCTAAAATGATTAAATTTTAATTTTCAGCGATACTTTACGAAAAAACAGTATGTGTACCATGAGAACAAAGTAATACATCTTTAGTAGGGTGTTAGCCATCCTCGCCGACGGCTCAGGGATCAGTTTTACAGCCTGTAAATATGTACTACTTTGTTTCCTGGGTGAACAATGTACAATTTTTCTTGAAAATCACGGTTTGTGTCTCAAAATGTCTCAAAAAGTAAAGCTGATACAAAAAATCTCACTTCAGATCTAAAATCAGCACCCCGAGAATGTATAATATTAGTCATAATATTTCATGCAACAAAAATGCTGTTCCCTTATCAAGGATAATGTCATTTAGGCATTTGGTCTTTAATCAAATGATTTATTACAGCAAACAATCTTTAGAAAATAAACATTTAGTCAAATGTAGTGTTATGAAAAAAATATATAGATAAAAATATTATTTTTTTGGGAATTACATGGTTTTACGCAACCATGCAATGTAATTGAAAAAGTAATTTTACACAATTACTTTTTTAATTACATTGCATGTTTGCGGTCGATCGATAGGCGACGTAGGATGCAAGACCAAGCGAAGGGCACCCCGAAGTTTGGTTTTGTTAGGTTACTTTAAACCCTTTTCACAGAAATAGTTCGCGGGGCTCCATCGACATTGGATGCAAGAGCGAGCGAATGAGAATACAAATACCTTTACCTCATATCATATTAAACAGGGCCAATTGAAATCATAGGCAGACAGAAATAAACCCTGACGGTACTAAATATTTGCCTTATTTTATTTTGCGTGAAATATGTTATACCTAGTGAAAAGTTTATTTGCTAAGTACCTAATGATTTGGCAAATGAAATTATGCGGAAAATTGTTTGGGAAGTGATAATTTTGGCAATTTCTTTTCGATGAAACAAGAGAGACCCACAAAGAACCCTCCGGGCCTCGGAAAGCACTTTAAGCTGTTGGTCCCGGATGTCATTCGTGGATCTTTGACAGTCGTTACGGGTCGTCAGAAGCCCGAAAGTCTGACAACCAGTCTTACCAAGGGGTTTCGTATTCCCCAGTAACTGGGTTGTGGAGGTCAGATAGGCAGTCACTCCATGTAAAATACTGGTACTCAGCTGCATCCGGTTACACTGGAAGCCGACCCCAACATAGTTGGAAGGCTAGGCAGATGAGGTATGAGGAACAGGGTGTAAAGTTCACTCAACCTCCATACAAAAGGGAGAATCCTCCGACCAAACGGGTGTTGTGTCTGGCGGGCAACTGTCCGATGATTCATGTCGGGCATTTGTATATAATTATGCTAGTTGCGCGGTAAACTATGATTGCAAGATGCAGGATTTTGTGTGACATCAATATGACTCGTTGTGCGCATGTGTCGTTGTACACATGTGCCAATCTCCACACTCTGCCAGCCTCACCCAGGTTGTACCCGGTTGTGTTCAGTTCAGCCGGTAAGGCGTGAAAAGGTGGCAGACAAACAAAAAGAGTAACTTTCGCATTTATAATGAACTAGCTGCGCCCCGCGGTTTCATCCGCATAAGTTTCGATCCCATGGGAATATCGGGATAAAAAGCCTACATGTTAATCCAGAGTGTCAGCTACCTCCATACTAAATTTTATCAAAATTGGTCCAGCCGTTTGAGCGTGAAGAAGTAACAGACTCACACACACACTCACAAACTTTTGCCTTTATAACATTAGTGTGATAGTGTGATTAGTGTGATAATATTAGTACGGAAGTATAGATTACTATCAACAGTAAAATCGTTGGTATTCCCGGAAATGACCAAGTGTACCGCTGCCACATATATTGCAGCTTGGCTACAGAGTGGCTTTTCTGTTTGCGAGCTGCATTTGATCTATTTTTATCTCGCGGATGCAACTGTGTTTATCTTTTAAAAACGATCTGCACGGTACAAACGAAAAAAATCTAAATTAAATCGATTCCATTTTTCCCCTTGTCTCTCCATGGCATGACACATAACAAATACGTACCAACGTTTACAAAGAAACTTCCGTGTCGGTTGTTAGTTTATGATCGCACGTTTCTGTTTCAATTCACTGAAAATTCAATTTAGCTATGAAAAATGGATGGCTCTGTACTTTAGTTGTTCAATTTTATCACTTAGGTACCTATTGCGTTGTCTCCTCCCGAATAATCGATCATCGCTGTTCCCGAGGGCTCACTGTTCGTCCAATAACATTCAAAAACATATTGGCGTAAGTGCTCGATATGAAATTGCATTTAAGCCAATAGGTGCAAGTATTCATCGTCCGTCATATTATTTGTCACCAGCCGTCAGTGGCAGGCGCCGCCGGGCGTCGAGTGCGCCCGACATATAGCGTATATCCAATTACCCATTCGCAATATTTTCTATGCGATGACGCATGTGGAAAACGCAATCAATCCACAATACGAATATTGTCTAAAATTATTTGGGAAGAGAGCGAGTTATGGTAAATTGTTTTCCGACAGAATTGTTAACGAAGTTAAGTTATTCAAAAGCAATTGGATTTGAAGAATGACGATGATCATGCAGTATGTTCAACAACGCTAGTATTTAAGAAGTAATTCAAAGTATAAAAACATTTACCCCGACCCTTGCTCGAGCCAGCCCGCGCCGCTGAGCCTGTAGCTTTAAATTCGTCCCCATTAATTAATTCCGAGCCAGCCTGTCCCATGCTGTCCTCTCCCAGCGACGCCCTAAGCCGAGGTCCGAACCCCACGGGGAGTGCCCTTAGCGTGTAGTCGCTTAGTTTTTAAGTTTTTATGCCCTGGCTGGAGGCCCAATTTATTGTGGCATCCACAGGAAAGTCCGGTTGAGCAGTCGACAACCCCTATGGTTGAACTGCGAGATGCCATTTTCAAAAAAAAAAAAATAAAAACATTTTGTACTTCGAATGATTAGATACTCACATGATCTGACCAAGATTTTGTCTGGACTTTAAAAGAGACTGACCTCTGAGTTTGTTTCGTTTCTTCTCAGAATAGTTAGATAGGAAACGCCGACCTCATCTAGTTTAAAAAAATATGATTGACGTGTAAAAGTGTTTGTACAAACCTACTTACTTTTGCCCGCGGCTTCGCCGGCGTGGAAGTCGGATATTATCCCATGGTAACGTTCTACCGGGATAAAAGAAGGATCCTATGTGGTAATCCAGGTTATAAGTTTTTGTGTGATTGAGTAACAAACGTCCAAACATACTTTCACATTATTATATGATATAGTAGTATTATATTATCTGCTGGAGGGGCTTGTGGCTAAGTGATAACAGCCGTACGGGTCGATCAATCAGGTTAAGCTACGCTTGTCGCG
Organism: Oligia latruncula; assembly: GCA_948474745.1. NCBI lineage: Eukaryota > Metazoa > Arthropoda > Insecta > Lepidoptera > Noctuidae > Oligia > Oligia latruncula. The sequence continues at coordinate 10,041,380 of OX419684.1, forward strand.
GTTGGTCCGTGGATGAGTGACCATCTTCACATTCCAAGAGCTTGTTTCGGAATCTTGCCTAGATTTTCCCAACTATGTTAGGATCGGCTTCCAGTCTAACCGGATGCAGCTGAATACTAGTATTTTACATGGACTGACTGCCTATGTGACCTCCACAACCCAGTTACTGGCTAATACGATACCCCTCTAAAAGACTAGATGTCACTACTTTTGGGCTTCTGAAGACCCGTAACGGGTTGCTGGGATGCATGAAGAAGCCTCCTCGTTTAGCGCAGTTTGTTCCGCCAGTTACTCAACTGAACCGAGCGCTCGGCGCATCCTGGACAGTCACGTCCAACTACTTATAAGACTGGCCAATTCTTCCCTTGCGGGTGGTAGGGCTAACGCCCGCCTGGTTTGCGACCACCCTTTCACTGAAGTCAAGCAGCCTGCTGCGTTTCGTCGATGCGTAGGAGTTCCAGTGCCTTAGGCATCTTCTGGGCACACTCGTTTCATCATAGACCTCTGCATCCAACGCTTTCTATCAGGCGTGATCGAGGTCAAGAGCCATTCCATTCAGCAATAAAAAAATAAAACAAACGACTGTCAAAGAATAAAATTACCAACTTAAAAATAAGAATAAAAAATAACACAAAAAAAGTTGAATAAGTTAAGGATAGTCATAAAAATACGCGAATAAGAAAACAAGGAACATTAGATTAAAAACCGAAATAACAACAGTTTTGTTGGCACGCCTAAGAAAACTTATTTTCCCTCTTGGGCGAACTCCAGAGCGGGTAACAAAGTGATAAACGTTATTATCGGACTTGATACTTCATTTATACAACGCGTTGTATTATAAATGGGATTACGGAAATGAATACGAGACGATTTACGTCTTTTGAATCGTTTTTTATTACGTTTTTTTCTCAGTAGCGTTTTCAGCATCTCCACTTATCTGTTTTCAAAGCAAGAGTGAACAGACATCCTCTGGGCACGCTTGTTCCATCATAGCCCTCATCCATTGCTTTCCATCAGGCGTGTTCGAGGTCAAGAGCATAGCAGGCCAATTCAACAATAAAAAAAATTATTTAAAAAAAAACAGAGAACAGAGAGATACAGGTGCTGCTTAGTTTAGGAACCACTGTTCAAATAACCATGTACCTAAATGAATCTAGTAACAGTAAGCATATATTGTAAAAAGTTTCCGCCCGCGTGGTATATCGATGTAATGCCTATGTCCTTTCCAAGGGCTCAAAGTATCCCAATAACAAAGTTCATCAAAATCTGTCCAGTCGTTTCGGAGATTAGGCGGAATTAACGGACAGACAAAGAAATAAAACATTTTGTTATAAGTACCGTATAAAAGTTATTGACATTACAAACAGATACTTACATTTTATTTATTTGTATGTATGTAGGTAAATATAGAATTTTATGTTATATGTATATTTTGTTACACTGAACCAATACCCTATTATTTTAATTAAACTACAACCTAATACACGTTGCTGTATTGCAACAGCAACAATAAACCTCTCCACACAGCCTTTATCAAGCCCTAATTCAATCCAGCGCTCCTAATTCACATCACCCATTCATTACGACCCGTCTAATTTGTTAGTATTCTCCTAATACGACCCAATAGGTGCACATCTCATTTGCACCCAATCTCTTTGTACCTTACATTATCAAGGCAGAATTACTAGCAGTCACATAATCGTCACAATCAGTAAACACATGTATTGTTGCTGTCTCGTCGAGGCCTGAAACTAATGAAATCGTAAATCAACGAGCATACATCGACAGATTTTCAGCGTGCAAATATTTTGCTTTTCAACATAACTCTCAGCTCGACTGACGCCTTGTTAATTAATAGAATTAAAACCAGACTTGATGAACAGCTCAACAGCGTGCCAATTAAGCGTGGCATATATTTTTTTCGGTCTCTTTAATCTAATTAAAAAATTCGAGAGTCGGAAAGAGTCAATTGTTGTTTGTAGCAAAAAAATATCGTATTTGATGAAACTTCTTAGTCATGTGATGAAACTAAAGACTTGTGGCTTGTGTGAAGAGATTTGTGACTAAAACCCTTAGCTTCTATTTTAAAAGATAGTGTAAATTTAACGTTTTGAGAGACACTCGTGGCTAAATAATAACAGCCGCACAGGTCGATCGATCAGGTTAAGCTACACTTGCCGCGGTTGGTATGTGGATGGGTGACCACCTTTACTTACCGAGACCCCTCCATGCCTCGGTAACCACGTTAAGTTCCGGCTGTCATTCGTACATCTTTGACAGTCGTTACGGGTAGTCATAAGCCCGAAAGTCTGACAAACAGTTTTACCAAGGAGTATCGCATTACCCAGTAACTGGGTTATGTAGGTCAGATAGGCAGTCGCTCTATGTAAAATATCAGTATTCGGCTGCATCCGGTTAGACTGGAAGCTGACCCCAACATAGTTGGGAAAAGGCTAGGCATAGATGAGTGTAAATGTAACGTTTTGAGCAGTAATGGCCTATAGTCGTATCGGCCCCGACTTACGAGTTGTAGGTCGTGTCTTCGGACCCTGGCAGGCACTTTACTTTGCGTATTTTTCATCCCCACTGGTCTCAAAAGGGGGAAGGAAAACATCGTGAGAAAACCGGCATGTCCTAGAACCAAAAAATTCAAAGACTTGAATTCCACCAACCCACACTGGGCCCACCTAGTGGATTATGGCCCACTCCCTCTCACACAGAGGAGGGCTGTCTCCCAACAGTGAGAACATTATAGGCTGATTATGATGAGTGATGAGTAAGTGTAAGATCTACTTCCTCAACAGTTATAGACATGTAAAAACTCGGTGTCGAGTTTTACGATGACCGTCGCGCCAGACGGTGCATCTTATTTTATGCCTTTTAATCTTCCTCCATTACTTAGTCACTTTTTGTGTATTATAACTTGCTGTGAGTTTTTGGCAATGAAACAAGAAATATCAACATGGTTTTTGGCATTTAAAGACAAAGTCAAAGCATTTTTTTTAAATAGGTACATAGAAGGCACTTTTGAACGTCAATTAAAATTTATTCTTATCGTTCCAAAAGGTAGTTTCGTATTGAGAAGTATGGGCAAGAAACTCCACCGTTACTCTGAAGTAGGTACAGGATTTAGTATCTACAATTTTATACGAGAGTTATCTTAAGACTTAAAGTGCCAATTCCATCAATAAAACTAAACGCCATCAGTACATCTAAACCGCGTTCAAGAGCTGTCAGTGGCGATAACTCACAGGAGTGATAACAATGACAGCCCTTGAAGGGCGATGCCCCATTAGAGCGTTGCGTTGCGCCGTTGCAACGGATCAACGCATTGTATGCCACATCTGCGTTGAGTCATTATGAATATAATATTCACTAATAAATTAGACATTGGCGCCGATTCTGTTGTTCACAAACTAAAGTAAATTTAAGTTCAGTGCATCTTTTTCTTTCTATTTCATTATGAAAAGGACAGAAGATAAATATTAGTTTAGTCCTGTCAAATTAGACAGGGCCTAACGTAAATTGACGTATTTTTAGTAGCCATGTTTTTAATCACGTCTAAACTTCTATATATTACGTCCATGCGTCTAAACTTTCTATGGAGTATCTTAATTTGACAGGACTAAACTAATATTTGTCTTCCGTCCTTTTCTTATTGAAATAGAAAGAAAAAGATGCATGAACCTAAATTTAGTTTAGTTTGTGAACAACCGAATCGGCGCCACTGTTGACTAATTTAATTGAAATAATAATTAAATTGTCATAATTTAATTAATCATTAGTCAGTATTGCACGCAACGCACTAATGGGGCCTCGCCCTTAGATGTGCTCCATCCTAAGTTATCCCGAAATATTTTCAAGTTTTGATGATACTACACCTAATAATTCCATCTAAATAATCTACATAACAATTGAATTAGGAGTAGGTTAGTGTACCCGCGCGAGTGAGCCTGGCATAACGCGACCACAACTCAGAGAGTCAGATAACCAATTTTGTTCAGCTTTAAATCAACTACTCGTTTGTACGATTAACGTTGTGGATTATTTATATCGAATAGCTCTCGACTCACACACGAGCGTGTCTGTCGGCACTCGGCCACTACATCAAAAACGGTGCACTCAAACTAATTGCATTTGCTATTGATGTGAGCCTATAGCATTGCTGAATACCTAGCCCCGCTCTGCTTGCTCTGCCCGTTTTGCCCGACTCTGCTTGCCCGTGCAACGCATGTCGACTATTAGCAATATAATTTCAGGGCACTGTGTGTATATTTGGCACGGCAAAATAGAGGAAGGCATTCATTTGCTTTGATTTGATTTGATGCATTAATATATGTGCCCGATGACATTAGTAAAATTAATTGATATTCGTCGGTAAGTGCGTTGATGTTATGACCTGAAAGGGCAAATGGAAATGATGTGTATTACAATGATTGAATAGTATCGACATGCATCGGTAGAAGCCTAATATAGACGAGAGCACTTTATCTTCACATTGGCTATAGAATATTTATTTATATTTAAGAGGAGGTTATTAAAATAATTATTCAAGGATCGTATTATGCGGCGTTCTGTTGTTTTTGGCCCATGGGAAGAAATATACGTATGATAGAGGATGAGCGTAAGTTCTAGAAGGCATGCACTGTACTGTCCTATTAGCAAGGTACGTATTTCTGTATCTTATGATAAGTTACGGTAAGAGCAGAACCCCTACTTTGGAGCAAAATTGACTTGCTTAATTTGTAATGTGTCTAACCAAGACATCCTGACTTCCATCTTGACATCCTGACTTCCATCTTTCTAGTTTCTATCAAGCATCAAGAAAAAAATTAACACTCTTAGGGAGTTCTAATTTTTTATGTTCATGAACTTACATAAAACTAAATTAATACAACTGCAAAGTCAAAAATCTAAAATTCACACTCGCAAGTAGTTGTAATCGCACTGTGGTAGACTAATATAGTTTCTATGGAACATTAAAAGGTCCTAAACGTACCGCAATTCGTACCTACCTGCCCCTCAAATTACTTAGTTAATGCTTATTCAACAACCTATAAAAACAAAGAGGTTGCCACGACAAGGAGGGTCAGAAACTCTATTGTATATTAATGTAACCGGCGCCATTCTCTCGCTAGTTTTGGCAAAGATGCAATTTAATTTGAATATTGTGCAAGACTGTTATACTGCGTTATAGTCGTAACTGGAACACTTTAAATACAAAGTGGTCATAAAAGTAGTGTCTAAATGTTGCTTTTAGATGGTGTTAATTGATATTGGTGTTGTAGTATAGTAGTGACTGCCTCGTTGCTGTAGTGGTAGAAAGCACTAGTACTGACCGTGAGGTCCTGGCTGCGATTCCTGGGATGGGCAAAGTGTTATTGGGTGTTTCTATCTGGAATTTCTCAGTAATACCCTGAAATCTGGGCTTGTGCCCGATTGATGGCAATAAGCTCGACCTCTGCCGATTGATGGCAATGAGCTGCTGTCTCGTCATCCTCCATGCAGGCCCTGCACAGCGGACTGTATGTGACTTCTGTGACAAAGAGGTGTTTATTAAATGTCCAGTGGCCAGTTAAAGCTGCTGTAACTGTACGCAGCTGTAGCATGGAGCTGTATGCTGCATGGTTTCAGCTACATGGTGATTCATGAAATCTTGATAGGCAAACTTACAACGTGTTTTCAAAGGTCAGTCTAAAGGATGGCCAATGACTAATAGTCTTTATTCTACTTAAATAAACACATTAAATATAAAAATATCCTAACTAAACTTAGCCTAACATAAGTCGGCATCGAAGTGGAAGAATTTTTCGATGCCATGTTTTAGTTTGTATCTTTAATGGATTTTAAAATAGTTATCATGACTTCTGTTTCTTCTCTGAGATTTAACAATCACTTTTAGAAATTAGTTTCCTTTATGACATCAAAGTTGTCTCCGACGTTTCCTGTTTAACTACCTTTGAATAGAATCGTCTGAACGTACTTTGAGGTCAAGGATTCATTTTAAGTCCAGACGTTTCGACGTACTAAAACTACTTAGCAAATAGCTTTTTATTTTAAGTTATTATTTTAAAAAAATGCTCGCCTCTAAATAGAATTATACGAATGGTAATACCTATCCATATTAGGTAACGGGGTGATGTCGTACGTTCACGGCGAGACAATTAAAAGGAAATTTTAGCGCTTGCGAGGCGCACAGAGCGTATATGTGCCTCATTCCGCGCGTAAGTGTGCCTTCTCTCGTCACCGTGTCTCCACGATTTATGCGAGCAGTATTACACGCCATTCGACACGTTGCCAGCACATGAAGGTAAGAAGATAAAAATATAACAGTGGAGCAAAAATTGGGAGACTAAAACTAGGGTTTCCTAAGACTGCGTTAGCCGCACATAGCGTCCGTAATTTACCTTCGAATGACGTCACCATCGGTTTTCTAAGAAACTGTAGCTTTAGCTGAAATATCTGCAGAGTTCCTGAGAATGTCCACTTTTGAAATAAAAAAAAAAACATTGTTAAAAAGGCATTTCGTTGAAAGAGTATTTAATTATAATTGTTGCAAATTTCCGTGGATTTTATATGATCGTCCCAACGATACCTACAAAAATACGTTTAAAGCGCCAGTTTTCAACCAAATAGATTTACTTTTCCTTTCATGTTGTTTTGTTAATTTTGTTTGTGCAGAGTAAACAATTATTTTTACTTTCCTTTTTTTCTTTCCTTAAGATTAAGAATTAATTACTCCTACGTAGGATGAAAATTAATCTCACGTCAAAATCTGCAACAAATCCTAACCTGCAAATTCAAAACAAGCAATAACCGAATAACGGTAACTCCTTTCATCATCTGCCTAGCCTTTTCCCAACTATGTTGGGGTCGGCTTCCAGTCTAACCGGATGCAGCTGAATATCAGTATTTTACATGGAGCGACTGCCTATCTGACCTCCACAACCCAGTTACTGGGTAATACGATCCCCCTGGTAAGACTGGTTGTCAGACTTTCGGGCTTCTGACTACCCGTAACAACTGTCAAAGATCCACGAATGACAGCCGGGACCAACGGCTTAACGTGCTTTCCGAGGCACGGAGGGGTCACGGTATGTAAAGATGGCCACCCATCCACAGATCATCCTCGGCAAGCGTAGCTTAACCTGATCGATCAACCTGTGCGGCTGAATAACGGTAACTCCTTTCCATGATTGTAATTCATATCCGCGCATTCCCATAGGATGCTTCCACATAATTGTATGTAACATCGTTTATCCCCGACTTAACAGGACCGTCTGGGTCCAGTTGACCAAAGACTCCCCTATCATTCCACATCCCAATTACAGTCATTTCATTTCGATTATTGTCTCATTCATTTGATTAATGTTGTATTCCATCCCTTCTTCACGCCATCCGCAACGTGAGTAGGATAAATGAACTTTCACATCTGAAAGTGATAGAAAAATACTTTAGAACTTGTGACAGATCATAAAATACTTAAATGACCAAATGTTACCATGGAATCGTATGCGATTAAATTATGCTACGAAAGCGTAGCAGTCGTAGCCAGCGTAGCAACGCGCTACACGTGGGTACGTCTAGCGTCTACTAAAGAAACGAATACCGATGTTTATATTGAAATTGGACATTGTAAAATCTATCCTCACTGCAAATAACTTTGTTAATTATGATCAGTATACAACAATCAACCTCCAGTTACATTCAGTTCTAAAATAAACAATATTTATATTAAGTTAACTGGAAATTGGGATATCATAGTCATTTAAAAAATGCCGCATCCAAACACTCCTGCCTCCTCCCCAGCACCTCTAGGATGATTGTGCCGCTTGTCTAATTGTTTCTTGCAACGCCGCCATATTAAGCAGTGAGATGCCGCCGACTTTATGACTTCTTGAATGAGTCATTAAGTTGTCGAATCAATTCGTCTTCGGCCTCGGCACTCGGCATTCGGTATTATTTCTGCCAAGACGAGTTAGGGGAAGCATTATACCTCAGTTATTTTACAACTATCGTCGACGTTGAGTTTGATACGTTTGTGTAAGGAGATAAATCAGGGGGATTTATGATTTTCAATTGTTTAATTTGCTTCTGAATGCAATTTATGATTTTCACTTGTTTTAACTTGCTTCTGAGTGCAATTTAGTGGCAAATTCTACTGTTGAAGCTATTCAGTATCTCAGTACGAGGAGGTATATAAATTATAGAAGCCACATCTTTTTTATTTCTTTTGTTGTTAAGATATTGTAGAGAATATTTTTATGAGAGCCCTAACTCACCTTAGTATTACTGATTGCATATCATAAGTACATTGTAATTTATGTTAATTATAGAATAATGTAGGTCCCAAACAGAGTGATAAAAAAAAATAAACCCGAACAATAAAACCAAATAAAATCTTCAGAAGTTTGTGTTAAAACAGTCAACAAAATATATTACTTTATGGTTATTTATTTTATGAAGTAAACTCCTCTAGATGAAGACAACACAAAACTTCGCTTTTAAAATAAAACCAAACAAGAAGAAACAAACAGATTGCAACATTCATAACGCTTAAAATTCATATGAATTAACTTTATTGGCTGAGTGCAACTCGAGAAAAACAGAGCTAAAGAACTTGTTAATATTCAAAGTTGAGTCGGAAGGAACTTAATTAAAATAGAACATTTATATAAATAAGATGTTTGGAAGTTACGGCAAGTAGTGCAGGATTCGACACTAAGTTGTAACTTAAAACTGCAACACTGGACGACAGTCACAATATTTTGTAACTTGGGAATTATGGGAAGAATATTGTTCTAAGCATTAAGCTCTTGCTGGGGCATGGGGCAGCTGGGTTAAAATATGGCCATGGTCTTGTGGATACGCCAGTATATCTATCATTGAGCCAATCTCAACCTGAAATACAAGTGGTTCCACTATTACTAAAGAAAATTTTACCCCTTGGGTCTAAGCTAGCAGCTTTCTTCCCAATAGAACTACTTATCTTAGTGTCAAGGGCTGCCGCCGATGCGTGTCGACGGATGCGGTTGCCTCTGTCGTCGATGCGTGTCGCTCGTGTATATGAGCACTACTACAATACTAAAATTAAATGAAATGAAATTGTTTATTCTGTAAACAGGATTAAGGAATTTAAATTTAAAATAAGCTAGATGGAGTCGATATTTCCTGTCTGACCCCTGAGAAGAAGAAAAATGGCGAAACAAACTCAAGGGTCAAAGTCTGTTCTAAAATCTAGACATAATAACAAAAATCAGGACAATGCAGAAACACACACAGATTTGAGTAGACCAGTCATGTCAGTGCAAGCTAGGTAATAGGTAATAGGTAATACGGGCTGGTTTCCGCAACTCCACGACAATGCGGCACGGCGGCATTTGACGGCACGGTTGGCGCAGTGGTTAAGCGATTGACTGCTGCGCTGCGTGTCGCGGGTTCGATTCCCGCACGGAACAAATATTTGTATGACCTACAAATAGTTGTTCCGGGTCTGGCTGTTTGTAAACGCACCCACAATACAGGAGAAATTCCTATAAGGGCCAAGTTTTTTATTTAAAAAAAAAAAATGCGCGTATTTGTGCAAGCTAACTGAAGCAACTAATCCGTTAGCCAAGATTGGAGAAAAGAAAGAAAGATAGGTTTATTCGTCACAGAAACACGTGCATAAAAAAAAAAAAAAAGGTTCCGACGAATTGAGAACCTCCTCCTTTTTGAAGTCGGTTAAAAAGAAAGAAAGAAAGAAAATACGTTTATTTGGGGTAAACATGACGCAATAAAGAATACAAACAAAAAAAATAAGAATGGGTTGGGGGAATCATGCGTCACATCCACGCAAAACGGCTATCGTTAAGATAAGATAAGTTAACTGAACATTAGTTCAGTTAAATTATGAACGGTTAAGAGAGCAACGCCCAAAACTTGTAGCCTCTTTTCACTGGTTTCATGGGCATGTATTGCTTTAGTGGTTGCTCTCTTAACCGTTCATAAAAACCATCATACCATATTTATCAAAGACACATTTTCCCATCTATGTAAACTTTAATCTGACCTTCACTAATCGATAGAAGCGTGACCTTAACGAAAATAAACTTTCACCAACATTCTGCCCTTTCCAAATTACTAAAAAGAAACATCGTGGTCTAATCAATTTTATAATCGTTCCCTTCGCCATCGACCAAGTAAATTGCTCTAACAATCAAACCGAATCACCCAACAATATCTTGTTAAACTCAATCACAAGAATTCACAACTTTCAACAAACATAACACTAATTTGTGAAAGCGGTCAATATTTATAAACATGTTAACTTTGGGTAATTATTACTGCCGTGCGGTTTGTATCGTAAAATATAGAATAGGAATGAGATCTCTTTTTAGGGTTCCGTACGCAAAAGGTGCCAACGGAACCCTATTACTAAGGCTCCGCTGTCCGTGCGTCCGTCCGTCTGTAACATGGTTGTATCTTTAGAACCGTAATAGGTAGACACCTGAAATTTTCAAAGAATGTGTATTATTAGGGATGCCATAACAACAAATAAAATAAAATGAAGTAACAAGAAACGTGCTTTGTTTTTATTAAAGTATTATAAAAAAATAAAACACGGCGGCGAGAAGGTCGGACGACATTGTTACCATCGTTAGTACCTGGATGAGGCTAGCACAGGAGAAGGGATGGGGATTGGCACATGAAAAGAGAGGCCAATGATCAGCAATGGGTGAAGTCAGGCTGTGGTTGGTGACGATGATTAAAAAAATATATATGGTGCGTTGGCACGGAACCCTTCGTGTGCGAGTCCAACTCGCATTCAGCCGCTATTTTTTGTTTCAGCTAATATCTACTCCGCCTATCCAATTTTTTTTTTGGGAATATATCTCCACGAAACACACTGCGTAGTTGGGCAAATGTCATCTAAAACTATTCCAAATTTCAAGTTGATAGCATTAGTAGTTCTTGAGATATCCAGCTGTGACAGACAGACAAACAGACAGACTTAGTCTCACGATAAGGGTTCCGTTTTTACCATTTTGGTACGGAACACTAAAAACAAATCTTCAATGTTGAAATAAGAATACATGCACATAAAGCATCGACATCATCATCATAAACATAGAGAGTACACCGGCCTATCCTAGAACCAATAATTCAAAGACATGTGACATCTACCAACCCTCCCACAGAGAGGAGGCCTGTGTCCCAGCAATGGGAACACTACAGGCTGATTATGATCTGTACATAAAGCACTATAAAGATACGGAAACCCCATCTCAGCAGTACCTATGCCGCGAAATTACCATGCTGCAGGGCTGTTACGCTGTGCACTCTCCGATCATTCTGTCAGTTCATCATCTTCATCTTCACCTTCCACTGCTGAGGATAGACCACTTTTGTCTTGGGCCAATCCCCACATTCCTGCGCCAGCCGCATCCAGGTTCTCGCCCTTCTCACCGCGGACGACTGGCACTTCGTCCTCCAGTCCTTTTAGGCCACTTGGTCACAGCCTTGCTTCACCTGTCATCACTGCGCCCAGGTGTCCTGCTCAACTCCATATGAGTTCAAAAATTCATTTCATTCCGTCAGTTAGGTTTACTAAAAAGCCTCATGAAGACCTACGTTATCCTAAATTGGCCCTAAAACCACACAGTGTATCTAAGCCTGTAAATAATTCACCGCTACAAATATATCACAAATTGAATTTAGCTTCATGACCCTCATTCATGTAACACCGATTTGGGAACGGTTTTTTCCATTCAATGGGCCTTTTCGGTCATTAAGTCTGACGTGTATACAGATGCAAATTGATTAGCTTCCAAAAGATATAATAATAAAATTGGTGTAACGATGCAATAACGTGCCTTTGTATTTACGCGAATTTCGTTTACCAGAACAAAGGCAGTTTTTGTAGAATAATTTTCGTTTTTAAATTCCAGTTTATTTGTCTCATTTATCAGTTTTAGACTGCCTTCGTTAAAGGACCGCTGTGTTAATAGTTACGTTAACTGCTGTACGGCCAGTATGTTAAAGACTGTAAAATTTTCCCGATTCACTTTGAACCGTATGTTTTAGCAATAAAGTAGAAAATCTTGATAGATTGTAGTAGCTTGATGTGCTGGCGTCTGTACAGTCCAGGGAAAGTAACAATAATTTGACAATATCATCCACAGTCCCACTTCACCCACTGCTGGGCATAGGCTTCTCTTTTCTTATGCCAAGCCCCACTACACTACTATGAAGTACGCCGCGTCAGCTAGTCACACTAATATTATAAAGGGGAAAGTTTGTCAGTGTGTGTGTGCGTGTGTGTGTTTATATGTTTGTTACTTCTTCACGCTCAAACGGCTGGACCAATTTTGATAAAATTTGGTACGGAGGTAACTGACAACTTGGATTAACATATAAGCTTTTTTTCTCCCGATATTCAAACGGGATCAACATTTTCGCGGGTAAAACCGCGGTTCGCAGATAGTATGATTTAACCGACTTCAAAAAGGAGGAGGTTCTCAATTCGTCGGAACCTTTTTTTTTTTTTTTTTTTTTTTTTTTTATTTTTTTTTTTTATGTATGTTCCCCGATTACTCGGAGACGGCTAGACCGATTTCAAAAATTATTTTTTTGTTTGAAAGGGTATACTTTCCAGGTGGTCCCATTGTCATCAGGTCAGGATCTGATGATGGGATCCTGGAGAAATCGAAGGAACTCTTCAAGTATTATAGGCACACCTATAGCGATTTGGGTATTTTTTATAGTAACTCGTGTATTTGCTCTCGGAAAGCATCATTTGGTGAAGTAGAACTGATGATGAAGACCACAGATGGCCACCGGAACTACTCAATAATAAGTATTTCCCGGTTTGCGATTCGATTGCTAAGCAAGTTATGCTCGTCACAATGCGAATGGTGAAATGGAGCTGATGGTGGAATACCAGGAGAACTCTTCAACAATTAACGTCCCTGCATCGGGAAAAGCAATATTTTGAAAAAGGCGATGAGCAAGTTGGCATTAGGCTTGTAACTTAGATACATTATAAACAGACACACTAAAAAGCGAAAAATAAAAACTTTTTAACAAAAAAAAAAACCGACTTCCAAAAAAACACTACAAAGTGAAAAATAACTTTTATTTCGGAAGTCGGTGGCAAAAAACTAAAATACAGATCCAAAGACACCGACTTCCGAAATAAAAGTTATTTTTCACTTTGTAGTGTTTTTTTGGAAGTCGGTTTTTTTTTTTGTTAAAAAGTTTTTTTTATTACGTTTTTTTCTCAGTAGCGTTTTCAGCATCTCCACTTATCTGTTTTCAAAGCAAGAGTGAACAGACATCCTCTGGGCACGCTTGTTCCATCATAGCCCTCATCCATTGCTTTCCATCAGGCGTGTTCGAGGTCAAGAGCATAGCAGGCCCATTCAACAATCAAAAAAATTATTTAAAATAACACAAATAACACAAGCTCTGCTTAGCTTGAGACTAGACGGCGTTGTGTGATAGTGGTGGAATATTATTATTATTATTTCCTTTATTCATTTACAAATCTTATTTTATTGTATTTTTAAATATTTCTTAATAAATAAAAGTAAGTATAAAAAACATTTAAAAATATAAAAAAATAGTTGTCCGCCGGTGTCGGGAGCAGGGTCCAAGCTACCGGTGGTTAGGGCTCCAGAGACAGGAACCTCCTCACAATGCGAGCCGTATCAAGGAGTACTGCCTTCTGAATCAGGCCCTTGATCCAACCGCCTAACGAGAGCCTCGATAGATGTTGATCGAGGCTTTCGGCTATCAGTCCATTGGCCGATACGACAATCGGCACAATGATAGCCGAGCTCACATTCCACATGTCAACAACCTCGTGAGCTAAGTCGAGATATTTAATTTGTTTCTCTTTCTCAGCTTTCACGAGGTTCCCGTCATGTGGAATGGTAACATCGACAATCATTGTGCGGCGCGCTAATCGGTCTATCACCACTATATCAGGCTTATTGGCAACAATAGTCCTGTCAGTAATGATAGACCGATCCCAGTACAATGTGACATGGTCATTTTCAAGAACTGGGTCGGGCACATACTTGTAATACGGTACCTCAGAATCCACAAGTTTATATTTCAAAGCAAGTTGCTGGTGAATAATCCTAGCTACTTGGTTATGCCTGTGCAAGTACTCGCCGTTAGCCAGACGAGAACAACCAGAGATAATATGTCTGATAGACTCACCCGGACGGTGGCATGCCCGACACACGTCAACCGTCCCGTCCTTCATAATATGTCTCCGGTAGTTATTCGTTAAGATAACTTCGTCCATAATTGCACAGACAAAACCTTCAGTTTCCCCGAAAAGGTCACCAAAACGTAGCCAGGATACGGACGCTAAGAAGTCTACACCGGGCTCATGAAGAGCCCGATAGAAGCGCCCGTGAAGCTCCTTGCTTTGCCATACCTTCTTGCGGTCATCAGTAGAAAGTACTACAGGTTTGCGCCAATTCTCTTTAGCCATGGATAGCGGGGTGAGCCCCTTGTCCACTGCGACCACATCACGGTGCATACCCACTTCGGTTTTTAAAAAATATTCCCTGAGACTGCACACCTCGCGGTTGTGGAGGGTTTTCGCATTTAAAAAGCCTCGACCCCCGCACTTCCGCGGGATATACAGTCTCATTACCGATGATCGTAGGTGATGCATCCGGTTTGCGGTCAGTAGTGTACGGACTCTTCTATCCAGGGCGTCGAGTTCGGTCTGAGTCCATTTGAGTATGCCGAAAGAGTACATCAAAACCGGCATGACCCAACCATTGAAGGCGCGCACCTTATTTCCGCCCGAAAGAAGACTAGTTAATACCTTCTTCAGGCGACAAAAGAAGCGCTCCTTCAACGATTGCTTCATGTCAGCATCGTTGATGCCTAACGCTTCCGACATACCCAAATACTTATAGCTTTCGGATGAGGAGAGGGATCTGAGGCTTATGGAATCGGAGAGTTGAATTCCCTCGGATTCCATAATCTCCCCTCGCTTTACATGCATGACTGCACATTTGTCCACACCAAATTCCATCCTGATGGCGCTACTGAAAGTTTCAGTTACCTTCAGTAGCTCCATCAGACGCAATTTGTTGGGGGCAAAGAGTTTTAAATCATCCATGTAAAGGAGGTGAGATATGACCTGACCACCTCTTTTCAACCGATAGCCTAGACCTGAATCCTCCAGTAGTGTACTTAGAGGATTCAGGGCTAAGCAAAACCAAAGTGGACTCAAACTGTCGCCCTGAAATATTCCCCGTTTAATCCATACAGGCTCATCATTCCCCTGGATCTGTCGACATCCTGGATAACGAAGGACCGTCTTCCATTGCCTCATACACGACTCAAGGAAGGTGCGTAGAGTTGCATCTATCTTGTATAACTCCAGCACCCTCATGAGCCATGTATGTGGCACCGAGTCGTAGGCCTTCTTGTAATCTATCCAACATGTCGACAGATCCTTGCGGGATCTACGAACCTGTTGGCTAATGGCCATGTCTATGAGGAGTAGCTCCTTAGTACCGCGGGACCCATTCCTACATCCATTTTGAGAGGCAGACATAACCGAGTTACTCTCAATGTGTGTATTAATTTTCGCTCTCAAAATAGATGTAAGAAGTTTATAAACCGTCGACAAACACGTGATCGGTCTATAATTCTTGGGTTCCGCGGGACTACCTGATTTATGGAGCAGGTGGGTAACGCCTGTTGTTAGAAACTGCGGTAGCGACCCAGACTCTAAGGATGACTGGAACTGAGATGCCAGGCAAGTGTGTGAACTAATTAGCCATTTCAGCCAAAAATTGTGCAGTCCGTCCGGTCCCGGTGATTTCCAATTCGGTAACGGACGGACCGCTCTGGCAACGTCTGATGGCGTAATTAGGACTGTTTCCATTTCTGGTACAGACTCACACACTCGCTCGACATCCTGCATCCAATCAGCCTCAGTGTGACAGACGGGCACCGACCAGATGCTGCACCAGAATGCACTTGTGGCGGCATCATCCGGGCGGCATACATCTGTCACATTTTGTTCAGGTCGCTCCCAAGTTCTATACACCCACCTTTCATCGCTCTGGAACATGCGATTCTGCGTGTATCGATCAACCCGCCGCTTATACCGCCGAATTCGGCTCGCCCATGCACAAACTTTCTGCTTCAGGAAGTCGATGCGCTCTGTGACACGGGACATGTATTCTCGAGGGCTGATTCCAGTCCCCGAGAATGCCCGCCTTACAAAGCGCATCACACGTGGTCGTGTATTGCCCTCCCTGAAGCAGTATAGTTTGCCGATGAGTACCCTGGCCCCATCAATACGACGTTCGATCCTGCGCTGCCAGGCTGGTACGGCTGGTTTTGGTCGAATAGCTCCGTCACAATTTGGGAATTTGACGTTAGCTAAACGACATGCCGCCACAGCCGCACAGTACAGGATCGAATGTGTATCAACGAGATCCTCGCTGCTCTCGAAGAAACTCTTGAGCTGCGAGTCCAAGGCACACACCAGCGCCCTATTTTTTTTGTGCATGGGTAACCGTGGTAATCGGGGTCTAAGTTCGGCTGGAGTGGACCTATACTCGCGTAATGCATCCTCCAGTGCGCTCCTCAGTCGGTCGTTGCACTGGCTACTTACTGTGTCAACCCTATCATGCTCTTCTTCAACATGATTGGACCGCGGCGGGATGGCATCAACAGTTGACGCCTGTGCCGCAGTTTGTGTCGAAGTCGAGACGATATGGTTGCTCAGTACCTCTGAGCGCAGCCTATCAAGTGCGATATCGTCCAACCTGTGATTGCGTTGGATGACCCGCACCTGATCCGACAGTCGTTGGGCCGAAACGTTGACGGTTGGTTCCAGTTCCTGGAACAGAGACAGCATCCTATCGCGGTACGCAGTGAGGTTAATTCCCCCCTCTGTAGACCCGTAATATGCGCGCATGACGTTCTCGTTCATAGACTGAGTCCATCTCATGCGCTGCACACAACCACCGGTAGCGGGGACCCGACTCGGGGCCGGATGGCCCCTAAGTCCCAAGCTCCTCGGTGGCCGGCCTCTCCCCTGCCGACGTACAGGTGTTGGCGACGTCGGCGGAGAGAAATACTCGTCGCTCGAGCTCGACGCAACTGCTACGGCCGGTGTCACAGCACTCTCGATGGGGCTGGGTTCCGGCGGTTGCGGGGCGGAGCTGAGCGACGAGTCCGGAGGTGGTAGGCGTGCGCGGCGAGCTGCTAATCTCGTCAACATACTTATTTTCATAATATTGTCATCTTGTTTTTATATATCGGGGGTGACGTGACATCTGTCATGTCCGCTTCGGCAGTTTTTGAAATAGGTTTTTATATAAATCATTCATTGTAGGTACGTTTTAAATGTTTTGCTAATTCGATTTAGATTCATTAAACACAAAAATTATAAATGCTGGTGGTACACTGCTACTAAAAATTAAAAATTTGAAAAATATATAGAGATGACAAAATACTACGTGTTGACGTTGTTGGTGTTGCCACTTTATTATTATAATATCTGAGCCCAGTTACTGAGTAACACGATACCCCTTGGTAAGACTGGTTGTCAGACTTTAGAGCTTTTGACAACCAGTTACAACCCCCCGTATCTGATAATACAAAGTAATCATTAAATTTTGTTATCTATTTCATTTTGTTTTTTGCCCCCAAGATACAGGTGCTGCTTAGTTTAGGAACCACTGTTCAAATAACCATGTACCTAAATAAATCTAGTAACAGTAAGCATATATTGTAAAAAGTTTCCGCCCGCGTGGTATATCGATGTAATGCCTATGTCCTTTCCAAGGGCTCAAAGTATCCCCATAACAAAGTTCATCAAAATCTGTGCAGTCGTTTCGGAGATTAGGCGGAATTAACCGACAGACAAAGAAATAAAACATTTTGTTTATTTGTATGTATGTAGGTAATTATAGAATTTTAAGTTATATGTATGTTTTGTCACACTGGACCAATACCCTATTCTTTTAATTAAACTACAACCTAATACACGTTCCTGTATTGCAACAGCAACTTTATTACGTTGCATCAATAAACCTCTCCACACAGCCTTTATCAAGCCCTAATTCAATCCAGCGCTCCTAATTCACATCACCCATTCATTACGGCCCGTCTAATTTGTTAGTATTCTCCTAATACGACCCAATAGGTGCACATCTCATTTGCACCCAATCTCTTTGTACCTTACATTATCAAGGCAGAGTTACTAGCAGTCACATAATCGTCACAATCAGTAAACACATGTATTGTTGCTGTCTCGTCGAGGCCTGAAACTAATGAAATCGTAAATCAACGAGCATACATCGACAGATTTTCAGCGTGCAAATATTTTGCTTTTCAACATAACTCTCAGCTCGACTGACGCCTTGTTAATTAATAGAATTAAAACCAGACTTGATGAACAGCTCAACAGCGTGCCAATTAAGCGTGGCATATATTTTTTTCTGTCTCTTTAATCTAAGTTAAAAAATTCGAGAGTCGGAAAGAGTCAATTGTTGTTTGTAGCAAAAAAATATCGTATTTGATGAAACTTCTTAGTCATGTGATGAAACTAAAGACTTGTGGCTTGTGTGAAGAGATTTGTGACTAAAACCCTTAGCTTCTATTTTAAAAGATAGTGTAAATTTAACGTTTTGAGAGACACTCGTGGCTAAATAATAACAGCCGCACAGGTCGATCGATCAGGTTAAGCTACACTTGCCGCGGTTGGTATGTGGATGGGTGACCACCTTTACTTACCGAGACCCCTCCATACCTCGGTAACCACGTTAAGTTCCGGCTGTCATTCGTACATCTTTGACAGTCGTTACGGGTAGTCATAAGCCCGAAAGTCTGACAAACAGTTTTACCAAGGAGTATCGCATTACCCAGTAACTGGGTTATGTAGGTCAGATAGGCAGTCGCTCTATGTAAAATATCAGTATTCGGCTGCATCCGGTTAGACTGGAAGCTGACCCCAACATAGTTGGGAAAAGGCTAGGCATAGATGAGTGTAAATGTAACGTTTTGAACAGTAATGGCCTATAGTCGTATCGGCCCCGACTTACGAGTTGTAGGTCGTGTCTTCGGACCCTGGCAGGCACTTTACTTTGCGTATTTTTCATCCCCACTGGTCTCAAAAGGGGGAAGGAAAACATCGTGAGAAAACCGGCATGTCCTAGAACCAAAAAATTCAAAGACTTGAATTCCACCAACCCACACTGGGCCCACCTAGTGGATTATGGCCCACTCCCTCTCACACAGAGGAGGGCTGTCTCCCAACAGTGAGAACATTATAGGCTGATTATGATGAGTGATGAGTAAGTGTAAGATCTACTTCCTCAACAGTTATAGACATGTAAAAACTCGGTGTCGAGTTTTACGATGACCGTCGCGCCAGACGGTGCCTCTTATTTTATGCCTTTTAATCTTCCTCCATTACTTAGTTACTTTTTTTTGTGTATTATATTAGAACGATTAATCTAAATGATATACAGTTTATTCAAGCAGAAAAACATTCATAACAAGCGCGAAAACATTTATAACTTGCTGTGAGTTTTTGGCAATGAAACAAGAAATATCAACATGGTTTTTGAAATTTAAAGACAAAGTTAAAGCATTTATTTTAAATAGGTACATAGAAGGCAGTTTTGAACGTCAAATATAATTGATTCTAATCATTCCAAAAGGCAGTTTCGTATGGAGAAGTATGGGCAAGAAACTCCACCGTTACTCTGAAGTAGGTACAGGATTTAGTATCTACAATTTTATACGAGAGTTATCTTAAGACTTAAAGTGCCAATTCCATCAATAAAACTAAACGCCATCAGTACATTCAAACCGCATTCAAGAGCTGTCAGTGTCTATTGACACTGACAGTTCTGTCAGTGTCAATAACTCACAGGAGGAGGAGTGATAACAATGACAGCCCTTGAAGGGCGATGCCCCATTAGTGCGTTGCGTTGCGTCGTCGTTGCAACGGATCAACGCATTGTATGCCACATCTGCTTTGAGTCATTATGAATATAATATTCACTAATAAATTAGACATTGTTAACTAATTTAATTGAAATAATAATTAAATTGTCATAATTTAATTAATCATTAGTCAGTATTGAGTCGACGCAACGACGACGCTGCGTCGACGCAACGCACTAATGGGGTCTCGCCCTTAGATGTGCTGCTGGCGTTCAGTTTCATTAGTGAACTCCGTCCTAAGTTATCCCGAAATATTTTCAAGTTTTGATGATACTACACCTAATAATTCCATCTAAATAATCTACATAACAATTGAATTAGGAGTAGGTTAGTGTATCCGCGCGAGTGAGCCTGGCATAACGCGACCACAACTCAGAGAGTCAGATAACCAATTTTGTTCAGATTTAAATCAACTACTCGTTTGTACGATTAACGTTGTGGATTATTTATATCGAATAGCTCTCGACTCACACACGAGCGTATCTGTCGGCACTCGGCCACTACATCAAAAACGGTGCACTCAAACTAATTGCATTTGCTATTGATGTGAGCCTATAGCATTGCTGAATACCTAGCCCCGCTCTGCTTGCTCTGCCCGTTTTGCCCGACTCTGCTTGCCCGTGCAACGCATGTCGACTATTAGCAATATAATTTCAGGGCACTGTGTGTATATTTGGCACGGCAAAATAGAGGAAGGCATTCATTTGCTTTGATTTGATTTGATGCATTAATATATGTGCCCGATGACATTAGTAAAATTAATTGATATTCGTCGGTAAGTGCGTTGATGTTATGACCTGAAAGGGCAAATGGAAATGATGTGTATTACAATGATTGAATAGTATCGACATGCATCGGTAGAAGCCTAATATAGACGAGAGCACTTTATCTTCACATTGGCTATAGAATATTTATTTATATTTAAGAGGAGGTTATTAAAATAATTATTCAAGGATCGTATTATGCGGCGTTCTGTTGTTTTTGGCCCATGGGAAGAAATATACGTATGATAGAGGATGAGCGTAAGTTCTAGAAGGCATGCACTGTACTGTCCTATTAGCAAGGTACGTATTTCTGTATCTTATGATAAGTTACGGTAAGAGCAGAACCCCTACTTTGGAGCAAAATTGACTTGCTTAATTTGTAATGTGTCTAACCAAGACATCCTGACTTCCATCTTGACATCCTGACTTCCATCTTTCTAGTTTCTATCAAGCATCAAGAAAAAAATTAACACTCTTAGGGAGTTCTAATTTTTTATGTTCATGAACTTACATAAAACTAAATTAATACAACTGCAAAGTCAAAAATCTAAAATTCACACTCGCAAGTAGTTGTAATCGCACTGTGGTAGACTAATATAGTTTCTATGGAACATTAAAAGGTCCTAAACGTACCGCAATTCGTACCTACCTGCCCCTCAAATTACTTAGTTAATGCTTATTCAACAACCTATAAAAACAAAGAGGTTGCCACGACAAGGAGGGTCAGAAACTCTATTGTATATTAATGTAACCGGCGCCATTCTCTCGCTAGTTTTGGCAAAGATGCAATTTAATTTGAATATTGTGCAAGACTGTTATACTGCGTTATAGTCGTAACTGGAACACTTTAAATACAAAGTGGTCATAAAAGTAGTGTCTAAATGTTGCTTTTAGATGGTGTTAATTGATATTGGTGTTGTAGTATAGTAGTGACTGCCTCGTTGCTGTAGTGGTAGAAAGCACTAGTACTGACCGTGAGGTCCTGGCTGCGATTCCTGGGATGGGCAAAGTGTTATTGGGTGTTTCTATCTGGAATTTCTCAGTAATACCCTGAAATCTGGGCTTGTGCCCGATTGATGGCAATAAGCTCGACCTCTGCCGATTGATGGCAATGAGCTGCTGTCTCGTCATCCTCCATGCAGGCCCTGCACAGCGGACTGTATGTGACTTCTGTGACAAAGAGGTGTTTATTAAATGTCCAGTGGCCAGTTAAAGCTGCTGTAACTGTACGCAGCTGTAGCATGGAGCTGTATGCTGCATGGTTTCAGCTACATGGTGATTCATGAAATCTTGATAGGCAAACTTACAACGTGTTTTCAAAGGTCAGTCTAAAGGATGGCCAATGACTAATAGTCTTTATTCTACTTAAATAAACACATTAAATATAAAAATATCCTAACTAAACTTAGCCTAACATAAGTCGGCATCGAAGTGGAAGAATTTTTCGATGCCATGTTTTAGTTTGTATCTTTAATGGATTTTAAAATAGTTATCATGACTTCTGTTTCTTCTCTGAGATTTAACAATCACTTTTAGAAATTAGTTTCCTTTATGACATCAAAGTTGTCTCCGACGTTTCCTGTTTAACTACCTTTGAATAGAATCGTCTGAACGTACTTTGAGGTCAAGGATTCATTTTAAGTCCAGACGTTTCGACGTACTAAAACTACTTAGCAAATAGCTTTTTATTTTAAGTTATTATTTTAAAAAAATGCTCGCCTCTAAATAGAATTATACGAATGGTAATACCTATCCATATTAGGTAACGGGGTGATGTCGTACGTTCACGGCGAGACAATTAAAAGGAAATTTTAGCGCTTGCGAGGCGCACAGAGCGTATATGTGCCTCATTCCGCGCGTAAGTGTGCCTTCTCTCGTCACCGTGTCTCCACGATTTATGCGAGCAGTATTACACGCCATTCGACACGTTGCCAGCACATGAAGGTAAGAAGATAAAAATATAACAGTGGAGCAAAAATTGGGAGACTAAAACTAGGGTTTCCTAAGACTGCGTTAGCCGCACATAGCGTCCGTAATTTACCTTCGAATGACGTCACCATCGGTTTTCTAAGAAACTGTAGCTTTAGCTGAAATATCTGCAGAGTTCCTGAGAATGTCCACTTTTGAAATAAAAAAAAAAACATTGTTAAAAAGGCATTTCGTTGAAAGAGTATTTAATTATAATTGTTGCAAATTTCCGTGGATTTTATATGATCGTCCCAACGATACCTACAAAAATACGTTTAAAGCGCCAGTTTTCAACCAAATAGATTTACTTTTCCTTTCATGTTGTTTTGTTAATTTTGTTTGTGCAGAGTAAACAATTATTTTTACTTTCCTTTTTTTCTTTCCTTAAGATTAAGAATTAATTACTCCTACGTAGGATGAAAATTAATCTCACGTCAAAATCTGCAACAAATCCTAACCTGCAAATTCAAAACAAGCAATAACCGAATAACGGTAACTCCTTTCATCATCTGCCTAGCCTTTTCCCAACTATGTTGGGGTCGGCTTCCAGTCTAACCGGATGCAGCTGAATATCAGTATTTTACATGGAGCGACTGCCTATCTGACCTCCACAACCCAGTTACTGGGTAATACGATCCCCCTGGTAAGACTGGTTGTCAGACTTTCGGGCTTCTGACTACCCGTAACAACTGTCAAAGATCCACGAATGACAGCCGGGACCAACGGCTTAACGTGCTTTCCGAGGCACGGAGGGGTCACGGTATGTAAAGATGGCCACCCATCCACAGATCATCCTCGGCAAGCGTAGCTTAACCTGATCGATCAACCTGTGCGGCTGAATAACGGTAACTCCTTTCCATGATTGTAATTCATATCCGCGCATTCCCATAGGATGCTTCCACATAATTGTATGTAACATCGTTTATCCCCGACTTAACAGGACCGTCTGGGTCCAGTTGACCAAAGACTCCCCTATCATTCCACATCCCAATTACAGTCATTTCATTTCGATTATTGTCTCATTCATTTGATTAATGTTGTATTCCATCCCTTCTTCACGCCATCCGCAACGTGAGTAGGATAAATGAACTTTCACATCTGAAAGTGATAGAAAAATACTTTAGAACTTGTGACAGATCATAAAATACTTAAATGACCAAATGTTACCATGGAATCGTATGCGATTAAATTATGCTACGAAAGCGTAGCAGTCGTAGCCAGCGTAGCAACGCGCTACACGTGGGTACGTCTAGCGTCTACTAAAGAAACGAATACCGATGTTTATATTGAAATTGGACATTGTAAAATCTATCCTCACTGCAAATAACTTTGTTAATTATGATCAGTATACAACAATCAACCTCCAGTTACATTCAGTTCTAAAATAAACAATATTTATATTAAGTTAACTGGAAATTGGGATATCATAGTCATTTAAAAAATGCCGCATCCAAACACTCCTGCCTCCTCCCCAGCACCTCTAGGATGATTGTGCCGCTTGTCTAATTGTTTCTTGCAACGCCGCCATATTAAGCAGTGAGATGCCGCCGACTTTATGACTTCTTGAATGAGTCATTAAGTTGTCGAATCAATTCGTCTTCGGCCTCGGCACTCGGCATTCGGTATTATTTCTGCCAAGACGAGTTAGGGGAAGCATTATACCTCAGTTATTTTACAACTATCGTCGACGTTGAGTTTGATACGTTTGTGTAAGGAGATAAATCAGGGGGATTTATGATTTTCAATTGTTTAATTTGCTTCTGAATGCAATTTATGATTTTCACTTGTTTTAACTTGCTTCTGAGTGCAATTTAGTGGCAAATTCTACTGTTGAAGCTATTCAGTATCTCAGTACGAGGAGGTATATAAATTATAGAAGCCACATCTTTTTTATTTCTTTTGTTGTTAAGATATTGTAGAGAATATTTTTATGAGAGCCCTAACTCACCTTAGTATTACTGATTGCATATCATAAGTACATTGTAATTTATGTTAATTATAGAATAATGTAGGTCCCAAACAGAGTGATAAAAAAAAATAAACCCGAACAATAAAACCAAATAAAATCTTCAGAAGTTTGTGTTAAAACAGTCAACAAAATATATTACTTTATGGTTATTTATTTTATGAAGTAAACTCCTCTAGATGAAGACAACACAAAACTTCGCTTTTAAAATAAAACCAAACAAGAAGAAACAAACAGATTGCAACATTCATAACGCTTAAAATTCATATGAATTAACTTTATTGGCTGAGTGCAACTCGAGAAAAACAGAGCTAAAGAACTTGTTAATATTCAAAGTTGAGTCGGAAGGAACTTAATTAAAATAGAACATTTATATAAATAAGATGTTTGGAAGTTACGGCAAGTAGTGCAGGATTCGACACTAAGTTGTAACTTAAAACTGCAACACTGGACGACAGTCACAATATTTTGTAACTTGGGAATTATGGGAAGAATATTGTTCTAAGCATTAAGCTCTTGCTGGGGCATGGGGCAGCTGGGTTAAAATATGGCCATGGTCTTGTGGATACGCCAGTATATCTATCATTGAGCCAATCTCAACCTGAAATACAAGTGGTTCCACTATTACTAAAGAAAATTTTACCCCTTGGGTCTAAGCTAGCAGCTTTCTTCCCAATAGAACTACTTATCTTAGTGTCAAGGGCTGCCGCCGATGCGTGTCGACGGATGCGGTTGCCTCTGTCGTCGATGCGTGTCGCTCGTGTATATGAGCACTACTACAATACTAAAATTAAATGAAATGAAATTGTTTATTCTGTAAACAGGATTAAGGAATTTAAATTTAAAATAAGCTAGATGGAGTCGATATTTCCTGTCTGACCCCTGAGAAGAAGAAAAATGGCGAAACAAACTCAAGGGTCAAAGTCTGTTCTAAAATCTAGACATAATAACAAAAATCAGGACAATGCAGAAACACACACAGATTTGAGTAGACCAGTCATGTCAGTGCAAGCTAGGTAATAGGTAATAGGTAATACGGGCTGGTTTCCGCAACTCCACGACAATGCGGCACGGCGGCATTTGACGGCACGGTTGGCGCAGTGGTTAAGCGATTGACTGCTGCGCTGCGTGTCGCGGGTTCGATTCCCGCACGGAACAAATATTTGTATGACCTACAAATAGTTGTTCCGGGTCTGGCTGTTTGTAAACGCACCCACAATACAGGAGAAATTCCTATAAGGGCCAAGTTTTTTATTTAAAAAAAAAAAATGCGCGTATTTGTGCAAGCTAACTGAAGCAACTAATCCGTTAGCCAAGATTGGAGAAAAGAAAGAAAGATAGGTTTATTCGTCACAGAAACACGTGCATAAAAAAAAAAAAAAAGGTTCCGACGAATTGAGAACCTCCTCCTTTTTGAAGTCGGTTAAAAAGAAAGAAAGAAAGAAAATACGTTTATTTGGGGTAAACATGACGCAATAAAGAATACAAACAAAAAAAATAAGAATGGGTTGGGGGAATCATGCGTCACATCCACGCAAAACGGCTATCGTTAAGATAAGATAAGTTAACTGAACATTAGTTCAGTTAAATTATGAACGGTTAAGAGAGCAACGCCCAAAACTTGTAGCCTCTTTTCACTGGTTTCATGGGCATGTATTGCTTTAGTGGTTGCTCTCTTAACCGTTCATAAAAACCATCATACCATATTTATCAAAGACACATTTTCCCATCTATGTAAACTTTAATCTGACCTTCACTAATCGATAGAAGCGTGACCTTAACGAAAATAAACTTTCACCAACATTCTGCCCTTTCCAAATTACTAAAAAGAAACATCGTGGTCTAATCAATTTTATAATCGTTCCCTTCGCCATCGACCAAGTAAATTGCTCTAACAATCAAACCGAATCACCCAACAATATCTTGTTAAACTCAATCACAAGAATTCACAACTTTCAACAAACATAACACTAATTTGTGAAAGCGGTCAATATTTATAAACATGTTAACTTTGGGTAATTATTACTGCCGTGCGGTTTGTATCGTAAAATATAGAATAGGAATGAGATCTCTTTTTAGGGTTCCGTACGCAAAAGGTGCCAACGGAACCCTATTACTAAGGCTCCGCTGTCCGTGCGTCCGTCCGTCTGTAACATGGTTGTATCTTTAGAACCGTAATAGGTAGACACCTGAAATTTTCAAAGAATGTGTATTATTAGGGATGCCATAACAACAAATAAAATAAAATGAAGTAACAAGAAACGTGCTTTGTTTTTATTAAAGTATTATAAAAAAATAAAACACGGCGGCGAGAAGGTCGGACGACATTGTTACCATCGTTAGTACCTGGATGAGGCTAGCACAGGAGAAGGGATGGGGATTGGCACATGAAAAGAGAGGCCAATGATCAGCAATGGGTGAAGTCAGGCTGTGGTTGGTGACGATGATTAAAAAAATATATATGGTGCGTTGGCACGGAACCCTTCGTGTGCGAGTCCAACTCGCATTCAGCCGCTATTTTTTGTTTCAGCTAATATCTACTCCGCCTATCCAATTTTTTTTTTGGGAATATATCTCCACGAAACACACTGCGTAGTTGGGCAAATGTCATCTAAAACTATTCCAAATTTCAAGTTGATAGCATTAGTAGTTCTTGAGATATCCAGCTGTGACAGACAGACAAACAGACAGACTTAGTCTCACGATAAGGGTTCCGTTTTTACCATTTTGGTACGGAACACTAAAAACAAATCTTCAATGTTGAAATAAGAATACATGCACATAAAGCATCGACATCATCATCATAAACATAGAGAGTACACCGGCCTATCCTAGAACCAATAATTCAAAGACATGTGACATCTACCAACCCTCCCACAGAGAGGAGGCCTGTGTCCCAGCAATGGGAACACTACAGGCTGATTATGATCTGTACATAAAGCACTATAAAGATACGGAAACCCCATCTCAGCAGTACCTATGCCGCGAAATTACCATGCTGCAGGGCTGTTACGCTGTGCACTCTCCGATCATTCTGTCAGTTCATCATCTTCATCTTCACCTTCCACTGCTGAGGATAGACCACTTTTGTCTTGGGCCAATCCCCACATTCCTGCGCCAGCCGCATCCAGGTTCTCGCCCTTCTCACCGCGGACGACTGGCACTTCGTCCTCCAGTCCTTTTAGGCCACTTGGTCACAGCCTTGCTTCACCTGTCATCACTGCGCCCAGGTGTCCTGCTCAACTCCATATGAGTTCAAAAATTCATTTCATTCCGTCAGTTAGGTTTACTAAAAAGCCTCATGAAGACCTACGTTATCCTAAATTGGCCCTAAAACCACACAGTGTATCTAAGCCTGTAAATAATTCACCGCTACAAATATATCACAAATTGAATTTAGCTTCATGACCCTCATTCATGTAACACCGATTTGGGAACGGTTTTTTCCATTCAATGGGCCTTTTCGGTCATTAAGTCTGACGTGTATACAGATGCAAATTGATTAGCTTCCAAAAGATATAATAATAAAATTGGTGTAACGATGCAATAACGTGCCTTTGTATTTACGCGAATTTCGTTTACCAGAACAAAGGCAGTTTTTGTAGAATAATTTTCGTTTTTAAATTCCAGTTTATTTGTCTCATTTATCAGTTTTAGACTGCCTTCGTTAAAGGACCGCTGTGTTAATAGTTACGTTAACTGCTGTACGGCCAGTATGTTAAAGACTGTAAAATTTTCCCGATTCACTTTGAACCGTATGTTTTAGCAATAAAGTAGAAAATCTTGATAGATTGTAGTAGCTTGATGTGCTGGCGTCTGTACAGTCCAGGGAAAGTAACAATAATTTGACAATATCATCCACAGTCCCACTTCACCCACTGCTGGGCATAGGCTTCTCTTTTCTTATGCCAAGCCCCACTACACTACTATGAAGTACGCCGCGTCAGCTAGTCACACTAATATTATAAAGGGGAAAGTTTGTCAGTGTGTGTGTGCGTGTGTGTGTTTATATGTTTGTTACTTCTTCACGCTCAAACGGCTGGACCAATTTTGATAAAATTTGGTACGGAGGTAACTGACAACTTGGATTAACATATAAGCTTTTTTTCTCCCGATATTCAAACGGGATCAACATTTTCGCGGGTAAAACCGCGGTTCGCAGATAGTATGATATAAAAGTACCGAAACCTTTCAAGTGCGAGGTTTATACAAAAATACCCATGGTTCCTTATCTATTTGTTCTCGACATCGCACCCCTCAGATATCCATTACAGAAATGAACCTTCCAGCTTCCCCTAAACCGCCACTGCCCTAAACTATCCTGAGGGTTATTTGCCATAATTACAACGGCGTAGATCGTTGGTATTTGCAGCATGATATTATTACACAACATCTAATGCTTCACAGCAACTGCGAATAAGTTTTCATGGTCCGGAGGGCCACGTGTTCAAGTAGGTTCACTAATGTTTCACCAAAACTCATTTGACAAATTTTTAGTTTACAACCAACGTTTCGTATACTATTTATTTTAAAAACTGTTAAATTCAATTTTTCGAATGGGCAAAAAAATGTTAAATTCAATTTTTCGAATGGGCAAATATACTCGTAAGTCAGAAGTGAGGACACTGTCAAATTGTGTTGTCATTACAGTTCGGGGCCCGAACTAATCATAATTATAATGTCTACCAACTTCGGCCGACACTACGGATTTCGTGCGTAGGGAGTAGACTGTCTGCTTCGCACGGTTTTTACAACTTGACCGACCTGTGCAGCTGTTATTACTTAGCCCCAAGCCCCCATCTTAAACACGTAAACCTACCGGAATAAAATCCTATAAGTGATGATGAAAACCGTATCAAAATCCATTGTGAACCTAGTTTAGAAGAACAGTGCGGAGAGACTAAAAGCGACTTTAACATACAAGAACAGATTTAGTTTAAACCAGAAAAACAATACAATGTATCGCGCAAAGCGAGCATAAGTCTGGATATAAAATGGTTAAAATTATGAAAACATTTTCTTTAAAGCTTTTATTTGGGACCGGGGGAGTAGGAATTAATAAAAACAGGGCGGGAGAGTTCATAAAGAAAAATGTCACTGCATTGCAAAGTAATGCTCTCTCCTTCTAGCGTCGACTAAGGAACGCAATTTTGCAAACCCTTGTTCGTAAATATCCGAAACGAATTTGAATTTATTATCCCATATAAGTCAATGCCCTTGAATAAATTATACACTTCAGAGTCAACGTTGTCGTTTTGTTTAAATAATAATATTTATTATGCAAATATTAAAAGAAAACAGTTTCTAAAATACTTATCTAAAAACTCATTTAAAACCACTGCTTACTTACGTAGAAATGACAGAAATTATCTTCAGTAAGCTGTTAACAACTAATAGAAAATTCAGGGTGGCTTAAAATCTCTCTCATTTCAGAGTATTCGTGGAACTGGCGTTCGGAAAAGCGCCGCAACGGGGCTGGATGTCAGTATTTTGTTAATATATGAATACATTACAACAAGTTCGAGGAAACAGTTTCTCGCTGAATTAAAATCTCTCACGGGCGAATTAAAACTGGAAAGTTTTTAAGCTTACTAGGCGTAGCCGCTTAATGATATTAAACTGTTGATTTATAAACAACAGCGCTATGAAATACGAGGTTCTTGTGCTAGTTTTACTCGCTTTTACAGAGAAACGTAATCTATGGTGGAAGTTCTTCGATAAAAATTAATAAATCATTAATTTATGTAAGCAGTTTTCTACGATTTTCTTCTTGTGAGTGAAATGAAATCAGGCAATCCTTGGAATATTATAGGTACTGATTCAAATCTTCCATGTAATAGAAAATATTATTTTAATAAGTATTGTGGTCACATTTTACTACAAAGTAGATTCAGAACAGCATATTGTGCCGTGATTAGAATGATATGATCACCAAATTTAAAGTTAAAGTTCAAAGCACACACAAGAATTCAAACTGTCCGAAAATAGTCCGCCGCGCTCGGCTGCTTGCAGCGTATTGTGCGATGACATTACAGTGCACGGAAATTATGATGACAATGTGTTGGAGCATGGTCGTTTAAATAAAAACAGGTTTTTTTGTTCTGGCTCGTTTCGTAGAATTTCTTTATTTGCAGAAGGTCTATCATGCGGCCATCTTACTTATTTATTTATCATTACCTATTTATTTTTTCTTGTCTATATTTGCAATATTACTCAATATCACACTTTTTTATACATAATATACCTACCTATTCGTTATTGTTTTTATGTGTCACAAATTTATTTTTATTTATTTATTTAATTATGCATACACACATCACGATAAATATAAAACTGATTTACATCCGTCACCTCACACACCAGGTCCAGTTGAAAACCAGCGTCAGGCACTAGTTGTCTGGCATTTTTGCTGAACTGGGCCTTTTTGGCGCAGCCGTGAGACACACATTCCTGCTAATTTCATATATCGGAATTTGCACTTTTTTTTTTTTTTTTTTTATATCTTTTTTTGTTTTTAACTGATGTATGTACGATTACGTAACTGTCTAACTATTTGGTGTATTGTGTGTCTTTTAGTCTGTGCTAAATAAATGTATTTTCTTTCTTTCTTTCTTTCTTCAAATGACAGATAACCGGTCGAAATTGTGGATACGAACCTACAATAAATTAAAATATGTTTTACTAGCTGACCCAAAAAAACGCTGTCCTGTCTAAATTTCAATAATTCGTACAAAGTACCAATAGAACACAATTTTCAGTTTTTTTACATTTTTGGCCTATTTTTCCAAATTTTCTTTCTCTTAAAATCTTATTCGGACTATAACAAACATTGCAAAAATAAAATTAACCATATCGGTCCAGCTGTTCTCAAGTGATGCGCTTACCAACGAACAACATTTCATTTTTATTATTTACTAGCTGACCCGGCAAACGTTGTTTTGCCATATAAATTATTTCTAGCTGCCCGGCGCTACTTCGATTACGTGGTGTCCTACCCCTTACCCTACTCTACCCCTACCCTACCCCTATCCTACTCCTAACCTACTCCTACACTACTCCTACCCCACTCCTACCCTACTCCTACACTACTCCTACACTACTCCTACCCTACTCCTACCCTACTCCTACCCTACTCCGACCCTACTCCCATAGATATATTAATTTTTTCTCTGTGTAAGAACCATCCTCGTACTTCAAGGAATATTCTAAAAAAAGAATTATCGAAATCGGTTCAGCTGTTCTCGAGATTTGCGCTTTGTTATTCAGCGATTCATTTTTATATTATAGATTTACATAGATTTCCAATCTAGATACAATTAAAGACTGGGTTCTCTGTTCTAAAACTTTATCACCTCACAAACTCAAAGTTGATTCGCACATCCAACGCTCATAGCTCAAACACTATATAAATTCCGTTTTTCAGTCTGTTTAGTAGGTGTGGTGTGTACGCTAGTTTATAAGAGGAGCGGGGCTCGGGCGGCGCGGCGGCGACCCGGTCCGTGCCGTATCTGTCATCTCCCGGCGCAAACACGCCGTTACCTCGGCTCATTTTATTAGGGGCCCGTGCCGACAAGCCGAAACCACTAACGCGATGCGCTAATAAAATTGAATCAGCCTTCTTTTTACTTCGGAAGCCGGAATAGTAATGGAATAAGATGGTTTAATTTTTTTTTTTGTGTTGTCTTCGCGTTGAAGTGGCTCTGTTTGAGAGAAATTTTCTTTTGTTTTGGACAAGAGAAATGAGGAGCTAATCAAAGGCATCTCGTGCATTTCATGATGGCTATGTCGGATTAGATATAATTATAATTCGACACATGCGCATATACTTACAGGGTTGACATTTACGGTCAAACACTATCTGACGAACGTCGTACCGGCTCAATTTTTTTTTGTAATGCTTCCCATGTGTTAATAATTAGGAACCCTCACGGGCGTCCCCAGAACACCCTACCAAAGTTTCATCACAATCTGACCAATGGTTTCGGAACGCATAGAGGACAAACATACAAACATTGATTATAACCTACCACATCTATGTACCCTACTTTCTTCTTCTAGTACAAAAACCAATATCTCAGGAAACACGAACTTACTGGTCATACTCGATTTTCTATGATATTGAAGCATTTCTAGAACACGCATAGGAGATGATGAAAACTGACATGCTATCCAATCAGAGCTCTCTCTAAGCCGAATATCAATGGACATACAGTTCTGACATCCACTTGTACCTACATACCTATAGGTAAATGATACACCTAGGTACTATGAAATCCATAGTAATATTCAAGATGAAAGCCTAATACCGGATAGGTACAGATTGGTGAAACGTAACCTGAAAAGTACAGTGCGGCCGACGAGCGAAGGCATTCTTGACACCTGTCAGTTTCATACAAACGAATACGTGTTTGGCGAATTTGAGCTTTATTAGCTACTACTACAATGTCGTATTGCCTTGTTTAAGGAACGTGTTCTCTTGACGACCGTAATACAAATTAGTCGTTCTATTTATGCCATGCAACATCAAATGTAACGTAACAACTAGGCGAATTTTATTTCAACATGTGTTACATTTCATGTTTTGTTTCACCAATCTATACCAAATGTTTACTAACGTGACATCATGTCCATGGGGGCCAGTCCATCATGCAAGATAGAAAAGTCACCGTTATCTAAGTGAGTCGTAAACTTCCATTTTTGAAATATTGTAACAGCTGCAAGTGAGTGTGTTTTGAACTAAGTGTGACAAATGTATAGAAAGACTGGCCGGAGAGAAACACGTAACATATAACGTTACGAAGGTAGGTGTATAGCTAATTTTTGCTCCCAAATTATCTGATAAAAGTGTAAATTTTTCTCATTCTTACGCAATCGCTCAGTAAAGGGAGTTAGTAACATTTCATCTATATTTAGAAGGTTTCAACTTTATATATTTCACCACTTTTTCCAACAATTATTGTTTGAACATTAATGAATTGTATACGAAAAAACATCGATGGAAACTGAGGTTATAAAATTAACATCAACTAAAATTTATAAGCTGATTAAAATAAATCGGGTTTTAAGTATTCAAATAAACAAATCATAGCTGTAAATTTGCAAGTGGTACCAAGGTAACCGACATAGCCCAAAGAATTGCCAATCGTAAGTGGCAGTGGGCAGGGCACATTGCTCGCAGAACAGATGGCCGATGGGGCCGAAAGGTTCTGAAGTGGCGACCGCGCACCGGAAGACGTAGCGTTGGAAGGCCTCCCACAAGGTGGTCCGACGACCTTGTGAAGGCCGCAGGAATCCGTTGGATGCGAGAAGCACAGAACCGGTCGAAGTGGAGGTGCTTGGGGGAGGCCTATGTCCAGCAGTGGACGTCTTTCGGCTGAAATGATGATGATGATAATGACAGGTACATGTTCGTATCCATTTGTTTACATTTTCATACGATATTTTTGAAACAAACCATAGATACATTTACTCGTGCTGGGGGAAACAGCTAAAGCCTACAAAGAAAGCGATCCTAATAATTTTGCTATTTCATACTCATGCATTAACATAATGCGTGTTAGTTGCGAGTGCGAAACACACGACCTTTTGAAGGGACAGCGTCAAAAAGGTCAGTGTATGTCCTTTTAGCACTCCTCACGTGTGTGCTAATGGGAATGTATTATACTAGTGACTTTTCCTGTGACTTTGCTTTGTCTATGTTAAGTCAGGGACATTAATTTGACTACGAACCTATATCCTACTTCCTATCCTACTTATACACGCGAAAGTTTGTGAGGATTGATGGATGGACGTTTGTTACTCTTTCACGCAAAAACTGCTAAACGGATTTGGATGAAATTTAGCACACCGATTGTTTATAACCAGGATTAACACACAGGATAATTTTCATCCCGATATTCCTACGGATCGAAACTTATGTGGGTGAAACCGCGGGGCGCTGTAAGTTGTCCATATATTCGAATCGCCACTGTCATTCTTTGACAATTGTATGAAAAGGCTTATAACAGGCCTAATTGACGTAAGGAGAAAACTCTGCTTAAGAGGAAATGCGGTCGGAGAGACTTTTTGAAAAAGCCTAAGTAAAAAGTTTTTTTTTTATTCGAGGCTTGGCTCTCGCCTATTTTTCCCCCAATATTGGACCAATTTAAAAGATATTTCATAAACAGAATAATAAGGACATATACTGTGTCGCCGTGTTTATCTTTTTGATGATACATTATTTTAATAAGCAGTAGAACCCTCAAAAAATGCTCAATATTGCCGCTGTCAACAGAGGCCTAGTGTACAAATTTGACAACTATTAATGAAAAACGAAAAACATAAGGACACAGTATATATCCTTTTTATTCAGTATAAGAAATATCTATTAAATTGGTTCAATATTGGAGGAGGAAATAGGCGAGAGCCAAAATTCGAATTACGACTTTTTACTTAGGCTTTTTCAAAAAGTCTCTCCGACCGCATTTCCTCTTATCAAATCATTTCCTGGCTATTCTGTCTCTGCGTTACAAACTATCTGTGTAGGTATCAAAAGTCACGGCATCAGTTCACTGTTTCAGTTGTTTTATCTATGGAAAAGTCATGCTGTGACGGATGGGAAACCAGTCTACAAGGCAGTTATAAGTACTTTATAATTCGTGAAAGCATCGCAATTTTATATTAAAACTAGTGCCCCTGCTGCGCACGGTTATTATGACTTGAAAAAACATCGAGCTTTTTTATTATATTATACCTACATATAATAAAAATTAAATAATACCTATTACAAGTTTTTTTGTTATTTTAAATTTTTAAAGCAAAAGCCTTCCGGAATCAATTAAAAACCGCATTAAAATCCGTTGCGTAAAATCTAAAAAACAACGCGGTGACACAGACCGACACGAAAAGCGACTTTAATTTGTAATATAGATATAGAATAACATGACAATACACCAGTAAATACTAAAATATGAGTAATATTTTAAGTTATTTATTAACATAGTTACCTACACGGCATGAAATATTTATTCGGCTACAAAGTTCCGTGAAAAAAGTCGCACTCTTAAGAGAATGAAAAATATTGGCAACTCATTGTAGGTACCTACTTTTTATTTTTCTTTTCGGATGGGAATTCATCAAATGACCCCTCCCGCCCTGGGTGGAGCGGAAGGGAGTGTCAGACTCTTACTGACTAAAACCCACCCATGTTCCTTCCTTAGCCCTTTATGTTCCGGGCCAGCGGTAACCCTTTCGGACAATCCCGCTGACCCGGCAGGCTTCGGCCCTGTGGGGCCCCTCCTCGATGCTGACATCTCTTTGAGGCGCGCGTGGAACACGTACGCGCCGTCCGGCACGGGCCTGGTCCTGATCGGACGGTGAGCTACCCATTAGTAGGTACCTACTTGCATTATCTGTGAACCGATTTATATTTTACTACGAATTTTTATGCGTCATCGATCTCTTATCATCAACATCATCTGCCTAGCCTTTTCCCAACTACATATGTTGGGGTCGGCTAACTGAATGCAGCTTAATACCGGTATTTTACATGGAGCGACTGCCTATCTGACCACCACAACCCAGTTATTGGTCATCGGTCAGAGAAAATATGTTTAAGATTAATGTAAGCAGAAGATTATATTCAAGACTATTGAAATAATATAAAATAGACAGATTATAAGTATATGGAGTGGAGTACAAAATAATCCCACGGACTATCAATGAAAATATCGTCATTCTACAGCGTTATGTATATTATACTAGCTGCGTCCCGCGGTTTCACCCGCGTAAGTATCGATCCCGTGGGAATATTGGGATAAAAAGTAGCCTATATGTTAATTCAGGGTGTCAGCTACCTCCATACAAAATTTTATCAAAATTGGTCCAGCCGTTTGAGCGTGAAGAAGTAAGAAATATAAACACACAAACTTTCGCCTTTATAATATTAGTGTGATTTCTTAGCAAACGCCATGGAGAAGTATTGTTCTAAGTAAACATGAAGAACACCGAAAGAATCATAAATCAAAAGGTAATTAAACAAAAGAAAATAATAATATTGGTTTTGTATTTACTTGAAAATTAAAAAGCCAAAACCGCAAAGGTCACTGAATGCAACAATCATACCTCTTAAAAAGCAACTAAAAGAAAATACGATACGAAAATGAGACGCTGAAGAAGTATCCCTGGAGGCGTCAAAGCGCGCGATACGCCACTGCAGTCGACTGCACGACTGAGCTCACGAACGCAGTGACGCTTCATCTCACACTTAACCGTCACTGCCAGTACTGCCACATCCAGTGCTAGGGTCACATAATTTTTTGACGTATCGTCCCCCCGAGTGTACACCTTTTTTCTTTGTCTTCCACTCCTCGCAAATAGGGTTGCTTATTTTCTATTCTGATGTTATCAGTTTCTTTTCGCGGTTTTTTTGTTAATATTTTAAGGTTTTTCTTCTGAAACGGACGTTCATTCTACATGTTTTCGACGATCATTGGTAGCATATTTTTTATGAATTTAAAACCGAAACCATTTTAGAAAACTGTGTCATGCAAATCTGACGTTACACAGACACTCGTACATGTATATATTCTCAAAATATCCCCAATTCCACAGAGTAAAAAATCAAACTTACAATAAATCGATATGTTTGTGTTGGTGTATGCGAGGTATCTGCTGATCAGCAATTATCCGATGGTTAAGTGTACACAGCTCAACCCTGCTAGAGCCGATTGCGATCAAGAGCGGTTCCGTGGAAATGAGAACGGGCGGCCAGGGACCGCACAGATAAAAACTTTCACTTTTTCCGACAACTCTCTGCGGCGACATTCGCTGGCGACAATAACGCCGGCTGCGGACGCCCTTATTACGTTATTGTTTGCGTAATTGTGATAAACAAGTTTCATCATAAACGTGGAGGTGTCGTTTCTTACTATATTTGACCACAAGAAACTGTACAAATGGTGTTAGTAATCTCTAGATCCAATAACGCTGCATTGTTCTTTTTTTGCACGTCTACTAAATGCTTTAAGAATAGCTTTCGTATTCAAATCTTGTGAATAAATCTGGAATTATGAAAATATCAATATCCGCTTCCGCCGGCGTACTTTACGCGAGTCTTCTTAAGGTGATAAGTGGAGCTTTCGCACCGAGAGCGGGTGGTTTACCGCGGTGGCAGTTTTATTTACGATCCAGAGCAATATCTGGAGAAGGCAGCGTCGGGTATACTAATATCGGTCGTGTGGGCGCAACCGATAGCCGCTCGATAGAATAATATGACGGGCGCGCGACCGGCCCGCTGGCACGTAGGCAATAAGCCGCCGGCAGAGCGCCAGCGAGCCGCCCGGAAAAATAAGATTGCACCCGACGCTTCTGACCCACCGCGCGTGCTTCCACATGCCCGACGCTGCCCGGCGCTGCCCCGCGCTGCCCCACAATGCCCCACAATGCACGGCCGCGCTCGGAGGGTTGTCTACGTACTCCACATTCCGCTTGTAACAAACGACTATTTTAAAACGTTCCAACTATCTTGTTACCAAAGAAAAATACCAAATTTCAAGAATGCCGGACGAAGTTCAGCCCAGCAAATGCCTTCTAAAATTAAAAGTTGACTAATTGCATTGAGACTTAAAATAGTTATAAGTAATTCCTGCTCACCTATCCCCTTCATAAAATAAAGTTAATCCATTCCAATAACTCTAACCCGAATCTAATATCGGAAATATATTCAGTGCCAAAAGCTCAACTGTAAGACACGAGAAAATGAGCCAAGTCAAACTTTCACATTTTACACCCGTACGTGGGCAATGTAACTAACGTGTAACATATTCAAAAAGAAAACGTCCCGCCGAGGCGCGCCTTGTTTCATTTTACGATCTTATCGAAATAATCCGATCTCGCTTGTTATTTACTGCCGCCTTCCCTCGATTCCGGCTCTCACGGCAAACGTGACTGCTAACCACAAATAATTATCGACCTTATTCCCATAACATTCGATGCTAAATGCGTTATCCTAATCCGACGGCACGACTCCTTACACTCTCGACTTCATCCAGGAAACGACGACCCGAGAGCGATTTAGAAAAGTATATACAGTCGGACTTGGTACCCGGTAAATATAATTCATTTTCGGAAGTTTCTTTGAAGCGCATACGATCTTTTTCGCTGAAATGTTTCCGCAGACGTACCTCGGGAGATTGAGAGGAAAAATCTAGGTGTTTTATTTCACATGAGACTGCGGTTGTGAAGCCAGGCGCGCTATCACAATAAACACTTTGCGGTCGCGGCGGTCTTGTAAATTATTCATAGGCCAAAGGTTTGTGACAAGTCTTGGAATAGATACTGCCAATAACAATGCTTCCATCTAAGTGTTGCCTCGGATCGGAGAAGATAGGAAGGCAGCGCTTTCAATGTGAGAGCATCTTGCATGTTTGGAGTAGTGGATTTATTTTTAACATACAATTTTCTCTTTTCTGTAGAAATTATTATTTTACAATAAACAGTTGTCTGTCAATTAAAGTCAATATTTACAAAAAAAATCTGATGTGGCCGTGGTCATTTCTAAAATAACTGCTTTTAATTTACCAAACAAGACAAAAAAGACAACCTAATCCCGTGGACACATGCACATACAAACAATAACGTACTCAGGGAATAACCCTCTGCGCCTCCACACTATGAAAATAATATTATTTCAGTGTATGTGACGTCACAGTTCCACAACGTGATGCAGCAACATCGTCTACGTGACACCGAGCCGAGGTCGGTTACTTTTTAAGCTGAAACAAGAACAAAGCGCACTGGTCTAATGCTAAGGCGAAAAATTCAATATGGCAGTTGCAAGACTCGAGTCTCTTGCTACTACACGTCTGGAAGCACCTAATAAGCGTGGACGAGAATGAAGTAAAAATTCCCGCCATTGTCATTCTTACCGCGTACCACTGGTAATGAGCTAAGTTCGCCGTAACGCCTCGTAACTTACATACCAATCGGTGGGCTCCTTACCACCCGACCTCCATTGGTAATCATGCCACAAACATGGAAAACAGGAAACTTCTGGTCATGTTTCGTACTGGGTTTGAAGGCTATTAGTTCGTGTGGAAACTTTTTTGTAAGTTTAAATTAATTTTCAGAACTGTCTTTAGGCGTTTTACCTGTTATTTCTTGTAATTTAAACTTTTTGGTGATTTTTAACGAATTCTGAAAACCGGTTACATTAATAGTGGAAGAGTAACAATGTCGGTTGTTTGGGATCATTAAATTTCCTGAAAATCTGTATTTCTCGCAAGATATTGGTACGTACTAGAATATATGCACGCTTACATTTCGCGTTTGCACAAAAAAGGTGAATATGTATAAACAAAAATTAAAGGCTGTTCGTTGATAAGCGCATTACCTAAAAATGGCTCTATCGATTTGGCTATTTTTTTGTTTTAAAATGTTCGTAATAGTCCGTTGGTTTTAATGGAATGGAAAACTGGAGAAGATTCCCGTAAAATTTTGAAATGCGGCAAAAACTGAACGTCCCTTTTTCTATTGGTTTTTTGTATACACTATTCAAATTTGGGTCAGGACAGACGTCTGTTGGGTCAGCTAGGTCGCAAAAAAATAATATAAACCCATCATTACCAGGTTTTTAAATCAGGACCTCCAATGGACTCTCCTCGTAAGTAGCTGTGTATCTTAAATTCAGCACGGTAAGATTTTATCATTTCCGAAAGACGAAAGCTAAATACATTTCTGGTAAATGGTTAGTCGAAAGGTTTCTTTTAAAAATACGAAACACTTTTTCGTTATTTCTTCGACAAGCTGCATATTTTTCCGTCTTGGTTTTTTCTAGAACGACAAATAGACAAACTTTATTTTTACTATGCTGTATAATATGTGAGAGGAGGAGAGAGGAGACCTGTGTCCCAGCAGTGGGAACATTATAGGCTGATTATGTTATGTTATGTTATGTATAATATGTAACTAATGAATAAGTGGTTACAGTACCTTTTAAATAAATAAAAACAAAATGAAGAGTTTCAAGTTCCTATTGTTCTAGAATAACGCCTAACCCGAATACATCTACCTATCATGACATTATTAGGCCTTTGCTCAGCAGTGGGACCGTATAGGCTAAAAAAAAAACCCACGTGATATGTGTAGTTCCCCAAGAATTTTCCCAAAAGCAGTAACAGACACAACGAAAACAACATTAAAACCCCTTTGGTATGTGTAGTTCCCCAACAATTTTCATAAAAGCAGTAACAGACACAACGAAAACAACATTAAATCCCCTTTGGTATGTGTAGTTCCCCAACAATTTTCCCAAAAGCAGTAACAGACACAACGAAAACAACATTAAAACCCCTTTGGTATGTGTAGTTCCCCAACAATTTTCCCCAAAAACAGTAACAGACACAACGAAAACAACATTAAAAACCCTTTGGTATGTGTAGTTCCCCAACAATTTTCCCAAAAGCAGTAACAGACACAAGCAACTAGATATAATTTCAATGACCAGACCACAATCTAGGTAACTAGCCAGCTCCCGAAGCA
This sequence comes from Oligia latruncula, assembly GCA_948474745.1. Taxonomy (NCBI): domain Eukaryota; kingdom Metazoa; phylum Arthropoda; class Insecta; order Lepidoptera; family Noctuidae; genus Oligia; species Oligia latruncula. Next base: position 10,082,585 of record OX419684.1, read on the forward strand.
GACAGCCACCAGTTTCTTTTGACGCCTGGCCGCCGACTTTGTAAATGGAATTTGCAAGTAATTTCGCCACCACCCCGCCCCTCTGCCCCCCGCCCTTGCCTTGCTCTCTTGTCTCCGCGTGTCGCTTCCATTACAAATTGTGTTGGAATAAAAATATGGCCAGATTTATATAGAGTGGTTGATAAGCGTGATAAAATTATTGTTGATGTGCCGATTTATCACACTAATATTATAAAGACGAAAAATTGTGAGTGTGTGTGTGTGTGTTTATATGTTTGTTACTTCTTCACGCTCAAACGGCTGGACCAATTTTGATAAAATTTTGTATGGAGGTAGCTGACGCCCTGGATTAATATACAGGGCGTCCCACGGCTATGCCACATGGAGGGAAAGTACCTTGAATATTGTAGATGGAACATTTTACTGAAAGAAGACATTATTTTAATTTAAAAAACGATTTAAACTGCATTCATAGATTTTTAAATAATTACATGGTTGAACCGGGAATCGAACCCGCTACACGAGAAAAATATTACCCCGTAGCTTTATCATACCGATCGAAAGACTTCATCATAAGGATTATTTTTTGCTAAATAACATAGTGTCAGAAATAAAAGGAAGACCATGAATTTTAACATTTTTAATACCAAATTAATCAATTTATCAAATGCTCAAAATGAGCCCCATACTTTAGTAAAAAATAATCCATATGATGAAGCCTTTCGATCGGTATGATAAAGCTACAGGGTAATTTTTTTTCTCGTGTAGCGGGTTCGATTCCCGGTTCAACCATGTAATTAATTAAAAATCTATGAATGCAGTTTAAATTGTTTTTTAAATTAAAATAATGTCTTCTTTCAGTAAAATGTTCCATCTACAATATTCAAGGTAGTTTCCCTCCATGTAGCATAGCCGGGGGACGCCCTGTATAGGATAAGATAAGATAAGATAACATTTATTTGCTTAAACATGTGTCATACATACACAGGCTACTTTTTATCCCAATATTCCCACGGGATCAACACTTATGCGGGTGAAACCGTGGGGCGCAGCTAGTGTAACATAAATGATCCTAAACACAGAAGAAAGAGACTTTCAAGCGTTCAATTAATAAACTTATAATGACTAGAACATATTTTTAACAGAGTTACTTATTTCTAGAATTAACATACCTTTTCACGCATCTACTCTCTACCTATAAATATAGGGGCAGTAGGCCACACCAAGGTGGTAACACTTTCCCTTGATCTGGCCTGGCGTAGTACGGAAATTCAATAGAATAAGAGGCCAGCTTAGCTTATATTAATGGTTTTACAATAACGCGTTATTTACCGTACTAAAAGCGAACTCGACATAGGTACACTACACAACTATCACGCAAATGACTACCATAGGGCTTGTACACAAAACTGCGAATTGGTGCGATGCGAATTTCCAACGCAGAAAACTGCAACACGAATTGCTGAGACGCCCATAAATCATACGCTGGTCGGCCTGCAATTAAATAAGTCACACTATTTGGAAACCCGTCTATTTCAATAAAGAAGAATATTCGAAGCTAAGCTACACACTTTATATTATCTTCATCTAACTTAATCTATTAAGTATAAATATTAATTCTAAATATTACCCCTACCTACATTCCGGTAAAAAATCCAGTCTTCTAACAAACCACTCTATATAGATCGGATTCGTTCACGGAAAGAAGTGGGCGTGTAATAGGAAATGTTCCGCATATTGACTCCGGCGACGTTCCCGAGATCTCTAAACAATGACACACGGATACAACTTACACCATACAATATGCATTGATTCACTGACTTTTGGTTTTGATTGGACACTTGGAGCTGTTTAAAGACACTGGCGAAATGGGAGTGTACTTTAGGTACACCTCTGCATAACCCTTCGGCGAAACAAGGCGTAATGATATGTTTTTTTAGACAGCTTCAAAATCAGCTGTTCCCTACATTTATGTTCGTATAACTCGTCAAAATGTATGGAACAGCTGATATTTTTTTCGCGATTTTATGTTTGGTCCCATAGTAAAAGTTGTTCATAATGATGAGTACAATGACCTCTTAAGAGGTTGTTAATGTTTTACCAATAACCCTGAACAAGTATGGTATTAATTTTACGATAAATAATTATTCGGATTAATTTATTCTTACTACCTCTTCCAGAATGATGAACCTAACCAAAATCATTAACAAGTAGCAACTAGAATTTATTGTGTCTCATGTTTATTCGCTATTGTTTACGACTTGGAGTTGTTAAATGAATAAATCTTAGGAGTGAATTTAAAACAATTCACTTCCGCGTGGTTCTTGGACAATTTCTTGTGATTTGCATCTTTTCAGCAATGTAGAATTACGGTACAGCTTGCGAATAAACCTTTGGAATCGGAATCAGTTTATTTGAAAATAGGTTCTTGAATTTGTAGATAGTAAACTTGCTTACCTATTGTGCAGCTGTGTGGCCAACCTCTTTATTTAAAGATATGCATTTGCTTAACGTGGTGAATAAAAGATTATTGATTCGTCGTAAGTATTCGTCTTGTGCGATCTCTGACCATGTTGGCCCTAAAAGGCGCTGTTCATTTATTACGTAAGATAATTTTGACCACTTCCTGACCCCCCTCCATAATAAAAAATAAGACTTGGAAGAACCCCCTTCGCCCCTTTCAATCTTACGTAACATCAGTACCTACCTATCTACTAAAATTGCAAAAAAAAAGGTAAGAAAAAAATTAAAAAGTTATGATTTTTGCTTACTTTTGTGATCTTACGTAAGAACAATCTAGACCCCCCCAACCCCACGTAAGAAAAAATAAAACTGGTTTGGACCCCCAAATCGTCTTACGTAATAAATGAACAGCCCCCAAATGTTATCAGATCGTCACACCACCTTCGCCGTGGTCTACTTCGACGGCGATGTCCATGCACCCTCAGGCGTCCAGTGAGTGACGGTCGTTGCCCATCTCTCCGGTTGCGTTCGTGAGACGTGTCCGGCCCACTCTCCCACTTCAGCCTTGAGGAAAGTTTGGGACGATAAAGGGGCAATCCTTGCCCAGCAGTGGGACACAACATAGCATAACAAAAAAAAAAGTATTCGTCACTTTTTTGTGTGAATTAATTTTATTGGGTGTATGATCATGTTGTAAAAGATCGTTATGAAAGACAGATACGTAATCTTGGTTGACTGGTAGAGAATGTCAAAGCTATTAAGTCCGCCTTTGTACTTTTTTGTTTGCGAAAAGATTAAATAAATAAATAATCTGGGACTTGGACAGGACTAGGAAATATGCTGTTTTCATCCTGGATATTAATTAAAAATGATGAAATACAAAAAAAGTAGACGGAGTCGTGGGCAACAGCTAGTAAACAACACACGAGTAGGAAACACAAAAAGTGCAGACACAGTGTGTAAGCATCCTAACATACGTAATTGTGACGTTTCCTTTGCAAATTTTTATTTAACATCATCTAAACTGCAGGAAACAATAACAGTATTTTATGGAAAAGATAATATCTGTCATATGAATAGAAATGTAAGAAAATACATATCTGTCATATGAATAGAAATGTAGGTAGTGTGTGAATTTTAATCTCAACTTCATGGACAATTAAACACACAACGTATTTCTTTGCGTTACATTATGAGGGTTGAAAGAAAATATTATATTTGAATAAATGTAACACCAAATGCGGAGAGGGAAAAATTAAATCGAGAAGCTCGGCTGAATAGCAACAGCCGCACGGGTCGATCGAAGGGTAAGCCAAGCTTGCCGCGGTCGGTTCGTGGATGGGTGACCATCCATTACATATCTTGACCCCTTGGAAAGTACGCTAAGCCGATGATCCGGGCTGTCATTCGTAGATCTTTGACAGTCGTTACGGGTAGTCAGAAGCCCAAAAGTCTAAACCGGTCTTACCAAGGGGTATCATGTTACCCAGTAACTGAATTGTGGAGGTCACATAGAGCAGTCGGTCCATGTTAAATACTGGTATTCACCTGCGTTTGGTTACACTGGAAGCCGACCCCAACATCGTTGGGAAAAGCTTAGACAGATTGATTGATTTGAATAAATGTTACAGTAAATGCAGAGCGGTATAATTTTAATCGTTGTTAAACAAACATAAAAAACGCAGTAGGAGGGTATAAGAGAATGCATAGGTAGGAAGACCACAAGTAACACAAAACGACGAGTTGTGGTCCAAATGAGTAATGTGTCTTATGTAAGCTTAATACCTTCTCTTAAAAGAAATGTAACGCAACCCATAATCTTTACAAATATGCCTTAAGAGGAATGGTCTTTTCACCATAGAAACGCTCTCGCCTGTTTTCTTTCTGGTTAATGACCTAGCAATGATTTTTTTACAGAATAATAAATATTAACTCTTGTATGCATCTATGTTTTCCTTTTTGATGAATTTGATGATACATTATTTTTATAAGTACTAGAACCCTCAAAAATGCCGTTTTAAACCGCTGTCAACAGAGGCCTACTAACTGTACTAATTTGACAACTATTAATGAAAAAAAAAACATAGGGACACAGTATCCTTCTTATCCAGTTTATGAAATATTGGAGGAGGATATAGGCGAGAGCCAAACCTCGAATGATGACTTTTACTTAGGTTTTTTCAAAAGTTTCTCCCACCATATTTCCTCTTAACCCTTTGACTTTCAGCGACCCATTTTTTCTAATATAACCCTTAAAAAGTAAAAAAAAAATAAGCAGCTAATAATTCACGCTGCCAGTATGTAAAGAAGAATGTAATATCCGAATAAAAAAGTAAAAGTAGCAACCTCTGTAGACATAAACTTTGAAAGATAAACAGATTTTGATGAGCCCGCCAAAGCGGGAAGATAATTCGAAAATCGCTACCGCTGCTTGGTTAAAGCAAAGTTAAAATTGGAAAACCGTCTTGATGATCCGAGAAATACCTCCGGGCGAACTTTAACTTGAAACCCTTTGAAAACTGTAAAGCTGATCTACACGATAGACGTTATTGGAGAGTGTTTATGTTAACCCTTATCAATATATCTTTACGAACTACTTACTGGTCTGTAACAAGCTTATACATCAACCGTGATACGGAAGCGAAGCTTGCTGTCCACAATATGGTTAAGATAGAAACTACGTAGTATGTAGGATAGCTCAGGAAAGTTTTGCCGCAAAGTTTTTAAAATATTATTATACCGTCACGAGCATAAGTATGTATACATTTGGCTTTATTCAAAGGTGATTTTCTCCTTTATTTTTGAATGAAATTTTATATTATTAGGAACATAGTATTTTCGAACCCATAGGTTTATGTAAAGTGTCGTATTTCAACGTTGCATTCGTTATTTCGTGAAAAAATTGCAATTGAAAGATGCCAAGTGTTGACATATTAGTGCTCGTGACTGTACCACTGCAGGGCAAAGGCCTAAACTCTGTAAGCAGGGACTTGAAAACGAAATGAATTTCGTTCCGTTACCATTAATGTTGTCATAAATCGTTCCAAAATTTGTAACGATACTAAAACCTAAAAAATATCAATAACGTTACGAAGAAAAACGTCATGTTATCATTTTCGTAGAACAATATTTTATAAGTAACGTTATAGGTATCAGTAACATTAAGCTTGTCTGCTTGTAATAACGTTACAGGTGAAACGTTACAGATTAATTTGTAATGTTATTCTTCATACTTTTTTTCGTCATCTTTTATGTCATGAAGCTGGCAAAGTTGAGTATCGATATTGATGATATTGTTATTAGTGAACAGTTTAAGATTTCGTTCCGTTTGTCAGTATCGATATAGCCAACGAATTAATTTTGTTACGATCCTGGTGGAACGGTACAAATTATCGGTACTGGAACTACGCGTAACGTCATTTGGAGTAACGTTTCTAGTTCCTGGTCCTGATGACCAGTTCTTGTCGAAGAAGTCTAGCTCATCCCGCCATCCCCGTCTGGGCTTTCCGCGATGTCACTTGACGTTTAAAAAACAGTGGCACTCCGGGAGTGCCGACAGAAGTAAAAACAAAACACAATCAGAATACTTTGCCATCCCTCACTGACATATCGGATATACATTAAAACCGAGTACATCCCGAGGACAGCCAAACACATCCGAAGCGGGTATTTTTTTAATCGTCTTATGCCTAAACAAAACACGCGCGGTGTCGCTTACGGTAACAGTGGCACGAGGATGATTTTTTCCCATCTCAAAAAAAGCCCAAGGCGCCTAAAGAAGTTTTCACTTCAAATATCGAATAAAATAATACAGTTCTATAACGATCCTAGATTTCTAACCGAGTTTAACTAAAAAAACAATTCTCAGTAACCTTTTTCTATTCCCTAATACATATTCTATTCTACATTAAAGTGCTTGTGAAAGGATTTCCTAGGGTAAAAGTTTAAATAAGTTTAGGCGAGTTTCTCAGACCCCTTTTACGAGTGCAAAAGGGCAAAGAAGGCAAATGTTTATTCAAAGATTTTATAGATTCTGTAGAGTGAAAGGGAGACGAAACTAAAGTTCATAGATCTGTTGAGTGAAGAATATGCGTACTTACCGATACATGTATGTACGCACATATGTACTTACAACATCCTCATGCGAACATAGATTGTAAACCTTTGGGAAATTTAGCTAAGCAAAGTTTTTCGATATTACTCTCATCTTTATGATCGTTTGACGTAGTAAAGAAAAATTAATAACGACATTCGCTTTTTATTTTCCAAATTATATAACGAAACTTCACTACTATATTATCGGTATAGAAAGAACGTGATGCCACAATCAACATCCCAACTTTCTTGACACAAATTACGACGGATATAATTTAATCTTCGCGAACTTCGTTAATTTTATTTTTCCTTTGAATTAATTTAAAAATTCCTGCTGAGATCCTGGCAGTTATCGAACTCGGGACGTCGGAAACTTTCAACACTAGTAATATTAGCGAAGTCATTTCGAGAATTTCCGACTTTAGAATCTAGGATTGCAGACGTTAATTCTTTCACACGTTGGAGGAAATCTATTTATATAACAGTTTAGTTTACACAATTTGAATAACAAAAGTTGAAATGGATACCTCAAAATCTGATTGTATTCGCGCCCGGAAATCGGATAAGCACTTAACTTTCGGATATTCAATCCGGCGCTCTATTCGGCTAACGTTTTTACGCGCTGCTTTACGCGGCAGTAATGCGGAACAATATCGTAAACGTAGTGTGTCGTTGAGAATCAAAGCTATAAACTGTACGTCGGTAGCAAATCGGTGAACGTGTCGCGGAGCAGGGAGACAGTAAGAAGGCTTTAGGACAAGCGACGTGCGACAAAGTTTTTATTTCCCTGGGGACACACCGATCCTAGCACCGCCCAGGTGCTCCCCGCACCGATGGAAACCTATATTATTTGTTTGAACGAAACTTTCTGGTCTCGCGTGAGATAAGTAAATTATGTTTGCGTCCCGAACGCCGCGTTGTATTCAATGTCTCGCACTGTGATTTGCTTATTTAAACTAGAAATATTTGTTTGCAAAAGTTCCTCAAAAGTTTTCGAAACTAAATTAACTCGTGAAAACCTTGACATTATGTGTTCTGGTTTCTCGAAGAGTCAGTAATCAGTAATGCCAACATTGAGCTGGAGCAAGCAACTGACTTTGAAGAATTTGATATTAGCAAAGAAACAAAAGAGATTATAAAATATTATCCGTCATTCCTCCCATATACAACGAAAGTAAAAATGAAAAAGTTCACAAAGAATGGAGCAATCAAAAATTATACAAACGATCGTCATACATTACCGATATTAAGCGTTGATGAAACTGTTTTAGCGGTTCCGCGCACTCCAGATATTCGAGGAAATATTGCTTAAATAAAATATACAGACTGCAAATTATTCCGACATAAAGAAGCTTGAGAGGTTTATGGTTATGCCATATAATCGCAATTTAAGAGTGCGAGTGTTGGTATAAAATTGAATTACGATAGGAATGCTTAGTCTTGGCTGAGACGACGATGAAACAAACTGTTTGATGGTTTAATAACACAAATGTTTCACTGAGTCTATAACTATACCTACTAACAACTAGCTTCATCTTTCTGACTGACAGAACTCTTGACATTTCAAAAGTGCCTGGGATGAAATAAATGCTTTGAGTTTTGAATTATAGGTACAATAATATTATTATAAATTAAAGTCGCTTTTCAAGTCTATGTGACTACGTTGTTCTTCTAAACTATGAGCCGGGCGTGCGGGACGCGGCGATTCGAGCGCTTATTTAAATTTCGTTTCATTGTTACCGTGACGTGTGTCGTTTCTATTGGGGCAAATTAAAAGATGAGGTCAAAGCCGTGTCAAAAGCTTCGGGACTGAAAACTATAACAACGGATTTTGATACGGTTTTCACCATAATTAAGAGATTTTAGTCCGGAAGGGTTATGTATTTATAACATGAATATTAAACTCAAGTAATAAATAATGATTGATCTTTTGACAAGGCGTAAAAACCGTGCGAAGCAGGGGAGGGTCGCTAGTAACTAAACAGATTGGTGGATTTCATGAGCAGTGCAGCTATAGAAGCATTTATAAGTATCAAACTTCAACAAACAAAACTCGATCGTCTGACTGAGCCCTTAGTAACAGATCATTTACATAACACACAATGATGCGTACCTACAGTCCCAACATTAATACTTACAAAGCAAAATGCAAAGTAACAAAAGTTAACATCACATTGTTCACGCGCTCGTTACGAACTCGAATCGAATTGGTAGCTTCGAGAATGTTTCGAGCCAAATGTGCCTGGAAGGCTGATGAATCTAATTTTTGTGTCGGGGCGCAGCAGCGCGTTTCTTATGAAAATTATGCCCCATTCGAAGGCGCGGAACAAGTTGAGAAGTTGAAATAAACTGTCCCGCCGTGACTGGCACACTGATCGAGCTGGGCGTGCGGGACGCGGCGATTCGAACGCTTATTTAAATTTCGTTTACATTGTTACCGCGACGTGTGAAACGCTCATTTCTATTGGGGCAAATTAAAAGATGAGGTCAAAACCTTGTCAAAAGCTTCGAGACTGAAAAGATAAAATTAATAGAAAATATATACTAAAGCCAAAAAAGGTAAAGCTTTCACAAACAAATCCTCCAATAAATATTGTTATTTAGAGTTCTCCTATCAAAAAGTCACTGAAATGAACTTGTATATTCTTCCTTCTTCAATAAATCTTAAGAACTTCTATGAATTCTTAATAATAACTTTCTAGTTTCCGTAGGTACAGAAAGTTCGATATCTCATTTCCGTGTATTCTTGAAATGAATTTGGTTCTCTGAATTTCCACTATTAACAACCATCAAATGTTGTAATTCTTATTAAACCCTAACAGGCGGTGCAGTGAAGCAGACGAACCGCGAACATGCCATTATCACCGAGGCGGACAAAAGGATGAAAACAGGTGGCCCCACCTGAGTGGAGTGAACCGTGCAACCGCTGATAACGAGATGAAAACATGCCAATGATCTCTTTACAGGAAGAGAAATACAGACCACTTGGCCCAAATCTAATAAACAAACTCGTTTATTTCGCTTCACTAATTTTAGGTGGAGTAATGAATTTAAAAAAAATTACGTGTGTGAAAATAAGGAATTTTTAAATAAGGCACATAATCGGTACTCACATAATTAACAATGCAAACCCAAGGGAAGTTAAGCATGCAAACGAGCAAAAACAAATAAACAGTCTTTATAATACAGTATACCCGATAATTGCACATTATATACGCTGCTTAGCTTTCTGCTCACACCGCACACAAATCCAAGCAATTCACATAATTATGGGCACAGTAGGCGATTCGGCATGTGATTCACAAGCGGCCTATGTGTTAACGCGTTGTGCAGACAAACGCGGCACACGAATCGACCGCAGCTAACGTGGGAAGAGTACATTTATTATGTCGAGTCACGGTACTCATTTGGGTATTAGAGATAAAATTAAAATTTACGCTTCGCCCAAAGCAATTTGTAACCGCCCGCTTTACTTCGCGCAGAAAATAGGCTTTGGTTTATCCTCGCTTTACATTAATTTTCATAAGTGGCTTACATTCAACGAATGCGGCTAAGGTCCGGTTAGAGGGAACGTCGCGGCCTGGGAAAGTCCTCCACTCCTCCTGTCGCCTTTCCACATTACACCGCTGTGTTAGCCACTTAGGTTTTGCGAATTAAATGTTTTAATTTTCATAAGTGGCTTACATTCAACGAATGCGGCTAAGGTCCGGTTAGAGGGAACGTCGCGGCCTGGGAAAGTCCTCCACTCCTCCTGTCGCCTTTCCACATTACACCGCTGTGTTAGCCACTTAGGTTTTGCGAATTAAATGTTTTTGGTGGACCGCTCGCTTTTATTTTATGCATGAAGTTAATTTGTTAGAAATAATAGAATGTATGTATTAGATGCAGCAATATTATGAGAAACTTATTATTATTTGGTTAGACACACTAGCAGCTAATTAGCTGATGCGTGTGGATCAAATAGCTTGGATATATTGAAACTGTCCAGTCGATTCTTGAAGAAGTGCAGTGTGGGAGCCGTCACAACATTTTCCGGGAGCCTATTCCATGCTGTTAAAACTCGGCCAGACAAAAATTGCTTCAAAGGCTTTTTCTTTGATGTATCTTCCCATAACTTTAGGGAATGCCTATGTAAATCATTCAATTTGCATTATCGTTATGTGTGTGGCCAGTAGAAACGAGTATTTTATGTACCTACATACAGAGAATATCCAAACACAAGCAAGCTAACCTCACCTAAGTCTTAAGCGTCTATTAGTCAAAAGAAAGGACCGTAGAACAAGAAATGCCAAGACAATTTGTCAATGAGAATTCATTGTTGTTTGGTTTACTGTAACCCGCTAGTGAGACTGATAAATGTCCTTTCAGAGTGCGCCGTCAGTCAAATCGCGGTTGCCTGCCCACAAGATATATTGTGGACCCAAGGCTCGTCCTTGTGGAACACCCGACCCTAGCGTTACTTTAAAATTAACCGTTTCAGTGAATATTTACTAAATAAGTGATGAAATGTCGAACAGTTACGTTGGATACATAGTGTGGTCCGACTTTCGTAGGAGTTGGAGCGAATCAGCCGCGCTGAAATGTCTAAAGACAAAGTAGAAAAATGTCGATGGGGAGGAGCTTTTGTCTTTGCCTAATTTTTTTCGTGTGATGACCAAGTTGATTTCACCAATCATAAAAAAATACTTGACATTATTTACTCGAAAAGTTAATTACATAAAAATCTGTGCTGAGAGTCCTTTTGCGTGTTACGTTACAGGCTTACACCACGTATTCACTCCGGAACAAAGACCATAGGTTGATTACCAATCAATCACCCGAATATCGGCATCGGACACCTACCTCTTTAGCAGCCAAGCTTTAATTATTTCGTTGTAAGCATAAAACTATTCACTCACTTTGACGTGGGTAACGTTTAATTTGCGAATGCTAACAGTTTCGGAAGCGTTTTCGACTAAGGGCGACCGCAGCAAGCATCGGAGGCTGAACAAGAACAAACAAAGTAATTAAACACATCAAACGTTTGAAATTGAAGCTGTGACTCAAAGCGCGGCCGCGGCGGTGTAATGGAAACGGTCACCTTTCATATTACGAGCCGACGGGATCACAAAGCACGTCACGATTACACGAAATATTATGAATGGCTAATAGAAAACCGCTCCTCTACCAAACTCGGCTGTTACTACACATACGGAATTCTAAGGCGGTTTTGCCGAATCGTCTGTTTTGGTTCTAAATGTTTCTTAACGTCTGCTATTTGGTGAGATCTTTTTTAGGGTTCCGTACCCAAAGGGTAAAAACGGGACCCTATTACTAAGACTTCGCTGTCTGTCCGTCCGTCCGTCTGTCTGTCACCAGGCTGTATCTCAAGACAGTTGAAATTTTCACAAATTATGTATTTCTGTTGCCGCTATAACAACAAATACTAAAAACAAAATAAAATAAATATTTAAGGGGGGCTCCCATACAAAAAACGTGTTTTTTTTCGGTGTTTATGCCTTGTGGTACGGAACCCTTCGTGTGCGACTCCGACTCACACTTGGCCAGTTTTTTACTCTATCTATACATATTATAAAATAGTAACGAAGTCAAAACTGTTAATTGAATAATTGCTACGAGGTGTGGGAACGAGTCTGCCGAAAATATAGTTTATAGAATTTTTGTCCGTTTGTCAGTTTTTTCCAGATTGGCAGAAAAACAACTGAAAGGATTTGGTTACAATTTGACAAACAGATAGTTGCACCTGGACTTAAAAGTATTAACTTAAAAGTATCCTATGTGCTAACATAGGATACTTTTAAGTTTTACGTTCCCATGGGATATTTTCCGACATTTACGCGGGCGGAGCAGGGGCAAAGCTAGTACCTACTTGAAGGCGATAACTGAATTATGCTGATTTCAGGTTTCATAAAGACCTTCGAACTTTATTTACGAAACAAAATGTGTGCTTTTCTTGAATACTCAACTACCCATCCAATTGTTTTCCAAAAAAAAAAAAGTTATTACCTTGCCATTACGATATTAGGTGAAAACTCTTTTCGACTGACACTTCTTTGTTTTGAGTCAGACCAAATAAATTACTCTACACAGTCCAAACAGAAAATTGTGGCGCAATTCGGTCAGAGTAAAAGATACAGCGAGGAGCTTAATGGTTCTGAACACAGCTTGAACAGAAGCCGACCACAACCAACTAAATACATAGACTTATGTAGTACGTCCTTTACTTTACTAGTTGTACCTATTCATTTTGTGTTGGATATTGTCGTTGAAAAGTGGCATATTAATTGAATAGACGGTAAAATGGGAATTATTAGTTTATAATTCTAAACTGTTGAAAACTTTCTAAACATTAAAAAGTGGCCAAGTGCGAGTCGGACTCGTACCTACACGAACATTTACGTACTACAAGGCATAAAAAACGCCGAAAATAACACGTTTCTTTTTTGGAGACCCCTTTAATGTATTTTTATTATTGGTTGTTATAGCGACAATAGAAATACACACGTCTGAAAATTTCAACTGTCTACCTACAAACAACCGTTCATGCCCAAGCAGCAAAAACTAGTACTATAAAAAACCATAGAACGTTTTGTAAAAAACTGTTCTTGGTCCTATAAAACCCCAAAGAACGTATCTTTTATTCGGAAGTGGCGCATTTACATCTCTGTTCAGTGACAAAATAATTTTAATGCAGTGTTCCTAATAACGAAACAGTCCAATAAAATCTATGTAATAGTGATGCAGGTCTCAAAATAATGATGTACTGGCTACTGTGGGACCTTTTATAGTACTTTTTCGTACTATACAAGAGTTTAGTTTCCTTTACCTCACGTTTTTCATTCACCATTCATTATTTTACATTCGTGACAGTGCAGAGTGCAAAAAAAATATTTAAATAATTTTACAAAAGGATACAAGCAATCTGAGGTGAGTAAGATTTTATTTTGTTATTATAATATTAGTCTATTACGGTGAAAATGATGTGCGACTGCAGGTTTACTGATAAACTAGGGATAGGTTTGCCATGAATTTAAAGTGCCCCCCTCGAATTGTTGAGTTTTTACTTAAATATTTATCATATAAAGTGATTTCGATATTCTAAGAGCCATTATAGTACTTGCTGTGATAATGTTTTCACTGTCAGTCATCGTGGATTCAACCTAAAATTGGGGTTCTGTGTGAGCATTTCTGAATACTTATATAATATTTACACAGCGTTTTTTTTACTATTTTTCTGAAGACCATAAGTAATGGAAAAAAACCTAAATTATAAACTGTTTACTGACGAATAGTGTGAATTTATCATGTAACCAGTTTTTATTTCTTCGGGAAGAAACGTAGTTGTATCAAGTCTTACGTACCTACCTAGTTTTTATATATCTTTGAAGTACCTATGTATGTGTCTAGTAGCATCACTGAACTTTAGAAGCAATACATATATAAATATAAATTGCAGTCAACATTGTGTTTTTTCAGTGTAACTTATGGACGCCAATATGGATATCGATAAATTTCTTAGTCGAGACGATTTCATGCTGCTAGCAAAGATGCGCTGTCAGCGTTCGAGCAGGCTGTAAACGATGTGTCTGCGGCGGCGGACTGGAAAAAGTGTTTCGAAAACTGGTTCAGACGCACGAAACTTTGTATAGAGGCTAGTGGAGAGTACCTACTCTGAAAATATTTAATAAAAAAATATTTACCTATAGAACATTTTTTTTATTTTTGCAAAACTTTCTGAGTGTCCCATGCACAGTCTGTTAAGGAAAAGTTTGGAATGCTGCTAGTACTGCATACCTATCCTATCGCAACCATTCAATACGCTTCCATACCCAATCGAATAATAGCTAATTAATCGTACTAAATCTTTTGTCGCTTCATGCGAAATATTATAATTAATGGCCCAATTTTTCACGCCGTCACGAAATTGTTGGTCTTTTTCGAATGATGAATCATTGCTTGAAGATTCAGAAATATTGCTGGAGTAAGGACTCTCTTCAGAAATAATATCTTTGTAATACACATTTTGTACGGAACCGTTTCCCATAATTGTGATTCCAACTTGATTTTGGCTACTATCACTGCTTTGATTGTTTGATGATGACGAAGTTGCTTTTTCAAAACGTCTATTAACTTCTCTTCTATAAGTTCCACTGCGTTTATATCTTTTCCAATTCTTTAAATCCATTTTTTTGGTTTTTAGGGCAGAATGCACGTCGCATTAATTCCGTATCAAAATGTCTGAATATTGTTATAAAAGTAAGCCAAGAATCCTTTTTGGGACTTAGCTGTCATTTAATAGAAACATTTATCTACATGTATGTGCCAATTTTGCGTCATTATAGTGATAGATACCCATTTATAATACCAACAAGCGCATTGCTAGGCACCAAAAAAGTTGTTATTAAATAATTCTGCTCTATTATAGTGTCTGTGTGATATGCTTATCAATAAAATTATAATATGCATTTAAAAACTATTATAATACACTTACGTCCTATTAGCGTGCCCTGAAATTAGACTACATCACAAAAACACTCTATTGTAAAGTCTTTGTGACTACTAACGCACACGTACTATAGCAGCGATCTAAATATTCACAATATCACAATATCGCCCTGTAGTTGAGTGTTCTTCACTGCTATAACGAAACTACTATTGCAGTTCGTTTGGAACCATTATTACGTTAATCAGATAAATAAAGGCACCTGTTAACAATTTTATAGAGCAATATTATTATGTACTAGTTATATTAATACTTGCTATAGTACTTGACTATAACGGTTGTATAAAATGGCGTAGTAAACGTTTACATTCTTTGTTTATAGGTATTTTTAGCTCTCTAAGCATTTAGAGCAATAATGTACTGTCGAACGCTTTTATACAACACTGTGGCACCGGTAAAACCTTAATAAATCGTTTATAGAGCTTTTTAGAGTTATGAGCTGAAATAATAGGACTGAATTGCTGGTTGGGTGAGATACCCGCTACCCGCTGTCAGACAGACAGACAGACGGACGAACCAATGGACGGAAGGACGGACGGTCGGACGGACGAACGGACGTCGGAGGCTTAGTAATAGGGTTCCGTCCTTCTTTTATATATCTATGGTTCCGTCGGACGGACCTAGGGCACGATTAACGGAACCGCCCCTAACAACTAACTCACTGCAGGTGTCTTTTAACCGACTTCTAAAAAAGAGGAGGTTCTCAATTCGGATGTTTTTTAAGTCCAGTGTGAATTAAAAAATAGCGGTAAAATGCGGTCGTTCCAAATTATAACAAACATTTAAATACAGCTGCAATCTGAACAATACGTTCTAGTGCATAGATTGTCACCGCGATAACCACGATTAGGCTAATGCCAACATTTTCACGAATAAAATATTGACAACAATAAGCGATTAGCATAATTTTACGATATTACAGTTCAAGTATTTACACAGCTTGTATCAGGAAGGTGTGATCCAAATTTAAGGGTTATGTGAGAGCTTTCGAGCTCTCAGTACCGGCACGGGTATATAAAACCACAGTTTGTCATATTACTTCGATTACTTCATTCTACGCATTTATATTATTATTATTATTCATCAATCAAGTAACATGTCTATGTTATACAATTATTAGGCATACAATGTCAAAAGCAATAATTACACTCAAAACCAAAAAAAATTGTGTAAATTATAATATCGTTGATTCTACGTCTATACATTTTTATCCTTGTCACCTTGGCTTGACGGCAAAATCTGATGCACAGAGTACTTTTCGATTGATCTGATGTCTACTGTTGTTGCCTATTCTTCTTATAAATCAATGTTTGTCTCGTATTTACATGCCATCTTATTTTCAAAGTATTCATAAAGGTTGCATTTAAGGCGCCACCTCGAAAATCTAAAATCCTCGAAAACCTACTAAGCGAACGAAAGTAATGCAATTACTTTTGAAACGCAAAAAAGAGTGATGGCTATAATGTGCGTGCGCTCAGAATAAAACGAAGTACCTATGTGCCAAAACGAATTTACTCCTTCTTTAACAAAATAAATGAATTAAATTTAAAACTACTTTGAGAAAACTTTGATATGATAATTCTCTGTTTTAAAGTAAATTCCATTGAATAACTCTTAAGCGTTCCATGTAAAAATACTGGTATTCAGCTGCATCCGGTTAGACTGGAAGCCGACCCTAATATAGTTGGGAAAAGGCTAGGCAGATGATGATGAAGTCTTAAGCGTTACCCCGTGATATCGAAAAAAGTAAAAAATAGATATAACTTTGCAATTTTTTGTTTCGAGAAAAAATCATTGAAGTATCATGTAAAGAGAGTCAAGAAACAAAATTTTAAATCCCTGTTACACATACTTATCAAGTTACACGAAATAGGAAACCCAAATTTTTTCAACATATTACCTTATGCAAATAGTCTATGAGGTACTGCACCGACCACCATCTGAACCATAGAACCAACAGCGTAATCGCGATAAAATGCTGCTGTCCTATACAAAATGATGGCTGATTATTTTTTCTAGATTACGTGATGTTATGATCCTACCCAAATGATGGCTGATTATTTTTTCGAGATTACGTGATGTTGGTCTCATGTAGAAAGTAGTGCAATTTTATGGTCTGTACCACCACCCTAAAAAAAACATAGTTTTCTGACACATGCTATAAATAGGTTTCTAATTAAAAATACCTTCGTAGTGGTTTGTGCAACAAGTCTTTGCAGTAGTTTGACTCCTTGCCTTAAACTGTTCCCTTCTTTCAGGACACATTTTTGTTTCATTCATCAACGAGGACTCCACTGCGCATGATAATTATAATAATCCGTTCGCCATTCATCACTTCCCATTAAAACAAGCTGAAAACTTTAATAACATGACGTGATATTATAATTTATTCAGTTTTATATGAATTTTATAAAACATCCTCTACCTACTACTTTAGCACTGAAAATAATTCTTACATTTCCTAATTAATTAGCCTTTGTTTAATCTGATTGTTGAGTATGTACATTAAACGTACTAGCGACCCGCCCCTGCTTCACTCGGGTTTTACGATCAAAAATCGAGATTTCGTCATTATATGTTAGTAGTAGTATTACTGTATCAAACGACTACATATAACCATGCTGGAATAAATTCTCTAAATGATGGTGAAATCCGGAAAAAAGTAGTATTAGTAGTAAAAAGTAGTAGTTAAAAGAACGAGGGTCGCACAGACAGACCCGAAAAGCGACTTTAATACTGGGTTATTTCACATTGACTAGCTAAACTCCGCAGTCATGATAAGTATCGATATCTAAGCATGAAAAACCAAAAAATTAATTATTTTTTTGTTTTTGTGTTGTGAGGTCATCGACCGGAGTTTAGTATTCACTTGAAAATATCAGTAAAAAATCTGTTTTGTGTGTAAACTTCACAGGCGTGATATGTATCGATACCTAAACACAATAAAGCTTATGAAAACCATTTTTCTCGACTCAAACTTCACGTAACAAGAGTAACAGCTGTCGTTGACCTCCCAAAAAAACATCAAACCTTTTTATTTTAACGTGTTTTGATATCGATAAGGTACCCATCGCTTCAGCGGAGTTTAGCTAGTAAATTTAAAATAACCCAGTTTAAACGTAATATGTTTAGATATAGTTAGTAAATTATAGCATGTGAATCCGAATAACGATGATTCTATTCAACTCTGCGGTCTCCGTCGCTGCATGGTCACTGCGGCAGTGACTGCAATATGCTGAGTTGATTGATTGATTGATTCTAGTCTGCATAGACCACACAAGACCACATAGTAACAACAAAGCTCATTCTAAATTCTAGGGCAAAAGAACTTGAATTTGAATTTTTCCCAGTTTTTTTTTTAGGATAAGTGGCTTGCATGGAATTAGTATGTAGGTCAATGTAAGTACATACTTTTTGGTGGCCAAACAAAAGTAAGTAACAAATTCTAATTTCGAAACTATTTAAGAATAAAAATGGCCAGTCCCAGATTTTATTGGGACGAGCGTTTAAGCCGCGGTCAGACCTGCTCGAGAGGGCTCGCGGGATGGACCCACAGACATTTATAAAGCAATTTAACCACGCCCCGACGTCTTGACCGGTCTTTGTGGAGTGAGACTTGTAATGAGCCTGTTTTTAACTAATGATTGTGGTAAGGGATTGTAGGTGAACGTATTAGATATGGTGGGCGGGATGAAACAGACGTACAGTGAGCTGTTATTTTATCTGGTTTTCAGGGTGTCGTAGCCAAATGGTAAAAGCGAAACCCTTATATTTTTTTTACATTAAACTTGGTGTTATTCACACTTATTGTTGATCCTTTCGTTGCATAAAGATCTATAGGCCGACCGCTTAACTGAGACGTTGCCTGAGGTAGCTGCGCGGTGCGGGAGGGGTGATAGTTGTCACAAGTTGAAGAATCACTGAGCTCTCGCATCACTTCACCACACCCCTCCCGCACCGCGCTGCTACCTCAGGCAACCTCTCAGTTAAGCGGTCGGCCTATAATAGGCATTTAATTTTAAACCTTGCACTACACTATACAACTTTACTCAGCTCAACTTGCTCAACTGACTCTATGCATCCTAATTAAGGATGCCAAGAAAAGGGAAATAAGAGATCCTGACTTGTCCTGACGGATTGGGCAGTATCAATAATGAACGCCAAACCCTTAGAAGACTAAAAAAATGGGGCAAAGTCCCTGTCCCGTTTTTCACTGCGATGAATGGGGATGCACTCGGAGGAATCTTGTAAACCCATATTTAAGAAACTAGGTTTGTTACCGCTGCCGTCGCTTTATATATTTGAAATATGTATGTTCGTTAATAAACATAAAGACCTGTTCATATCAGCCAATGATATTAATCCAAGGAGCCGGCGTGATCCACAGAGACTCGTTCTGCATGATCTTCCCAAGCTTGCTAAATATAATAAAAGCTGCTTATATAATTGTGTTCGTATATATAATAACATACCGAGTAACATAAAAAACTTAAACTCCAGATTATTTAAGGGAAAATTGTTTGACTGGTTAAACTCGAAAAATGTCTATAGTCTTAAAGAATTTATGGATAACAAATTCTCATGTTAGTATTAAGTGAACATATGCATGCTAAGTACAATTCTGGCAAAACATGTAAGATCTTTATTGTAAATTATTGTAACACCATGTATACCATGTTTTATGCAAATAAATACTTACTTATTTACACTTTACTTTCATTAAGTAAGCCAAGTTCAGCCTAGGATATTCATATAAGCTATTATTACGTGTTAATATCCTTTATCCATAATTTGAGTGATTATAGGACAAATCCTCTTCGACCGACTGCTTAGATTGATGGCCATCTAAATTTAACGCGTAATCCCTTAGCTACGTAAGCCATATTGCCATTAGCGGATAATTATAATGGGTGGTGCAATTGAATAGTTTATGAAATCGTTTTACATTGGTTTCTTAAGACTGCGGTGGCCACAAAATAGCGTCACTGAAACGTTATTTATGAAAGTAGTTACAACAGTTACAGTTAAAGTAGTTAGTACACTGTAAAGTTTAGACACTTTACGATGTCAAAAAACCGACTTTACGGTGTCGGTGTCATCATTTTCAGGGTGGCGGCCTGTTGTGTGACGGCACCGATCTTCTAGGAAAACCAAGTTTTACCGCCCCTTTTTTTTTTTTTTGGGTAGGAAATCATCAAATGACCCCTCCCGCTCTGGGCGGAGCGGAAGGGGGTGTCAGTCTCGTACTGACTAAGACCCACCCGTGTTCCTTCAATTGCCTGTGCCAGGGGCCACGGTATCTCTTTCGAACAACTCGCGACCCTGGCGGGTAGTTTTACCCCCCTCTGGTTAAAAAAATCATTTTAGGATCACCAATCTGATTTGTTACCAAGGGCGATGATTTTTGTCTCCTCTCGTCACGGCCGTTTTTATGGAAACCCCTATGTTGAAAACCTCTGCTGAAACAATCCAACCACTTCAGTTGATGATTTTTTTCTAATTTTGAAAAATAGAATCATCATTCATCATTATTCTGCCTTTAGGTACCAATTTTATTTATTTAGGGTCTGTGCAATATGTCTTTTTCTTCCATACCTACTTCTCTTTTAGTACCCCCTTTCTAACCATATCAATATCCACACAGTCCATCCATCGCTTCTTCGGTCTTCCAACTTTTGAAAAACCGAATAAAAAAAATTGCAAAAAAAAAAGATGAAACAAAAAAAAAAGTATTTGATAATAACTCAACTATCCTAGACTTACTTTATATGTAAGTAGACATTAGTTGTGTTAAACCTACAAACAAGCATAACAGTAACCTAATACACATAGTAGTAATTACAAATAACGAGGCATCGTGGCAGGCAATAGGTATATTTTATCGGATTACACACACGTTATCAAGCTCGCCGGCACACACCCTCAACGTTTGTCGATGATGTACTTACACCCTTACTATAACGTTACGTATCGTCGTCAAACATTATCGTCTTATAGGATAAAGCAGCGAACTGTGGTGGCCCTTTTTTTTTTATTTTTCCTAGTATATCGGAAATTAGGTAAGTTCTTATTTATTTACATAGTGATGCCATATTAGCACTTACCTAATATTCGCCGTACATTCAGCCTCAAAAAGATACAATCTATAATATTGTACCCACGGATTCTATGATTGTAGGTACTAATATATGTATGTGTAGTCACAAAATATATGACACATTGAATACTTAATTGTTAAAACATTAGTACACACACATTGATACAGTATTAAGGGACAAAGATTGTAGTAAATTAAATTAATTCTTACCGATGTAATGTCGCAGACAACTGGTTAAATTAGCCGTTTAGTTAACCGCCTGGCCTTTGGAAGTAGTGCTCGTCTCGCTTCGCTCTCTCGGCTCGCACGCGGTTGATCACGGTTCTAACCTAACCTAACCCATTTGGTCAGGGTGCCCTGACTTAACTAAGCCAGGAAGACCTGGGTGCTTGATGTGCTGGCACCTGTACTAGAATTCTTGCATTTCATTTTATTTCATCGTTACTTGTGATTTTGTGTCAATCCCTAGCTTCAGGTGGAATGCCAGCCGGTTTATTCTGTTAAAATCTCACCCTGAAAACTGAGGTGAAGTGAGCTTGACTGGAGTGAGCTGTCATTCCTCGTGATACTAGGGATTGACACAGACGGCTCACTTCACCTAAGTTTTCACGGTCAGAAGTTTACAGGATACCACTGCTGAAAAGTAAACTCTTACCACAGAAGTTTTTTCACCTCATTACCCGCCAAATGTTCGGGATATAAAAGCTGTTAATGTTACTTACGTCCTCATCTCAATAAACTTTAGAGCGAAGCCTTCGAAAAGAAAATAATAAAATCTTTTCGCTCTTTACCTCCTCAGTTTGGTCGCAGTTGCTTTGAGTTTTAAAACGTATTTTTAACGTTTCTCTTTCAAGACACGTCTAGTAACTCTTACCTAGGGTTGTCATGCTTTTAGAGATGGATTTTAGGGATGAGATTGAGTGTCTAAAATTGTCGTATTGTACACCCACATTTCGGTAGATATAACGCCTATAATTTTCCTGAATATAGTAACCCTGGGCTACTTTTGCAAATCTAGACCACTTGACCAAAAACAATATATTTAACCGCTTAAACCCCACGCGTACTACTTACAGGTGCCACGACACAATACTTGACCGATGAACCTTACAAAAATTCTAATTACAATACATTGTATTAAATCTCGGATTGATCCCCAAAAATAAATCTTAAATCTGTATTTTTGGTTTTTGACTGGCGATCTGTGTGCGCGTCTTAGCATTATGGCAATATTAAAATTACTACGTTGTCTAGATCTGACAACCTCACAATAACATAAGTACAGCCATATTCAAACTTTATGGCGCCTCTGAAGTGCGCTTTTCGCTGTGCAGTACCTCACTCCTCACCCCCGCTGACAGGTAAATTTGTTACTGCGCAGCAATTTGCCTCATGTTCCGGGCCGCCACAAAGTTTGATTCGGGCTGTAACTGCTATGATACCCATAGCTGACTGTTCCTTAGCAAGTCTTGGCTGATTAAGTCATAGTTTTTTCTAATATAATATTGTTTAAATTATTGATTAGGTTGGCTTCTTCCGTATACAGCAGTATTAGAAAGGTGTGGTCAAATTTAGGGGGGCACAGACCTTCAAACTGAACAACTTCGTTGGTCCCATAGAGAAAGTTTTTCTATTTGATGGTCTGTACCCCACCCTATAATATGGCCACACCTTTCTGATTTACGCTGTATACCTACTTATAAAAGGGTTTTCAATATTAATAACTGGAATGCGACAGCCCTACGCCAAAACCCTGCGGCCCCTGCTTTGTACGGCCTCTGATTGGCAGACGACAATCCAAAAATTGTTTTAAACAACAATTTTATTGACGTCAAATATTTCACTTTGGTTTGCTGAATGAATTTTATGAAGCGTAATAATACGCATAGCTTCTAACTTTCAAAGGGCTGAATAGTGATTTTGAAAGCTTAAATAGTTGTGAGTTTAATACTGTCGGACTATGATTTTAATATAGTAGGGATCTAGTATCTAGGGTAACTAAACAAGAGCGAGTCGGACTCGCGCACCGAGGACTCCATACCATGATGGTTTTTAATTTTTAATCGGCGAGGCCTATAGGTATTCGTCAGAGAATTTTAATACTGTGCACTGCGGTGTAGAATATTGCAGTTTTATGTCAGCGCCATCTCTTAAACGATAGTGGAACTAATGTAACTTTTGTTGATGATTTCTGAAAAAGTGTGGTATTTAGAGACTTCGTTTTATTTTGCCTGTAATCTTTACATAAACATCTATCACATAGAATAATTTCAGATTTTTCTATTTGCAACCTTCGGAGATAATAGGGGGGGCGGTATTTCCTTTTTACTTTTTTCATCAAAAATCGAAAACAATGCGCCCTAAAAAAATAAAAAGTGGTTGAGAATGTGCAAAGTACGTTCTTTCATATGATACCCCACATGCCCTAGTATCCCCACTTCGAATTTTTCAGACCCCCTTTCAGTCCCTGTTGCAAAAAATATACATATATGTTTATTTCATTCTTATTTTCTAAATAGTTGGGCAAACGTCATCTAAAACTATTCCAAATTTCAAGTTGATAGCATTAGTAGTTCTTGAGGTATCCAGCTGTGACAGACAGACAGACAGACTGAGTCTCACCATAAGGTTTCCGTTTTACCATTTTGGTACGGAACCCTAAAAAAATCTGCGACAAAAAGGTTTTTTTAATAGACATAAAAATTTATACTGTTTAAAATTATTAATACCTACAATAGTCTCGAACACGTTTTAAAACATATAGTACTCGTACAATATTATCTATAAAATACACGGAGAAATTCAAAACGGACCTTCTTGAATAGCACCTAAACATTTGGTTACATAATCTTTCCAAGCTCATTGCTTACGATTAAAATGATATAATAATATATAGGTATCTTAATTTTATAACAATGATATTACACGTAAAGCACTGCATATCTCCAAGCACAATAGACACCGATTCCAACAATACAGCCACAACCATCATATAAATATTGACAACAAAATCCTTACAAAGGCGCTCTATAACTTAGTCGAACCGCAGCACCACACAACAAGGATCTAATCAGGTTATATACTGCAGCAATATTTACCGACAATTTAAATATTGGACACCGGCCACTTTATCTTGGCATACGGTAAAATAACGAACTAAATTCAAATGTACTGTATTTGACGTAACGTTGACGTTTGCTGTCAAACGTAGTGCCGCCATGATGGATGAAGTTATACTGGGTATTCTGTAGGCTTGCGGGTAAGCTGCGGATAGCGATGCGAGTCCGAGGGTCCGCTGACACGGCTCTACCCCTGACTAATGCGGGGCATTAATATTCCCGGTAATTAATTGTTTGCATGTCCGCCGAAGAAACGTCCCGTCTCATGAATTCTCTCGTATAATTTAAATTAACGGACTGAGGCTACTTCACACGGACGCGAACAAAAATGATGATCTGTCGTGGAACAATTGTTTCTAATCCTTTGATAAAGGGTTACAGTTATTGTGTTTTATAAATAAAGGAACGCTTGAGTTTTCGTAAATAAACTGGGATCTTCTGGATTAGAGCATGCTTTTAAAACTGAACAGATATTAATGATCTATTCTTACCAAACCGGCAAATGTTCTTTTATAACTTTTATAGACGATGAGGCATGCATTCACAGATCTGGAAAAAACACAATAAACGCTATCTTATTTTATTTTATTTGAAGATTTTAAGATACCAACTAGAAATGTCAATAATGGAATTAAAATGATCATTTGTTTTTGCAATTTTATTGCAAGAGAATGCAAAGCAATCAGAATCATAACATTTTCCATTTTCATCAAACTATCAAAGAAAAAATACATAAATCTTCTCGGTCAAGCTCTCTAAAATATTAAAATTAGCAGAAATGGTTTAGTGCTAAAACAAGGCGATAGAACTTGTAAAACAGGGTGAAGGTAATTTTGTCCACTCGATACGGATGTTCGCCCATTGCTTCCGTGAAAGTACCCTCGAGCGGGATGGATCGTAAAATACACGACACTTCAATATGTATGGGTGAAAGCAGCCCGTTTACTGCCCACTTAGAAAAAAATGCTGGCTTAAATCAGCACGTCATTTTCCCTTCCCCCTCCCGCCATAAATACGAGCGATTCATGCGATTTGATGGCGGAACACTTGAACCGGTAAAGACTCCGAAGGGGTAATTAGCTTTTACCTCTGTATTTTATTCTGCAAAAAAAATGTTGTTCAGAAATCATTCGATGCGCGTCCGCGATCTCGTCAGCATATTTTCTTTCGCTGTAGGATGTTTGCGAAAAGGGGACTCGTATTTCTATTAACATTAGCATAATTTGAAATGGAAACGTTATTTCTTTGATACTCTCGTTTCTATGTAAATCGTATAATCTTAAAGCTTTTAGTATAAAATTAATTCCTGTACCTACTCATTGAACCACTAAAGAAATAAAGATGTATGTTCTTGGCGAGTAAAAATAGAACGTCAGTGTGATGCGAGGCAACGAAGCGATGTTCCTTTCAATAACATGTTATATTCGTACACGTCATCGATTTCCTACTCGAGCGGCGATCTGGACAATGAAAGGAAGAAGTGTGGTCCCAAGGCGGGCGAGCACAAAGGAGTACATACCTGCCGTGGAAAAATAGTGGCGGTATGAAAGTGTACGTCATGCGGGCGATCATATGCGGCCCTTTGGCGCACCGTCTGCAAAAACATCGGCATAATAAAACTGATTTTTCTTTACTATTTTTCTGTTCACTTTTGAACGGTTTTGCGTCAACACACGAGGATTGTGGAATATTTTGTAGCCGAAATCTATTTTGACGAGTGGTTTTTGAAATGCAATGTACTGTAGCTCTTCGTTCTTTCTAAACGCAGTACTTTTAATGTTTGTGTCATAAAAAGCGTGTCACTACGGCATACGAGCATGTACAGTTTAAAGCTAAAAGTGAGCACTCATTTTTTACTGGCTCGTCTCCTAAGAGCTGTTTTGTGTTCAGACAAAATTTACGAGCTGCAAGTAAATACTGGAGTAGTGCGAAAGTCACTGCTCCTTTTAATAGCAGATAAGTCACCATTTTTCATTGAACTTTTATTATTTACTGAAAAACTAACAAAACACGCTTCAGCGTTAACCGTGGCTTGCTATACAAGCGTCAGAGTTTCACTTTTTTTTTTTCGCTCTTACTGCGGTAGGTACCTCAGCTTTTTTTTCTCTTTTTTTCCAGTCGGTGTCAGTGATCGGCGTCAGAACTTAAAAGCCTCGATACACAAAGGGAAACACATCCGGCCTCACGACTATTGTGGACCGACCTCGCTCCGCAGACCTCTTCGAGACGCCATATCGCGTCGCCTCCTCCCGTAACACAGGTTTTATAAAAAAAAGTTTGCCGCAGACGTTATTGAGGTATTTAAATTAGATTACCATTTTATCAGTGGATGTGTATTTCTTCGAAACTGCAAGAGTCTCCACTATTTAATTATTCGATGAATAAGTAGCAAACATCTACAGACGTACGTATTCAGATCTCGCTGCTCTTCATCATCTGCCCAGCCTTTTCCTAACAAGAGACGGCTTTCAGTCTAACTGGTTGCAGCTGAATAATAGTATTTTACATGGAGCGACTGTCTGTCTAACCTCCACGCTATAATACTGGGTCACACCCTTGGTAAGACTTTCGGGCTTTTGAATACCCGTAACGACTTAACGTACTTTCCGAGGCACAGAGGGGTCACGGTATGTAAAGATGGTCACCCATCCACGGACCAACCGCGAAAATCGTAGCTTAACTTGAACGATCGACCCGTGCGGCTGTTATTACATAGCCACGGGCCCCTCTCCCAGATCTCGCTACTCACTCAATAAAAACAATTCTGTGTTATTTAAGTAGTGAAAACCAACAGTCAGCGTTCATACAATGGTTCGTACAGTTCTGGGTGTATTAATTAAACACGTCCGAAACGTTCGGTAAGCCACTAATAAAATTCATATTAAAACCCACAGTGTAACAATATACGGACCGTGTGTCAACCTCAAATATTAACATCGAAAACATTTTACTTTAAAAGCAAATGCTTTTTATTGTAGGTACTGAAAAAGTTGCCTAAGCAATGTATACTATTAAGTCAATATACACAACAATCGCTCGACCCTAAACAAATGCCAAATAAACTCAATTAAATAAACATCACATATACTTTATGCCCATTGAACATGAACTGGCCTGCGTATTTACAAAACTCGACCTCATATGAGTACAAATTCATTTCAAAGGAATTTCTAAACAACCGGATCCCGAGTTCCCAATGGTATTCCAACAAAGCCTGGAAGTTGTAGAGGTATTCCAAATTGTTTACAAAATTCAATCCTAAAGCTTCGAGCCAGATTAAATCTAATTTCAACTTCAAGGTAAGTCTGAAATAAGTCTTCATAAAAGCGGAACCCTTTGATTTAACCCTTCCCGAAGTTGAGCTTGCTGATTGCCCGAAAGTTAGTCTCGCTTGTATTTCGCGGTGTCTTTTTTCGCAGGAAAAAACAAATCGAAAACAAGCAAGTAAGTAATGGCTTAAAAGTGACTTCTGGGATCGGGACCGGTGCGTCGCGGATCCGGGGGTTAGCGGGTGCCTCTCGAAACGTCTTAGCGTAGCGATTACACGCCGCCACTCATGTAATCACTTCTCCTTGTTTACTGTACTGTAATGTTATCCCTTGCTAAACTTTTTTGATATTTTCTGATTGGATTCACAGAAATATTTTATGCTTGTAAGTAATGCTGTTATTTTAGAGTAAATAGTACTTAAGAGTACATTGAGTAAAGGCAAAAATAATGTTGTGTTTCTGTCTGACAGAGTAGCATTAACAATAATTTTATACGACAAATTCATAGAAAAATATAGCATATCCCGAGAAAATTATTCCTTTTCGCCTAGTATTCGCTTTCGAAAACCAATGGGTCTCCGCACTCCAAATAGGGCCCAAAGGAGCGTTCATTTTTGTAACGCTTCATTTGCAACCCAACTTTTAAGTAGTTGAAGCTCACTCGCTACCTGTTTCCTCAAAACAAATACTTAGTAGGTAGGCAGCTTTCTACTCTATCCTAACTGTTACCGGAGAAAACTCAAACTTGTAAATAAATTTAAAAGTTAAAAATGAGATGAAGTGAATAAGAAAGTAGTTTTTTATTTATTTTTTATTTAGTTCGCTAACATATATCGCATTAGCGAAAGCAAAACATTAAATCTTAGAAGAGAAAAAAGGAACACTGCGTATGCAATCGTATGAGAACATAAGTAATACAGTGTGAGTCTTCATAATGTGCACATAACGAAATGAGGGAAACATAGCTTAACTTTATCGACGGAAAAAATATTTAAAAAAATAAAAACATATTTAAAAGGATCTTTACCTGCTGAAGTATGGTGGTTGCAAGGCCTTTCTTTAACAGTTGATAGGAAATGTTGTGATTGAGTTATAAACATGGTATTGTTACGTATAAAAATCTGATACGATGGAGAATAATTTAAAGTAATCATAAAGGGTAGGTAATCGGGGCTTTTATCAAGTAATTTTACAATTATTGTAAAAATTGATGAAAAAATATCAGATTTTTGTTAAAAAAAAAACGTAATTCTCAATTGAGGGGCGATTGTTTACAGGGGTCACAGCAGCGAAAAAGAATTTTAAAGATGCTACAATTTTTTTTTTTTTTCCGTCGTTAAAATTAAGCTTAGTTTCCCTCATTTCGATATGTGCACATTATGAAGACTCACAATGTATACATGTCACTAGATATAAATTGAATTTGGTAGAAATTGTATGTATCTATCAAAATAATACCTTGGCCAGAGGCTATAAGCATTGCCACACAACGTGGTAATGCCGCCAGTCTCTTGGATCTATTACCAGTCGACAGCGATACGAATGAATTTTTCGACGCTATATTTTAGTTTCGAGAAGCCGGTCAAAGAGGAGGTGCTTGGGGGAGGCCTATGTCCAGTAGTGGACGTCTTTCGGATAATATGATGATGTTAGTTTAGTTTGTGAATAGTTTTAGATAAGTTATCACGTCAATGTTAATTAATATCTATGTTAATAAATTAGGAAAATCAAATATATCTAATAAATGAGATGAAGTGAAAAAATCAAATGTATGTATCAAATTATATTCCTTCTTAATTTTAAATTCAAATGTTAATTTAGTTATCCAAGTATTTTATTAATCTAATCCATTAATCCAATTTAAATGAATGTGTACCTTTATGTGATATATTTACATAGAACGAAGATCAAAAGTAAAATCTGATAGAAACGTGTAGTTGGTGTTTTCAATAAATAAATAAATCTATATACCACCCCAAACTACCCCTGAAAATAAAAACAGACAATACCAATGCACCTAATAATTTGCCAACAAAGAATAGCAACATAAATATTTGTGGAGTGCGCTCGTATTTTACACACGAGCTGCCGACAATGTTCTAAGCATCGGAGTTATGAATCTAAACCGGAGGTTGACTGCCGGCAGGCCGGAACCGGATGGGATTCAGCAATTGACGCGAGTCCCGCTGAGAACCTCTCTGATCATACTCGTATATATTTTTAAAAAGAGATATTGACACAGAGTTTATGTGACATCCTTGGAGGAGGTTGGGAGTTTATAATTTATGTGACATCCTTGGAGGAGGTTGGGAGTTTATAATTTAGAAAAAATTGTAAGTAATTTTCTTGTGAGAGGTGATGTGTTTTGACAGTGTGTGGATAATAACGTATACAATATTGGATGAAAACAATCTAAAAATGGTTTATGTAATTTGTCACGATTTTAGCTATACTTCACTGTTGAACATGGGTATGCCAATAGTTAATGTGGAGTTCTTATCAACACATTTAGCATACGAACTCGTAGTATTAATCATCTATTTATCGCAACTTTAGCAATTTTATCAAAATACTAGATTTTGCCCGCGGCTTCACCCGCGTGAGGTTTTAATATTTTTGCGTAGAACCCAAATAACTTTTCTAAAATAAAAGTAGCATAAGTTACTCCTTATAACATCAACAAGTGAAAGTTCCATCAAAATCGGTCCAGCCGTTTCGGAACTGAGCCAGAACAAACAGACAGATAACATTTTTAAACATTGTTTTTTTTATAAGCACCGTATATACTTTCACATACATTTAGTAAAAAGCTGTTATTTTGACATTACAAACAGACGCTTCAATTTTATTTATTTGTATAGATAAGAAGAGATAACCTTATTTTATAGCTAAATAAAAAACCACAACTAAAGTTAAAAAAAAAAACTTTTTATTTCGACAGCGCGGTACAGATAATAATGATTTTGGCAACTCGGAATTCACAAAATAAAAAAATCGTAACGACAAAAGGGAAAAGTTTATTTCTGACAAGTTTATTGCATGAGCATCTGTTTGATGACACCAACTTTAAAGTAGATAAGTAAACGTAAAAAAGTTTTTGTAATTTTACTTCCAGTTTCCAGTAGGGCAGAATATCATGTCTGTCTGTAAGTACCTATACTGAAATAAGCAGGCAACAGGATTTCATAATATATCTCGGAGTTAAGCTCAAGACTACAGGCGTAATTAAGTGACCTAATTGAAGCTCAAATAACTTACAATTTCGTCACATCTATTAGATAATAATAGTTAAGACTACATCATCATCTGCCTAGCCTTTTCCCAACTATGTTGGGGCCGGCTTCCAGTCTAACCGGATGCAGCTGAATACCAGTATTTTACATGGAGCGACTGCCTATCTGACATCCACAACCCAGTTACTGAGTAATACGATACCCCTTGGTAAGACTGGTTGTCAGGCTTTCGGGCTTCTGACTACGCGTAACGACTGTCAAAGATCCACGAATGACAGCCGGGACCAACGGCTTAACGTGCTTTCCGAGGCACGGAGGAGTCGCGGTATGTAAAGATGGTCACCCATCCACGGACCGACCGCGGCAAGCGTAGCTTAAGCTGATCGATCGACCTGTGTGGCTGTTATTATTTAGCCACGGGCCCCACATATATAATAATATTTAAGTACTAGCTTCTGCCCGCGACTTCGTACGCGGATCCTGTTGGTTATGCCAGCGACAACGGGGTAGTCAAAATCGAAGATCTGAAACGCCTGATGTCGAATTCTAAGAACCCGGGGACTGGATAACAACGGGATGCGCGAGATGATTCGAGACGTCATTTTCAGGCAATAATGAACCGATAGGGTGGTAAACTTGGCCTTGCACTTTGAATGTTGGCATAAATGGGCCTTCTGAAATCTGTTTCGCAACAAAAGATGTCATTTGAAAGGCATTATTGTACGAACGTATGTTGTCCAAGAAATGTTTTGACTGTGATGGTCACCGATTAGCAGTGATCTTAATATTTCTGGAGGATTTTGTAATATTTCAATATGTACTTTCCCACCTGAGGAACACATACCGTTTGTTTCTTTTTGCTATTTAACAGCTTCACAAAAAGTAAAATTTTTAACCATACCTCCGATGGCGGAATATGTGGCGTAGTCAATCATAGGAGTATACGTAAATGCACTCCGTTCCTTATCAACCCAAGGAAGGTCGCCATGCCCTACGGCTATATCTTGAGACACATCCGATTCTTCAGATGATATCGACATTCTGTTCAGAGAATGTCGAAGTCGATCAGAATTCAAACGTTCGTTGCGCCCTTCTTAATCTGTCTCTTCATGCCGTACTCCAGCAATTCTTTCTTTCTCACTTTCTGATTATGAATATTTTGTTGTGTGCGTGTTCGGAACAATGTATGATAATCTCA
Organism: Oligia latruncula; assembly: GCA_948474745.1. NCBI lineage: Eukaryota > Metazoa > Arthropoda > Insecta > Lepidoptera > Noctuidae > Oligia > Oligia latruncula. The sequence goes on from OX419684.1 coordinate 10,114,562, forward strand.
CCGTATCAGCGGTCAGTCCCGCATCATATTCTTCACTGGTCTCTAGAGATCTGGATGTAGATGCGTAAATACGCTGAGAACGCAGGCGTGCTTCGCGATCCGAAGAGGTTTCCACGGAGCGAGTTGCAGCCTGATGTTCTCAAACAGCATCAAGTCTCTCCTGACGCTCTTCGGTAGATTCTTGGGATCTTATGATCCTCAATCTTTTAGCTCCTTTGGAACATTGGGAAAGATTTGACCTCTTTCTAGGCATGGTTATAGTTTTATTATGAAGATACCTGATCAATTAAAATCTAAGTGACTGCTCCCCTACCAAGGGTGCCCAGACACGGGATCGTCTGGCCCATGTGCTGGTTTGGTCCCTGGGGTGGTCACGGCGTGCTATGTGTTCTGGTGCGCCGGTGATGGGGAGTACTCCCCAGCGGAGGGTCCGGTGACGGACAGCCGCGGCGGGTTCACGGATGAGTGCTAACGCGTGCCCATGTTCCCGCCGTAAGCGGCAGAGGAGGACACAGTGGAGTTTTAGTGGGTTAGAGTCCCACATAACTGCACTATCTCCCCGTGGTAGTGCAGAATGCATGAGCATTTCTTCACGTTAAAAAAAAATAAATGGGAGTTTTGGCCAGTAGAGTCAAATTTTCAATGATATACCATCGTCATCGAAAATCAGTCCTAAACTGTTACCGCCTTCACCGCGTGGAGGTGAAATTAGTGATAGCTTAGATTTCCACATCAGATGTTTCTAATCTTCGATTTTTATAAGTCAACAGGAAATGCCCATCAGACCGAATAACTTTTACTAAGACGTCATTCCTATATGTGTTATAGTGTAGCTGGGCTCTTGGAGTTCCCCATCAGGTGTTCCAGATCTTCAAATTTATTCTCTCAGCAGAAAATCCTCATCACGTGGAACAATTTTTGCTATAGTACCATTTTTGTATCTCTTATAGTTAAGCTGGTCTGTTTCGGTTCTGCATCAGGTGTTCAAGTTTCCAAGAAACATTATAGCCTGAATGTTGTCCAGCCATAATAACTATACAACAAAAAAAAAATCATTCAAATCCGTCCAGTAGTTCCGAAGATCGGACGCGCAGGCCCGAGGCGTGTACGTACTCTGATAGAATACCATAGCAAATGTTCGCCGTGATTCTTTAAATTGACATAACTTTTTTATTTATGAACCGATTGACATGAAATAAACACTAAATGTTAAGTGAAGCCTACTACAATATATTAGTGAAAACCGCATCTAAATCGAATAAGCCGTTTCTGATATTAGCGTGCACAAACAAACAGACAAACAGACAAACAGACAAAAAAAATATTAATTACAATTTCGGGTTCGGCATCGATATAATAACAACCCGTGCTACTTTTTTTTTATATATTTCCATTGTACAGACACCACTTTTCTACAAATTTATTATATGTATAGATAAATAATAGTTAAGACGACATCATGGTACGAAATGTTTTGCAACAAATTCTTATTTGGTACGAAACCATATATGCTACAAAACTAGTTGCTACATACGTAGTACTGTGCTACGAGAACTTAAAATTAATTGAGTCTTTTCCTTTACAATTTGCTAAAACAGCCACAAACTCTTATGTACCACGTACTACAAATTATGTTACGATGCAACAAATGCTACAAAACTATGCTACGAAGGTTACTACGAAGATTGCTACGAAAGTTGCTACGAACTATGCTACGAAATAACAATCGTAGTAAAATACACTTTTTAGCAAAATATTCAACCACTTAGCGCAAGTTGTTAACCAGTGCAGACAGACATCCCCCGGTACCGGTATTGGTATTATCCTGAGCATGTGCTCATCGGGCGCGAGACATCGAAACTGTTTACACGTAGAACTATAAAGTAAATAATACCGACAAGGGCGGGTCGGCAGCGAGGCTTGACGGTTCCGTACCGTTCAAAAACTTACTTTGCTAGACTAAATTTATATTATTTTTGTGACTAGTTAGTAAGGGAGACAATGGAAAAATTAAAGAGAGATTAATCAACTCTAAGTTTCTAGTGCACAGGAAGTACCTATCGTTGGTTTTATTAGTGAAAAGTGACCCAAAGTTTTTTGACGCAGTATTTGTTTTTTGTTGATGCAGAAATATGTATTTATGTAAAGAAAACTTAATTCCGTATATTATTTCAAGATACTAATCGATGTGTCGACTTTACTTGCGAGACATTAATTTGATGCCCATGAATAACCCTTGTAAAACCTATAAGGGCTCCCCGTGTTTCCATTGTTCGGTCTGGAACCCTAAAAGAAACAATGCGGTCGGCTGGCTGTCGTATTGCTCCGTTTTACGCGCCGCATTTAGAATCGCTTTCAGTTTAATGTGGGCTTTACTGCAATGTGCATCGACAATAGGTAATTTTATCGCTCCGCTTTGGAAAGAGAGGTTTTGTCGAACAATACTTAACTGATTCGGTCTGCCACTTAATGTTATGGCTTAGAGGTACGTTGATGGCTTCTGTGCAATGCCGTGGTTGAGTTTATGTGCAGTTGCGTGTGCCAGACAAAAGAAATTTCAATGAGGCCCGAAAGTACTTAAAAGGGGTAATAAAAATAAGGACCCTACTTACAGTTACATGAATATTCAATTCACAAAAAGGTGGAGTATAGACTATTTTCTCTGCCTTGATCGCCACTATATTTCCATATTAAATGACAAGCTACGCAAAATCACCACCATCCAAACCATTATTAAAACCTACCTCCTTCACTATATTTATTTATTCTTACTATAAACAATACCCTGTTCTGACGTTTCTGCCGAGGCGCACCTCCCATCAATAAGGGTCAATAATTTGCCTCTTATTTTATCTGCAGCCCTACGGTCTTGTACTGACAGATGGGGGCAATCAGCCCGGCCCTGGGCGATGCTGACGCAGATTTCACAGCAAGGTCTCGCCCTGACAGGGGAATTTATTTATCACGCTGTAAATCCACTCATCTTGTTTATGTGCTACTACTACATGTAGAAATAGGGAAATTTAATTTTTTTTCTTGAGGTTCAGATGAGATATTGCGACGTCATAGGTTGGTAGACAGGAATTCCTTTCAAACACACCCAAAGCACCTAAACGTCTTGTCAACAAATCCTCTTTCTACAATATAATAATTTTAGTAAATTACATTTTTATTACATTGTACTTAAGTTTCCTTTTATTGATTTATATTTATATGAACATGTTTGCCTTACTTGGGTATATGCCTTATGGGTATATGCCTTACCTGTATCGTAGTCACTTCGACTGGACCCCACGATACAGGGAATCCTCGTGTGGGGGGTCCAGGAAATTTGTAAAAATCTAGTGTGCCTAAGGCTCCAATGTAATCTATTACTTGTTTTTTATTTATATTGTGCCGTGATTCTCTGAACCGAAAAAATTTTGATTTTTATGTTTATTAAATTAGTTTCTCAACCAGAGAAAACGACGAAAACCCGAATTCCTAAAGAGTCTATAGCAGCGTATCCAATAGGGGTAGCCTGGCCAACATAATAAAAAATATTTTTCTTTTCAATAGTGGCTAAAAGGACACACATTCAAAGCATCCCTAAACTTACAAAAGAGCATGGGTACTTATCTGAACTCCCGAGGCACTAATCTTTATACGAGAGCGAATCAAACTAAAGGAGAGTTATCACCGAACGTGTGGGGGGTGACGAGTGCCCTACCTGTTCCCGACAAGCTGATTTAAAGCCACGACTGCTAATAAAATAAGCTGCCTAATAAGAACCAGATAACATCCGGTTAGAGCTTCCAAGCGAATATAACGATAATACTGGCAGTTTTAATCAATTTGGATTGAATAAATATGTTCAGGAATATCAAGTCTCAAATAAAATTAGTTGAAGAAATATGAACGCAACCCTCTGTCATGTTGACGAACGCGACGTTCTACGTAAGTGTCAAAATTATTTTTGTTATTTTGATCTTTCTCTTACATAGTCTAGTCAATCTATAACATACAATCTTTAGTTAGCGAAACTCCACAGACTTGACGGGTATCGTTATCTAAACATAAATTTGGTGATTTATTTTCTTGAGGTGAACTGGGGTTACTTAAGTATAAGTTAAGATTTCGATACTTGTTACGTCTGTGAAGTTTAAACAAAAAAAAAAACGTTTTTTTTAAACTGATCTATCAAGTACCATAAACAGTTGACCTAAAAAAAAGTATCACCAATTCAATTGTTTTATGCATGTCGATACCACCACGTCTGCGTTTTGCTAGCTAATCTAATTAGACCCAGTATTTGCGAGAAACAAGGATAAGTCACTTAGATCAACGATCAGTTAAGTTTTGAATACTGAGAACTCTGATTTACAGAACAAAAGGACTGAAATGATACAAATTTATTTTCCTCTCTCCATTTACACGATAGATACCTACAGTCAACATTGACATTGACAGAGCCGTTATGTCATAGCAGTATGGGTGATTTTCGTAGTTCTACACCACTCATTTGCAGTTGACTGTATCTATCTCAAATGTAGTGCATGCTGTGCTTTTCTTGAGACGCTTACACTTAAGTTTGCTATGTAGAAATTGTAAAATATAGTGTACTCATTATTGAAGAACCGAATAAATAAATAAATACATGCAGCAACAAATCAGTTACAGAATAACCATGCAGTTTGTACATTTACAATAGGTACATAGGTACGTACTATCATTCCATTGTCCAACCAATCATAAAACGACCGTGAACTACCCTCAATATTCACTTAAACCCAGAGCATGTTTCTCGAATGTCCGATATCGACACGGCTCGTCACTCGCGATCCCGACCCGGGATCAGGCGCACGTCGACACTTTTCACCCCATTTGGGGCGGTTTTTACGACACCCACTCATCCGGGTGGTCTTTCCACAACAAACAGTGCCATCAAACGTTTTCGTTTGAATGCGATACTAGTACTACAGCTATCGTACGATGATTGTCGTTTTCAAATCATTGTTGTGCTTGCATTGTATGGAAATATGGTTTCGGATATTTTGTTTTTAATATTATTAGGTAGGTAATTAGCTGTTCTAATTTGGTTTCTAGATTCAATACATCGAAGTCCCTACGAGGAAAAAACTCGTTCATTGAAGTGGTATTTTCAATCGCATCTATCCACTGTGATATAGGTAGGTATAGGCGACCTTGTCTTTATTTTACCACCCCAAATCTACGGTTTCCTTGAAGAAAGCGGCCGCCACTGAACGGCCGCAGTGACGGCTATCGTGAAAAAGATGGCACCGGGGTTTAACTTTACGGTGTCAAAAACCGCTCATAGGAAAACACACCAACTTACTTGGGTAGTTCTTCGAAATTTGATTCTTTGGCTGATCCATATGGCCAAAATTTAATTTCACTTTCAGCTCTGTAACACATGTTCATATGAAAATAGGTATACTAAATAACATATATTTGAATGAGGGACTCGTTTTTATAAAGTAGTTTTCAAGATATTAATTTTGTGCCCAGATGAATCAGAATGTGTTACATATTAATCAGAAACAGAAATAAAAAGTAATAAATACACCGTTAGTTATGAATGTAAATTCTAAACAATAATTATTAATTCTTAAATAGGACTAAGACATATCAAAAGTATCATATTTAGAACAAGATTATACTCCTGTCATTTTTTATTATTCAAAAGGTTATGGCTAAGTAAATAATAATAAATAAGATTAAAACTACTGACTTGTACACGGTCAAAAATTGGACAAGGAGAACTACGCAACAAAAGCGCTCCTATCGTGCTGGAGAGGGGAAAAACTAATTTATTTTATTATTCATATGGGGTTTTGACCATACGAATCAGGCACAGATGAATCAGGATTTTGCCTACAATCATGCATAACTCATCGTACATACAGACTTCATTATTTTCATTTTTCTACAAGAATCTATAACCCAAAAGCATCACACGAAACACAGATTGAAGTTTTAAAACAATAAAATAAATTTTATAAAGTAGGCATTGTAATCAGGATGCCACCTGAACCAAACACAGATGAATCAGGTATTTTCCTTCGTAACACCGGATCTAAGCCAACCAGCCGCACATCCACCTTCTAGGTCGTCCGTTGCACGACTGGCTTCCCCCCGCGCTGGAAGCCAGACTCTCATTATTATTACCCGACCAAGTACGGTCAAGTGCAGCTTACGCCACATTAATCAGTATTATACGCCGGACACTTCTTTTTTACTTATTTATAAACAGACTAACGTAGTTATAACTAATACACATTTTTTTTGTAAGAGGACAATTCATTTCCTTTCGATATAATTATAATTTATATTGATGTATCAAAGGGAAAATGCGACATCGACCATTTTGTTCCGGAAAATGGCAAACGGACGCGCTATATGAATCAGAAGAACGACCTTCAAATATTTTTATTTTGTACCTAGACAGCAATTATTAAAAAAAAATCATTTGTCCTAGTAAGGGATAAAGCTAAACTGTACAAAAAAAAATATTACATGCCGTTTTTTTAGTTGGTTACAGAAATATACCCACAGACATCGAAAATTTGGTCCCTGAAGAATTACCCACTTACATAAATAACGTTTTTGTGACGTCATTCGCTGGTAAATTGCAGACGCTATGTGGTGACCACCGCTCTTGTTTCTTGCACGTCATAAAACGTCAAGATCTGGTGATCTGGACTCTGTCGCTGAAATCCAACGCTGGGGCTGTCTCGTATAAGGTCTTTGCGTTATGCTGAGCGATGACCGTTCTGCTTTGACGTGACGCATGTTTTCTTCCAACTTGTTATATTTTTTTCTGTTTATTTTTTTTTGATGCGTCATGTTTGTCGCAAATAAACGTATTTTCTTTCTTCTATTTATTTTTGGCATGGAATTAGTAAGCACGTGATTTTTTACTTTAAAACATTGCAACTGTTAGTTTGTTACTTGGTGAAGTTTCAATTTGCTGGGAGTTTTCATCAAAGCGGTTATGCCAAAAAAATACTAGGTCGACTTAACCTAAACCTAGAGAATTTCATCACTAAGAAAACCGAAAGGCAATCACAATAAAATTCATCTCGGTTTGGACGTAGCTTGCTTTGAACTCCATCATAGGTTTACAAAAAGATCCTATTAGCCATAAATTCAAAACTTTTCATTTTGCCGTCGCCACCGACTTTGGTGTAAAATACAGCATAATTCTCGCCTACTGCATATTTCTATCGCACAGACTACAAAAGAAAATAAAATCAAATCAAAACTTCTACTTAACACTATCAAGCACAATCTGTATCATTTTGTAGGATATTGCAAATCCATTGCTTCAGTTGTTCAAAAAATATGTCTGCTCAACAACGTAAATAACGCAATGAATGTTGTTGAACAGTCAAAATTAAAGTTATTGCTACAGTCAGTGTGTTACGCAATTACCCCACAGGTGGGTACAGTTTCATAATTACCAGCGTATTTTCATTCACACGGATGAATAATGTGTTGATTGATTAGACAATTTCCAGTACACCAAGTCCAATTCTAGCAATATTTGAACAAATAAACCCACCACTGAAAATAAAAGGAAGATTACTTCAATTAACTCAGCCTATCGCAGTCCACTGCTGGACATAGGCCTCTCCCAAGCTGCGGCACAACACCCTGTCTTCTGCCTTGCGCATCCAATATAATATACATATGTCCCAGCCACGTCACGCGTCGGTCCATATTGATAGGGGGCGTCCCCCACGCTACGCTTGGCGATATGCGGTCTCCACTCCAGGACTCGCCTACTCCACCAGGCATCGGTCCTTCGACAAACATGGCCAACCCGGCCACGTCAGATTACTTTCAGCATTTACGAATTATTTATCTTTCAGTTTTGAATCTAGACGGGGACTTTTGAACGCAATAAACAAACATCGTAGGAACTATGTACTTTCAAATTCACAACACCTAGTTCCAGGAGTTCTGCAAAAACGTTTGAAAAAAGTAGCTTAAGGTACACAATCATGCATTGTACTGTACATTTCGATTAAATTTGCAAATGGTAATGAAAGAATATCGTAAAATATCGTCGCTAACGTAAATGCTGTTGGTTGCGTTATTTATGCGCCGCTTTTGAACGGTGCCCCTTTTAACGGCAGTTTTAAGTGCTACCCATGGTCCGACCGGATCGGTGATCGCAGTAAGTGAACTGCTTTGAGCGATAGACAAAGCTGATTTGCATAAACCAACTGTAGGTGGCATGGTGGATGTTTGGCTGACTTGATATATCGGTGGGAACTTTGAAGAGACGCAATTTAAATCGGGAAAGTTCTTTGTCTTTGAACTCTTGCGTCACGCTTTCAGACTCCGCTCTGCTGAGTTTGTGCTTGGACTGTGTCAAATGATACTTAGGTAGGTACTTGGAGCGCACGATAGTGTTCCTTATGCTTAGGTATATACAGACCTTAAGAAATGGCTGGGACAGACTGGATGCGGACGGCGGAGGACAGGGTTTTGTGGCGCAGCCTGAGAGAGGACTATGTCCTGCAGTGGACTGCGATAGGTTGAATTAATTGATTGTTTGCTATACAGAGCTCACAATGTAGGTACCTACCTATGCGTTGTGTCTAAGTAAATAAAATGAAGATTTCAACATCCCTTGACACATTTTGCAGCTGAAAATCTGTTGGTATTCATTTTATTAGATACCTACTTACCTACTAGAAACAAAAGGCTTTGAAGATCCGTGGCTCACCTACCTATCAACCATTTTGTTTTATTTTTTTTTCAAAATGGCGGTCCCGCATTTTACTATATAAACCGATAGCTAAAGTAATAAATAAAAGCATGCAAATATAGAATGAATTACCTGAAAATATACGGTCCACGAAAAAAACATGTGTATGTATTTAGACCCGGTTAAAGGCATTGCTCTTAAAAAAAAATTACTAGGGTATTCAAGAATTTATGGAAGATAAAATGTTAAAATAGAGTTCAAATATTGTCTGTGTTTATTATAATATATCATTTTTAATGTATAAAGCTAGATATAAGTTTAATTTATATTATATTTTAATTGTGAAAGTTCCTAATCTAGGTAATATTAGATAATAATTAATACTTACTCACTACAATATTATTAGCTTTAAATTATCTTGCTGCGCCCTAACAAGGTCATGTCCTCACTAGTATAAGCTTAGCGTGTAACTATGGGTGTGTAAATTGTGCATTAAATAAATAAATAATCAAACACACAGTACTGGTATGCCAGACTCCATATAAAAATCTTCAATGCCCTTTCATTTACAAATTTCATAGACAGGCTGGTCATTTTTATTCAATTTATCGCTTTTAATGCTAAACTCATTTTCAATAAGTTGCCTATTTCAAATACGCTCTAAGCTTAGGATTTGCACCAACCGATCAATTGAATGGAAAATGTTGTAAGAACGTACCTATAACATAATGTACAATATTTTTATTTAGTAGGTAAGTACCTATTGTTGTCGATTTTTTTATATAAAACTCGCGAGTAAATCGAAGCTTCTTTCGCAAATAAAATTTTAACATTAGGTATCGTGGAATAAGTACATAATATTAATATAGGTACCAGTCTCAATCTCAAGACGGCCATCTAAGTGCAGAACTCAAAAAGCTTAAATTACCAAAACCAGGACCTAAACAGGTTAACTCAAAACTACAATGGCTTTCTTTAATAGGCCCTTCCTGACATGACCCTGCATGGTTAGACTAACATGAACCTACTTAAAATATTTGAACTTCAGCTTCATCCGGTTAGACTGGAAGTCGACCCCAACACAGTTGGGAAAAGGCTAGGCAGATGATGATGATAATGTTTGGACTTTAAAAGAGAGAATTTGTTTCGGCATTTCTTTTCAGAGATCAGTCAGCTAAGGAATGCCGCCATCGCCATCTAGATTTAAAATATTGACCAACAAAATTGATTTCATAATTTCACCCGAATTTATACAAATAAATAGGCAGTGGTTTGATGCCAAGCAGAGCCATCAGTTTCTACTTCTGTCGTTTCTTATGAGTAATTAGCACTGAGCGTAAGTTCGTTCAGCGTAGGAAAGCATTTATGCTGCATAAAGGAACGTTCAACAGCATTGGCGTAGCTAGAGATTTTGTCTATGGGGGGGCAGCTTCCAGCTGAACTAACCACAGTCATTTAATGAGAGATCATTTATGACGCCTAGTAATAAATAATCCAACCATAAACATGTTTTTTTTAGAACTCCTTACGTATTTGATATTAATTTCAACTTTATACCTCCACGCGTTCTTGAGAAAAGAGGTCTTGCTTGACTGACAGATAGACTGACGGATAACAAACTGATCCTATAGGGAGAAGCGGTTAAACTGTTAGTAACTGTTCAATACTGTCGATTTTTCTAGGGTGGGCAAAGAAGATTCTAGAGTGGGCATTGCCCACTCTTGCCCCCCGCTAGCTACGCCCATGTTCAACAGACGCTATGATGATGGAACATCATATCAGATGCGAAAGCATTGCAAGCATTGTCTTAATGAAGTTATCAAACATGCCTTTAAGACGCAACTCTCTCAACTCATCAAGATGAGCTTCTATTTCAATAAAACTTATAAACATCTGTGTCAAAGAGTATTTTGGCAAAAATATTAGAAAATATCTCTTAGCTACAGGATGTAACATATGTGGGTGTGAAGTCTCGTCGCCAGTCCGTCGGCGGCGGCACTTCTGCACTTCCAGCCGTGTCCGACAAACTCGTTAAAAGTTGGCGAAACAACGGAAGCACCGTTACTTGGAGACACCGAGACACCGACACACTTGCGACTCGACGTTAAGTAGAAAAGTATAACACGACAATAATATGAAACATTTTGTTGCCAGACAAAACTAACGCGAGGATATTTAAGCTGATATCTCCAGTTCAAGAAGTTTGCACTTGTGTATTTTTCATTTTGTTGTTGTGTTTGTGATGGTTTGAGATAGCTTTATGATGGCACAAATTATTTCAATATCTCATTCAACTCACTTGCGCCCTTTCACCCCGATACTTCGATCAAGTTGCGTTGACTGTGGACACGGAAAGACGAGGTATGTCAGTGTTATCGTTATTGTCTTGAGCGGCGCCGGTTATTTTGAACTACCCGCATTTGGTTTCGTAAAATGGTCCGAATTACGATACATAGTTTTGAAATATATTCCAATGTTTCGAGTTCGCTTAAAAATTTTTAACTGTTAAGTTTTTCATGCTGTGCAGGAAAATTTCAATATTATTCAATACGCAGTTTAAACTGTGAAAAGAAAATATTTTAACGACAAAATAAATGCGTAGGTAGGCATTCCAGCAGTAATCTAAAGAACAATAGCGGTTCAGTGTGGTCGTCGTTAAAATTATAAATACCCCCGGCTCACTAACTGCCCCTGTATTCCGTTAAGAGGATTCCCAAAGCTGTAAATTGCGTGCGCGAAATATTTACGAGACAGGCTTTCGCGGCATTACAACGACTATGTGCATACATTTCGCCGCGCGCTTGTTGCAAAAATGCAACAACATGGACGCCGGCTATTGCATTAACAATCCGCCACCAACTAGATAACTGCGCTGTTTATTGGCCATGACGCTTTAGTACGAGTTTACAGCAATTGGCACTTACCTTTACGATAAATTCTGTTAATAACTTTACACGACTAGGTATTTGCTGTTAGCAGCAGTACCTACTAACTAAATAAAAGAGCTGCACACTTTTTAAAGTACCTATCCAAGCTGTTTTATTTTGTTTCCATTTCAATGCACTTCTGTGTTTAATTAGTAAAATAATAAATTCTTACTAATAAAAGCTAATATCTGCATACGCTATTACCAACACACGAACGAACGAACTCGTGAAAGCTTGCAAAAAGAAAACGGTTTTAAATAAAAAAAAAGTTCAGATTTTTCTGTTTTTACACTAGTCTCGCTGCAGCAGGAGTACGGTCAGTGAAAAAAGGGGAAACAAAAACGATTCGGCTAACCGCCAAGCGTTAATAAATTCTTCGAATTTGCGGAGAGAGGGTTGCGCTGCGGAAAACTCTGTGTCCGAGCACGGCTGGCTGTCCGCTAACACTGGACATAGCACACAGGACACACCACAGCACTAACATTTAAAAAATGTATGTTTTACACTTTATTTTATAGTGGTATAGGACATAACTCCTTACAAACCAGTCTCAGATCTACAGGATGACTTCTAATTTCAGGTAAGTATTCCTTCCAGAACGTGATAGCGATACCTTTGCAACATTTAAGCACCCCCTACGCCTAGGCGAAAATCGAGAAAAAAAATACCTAAGTATCTATAATTTTTCTCTAAACTCTCAAATTAAATAAGAGGGTTGTTTTTTATTTTATTTGGGAGTGAATACGTTAAAAAAGCATTCTATCACGTTCTGGAAGTTATGCGTAGAATTACAAGTCAGCCTGTATACATTTACTTAGCGGTCCTTAACATAATTACAACAGACTGCATTTTTGATTGTGGATCTCGATTCAACGCTGGGATGAATGATGAAGATGATATACATCACAGTGGAGCACACGGTGGAGGTCTGCCCCGCTTAGGCGGAGCACCGCTGTGTCCTCGTAGAGGCTATCGGCAGCGGCGGCGACCTCTCGCGTCCGGCCCTGGTGCAAGCCATGGTCCGCGGCGAGAGGGAGTGGGAGGCAGTCACCTCCTTCTGCGAAGCAGTCATGCTAGCGAAGGAGGTGGCGGGACGGATGAGGGAGAGAGCCTCCCGTCCCAGCCTCCGCGGGAGACGCTCCGGGCGTCGGGAGCCACGAGACGACTCCCGGCTACCGTAGGCGCGGGCCTGCGGGCGGAGAGTAATGGGTAGCTCACCGTCCGATCAGGACCAGGCACGTGCCGGACGGCGCGTACGTGTTCCACGCGCGCCTCAAAGAGATGTCAGCAAGAAGGGGCCCCTTAGGGACGAAGCCTGCCGGGTCAGCGGGATTGTCCGAAAGGGTTACCGCTGGCCCGGAACATAAAGGGCTAAGGAAGGAACATGGGTGGGTTTTAGTTAAGAGTCTGACACTCCCTTCCGCTCCACTCTGGGTGGAGCGCTCTGGGTGGGAGGGGTCATTTGATGATTTCCCATCCGAAAAAGATGATAGAAATAAGTACCTCATTGCCGAGGTCACTTATGTTTAGGTAAGTAAGTATGTTATCATCTTCCTACAAAGTCTTAGAGATGACCAAAAAAAAAAAAAAATCTAACACTCATACGACATAGTAACACCAGCAACTACAATCGGCAATCAGATTGGTGACCGCACATTACTCTGCTACATCTTCAGGTGTTTATCCTTTATCCCATAATCAATCTGGAGTCAGTCGATAGAAATATAAGTAGATACGTAATGGCAGGAAGACGAAGGTTTAGAGCTTGAGCCTCTTTAAGCATAAGCTAACCTACATAAATATAATGGATTTTTTACCAAAAACTCTGAGACGCGATTGATCGACCTTTGGGAAAAAAACAGCAGACCTCGAGAGTATTTTCTCAAAACAATAACTTAGCGAGTACAAAGCAAGTTAGTAGCATTCTTCAAACTTATCAAACAGCCGTTTAATGAGTGCTATAAAAAGCTAAGTACAATAAACCTTCAGTGTCGAAGTTCATCTTTAATATCTTCTACTTCACCATTACAAACTGTCCAACTTTAATGAGACCTGTCAATTTTGTTCCTCTTGCAGCGGCGTCAAAAGATCACAGATTAAGCTCAGGAAATCTTTGCTCTCATTTCCTATTAACTCAGGGCATCGATTAAATTTAAAACTTCTAAAGAATCGTCTTGGAGTTGGTAATATTAGCTGACAAAAAAAAATTAAATTAGAAATAAAAGGAACAAATGTTATTATGACAACTTTTGTTAGGATCGCTGTAAAAATTGTCTGGAAATTTATAACCTCTTCAAGCAACAGTACTTTACTAAAATATGAAACTTTGGTTAACATCACCTTTCCGTCGCACGTGTGTGGAGTACAGTTCAGGGTTCATTTTGACGTGACTGTTCATTGGTATGGACACATGACTCCACGAGCTGTTATCAAATGGATTACCTATGTACAATTGTACATACCTATCCTAAATCCAGAGATGGCCTAGCGCAGTAAGAAGTTTCAGTATAATAAGAGGCCAGCTTAATAATTATACTTGTTTTGTTACAACTGACGTGCGGCCTACCGTATATGCACATGATTATTTATTTACTTACTAGCTTCTGCCCGCGACTTCGTACGCGGATCCTGTTGCTTATGCCAGCGACAATGGGGTCGTCAAAATCGAAGATCTGAAAAGTCTGGTTTTTGGCAGATGATGTAAATGAGAAAAAGAAGACATTCAATTAAATAACGCTCCCTTGGGATATTGGCTTGGGATATTCGATAAAATTTGGCAGAGAGATAGATTGCATCCCGAGGAAGGACATAGGATAGTTTTTATCGACATGCCTCGCGGGCGAAGCCGCGGGCGCTAGTAGAGGAAAGGATTGTAATTTGGAATACCATTTTGTTTCAGACCTGCAACTTTTTTTCCGTGAGGCATTACCTATGAAGCCTTGATTTAATTGAAGCAATATTATCTTACTATCAATGTGCAAGCTATCAAAAACAATTAAATATCCCTACAGGTTAAAATTTTAGGTTAAATGCAAAATGGCTCAATTTAGTTTTATTTATTTATTTATTTATTAAAACTTTATGCACAAGTAAAAGAAATACTGTACAAAGGCGGACTTAATGCCTGAGGCATTTTCTACCAGTCAACCTTAGGGTGGTGCAGAGACAAAACATGGCAGGTGCAACATACGGGATAAATAGCTAGGAAATTACTACTTATAAAATACAAGAATAAATACTAATACATAGATAGATACATACATACATACATACATACAAACAAAATGAACTGTGAGGAGAAAAAAATTATCGGTAGAGGAGAAGTTTTGGAGATAGGGTGCAGGTATTTTGATATAGGAGTATTCCAAATTATATTCACCATGCTTAACTTAGTTATTTTCGCTATTAGGTATTATGTCAATGTTTAAGAAGAAATTGTAATGTGTGTGATAACAAAATAGGTCCCGAGCAACTCTCTAAAATCGATCATTCATAAATTTTTCTTTTTTTTTTCATTCATCACATCGGGTATTCCAAATTAGCAACAAGACGTAGTTGGACATACCCTCAATTTATGTATTTATGCAAAATTAAATATCTGTTTTACACAACACATAAAGCTAAACAGCACAATCATAAGAAAATTTAGCGATGGGAATGGGTACCACAAAAACTTTCTCACGCGCTGTTCCACGTTTCTCTCTCTATCTCTGGTCGCCATTTTAGTAAAATGACAAGACTATCCGTGTAAACATATCGATAGATGACGCTACTTGTGAACATTTTATGATCCATAATACGAGATGGTGCTTTTCATTTTTGTGAAACACTGCTATCCCAAATTAACAACAGTATTCCACAATACCATCCTTTCCTTTTATATTTCTCACAGGTGTGGGTACACCGTGTAGGTACACACGACTACACATTGCTTTTTCAAAAATCTTTGAAGCTGTAGGCAGAAGAGCTATTGGACGATAATTATTAGGGTCTGTTTTGCTATTTTTCTCGTGTAAAGGTGCGATTTTTAGCTGATCAGGGAATACGCCTTCTTCGAATGATTGAATGGTAAAGTGAGTTCGTCTGCACATTATCTGAGTAGGTAAACTAGGTGGGAAATCGTATATTCCGTGACTGTTTTTTGTTTTTTAAGCTTTTTGCTAAAGTGTTTATTTCAAAGGGTCTACAGGGGCAAGGAACATTGTGTTTTGGGTAGGTGAGAGCACGGGGGTACCTTTCCGCTCGTTTGTTCGTAAAGGGCTTTCTTCGCCGATAGATGCAGAAAAGTTGTTGAAAATGTTTGAAACTTTCCTTAGGTTCCGAGGTTGTTATATTTTTGTTAGTTTGCAGTATTTTTTTTTTTTTCTTAGGTAGGTATGCATTCGTTCAGGATATTAGCAGCTAATGTATCGTGAAATGCTTGTAGGTATAGTTGTCGTTCATATTGCTATTTGTTGATCTAATAACGTTCCAATCTAGGGTATTTAGAGCACATTTGAATTTTAATATATTTGTGTTGTTAAACAATCTCTTATATGCGTAGGTATCGCGTAGGTATCAAGTAGGTTGTGTGGTTGTTACATTTGGTATGGTGATGTGTATCACTGTTCCGCAATGATCTGAGAAACCTAATTCTTCAACGGAAGTGAATATTTTGTTTGTATTAATTTTGTATTTAGGTCTACCCTACCGCCTAATTGTCGAATTATATTACTTATCTAAGCTTTTTTTTTGCCCCCAGCTTCGCCCGCGTGGATGTCAGAAAATATCCCACGGGAACGTACTACTGGGATTAAAAGTACCGACCCTATATGTTAATTCAGGTTATAAACTATCTGGAGTGCCAAATACGTTCAGCCCTTTTTGCGTCAATCCGAAACATACATCAAGGGACAAAAATTCTAAAAACTATATTTTCGTCATCAGTCTCGGTGTGGGACCGAGACTGATGACTCGTAGCTTTTTTTTATTCAATCCAGTTTTGACTATTTTATAGACATGGGTAGCTCGTGAGCTAGTGATAGAAAAGAGCTAGCTCTTTTCGATTGACGTCGCTCTCGCTCACTCAGTCGCTCGCTACGTAGCTCACTAGCTCAGTTAGCTCACTCAGACGCACTAGCTCAGTACTTCAGCGATGCACGCGACCGGCCGAACGGCTCATTCGGCTCGCTTCGGAATACTTCGTCGCATCGTTCGTTCTTCCAACAAAAGCTCTCCGACACAATCTTATCAGTTATCATACGACATAATCACTGTAAATCTATCTTTACAGTCATTGACTTAAAGTAGATAATACTTTGGCACATTTATAAATAAAAAGGAACCGCATTGTTTGATTGCGTTTCGTTTACGTAAATTCTAAATAACTCATAAGTACCTACTCATACCATAATATAAACAAACAGATTAGAAAAACATATTTAAAGTTATTTAACTTAGTACTTTTTCGGTTGTTTTGACGAAATGACATGCATATCGCTGCGTGGCACGTGCAACGAAGTACAAATACTAATACGACCGTTCTTACTATAAAAACCGCCACAAAATAAAACAAGATTTATTTATCGATATCCGTAATTCCTTAGTAATTCGCGTGACAAGAATCAAATGAGCTAACAGTCGGCGTCTGAGCTACTGAGCTATAGAAGAGCTAGTGAGTAACAAAGAATCCAAACTTCCAAAGAGCTATTGACTATTGAGCGAGCGAGCCGAAGCGCGTGCGGCGTGAGTCATATGAGCTAACAGTCGGCGTCTGAGTCACTGAGCTAAGTGAGCTATAGAAGAGCTAGTGAGCTAGAAGAGTGATATAGCTCTTTAGAGTGAAAGAGCTACTCGCTCTTTATCTTTTCAGTGAGCTATTTCGCCCATGTCTACTATTTTAGTATAAGTTGGTAGTTGAAAAAGAATATAAGGTGTGTAGAATTTGAGGTTTGAGATGTGTAATTTTGTGACTACTTAGGTATTATTGCCGACCGACGATTAACTTTTTAAAACAAAGACCAAAATATTATAAACATCGATTTATTATCAACAATTACCTCATATATTCTAATCACTGGATATCAAATTACATTCAATCAAAACATTCTATCAATCACAATACATTATAGAAACTTATCTTTGAAAAACGTCAAATACAAAAAGCATTAGAAGCAAAGACATTTAAATATACAGATTCGAAGTCAGCCAAATATTAATTTTCAGTGTCTTCATTACGAATATACAAGTCTCATACTTTCGTTACCTGCGATTTATTAGAATATATTATTCTAGCATCTTTAAAATCAGATTTAAAATATGGTGATTCAGTTGAATTTGACCCTTTATTGTCACAATCTTATTTACTGCTTCAAAACAATTACGTCAGTTTTTTTTTTTTTTGACAAAATAATTGTTTCATAAATAATAATAATACCACATTTTAGTTAAAAAAACGCCAAGTTTTTTATCAGTCCCTAGTA
Organism: Oligia latruncula; assembly: GCA_948474745.1. Taxonomy (NCBI): domain Eukaryota; kingdom Metazoa; phylum Arthropoda; class Insecta; order Lepidoptera; family Noctuidae; genus Oligia; species Oligia latruncula. The sequence goes on from OX419684.1 coordinate 10,132,669, forward strand.
AATCGGACGAGATTTTAGAAATCTCAATAAATTAAAATGTCAGTATTATAGAAAATTACAATGTTCTGTTTCTTCATGTAACACAATTCATCGGCGACATAGGCTGTATTTATAAATATAAATAAAAAACAAGATTACTGTTCGAAGATAGTGGAGACATACCTACATAAATACACATTATAATACTACCTTTAACTAGTCTCATTGATACAAAATTATGTCTAAAAATTAAACTATTTCTAAATTAAAACTAGCAAACAAACCAGGTACCTTAAACAAACCTTATATCAAATTCAGTCCTTTGTCACAGAACGCTTATAAAACATCGTCAATACATAATGCGTCACATGACTTAACATACTGTTCACACTAGCACACAAAATACTTGCATATTATGCATATAAGCCTAGGAACTTGGTGGCATCTTAGCTAGTTCATAGATAGCTTCGCCTCGGAGCTGGTGTAGGCTGGATACTTTGGCTAACGACGTGTCCAAATATTTGCTGTACACTGCCCTATATTTGGAGTTGTCTACATTGATGACAATTTTCGCCAGTTTCCTGATGATGGGGTCAATGTGATTGAGGGAGTATCCTGAGTAGTATGAGAGAGTGGGTGTCCATACCTCTTCGAGCCTCTTACTTGAGAGCAAGTACAGGGAGAGGCAGATGGCGGCGGCAGCTAGCTCTGATGGCCGGTAGTGGGCCATCGAGTACTCAACGAGGCAAAGATCTACGAAGTATTTGGCTAAGTGGTGATTCTTTGATGTCCCATGTGCAGCTTTTACAAACCTGGACAAAAAACGTAAGTGTTAGCAGCATCCTTTTTGGCAAACAAAACAATTCTGAGACATTTTGATGTTATTTATTTAGGTACAAGCTATGTGCCATGGGATTTCCCATCAGCAAAAATTAGAAACTTTTATTTAACCTTTGGATGGATTTTCAAAAAGTTTTGCTTAGTGCTTCCACCTCCACTAGAAAAGGAAAGCTAATGCAAAATTTCTTGCTTATAAGAGTGTAAACAAGATGGTTCGTACTTTCGCGGTGGCGGAACCCCTTAAACTTATATGTAACATACCTACAGCTTGTCCAAGTTTCTCCAAAACCCATGGCTAAGCAATGTGACCCCGCGGTAGGTAAGAAACTTGCAGTTAGTACATACCTTCTCAAAAAGCTTAGTGGAATAGGTCTAGCAAGGCAGAAGTCTAGTTTCGACATGATGTCCCTCTCGCACTGGAAGACATCGGCTTTGGAGTAGGCGTTGTCGGTCACATACACGAAGTCGCCGACGTCGGGAGCGTAGATCTCTTCGTACTTGCTTGCGATGAACATCGCCGTCACACCGACAAGCTGCAGCTGATTCCGTTGAACGTTTGGCACCGCCTGTAAGTAGGGAATTGGTTTATTTCAAATTGTCGAAGTGTGAAGAGTAAGTTACAAATTCGCTGACGCCAATGTGATTATACAGAAAATAATCTTATTTTCGTCGTTTTTTTAGTCGCTAGTCGCGACGTGGCTTCTTCGACTTTTATGACTTTTGATTTTGTATAAGAAGTCCAGTACAAGAAATTATCTAGGATCAAAGGAAATTATGCATAGCGCTATTTTTGCTAGCTGGATAGTAAAAAACGACTGCGCCGCCCGTGCTGCTCTTCACTACGCCAACTGCTTTGAGCATACTAAATAAAAAACGATATTTACCTGCAAGTATCGGTCAATGATTCCAACAGTCAAATGGAATGTCTCCAGCACTAAAGAGAACTGTCTCTGCACCTCCACAAGCCAATCAATGAGAGTAGCCCTCATCTTTCCAGTGATTACAGTCTGGAAGGGAAAAATATGTTTAAATTACATTCAAATTTAATCACGATGGCAATTCATTAACTTGAATGGATATAAAACTGAACACAGCTTTCTCATAGTTTGCAGCCCAGCCAACAAAGTGCTTTAAATTAAAGCACTTTGTTTATTGAATTTATACAAACCTGTTTCCTCAAATGGTCGGTCTCAATAGGATACTTTTCTTCTAACTCAGTCAAATATGTGTAAATATCCTTAATGTAGATGGACATAAGCAGCGGGCTTTTATTATCTCCAGCGTCAATATCTTCAATGTCATCGGGCAATTCAGGAGTAGCATTGAGGTCATTCATGTCATTATTCATTAAGGCTGCATATCTTTCAACCTTTTTCCTGTCAATTATTGAAGTCTTTTCGTAATCCTCTTCTATTTTCAGCTTTCCAAATGATTCCGTTGATTCTTTTAGGATTGGTTTCAATGCTTTGATTTCCTTATTTTCTTTTAGTGTTGGGAGCTTAGAAGTCTTTTTATTTTCTTGAACTTTCTTTGTCTGAATGTAAATATTTATGGATTCTTTCAGTTCAGCTGGCTTGTTCTGGGCATCTTTCAGGATGGCCTATAAATTAGTTTTTTTTTTGTTATAAACTAGGTCAAATAATGTTGATGTTGTCATCTTGATTTTCATCAGTAACATGTACAATATTGTCCCATTACCATGAACTAGTAAGTCATTGTCAAGTAAAATGCTATAATATAATAATAACAGGTACAGATTATTCACCAGAAGTGTGTACTTCCTTCCTAGTAAGGACTAAAGCAGTAAATCAGCATGTGGCATTTACATAGAAACCTTGATCATCACAACCTAGTAAGTTAACAAAAATATGGCGTTATTTTGCTGCCAGTGCCAACATAAGCATTTAAAGAATTATTATTAAATTCCAAACATAACTACACAATAACATGTTCATTTTAACAAGTATTAGTTCATTCAAGGTTTGCTGGGTTAGCTGATGGACAATGGTGATGGTTCTTATTTCTAAAAGCATTCAAGAAAATGTTTGTGAGCATTTCTATCATTCAAATTTTCATTAATATCCACAGGTGGTCATTAAACCTGCCTACTACCATACAAAAAATTAAGTTGGACAACAAGAACTATGCTTTAAATAAAAAATTACCCTGTTGCGAGCAGCAGCTCTAGAAGCAAGACCAGCCGTACTTTCCTCACGGCGCAGTGGAGGCCTAGAGGACGGCTGCACCGCGGCAGCCTTAGCTGCCAATCCCGTATCAACCTTCGACTGGACATGACTGTAATTACTGCAATAAAAAACATTTTGTACTTCTACCTACAAGATTCTAAAAAAAAACAGGCTAGATTTTAAATAGAACATGGCACAGTAGATTTATAACATAGTATCATCCTTTCGTGCCCATTTTAAGACACGTGAAAGATAAAACTACAAAGAAAAAAATACCAGCTGATTATCAAAATAATGTGGGTGCGACAATAAATATCAATAACTTTTCCTTACCTTTTCACAGCAGCCCGACTTAGAGTCGCTTTCTTCTCAAACTCCGCAGCAGCAACAGCGACTTTGCCACCAATTTCACGCTGCGGTTGAACATTAGTGTTGATATCCCCCAAAGCTCCTCGAACGGTCAAACCTTGCTTCTTGGTAGGAATCGCCACGTTAGCTTTACCCTTAATAGCATATATATTTTCCTGGTCCTGGATCTGCGCCTAAAATATTAGTTTCACCATTTTACATAGGTACGTTCGAAGTTTTCAAACACCAGAATCAGTTACCTTTGTAACGTAACGAAAATTTCTTACCGTTCGGTGTCTCCTCATCTGAATGTCCATTACGACGTCTTTCCTTGTTTAGCCCGTACGCAATTTAATAAACCGTCTCGGGCAGATCCTTGTTTCCGCGTAAAGTAAGTAGTTAAATTACATCCAGCTGTACAGTTCGAGTTTGAATTTTATTTTTTTTACTTCGCTTGCTTCTTTTGACAACGCTCAACTCAACTCAAAAATAACGGCAATTTTTTTTTCAATTTTCAGTCAATTCACTATAGTTCGCTACGATTGGTTCAAAATCTTGTAGTTCTGATTGGTCCGTTACTATATCCGGAAAGTAAAACAAAAAACTAATATTAATCCCTAAGATATTTTCGCACTATTTAAATCATGTTTAAATTCATTTAATTAAACTGGTATAAAAATGGCTTAGCAAAGTATTTTACAAATTCATTTGCAGCAGTTCTTTCCTTTACACACTTTATTAATACGTTTACTGATCTCAATATAGGCAGAAATCTATGACACCTTACTTTTTGTCTATGCGGTTATGGATGATATTCTCAACATCTAATCTTTATTTGAATACATTTTGGCACTTGACCGGAAAAAACCCGTTGGTTCAGAGTATATTATTATACTCTTTGATATTATTACTGCAGCTGTGATCGAATCATTCGAATGTGCATGTTTGCGTTGTCAATGCCTGTGACGGCTTCATGGACGTAATATATAGAAATAACACAAAAAAAAAAATCCAGCGGGACATCATTATTGCGCCCCTTAAGCGGCCATTAGACACTCAATCTTTTTATTATCATATTATATTTATTTTTAAAACGCATCTCGGTTTATGGAACCCCAAAAAATAATAGTTACACAAATAAGTATAAAAGGCTATATTAAAACTGAAAGAAGTATACCCATAAATTAAGCCGGGTGCAACCGTAGATGTCAGTAAGAAGATAAATACGTTCTACTCTTTTTTGCAAACACGATTTCACACTGTGTTTTTTTTAACACGTTACTTTAAAGATATCGCAAAAATACACACAACTCATGTTCTCCAGCAAGATTTTGGACTCTGACTGAAGATGTTCGTGACTGATCGTCTAGGCATCGCTTCAGTCTTGCTTCAGTCCGTGATCAAAAAAAAAATGGTTGCCTGTAAAGTCGGTTTTACGGGCGAAGATTTTACGTGACAACGTCTTTCTCTCTCTCGTTCGGTGACTCATCGTAACGTTACCGAGCGTTACACTTTTTCATAAGTGACTCCCAGCCGCAACCTAATTTAAGACGTTGTCACGTCAAAAAAATTAAATGCTTGTCAGTCAGATTGAGCATCTAATGACCGCCATAATCCAATGAAGTATTGAACCTCAAACACCTCAAATTAATTTAGCAGTCAGTATTAAACATGACAACTGCTGCTTCGCGCATGTTCTCTCACTCGCACTTGCCGCAGCCTTCTGCGCGAAGTTCAGACTTGCCAAGATAAATCGGCCGTACTGTACTTCAATTATTTGTGTATCTAAGTATGTGTATTGTATTACAAACAGACACTCATATTTAATAGTATTGTATACTGTGTAGATAATTATTATATGCTATCATCAGCAAACATAGTCAAATTTTGTCTAATGGACATGGACATTTCATTAGACATTTAAAATAAATAAAAAAGGCTCAGCAGTACGGTTCCCCGTCCACCAAATACGATTTTACATTATATAATGATAATGAACACCTATTTAAAATTCCTTCCATACTGGTACTGGAATAACAAAAGCCTACGATGGCTACTAAAACGTTCTTCACCATGATCAGTCAGCAGTCTGGCTGCACTGTGCTTACTCGCGTGAACCTAGCTGAAAAGTGAGTTTCGAACCTCGACAAACCATCATTCAACTGATAGAGCGTTTTTAGGGTTCCGTAGCCAATGGCAAAATCAGAACCCTTATGGATTCGTCATGTCTGTCTGTCTGTCTGTCCGTCCGTATGTCACAGCCACTTTTTTCCGAAACTATAAGAACTACACTGTTGAAACTTGGTAAGTAGATGTATTCTGTGGACCGCATTAAGATTTTCACAAAAACAATAAATTATGGGGGTTCCCCATACTTAGAACTGAAACTCAAAAATTTTTTTTTCTTCAAACCGATACGTGTGGGGTATCTATGGATAAGTCTTCAAAAATGATATTGAGGTTTCTAATATCATTTTTTTCTAAACTGAATAGTTTGCGCGAGAGACACTTCCAAAGTGGTAAAATGTGTGTCCCTGTAACTTCTAAAATAAGAAATGATAAATGATAAATGATATTTATTTCTGTAAGTAGGTTTGTACAAACACTTTTACACGTCAATCATATTTTTTTTTTTTTAAACTAGATGAGGTCGGCGTTTCCTAACTGACTATTCTGAGAAGAAAGGCCGAAACAAACTCAGAAGTCACAGTCTCTTTTAAAGTCCAGACAAAATCTTGGTCAGATCGTGTGAAGACCATGTAGATTGGTGTCTGAAATGGTCTTTTGAGGAAAGAACCACACAGATTGAGCGGACCTGTCCAATCAGTGCACGCATTTGTCAAAAATCGTGCAGCTCAACTCAGAACTTGAGGAGCTCAACGATTCGACGAACAATACCAAAGACAGGACATTTGGGTAGGCCGCATAAACTACTCAAACTGCCAGATCATGATTAAAACTAAGAAGGAAAAAAAAAGAAGAAATGACCCACATAGTCCTCACATTCACAATAATTAAATAAAAAAAAAATAATAAAAATTACTTAAGTACAAAGTAAATATTCATGTCATTGTCTAAATAAAATTCATCAATGTCAATGTGTATATAAAAAATCCGGACATAATCTTTGAGGACCATGTAGATTAGTGTCTGAAATGGTCTTTTGAGGAAAGAACCACACAGATTGAGCGGACCTGTCCAGTCAGTGCACGCATTTGTCAGTAACCGTGCAGCTCAACTCAGAACTTAAGGAGCTCAACGATTCGACGAACAATACCAAAGACAGGACATTTGGGTAGGCCGCATAAACTACTCAAACTGCCAGATCATGATTAAAACGAAGAGAGAAAAAACAAAAAAATTACCCACATAGTCCTCACATTCACAATAATTAAAATCATATAATACTTTATACAGTAAATGTACATGTCATTATTTAAGTAAATAGATTCTTAAAAAAAAAGAAAATTATTAAAGTGTAAAATAGCAAAATAAAAACAACATTCTAAACCTATTGGAGCAGCTCAATCCCAAGCCTTTTTGTCCTCAATATAGTCTTTTACAGTATAATAGGCTTTCTGAGATAGTTTTCGCTTTATAGAAGATTTGAATTTATTAAGGCTTAGTTCTTGAATGTGGTTAGGAAGTTTATTATAAAAACGTATACATTGGCATCTAAACGAGCCACCTATTTTTTTGAGCCTTGTTGTAGGAACAACAAATTTGTGTTTGTTCCTAGTATTTATGTTATGGATATCACTGTATTTTTTAAACAGATTAATATTTTTATGTGCATACAAAAGATTATCATAAATGTACTGAGAAGGCACAGTCATTATATTAATCTCTTTAAATTTGTCTCTGAGGGAGTGTCTGGGACTTAATTTATAAATGGAACGAATTGCCCTTTTTTGTAAAATAAAAATTGTCTGAATATCGGCGGCATTTCCCCACAACAGAATACCGTACGACATCACACTATGAAAATAACTAAAGTATACTAAACGGGCTGTCTCTAAATCAGTTAAATCACGAATTTTCCTAACGGCGTATGCTGCAGAGCTAAGCTTTTTTGACAATTTATCTATATGGGGGCCCCATTGAAGCTTGGCATCCAACGTTATGCCTAGGAATACTGTGGTATCTTCGGGTTTCAACTCTTCATCCTTAATGAGAACACTAGTTTCTACTTGTCTAACGTGGGGTATGGTAAACTTAATACATTTAGTTTTTTTTCCGTTAAGAAGTAGGTTATTGACATTAAACCAGTTAACTACTTTTGCAAGGGCGTTATTTACATTGTCAGTAACAAGCTGCTGACGTTTGAGTTTAAATAAAAGTGAAGTGTCATCTGCAAACAACACTATATCATGTTCATCCCTTATGAGGTAAGGCAAGTCATTTATATAAATAATAAATAAAAATGGGCCGAGAATTGAGCCCTGGGGGACCCCCATTCTTACTACAGATCCGGGTGACCTTTTTCCGTTAACATCAACTCTCTGAATCCTATCACTTAAGTAAGAAGTAAGAAGATCCAGAGAGGCGTTCCGGATTCCGTAGTGGTGCAGTTTCCTGATTAATGTTTCATGAAGAACACAATCGAATGCCTTGGACAAATCGCAAAAGATGCCCAAAGCATCGCATTTGTCCTCCCATGCATTATAAATATGTCCTAAAAGTTCAACTCCTGCATCGGTAGTCGAACGACCCCTTGTAAATCCGAACTGTTTGTTATGTAGTAATTTATTTTTATTAAAAAATCTTTGCAATTGATTTAAAATAAGTTTTTCAAAAATTTTACTAAAGGTAGGTAGTACTGAAATAGGTCTATAATTAGTAGGGTCTGATGTACTACCCGATTTAAACAACGGTATTATTTTACTGTTTTTCATAAGATCAGGAAACTCACCACGGTCAATACAATTATTAAATATAACAGCTAAAGTAGGTGCTACAATGTCTATAATCGACTTAGCAACATCCACAGAATTACCCCATAGATCTGCGGTCTTTTTAACATTTAACGTGTGAAAAGTTTTAATTATATCTTTACAGGTTACATATTGGAAGTGAAATTCAGAATCGCAAACTGGAACGTTTTCTTTAAGTAAAGACTCTGCAGCAATGGGTGATGAGTTAAGAGATTTAGTAGTTGATACGGGAATCTCTGCAAAGAAATTTTCAAAGGCCGCGGCGACTTGACAATCTGATTTAATTATATTGTCATCAATAACAAGGCTGTAGTCACTACTTCGGGTGCATGACCTTCCCGTTTCGCTATTAATGACATTCCAAGTCGTTTTAATAATGTTACTACTATTTTTAATTTTTGAACTCAAATAACGTGACTTGGCAATACTACAAACTTTTTTAAATATTTTAGAATAATTCTTAACATATAAATTAAATTCAGCAGTGTTTATACAAATCCGTTCTTCATATAATTCATAAAGTCGTTTTCTACTTTTATGTATACCAATGGTGGCCCAGTCACTGAAGGAAGCAATACTATTAATCGATAAAGTTTTTGGAATAAATGTGTTATCAAATTGTGTGCAATACATATTAAAAAAATCATTATATTGTTGATTAGGGTCATCATTAGTGAACAAAAGTGGTAATTTACCCATGAGTTTAGTTTTAAATGTTTCCAAGCGATTAGTTGTTTTTGGATTAACAGTGATATCTTTTTTAGTAACTTTTTTGTTTTTATTTGGAATAGTGATTAATTGTCCACAATGATCTGAGTATATTAGGTTAATAATGTCTTTGTGGATTGGTATAACATCTGTATAAATGTTATCTAGGCATGTGGCACTAGTAGGAGTTATTCTAGTGGGCTCCAAAAATTGGTTTGCAAGATTGTATGACTGAAACAAACTTATAATTTTAGTACTTAACCCAGAATTTTCTAACAAATTAACATTAAAATCACCACAAATGATGATGGACTTGTTTGTATTACAGATTTTGTGCAACACTTCATCCATAACTTTTTCAAAACAATCTGAAGAATGATAAAACTAAAAAAAATATATCATTAACATGTAAACTTCCACCGAAAATTGGTTTGAACGAGATCTAGTATGTAGCTCGCCGGTGAAAATTTAAAAACATATGATGGTACGGAACCCTCGGTGCGCGAGTCCGACTCGCTCTTGCCCGGTTTTTTTTTAAAGTAATATTTCAAATACTGGTATTCAGCTGCATCCAGTTAGACTGGAAGCCGACCCCAACATCGTTGGGAAAAGGCTAGGCAGATGATGACATAATCAATGGAAACTTGCGGAAAATGCCAAGTGTGTGATCTGGCTTTAGTTGGTCCCATTGTCGTTCCGTTCTTCATAATCTTCGGAGAGACATTTTCCACCCACATCTTTCTTTTAGGTGAATTTCGTTTCACGCTGATCATTTTGACATTCTGAGTAATTCTGACAGAACTCGCTGCGCGATAAATGCGTGTGCCGTTCGCTGATTTTGTACCATTATTAAATTATTGCCGGGTCGATTTTCCTCAGAGTTCTAAGTTACTAAGTTCTATCAAATTTTCCACGACGATTCTAATAAGATGTAAGATATTTTTTTACTTATCCATTCAACATTAACTTATGCGGCTTTTGTAACGTTATTTATTTGTCCCAATATTTGTCTTGTCCATAGTTTTCTCGAAAATGGTGCAGAAAGGTCCTCGTCCTTTGGTGCTGTGCGGACCTTCGGGGTCGGGCAAGAGTACATTGTTAAAGCGCCTTCTGAAAGAGTTTCCCGATAAATTCGGATTTAGTGTGTCGCATACTACAAGAGGTCCACGTCCAGGCGAGAAAAATGGTGTGCATTACCACTTTACAAACAAAGATGACATGACCGCTGCTTTAGCAAAAGGAGAGTTCTTAGAAACCGCATGTTTCAGTGGCAACATGTATGGAACCAGGCAAGTAAATGTGTTTTGTGAAGAATCTTACTTGGCCATGTGCTTGTTGTTTGGGGCACATTGGCATCTTGCCAATAATGAGGTGTTCTTATTCATAAAGTCATTGTTTTGTTTAATGCATTTACTGCTAATATCTCAATAATTCCTCAGTAAATACTCTTTGCAACATCATCTTCAAGGTCCTATTCTAGTTGGTTACCAGAAGCCAAAACACAGTGCCTACATACCTCAATATTTTTTATGTGACATAATAACAAAAGTTATTTTGAAACTTTCAGTAAACAAGCTGTAAATGATGTACGGTGCTCAGGCAGGATCTGTGTCCTAGACATTGAGATTGAGGGAGTCAAGCAAGTGAAGAAAACTGATCTCAATCCGCTGTTGGTATTTGTGATGCCACCTTCTATTCAGGAGTTGGAGAGGCGACTGCGTGCCCGCAATACTGAGCAGGAGGAGGCTTTGATGAAGAGGTTGGAGACAGCTCGCAAAGAAATCATATTTGGTAAGTGGGTTTTTTATAACAATATTTTTCAAATACTACTATATCTTTCATTGGCTCCAAACTAGGCAAGCCTGTATCTTTGGCACCAATATTGGAACAGGATTACAATTTTAAACATTTATTTTATAAACATCTTCAGTAATTAAACATATAAGTATGCTGTATCTACTTATCATTTTATCAAACTTTGTCTACTTCAAAACCCTTGTATTCTAGTGACTGGTGATAACATTCTATACCCTGTCCATTAGGTAAACCGTTTTTGATAGATGGAACTAGTGATTGCAACAATGTAGCATTTCAATTATTGTGGTGTGGTTTCTTTATTTGTTTTTTGTCTGTATTTATTTTTATTAAATAAGAAACAATATAAATTAGCCGCTTTGTTTACTTTAATTTAAATTTTGCAGGTAAAACCTGCAAAATAAGCATAGAAATGTAATGTCCACTGGTTTACCTTATTAAATGTGTTTTAGTGTATACGCATACATATGGGGTTTACTACATATTAAAACACACCATTTTTTATGCAACAAAACATTTTATGAAAGTTTTAAAATCGAAATAAACCATTAACATCTTGTTTATGTTGGCAAATCTGTATGCTGGCAAATAATTTATATATTTTATTGGTTTTTGAGTGGATGCAAGATGATAATTTTTTATATAGTAATTTGAAGCGATTAAATTCGTTCCCAGCACTTAATACGATAGAATGTAATTTAATATGCAGAACAATTTTTTTTTGTCAATACTGATACACACTATATTACAATGTCTTGGTCTGTAAGAAGTCATAAATAAGATAATTCAATAAGATAAGGCAGTTCTTTTATGTAATCTGGAATAGTGACATTCTAAGGTAACTGTCAAAAAACGGTTAACTTACTGGACAGGGTATACTAGTTTTCATTAGCAAATAATAAAATAAATGAAAAGTAAAAAATCCAACTATCTTACGAACATTAATTGAAAATGATTTAACAGTGGTTTTGCTTTTGATGCAAAAAAAAAATTGTATAATTAATATTAATATATTTATCATTGATTTTTATAATACAATACCTACTGCACACTTGAGAAATATTATTAAATTATAAGATAATTATTGTCTTGAAGGAAGTTAGGCAGAGTAAAAACCTTTGAAAGTGACTAAACATATTCATAAAAATAATAGCTGTTGAATTGTTGTTGTTGTACTCTTTGTCGAACCAATAGACTGTTTTCAAGAATAACATTTGTGTTGCTTACGCAACTCATGTTATTATAAATTCAATCATGGATGTTTACAATCAGTGTTACAAATATAACACAGCCATCTGATGCAATGGTTTCAGGTCAGGAGCCAGGGAACTTCCACATTATTATTCTCAACGACAATTTGGACAAGGCATACTCAGAGCTGCGTGAATTTATTTCTCATAATATGGAGGAGAAAGAGCGAGGTTTGTGTGTTTTCTCTTTATGTTAATTGATCCTCTCGAAAACAACTAATAATAGCATAACGTAAATAAGACTGAATTAGCATGTTGTTCAGTTATGTTGAGTAGATGTGTGTGTGTGTATGTTCTGTGTATTTGCCTGTTTGTTTGTGTTCTATGCGAGGCCACTTGGAGAGTTTGAAAACTTGTCGAGAGAATTCTCATAAACAATTTTCTTGATAATTATTGTGCTCTAGGTATTTTTTTAAACAGTTATGCTGCATCTGCTAAAGATATTCAAATTTTTAATTTTCTAACATATTTTTGATGTAGTTATGTTATCAAAAAATTTGGTAATCAGTTTAATCAATAACATCCAAACAGCACTTTAAATGCTTTATCAATTAACCTTATTTTGATAAATAAGAACACTGATAGTAAGTTAAAGATATGAAAGCACTTAACTATCACATACTATAATATAAAACAATTCATAATAACTAAATTACAGAACAAACTTATCAGCAAAAAGTATTACTACAATTATTTTAAAAGTATATACAATTAACCGTAATAATGGAACAATAGATAGGTTTGATCTGCATAGGTATTACAATAACAATCTATAATTTCATGGTTATTTCACGTACAAAATAACCATTCAATTCTTGCATGGTTTATGTTAAATTATTTTTATAAAACATTTTTTTTTATTAATCTACCCTGTCCCACTCCTAGGCGAAGGCCTCCCTCCATTCCTTCCATCTGTCGTGAGCCCGCGCGTCCTCCTTCCAGTTTTGGCGGTACCTATCGAAATTCCCATACAAATATAATTATTATTATTTATAATATGATCCATAATACCTTTGAGTTTAATATTAATAAAGTGTGTTAATAACTTTACTAACATTATTCAACAGATATCAAGGAGAAGAAAGATGAGGAAGAAAAGTGAACAGCCTGTGCATGAACCATGATATTATCCTTGGGATACATTAGATGAGCATAAATGAATTCTCTTGATATTTAAAAATTATTGGTGTTAGTTAGTTGTGTGTTTAACACTGAAAAATGGCCCCAATAAACATAAGCATATACATATTATATCATGGTTTAAAATCAAATCTATGAGAATCTACCTCCTATTAAATATTTAAGTACACAGTATTGTAAAACCATAAAATGGTGAACTTCAAGGGATTCAAACTGATATTAGGTGTTTAGAAATTGCTTATTGATTGTTGTTCGAGTTTATTACATGTTTTAAATGTTAGAAAACAATTAATCACGTTAAGCACTGTGTATTTTTGCAAATGGTCAATAATCTCTGCGTCTTGACTCATTTCGATGAGTAAAAAGCATAATATTTATGTAAAAAACTATATCTCAATTGTATCGAAGCTTCTAAAAGCTTTAAATGTTTCAATTTTGAACATTATCTCTTTGTAGGATTTATATAATAACCTATTATATAGTACACATGTAAGATTACAAATTGAGAAAAATTATGGTTACTATAGTATGGAATTTAAAGTATTTACAGTGGACTTCTAGCTTCCCTGTATGTTGTCCTTGCATAATGGAGTAAAATGTTGTGTACTACTTTGGACTTTAAACAACCTAGTCTAAGCTTTACCATTTAGTTAAGTGTTAATTATGTAGTTCAAATTTATTTAGTATGTTATTCATAATACTAAAATCAAATGTCGTGTGTTATTTGTAATATTGATGGGTATGCATTTAATTTAAAACATTTTAATTATTTTGCTTGGTTTTATATCAATTGTCATGCCCCCAGCGGCAGCTATCAATAATATAATCGACAAATAAATACCTAGGACGAGGCACGAAAACTTTTATCGTATTAATCCGACATGTTGATCTAAATCTAAAAGAATCTCTGACCAAAAACATTCCTAGCCATATTTTGAGATGATTTTGCACTTGAGTCTTGACTAGGTATATAGTTTTCTGTCACAGTAAAATCTCAGTGTGATGTTGTCTATCGCATACCGCTTACAAGACATTCCATATTAAAAGCCTACCTTAACTAATTAATAAAAAATACAGTTGCGATATTTTAAAATCAAACAAAAGAGTTTATTTTAGTAATTAAGTCTACCATTAGTGTTTTTTTCTTCTGGACCTACCATTTTTCGTGCCAAATTTTTGTACTATTTGGGCGACTTATAATATTAAAAGTAAACAATTTTGTAATTGTATTGCGTTATTACGTGTACTTAGAAAATGGTAGTAGAGAGATTAATGTGTAATTTAATAGTTTCGGTTGTAAAAATATTGCACTAATAAGGGATCTCGTGCACTCAAGTCCAAGACTACTGGCCGTATTAGACCAGCAGGTCCATCTTTCAATCCATTGCTTCAAAGGTTTGAAAAATTCGTCAGCTCAGCGACGTAAACAACGCAATGAATATGGTTGAACTGTAAAATTTAAAGGCATTGGCATCGATTGCCATTGTACGTCTATTACGCAATTACTCCGCAGATGTCCTATGAAACTATTAAGCGACCAAGTGCGCGATAGAATAAATCGTTTCGTAGAACATCTGGCGTCATGCGACCAGTAGAGTCGAACTTGAACTATTAGTACGCGAGATCCCTAAGATTTTGCATTTCCTTTTTTTTTCTCTCAATGTATCATAATTAAATTAGTATTCAAGTTCTTGAAATAGATCTTAGACCTCATAATTCTTGATGTGTAGGCATAAAATTATTATTATTATTTGTATAGTAGGGTTTACTAAAATTAACATTGTGTAGTTAGTTTGTTACTGTCTAGCTGTTTTTAAAAATATTTATTCAAGATTAATAACATTATTCTTATTTATTTTTGCTTTTAGCTGTTCTTCGAGGATTCTAAAGGAACCGGGCGCTGAAAGATTCTACTCAATTTATATATAAATGTTAGTATTATTGCTAATCTAATTAAAATACTCGTCAGAATGTATCATCTCGAAATGCGATATGATGTATGTAGGTACCTACATACAATTTTGAAAAGCCTACTTATGAACATTTTTCTTTGTGGACTTTGCGAGGAGTTACATTCTACAATGGTGTTATATTTTTATGGGGCTTATTTTTGTATAACTGTCTAACCAGTAGCCATCTCCATTTTTGGTGTTCAATTTTAAACCATTCCAAGAAGCTAGCAATGCTGTACTGCTCTATACATGAACATTATATTGTGATTTGCATAATTTTTATTATTTATTAACTTGCCTATTTACTCCAAAAGGATGTTTTGCGTTTGCAATATTTAACGCAGATTGCATGTATTAAGTGTTGTCAGTATAGAAAATAAAATGATTGAAATAAATTCTTGTTTTGATTTGACTGAATTATGCCTTTTATTCTGTTGCTATCAAAACAATCCTGTAAATGTAATTTAGCAGTCTACAAGGCTGTGCCATACTTCCTACATATAAATTTGCTGTGTAATTACATTGCAATTTTAAGAATGTTAGGTACATGTTATTGACTAGGTATACTTCTGAAGCAATCCGAATTCGAACTCATGATTTTGTTGGTGTTTGACTTCATTTCTTTGTTTATTTAGAATGTGTATTGCCGATATTTGCGTTGCAAATGAAATGAGAATGTGAATTTGTGGGATTACCAGGGGCAATAGGTAGATATTATGATCTAACTAAAAAATATTTATTTTCAAGTCTATCAATACAATTACTGCTAGAAAAAAGATAATATGAATTATGTTTATTTTATTGAGGGTCAAGAATTACTTATTGTAGACAATAACAATTGTTAATAATTTCAAACAATAAAGCAAAGCATGATGTCAGTACAAGAAATTATTCATTCTGAGCAATGTTATTCAAAAGTCACATTTTACAATAAACATAATAGTAAATATAAAACAATTTCCAAGTTTTAAGAATATCCTACAGCACACTTGCTGTTGTTGGTTACCCTGAATCAATTTCAAAGTACAATGCTGCTGTCTTTGTCCCAGCGATCGCGATGTGAATGGGGAGGTGTATTTTCACAATCTCCACCTAATGCTGCAGCTTTAGAAATATTTTTCAAAGAAACACTACTCTCTGCAGGTATCAAGTTCGGCTGCTTTGACAAACACTTCAATCGTGGAATATGTGACACTCTTTTAGGATTTTTAGTACCAACCTTCTGGTTTTTGGGATCAAACAAGGTGTTGGCTGATTTAGATCGTGTGTGTCCCACATCACCCTTGTTCTTCATACATGACAATGGCGTTCTGGAACCGCTATTACTTGCAGACTTCGACTTCTTCGGTGTCTCATTCAGATCAGTTGCTTCATCTTCATAAATGAGTAGCCCATCAACATTATTGTCTGTCTTGGCACCAGTTTGGCAAAGCTCTGCATTGGTGCTCTGTAATACTTTGATCAAAGTATCATCTGACATAGTTTCAACATTTGAATCCTCTTCAGTTTTAGCTACAACAATAGGTGTCCTCTCAATACCTATTGATGGTGACCGAGGATCATCATCTAGGATCTGAAATACTGGGCCATTATCCTCATCTTCATTTATAGTATCAGTATCTCCAATACTGTTTATATTTTCTTCACTATCTTCAAATTTATCCTCATTTTCTACATACTCAAAGTTTGTTTCCAAAAACTTTTGTTTATGTTGACCTTCGTTCGATATGTTGTTTTCTAATGCTTCATGAGAAGCTGTGGATGACCCCAATGGCTCTTCGGGTTCTTTTAGTGTATCATCTAAAGTTATGTTATAGAATCCCTCACACAAGTTTCGGGACACAACTAAATCTGGGCTCTTTTCACATGCTTCAGCGCAGCTGTCGCAATTGTCGTCAGTTTCAGCATTCAACACAGGACTGGCACAGTTATCACTTTGTAGTCTTAATAATTTCTTTTCATTAGCTGCTTCATCGGTCTTTGTTGAAATTATAATAGGTGTGCGTTCAAAGTCTTGTGTAGGGGAGCGCGGGTCATAAGACTGCAAATGGTTCTTTATCACAGCAGAAAGAATAGGATTGTTGTGTATCAGTTTTTCTTCACCATTACCATTTTCGAAAGTCTTTCTCAGATCAACGTTTTTAGTAATATTGTGTTTACCAGTTGACTTGTTCTGAAAGCCAAAATGCAATAAATTAGTAAGATATTACGAGACAAAGTCAAAAAGGCCAGACGTTCCGAACATAACAAAAAAAAACGAATGGAGGGAACTCATGTTATTTTTAGGTAAGAATATTCATAACGTAGATTTCGTAAACGCACCTGTAGCGGAGTCCGTGAGATTTCTGGTGTTGGGGATCGAGGATCAGAGTTATTGCAAATGTCTGAAACGTCCAACTCATTCTTTATCGTAGCAACAGTTGGTGCTGGTGCTTCAGTATTATTTGCTTTACTTGTGTTGCTTCCCATTGTTATTTCTAAATATAGAGAACACGTATTGTATAGAATCCGATACTGTTGTTTAGTATAACAAACTAATCATTTTAACTATCAGCTAGCTACAAAGATTAGCTAAATTATTACTTTTTTTTCTTCCAACAATCCGGTTGACGAACTCAAAACATTTAACGGCCGCAAATGTCACACTGGGTTCTATTTTTGAAAATGTTTCGTTCGGAAAACCAGACTTGAGGTTAGTATAGTAAAATGATTTGTGCTACTATTTTGGATGTTATTCTTTCAAAGTTAACTATTAGAAATTACGATTAAAGAGATTAAAAGTAAATTATGATAAGTAAGTAATCATAATCATACATGTCATATTATATTTCTAGATTTGAATTTGTTAAAAAATGGCTACCATTTCTGAACGAACTAAAATTGATTGCCAACCTAGAAAATAATAACCCTGCGTTCCGAGTGGGGAAATAATTGATTTGAGCGTGCTTAAACCCGTACCGAATTAGCATGAGCGCGATAACGATGTCCCGTGAATCGTCATGGATGACGTCATGACATGCGCCATCTTGCGATAACGCCGACCATGCCTTAGAATAATAATATCACCGTGAGCGCTGTCAAAAATGACAGTGTGTGTGTGTGAGGTGTGGGGGTGTGTCAGTGTGTGTTTTGTTTTGAGTTGCATCATCTTTAAATTATACTAATGTGGCATTTTCGAAATTGTGCTTCTGGCTGACAGTCGCCACCTAACTAAAGACGAAAAACTGAATAAGAAATGTGGTGTTCACACAAGGAAATACTGTAAAAATATCGTTTTTACATTATGTAAGCACTGTGGGCGCGATCACAAGCGTTCCGAATTGTTGACAGCTCCCAGCTGTCATAATCGTAATATCTAAATCGGAACGCATGTGATATGATCATGGACGTAATATATAGAAGTAACAGGACCGAGTACTCGTTCCAGAAAAACGAGCAGACAGAGAGGTGACCTATGGACCCGTTTGTCCCTTTCTAATAGGGTGACCAAACATTTTTTATACACAGGAAAATTCAAGGACTGACATTCAATATATTGGTACAAATAAATAATAAAATAATTGTTCTGTCTGACCTAGCATGAATAAATTTTAACGTTAAGTATCGATAATGTATGTAAATTTTGAATCTAAAATACAGCAGTCCTTTAACACGTTGGTGAAATTGAATGCAATATGCGCACTTTGTACGACTATCATACAGAGATAATAATAGTCCTCAGTTTAATTAAATACTATATTTCAAAGTAATATTTTCGATTCATAATTCAATTACGTGAACGATGCGTACCTTCCCGTCTTCATCAGTGCTAGGGATAATGGTGTAGGATAAAATTAGTGATTTCGAGTTACGATATCGCTAGCTAGTGTCATATGAATAGCTCACGAGAGCCGCCGCGCCGGTCGATTCTGTAAAAATCTCACCGTGAAAACTTAGGTGAAGTGAGTTTGTTTTTTGCTGGGAATTGACAGCTCACTCCAGGCTCACTTCACCCAAGTTTTTAATTCGGAATAGAAATTTTTGAGATTTTTAAAGAATAGCGTCGCAGCCTCGCAGCACCCTAATTGCATTAAAACCTCTGAATGACAATCCCTTTCACTTTGGCAATACAACACAATCTGTGATGCTTCTTAGGATTGAAACAAAATTCGTAACAATGAGTATTGTTGAATAAGTTGTGGAGATTAGTGGTGCATCCAGGGTTTTCTCCTTCCAGCGCACGCCCTTGGGAGCAGGTGAGGCATATAAATGAAGACAAAATGGAAATAAAACCAAGTCATATAATTATAATATATTTATCTTTACATAGTATAAAACAAAGTCGCTCCCGCTGTCCGTAACCTTAGATCTTTAAAACTACGCAACGGATTTTGATGCGGTAGATGAAGTGATTCAAGAGGAAGGTTTATATGTATAATACATGCATATTATAGTAGAGAATAACCGAGAAATTCAAAGATTTGTAATGTGATGTCGTAACAAACATATTACGTATATTTACGTCCTCCGAATATCGTACACCTCTATTACTTTTACTTTCGTGCGTTTCCAATATATAAGTGCCGGACTAAAGTGAAGGCTGCAGACCGTTGAGTTTTTTGTATTTTTTTGTGACACGAGAATTTCATCCAACCATTTTTGGCTAATTTCTTCAATCTTCGGAAAGCTGTAATAACAGAAAAATATTGCTCTTTTAATCATACGATACGAGGTACAAAATATAATTATTACATACATAATATTAGTAGATACTTTTATTCACAAATAAACGAAGCCAATAATAATGTCTTCTGTTTACAAAACGCCTGCGGCATGGTCCCTCTAGCCATGTTAGTAAACAAAATCTGTATTATTGCTTACCTGTGAAAGGATATGCCGCATCCACCATAGGATTCGCTTTTGCACGATTTTACGCAACACTTTTTGATCATTTTCACAAAAAAATACCGTCGATTTATCTGTTCATGCGCCCATGGTTCAAAACAACAATAAGAAAAAATCGCCATGACAATGACACACATGACAATGACACATTTCAGGGTTACCACAGTAGTTTTTACATGAGTGTGTTGATGCTTTGGCCAAGGATGCTTGCTCTTCAGCAACAGCTGATCTCACCTACAACACCCATCAGGTGTATGACTTACTGAGCCTTCCAAAAGCTAAGCTCCAATCCTCATGGCAGGAACAGTGGAATAACACTGGAAGGAAAAAGGGCAAATTTTTCTATGCAGTACAGCCAATAATAAAACCAAAACCTTGGTTCTATGGCTACAAAAAAGCCTCTAAAACAACTATTTCTACCCTTTGTAGAATTCGCTTAGGTTTCTGTTGTACTCCAGTTTTTTTGCAAAAGATTCGTGTTCGAGACTCCTCTCTCTGTGAGTGCGGGTTGGAAGAGGGCACTCTGGACCACATCTTCTTTGAATGCTCCAACAACGTTCCACCTTTAGATTTATATAGGCGTCTCCCAAAATTTAAGATCCCTCTTCCGACTAATTTCCCGTCTTTACTAACATACTCCTCTCCAGATCTGCTTGTGGCGCTGATGACCTTCATCCGTCACAATAACATAAAATTATGAATTATTCTGTGTGGGTGTGGTATGCGTGTATTTTATGTTTTAACAATTAAAATATTTATTTATTTCTATTTTTTGTTTGTTTCAGTCCCGTACTAACCCAGCAAGATCAACATTGTATCAACTGGTTCAATCAATATTTATTTGTTTATAACTTTTTTCAAAATTTTTTATATTATTATTATTTTTTGTTTTTTCCTTATGCACACTTGTTTTTTCAGCTCACTTTTGACATTGGCAGAATAGTCGACATCGGCTTTGCTTGCCATTTATTAAAAATAGAATAGAATAGTAGTTTTTACGAAAATTATTTAGAGCCGTCATTTTGAAGTTGGTTAGTTATTAAATAAATAAAATTAAGAGAGTTTGCTGGTCTTGTAACCAAGCATAAATATTTACAAAAGTAATTATTTTCTTAGTTGCTACCTTCATGACTTAGAAGTTAAATATTTGACTGTTCGGTCAATTAAATATTTTTTACCATATTTAACATTTTTATCTCCTGGCAATTGAGAAAAAGGGACAGACGGCTCTTTTGTGGCTCTCTCTTTCGGCACGTTTTGCCTCGGTTACGACAATGTATCTAAAATAAACCCAAGGCCCAACTAATATGGTTCATTTTTGAATGACGCGATTTATCGAGTGCTCGGTCCTGTTACTTCTATATATTACGTCCTGGATATGATGTGAGCGCTGCCTGTGATCGATTATAATAGCTAATTCGGAATGCGACCTAAAATTCGGTTGACCATGGTGTTTGATTGCACTGGTTTTCCAAAACATTGATTATTTCTAGAAAACATAATCCCACCAAAAACATTTTCATGTAAAATGTTGCCAAGACGAGACCACATATATGGCTCGCACTGCCAACAAAAAGTTATCAGATCTCATGTAGAGCCAAGCTTCTAACTCTACACGCCCTAAGTCATCACAAACTCTACACCTTATAGTCAAAATATGAGGCTTGGCCGTTTCGATAAACTTTTTTTAATATCGATGGGATTTTCATTTTCTTGTAGAATTTTGAAATTAGAACTAATAAGGTAAGAAAAACGAAAACACGTCAAAAACAAATATTTATTTAGATAGGATTAAAGTAGGTACTTACATATCACAAATTAGATTATTAAAACTTATATATTATTTTGACTTGCGGGCCGTTCCAGTATTACGTACCTAAGCATATTTTTTGCAATTAACAATCCCCCCCACTCGTCAGCAAAAGACAATTTGCTTACAAATCCGAAAAAATAAAAAATAAATACTGCTGACGTAATCACCATCAAGACCCCCATCCCCCATCCCCCATGTCATCAAAATAAATAAGCAAAGACTGTAGTGATTCGTAATACTTGAATGGCCCCTTGATTAATATTTCTAAGATTTAATTTTATTGTATGGTCTGTTTCAAAAGTATTTGATAAAAATGTAGTACTTGGTAAGTAGGTAGTACTTGGTAGGTCCGAGACTCTGAAGAAATCTGAAGAAAATGTATGTAACACGCATTTTCTTCAGATACTTTGGAATGGATCAGAAAATGTAGGTATCTACCTACATTTTCTACCTACCTACCTACCTACTTACCTACATGTGGTTGTCATTTAAAAGTTGAACAGTGCTTTGGTACGATTTATTTGAATACTTACTACCCGAAATTCTAATTTTAAATCATATCATATAATAATATCATATCATCTGTTTTTCATTTGAAAATTGAGGTTAATTTTTACTCGATTAAGGCGAAGCAAAAAGGAGAGTTATGATTTTGACCGGTATGTATGTATGTAAGTACCTATGAATGTATGTATGTTCATCTGTTCCCTCATAACTTCTAAACTTCTTGTCTTAATTTGACAAATCAAGAATTCGGACGACCAAGAAAAAATTTTGAGGTCGTGGCTTTGTCTGCTCTAGCAACGACCTAAAAAAATATTTTTATGCGGCATGCCGTATTGGCATTAAATGAAAGGGCTTAATTAGCCCATTTTAAATTTATATATATTGTCAGTTTATTGCTCACAGCTTTGCTTGCATGCACCCGATAATTAGGAATCATTTGTAAAAATCACGCCTCTGCCTCGGCCAGATTTAAGCCAAACATATATGTATACCATAACCATAATTCCACGAAAAAAAACCTCAAAATAATTTAAATAAAATCTACTAAAAAATCACGTTTAAAAAGTATGAAAAAAAAAAGTTTAAAACTACAACCCGACTACTGAAAAGGATGAAACAAGAAAGTCCTGTGGTCGCATGCTACCATAGCTCCCGTTTGGGTTCTCCGTCTCCTAAAAGGTTAGTATGTTAGTACCTACAGCGGCAATATTTTTTTAAATACAACATCAAATTTCGTCGATGATTTTTTAATTGCAATTAAATAATTGTTGGAAAAAGCATCACACTAATAGGTATTGTAAACGCGAAAGTTTGTGAGATAGGGTGTGTACCTATGTGTGTGTTTATAGGTTTGTTACTTCTTCACGCTCAATCGGCTGGGCCAATTTTGATAAAATTTGGTATGGAGGTAGCTGACACCCTGGATTAACATATAGGCTTTTTATCCCGACATTCCCGTGGATCGAAACTTATGCGGGTGAAACCGCGGGGCGCAGCTAGTTGATTTATAAAGTGCCTATACCTACCGAAAACCTTCTAAATACCTACTGAAGAATGTGTTACTAATTGCCATCAGTGAGTGATTGCCTATGACTTTAACCTGCAGGGTAATTGCGTAATACCTACACTATATCAGTAGTAATGGGTTTCATTTTGACAGTTCAACAACAACAACATTCAGGTGTTCGTTGAGCAGACACATTTTTCGAACATAATAATGAAGCAATAGATTAACAATATCAGTTTTATACTGTGACAATATCCTTCAAAATGATTCAGAATGAGATTGATAGTGTTTTACGCAATTAGGGTACTAAAGAGGGTTTGTTTACACTTTCACCAGATACTTTTGGAACAGACATTAAATAAGTGGCAATTCTTAGTGGCAATTAATAAAGTACAGTACTTAATATATTTATTTACATTATTTGATGGGTAGGTAGGAGGTATTGGTACTACATTTCTTCTTAATACTAAGGTAAGTAAATTGTAATAATAGAGATAAAAAAAGAACACTAGGTACTTATTTCGTGCGTTTGGGCACACAACCTAGATCATAGGTCCAAGCTCCGCGCCTACACACGGCGCTAGATCGAGAGCTCCAGTTCCAGCCGCGCGCGCATCTTACGCGACAACTAGATCCCTCATTGAGCCCCCAACCATTCGGTGACGTCACACCTTTACAGCTGACCCTGCCATGCTCAGGAGGTGGCGGAGGGTGACACCACGTGCGAGCTGGAATGCAGAGAGATATTTATAAATACCTACTGGAAAATAACCACACTGGCTTAGTCGCAATCCTTTCCATGTAGGAATGTAAACAACGAGGAATTTTAGCAGCGCTAATGTGCTATTTAATGCCATACCACAGAATAGGGAAATGGGCAACTGGGCAAGATTGCAATAGAACAACCTTGCACAGGTACGACAAGAGCTCCTCTCACAAGTCATCGCATATCTACAAGTGCCTGTAAACAGTAACTTTTCAATCAATTGGGCGAAAGCTCAAAGTCTGTAGGTACTTTTCTATATCTATCCTGTGATACTGTACACACGATGACATAACAAGCTATACATACCTACCCAGTTATAACTAACCTCGCATTGTATAGGCTTTTCGTACAATGAGAAGTCAGCATACAAGTCGTGTGTACAAGACGAAAACGCTTTTTGTGTCCGTCTGTGTGATCGCTTAGTTCTTTTAAACTAGCTACCACCTACATAATGGATTTCGATGTAGTTTTCACCATCGGCATTGTTTACAGAATTTATTTCTACAGGTGATCTAGATCTAACACCTTTAGGAATAAATTAATTAAACAATTGACAAACAAAGTTTTTATTTTAGTCATTTGCCCAGATTGCAGGTGATGGTTATGGTCTTGAAGTAAATGGTTGATTATTTTGAAGTGACGTCTCTGAGTACCATGGTTGTGTACATCAAGCTACTACAATTTGTCAAATTTCTTTAATACATTTTCAACTTTATCGCTAAAGCATAGGCACCTAAGGTTCAAAATTGATTGGGAAAATTTGACAGTTTCGGGTAGGCTGTTGTGCTGGCGTCTGCACCTACTAAAAAACGGGGCGAAAGCATTTTTCCTTGTCATGTCTTCGATACCTCTAGCGAAGCTGCGGCGAGCAGCTAGTACCTACCTATAAAATGAATCCAAATATTATCCAGCACGCATTATTTACTAAGGTACATAGGTAGATATCTATTTTGTTTTGTCACTCAAGGCCTTTATTTTTTTGGCAGGTGCTACAGGAATATACCTAATATTATACTACGTAAGTAAATTAATCGCAGATAATATGAAACATTTGGCTGCCTTCTCGATAATATTTTGACTCTGTTTATTGGTAAGATTTGCCTTTCAGCATTCATAATAATTGTTGCAATATACGAAGTGCACGTGGTATGAATCATGGTGATAAAAGAACATCAAAATGTCCCACGGCCTTGTTGTTATGACTCGGCGCCGCTGTTCATAGCAGAGATATTATATTCCCTTTGTTTTTCTAGTTGATGCGACTGTAGCGTGCAATCCTATTAATTAGGTATACAAAGTGCGCGTAATTACTTTATTAAACTGTGGTAATGATTAATGACTTACCGCTACAAACAGGCAAATGTCCCGACCAACTCATGTCGTCACCACATGTCAGCGTTCTTTGTCCTCGTAATTCTGCTTTAGGATCTCGGCATGTAAAATTGCAAGCTTTATTTTCAGCTCCACAATGAGGCACTAAGTACTTGGGCACAGAACAAGACTGGACCAACACATGTATCTGCATTTTGCATATTTGGAGAATCTGGAACGTACAACATTATCGTTGAGAGATGAGAAAATTTATTGATACGATTTCCACTTACAAAAATAAACTCACTTCGTCTTTATGTGTGATCCGACCGACGACCATGTGGGAGCCCTCTTTCAGTAAGGAACCGAATTTAGGTCCATACATGTGGGCGAAACGTACGTGTCTAGGGGCTTTTTTTCCTGAGCATGACAATAAACGAGGATATTGCAACGTTGCACGATCAACACCAGGCTTGGCGATCAATGTTCTGTCAGGAGGACAGCGCACGCAGATTCCTAAAAGCATTTTTGTTAAACTGTTAGTTGCACGGGACCTTGAATTAAAAAGTAACTATACAAAATGTATTTCTAATTACAATAACCTTCATGGATGCTGTTAATCTCATTACGAATTGGCAGCGATCTCCTGCGATGTTGTTCACCCGCTCGCACTACTCCTCGTCCAAGGTAAATGGACGAAACTTCATTGTTTAGGTTCTTCCTATTAATTTCTTTAATATATGCATCAGACTGGTAGAAGTGCCGTGGGTCTTCTCTTGGTTGGTATACTTTACCCACCTTCTCTTGGGTAATTGACGGGGTATCGTGCCGAACGTGCAGCGGCGGCCGTAGCTTGGAGAACCGGCTGCTATAATAGTCATAATCATTTCTCTTGTTGTGATCACTTAGTATCGACCGTCGGCTGTGATAATTTGATTCTCGGCTGTGAGATCCTTCTTTCGGTAAAAGTTTTATTCTGAAAACCGGATAAAAATATTAAAATTTCGATGCATATTTATCACTGTCTAGCTGTGCTTGCGACATCGTTCGCGTGCATTTCGGAAAACAAATTGGTTTTTCAGGGTTTTATTTTTTTTTCGCGGAACCCTTTAAACCTTTTTCTAAAATTAAAATAAAATACTAGTTACTGCTTAGAACATCACCTATCTGCCAGTTAAAGTCCCGTCAAAATCGGTCCAGCCGTTTCGGAGATTAGCGGGAAAAAAAAGAGAGACAGACAAACAATTATTATTATTAGCCTGTGATGTTCCACTGCACGACAAAGGCCTCCCTACTCTCTTTCCACTTCTCTCTGTTCAAAGAACCGACAAACATAAATATTAAAAATTGTTTTTTGTTATAATTAGTATCGTTTATTGCATATATACTTTCATATTAATTAGTAAAAAACCGGTCAAGAGCGAGTTGGACTCGCGCACCGAGGGTTCTGTACCATCATGTTTTTAATTTTTCATTCAATTTTAACACTGTGCACTGCGGTGTTGAATATTGCAGTTTTAAGTCAGCGCCATCTCTTGAACGATAGTGGAACTAATGTAACTTTTGTTGATGATTTCTGAAAAAGTATGCTATTTAGAGACTTTGTTTTATTTTTCCTGTAATCTTTACATATACTTCTATCACATAGAATTATTTCAGATTTTTCTCTTTGCAAACTTCGGAGATAAGAGGCGAACGGTATTTATTTTAAATTTTTCATCAAAAGTCGAAAACTATGCGGCATAAAAAAAAAAGAAAAATGTTTGAGAATGTGCAAACTGCGCTCTTGCTCCATAAGATACCCTAAATGCCCTAGTAGTCCTACTTCGAATTTGTCAGACCCCCTTTCAGTTCCTGTTGCAAAAAATATACATACATATAAATATACAGACCTACATATTCTTATTTGAAAAATAGTTGGGCAAACGTCTAAAACTGTTCCAAATTTCAAGTTGATAGCATTAGTAGTTCTTGAGATATCCAGCTGTGACAGACAGATAGACAGACGGTCAGACAGACAGACAGACACTGAGTCTCACCATAAGGGTTCCGTTTTACCATTTTGGTACGGAACCCTAAAAGCTGTTATTTTGACTTTACAAACAGGGGGCCGATTCTACTAATAAAATTCTTCAAAAATCGCAATAGAACCACAACTGAATCGCGGTTTTTAAGCGTTTTCGCATTCTACAAATGAACAACGACTCCACTGCAGTTACGCTTTAGTTTAAACCAATGTCCGATCGAAACAATTACAAACCCTATTCTGCTAACAATATCGAACATGAGCGTGACGCTAAGTCACATTCTACTATTATTTTGACATTTGTTAGAATCGAAACAAAACCGTTCATCTGTAAAAATTCACGGTTGAACCTCAGAGTACTTTTACTTTATGGGTTGAATATAAGTTAGTAAAGTGCAAATTTTACCGCATCGATCTAGGGGGCCGATTCTACAAACAAAATTCATCAAAAATCGCCATGGAACTACGGCTGATATGCGTTTTCACATTCTACTAATGAACAACGTTTCTACTTCGATTACGCCAACGGTCGATCGAAAAGATTTCAAAACCTATTCTGCTAACAAAATCGAACATGCGCGTAACGTTTACTACTTACCCACAATTACGTTTCGTCACATTCTACTATTATTTTGACACTTGTTAGAATCGAATCGAAGCGGATATCTGTCAAAAATTCACGGTTGAACATAAGTTGGTAAAGTGCAACTTTTACAGAGTCGATAAAAGATCGCTTTCGTTGTCTTACATAGAAATATGATGTTCTGTATGGATTTTATTGAACTTGCCCATGAGGTTGACATCGGGAACGTAAGAAGGAGAAAATTCTCGTCAAGATTATACAATAATGCTTTTTTTCTCGTCAAGATTATACAATAATGCTTTTGACCTCACGCATCGTCAGTTCGTTAAAACGTACCGACTCTCCAAAGACCTCGTAAGAGCTTTTGATTGAAGAAATTAGTCCTCACATGACCGTCAATCTTCGTTCTGACGGTAGTATTGATACGGAAACAAAGGTTAGTACATATTTACTATCGTTTTGCGCCAGTAGGTACATAGGTATGTTATAATGTGATCAATTATTCTTTAAAACATCTCTATTCTCGTTTTAGATCTTGGTTGCACTGGCTTTTTATGCAACTGGTTCATACCAAACACTGGTAGGCCAGTCTCAATGTCATGCCGTGTCACAACCCTCAGTTTCTCGAGCAATAAAACAAGTGACAGAATAGATGTACATATTATGCCACATATTTTTAAGAAGTATGTCAAACCAAGCACCAGAGAAGACCGTAATGAAATCAAAAGAAGCCCAATGCAATATTTCCATATCTATTTGTTTGCACACCTAGACTTAGATCCTAATTTATATAAATAATGTGTTCTATTTTGCATGTGTTATATTTTGCAGATTCAATAGAAAGTTTGGCATTTCTGGAGTTCTGGGGTGCATTGATGGCACACATGTTGCTATAGTACCCCCAACCATTCATGAAGAGCGGTACTTTAACCGAAAGAGATATCATTCCTTGAATACTTTAATTGTGAGTTGTTTCTTCTTTATTACCCACAACGGTATGTGCGTTTGGAGTGAGAGGATACTGGATATGTTTGTGCAAACCAATGTTGCCATTTATCTCCAAAACTACTAGTCTGATTTGGATGCGGTTTTCATCATCAATAATGGCTTTGTGGTAGATTAGTGAGGATTCTTAAATCACTAGGAGGCGCTGCAGTATTATATTTTATTTTAGCTACTACATATTATGTTTAATGAATGAACCTATGCTCTTTAGAAAGTTTGAACTAAAAAGCAAAATTAAACATTTTAATTTTGCTTTTTCGGTTCCCACGCACAATGGTCCACTGAAGGACTAAGTGCAGAAACCAAACCCATAACATAGATAGATATACATTATCAGTCTATAACATGCCCACTGCTCGGACAGAGGCCTCCTCTCTGTGAGAGGGAGTGGGCTGTAAACCACCACATGGGCCCAGTGCGGGTTGGTGGATGTCATGTCATCAAATTTTTGGTTCAAGGACATGCGTTTTCCTTCACCGTTTTGAAAGCAGTGGTGATTTAAATAAATACACAAGGTGCCTGTCTGGGTTCAAACTCACTACGTACAACTCATAAGTCAGGGCCGATACCACTGCTCTAATTGCAAATTGTAATATTAATTTTCTTTTCGCAGGTGCTTATTAGTAGACAGAAAGCTGCACTCCTCTCAACTGTTGATTAATCTTATTAAGATTGGTAACAAAAGAAAAGTAATTGTGTCTCATTAGCGACAGTTGAACTCGGATTTTATTTTGGGTTTAAATAAAACATACTTAATTTATTGTAACATAAATTATTTATTAAAGACTAAGGATTTGGTATATTTTTATTGAAGTTTTTTAATATAATTTATCTTAACATTACTCAAGTTATTTTTATTTCAATCAGTCTCATTAACCCACAACAAAGATTCGTGTAGGTCAGAATAACGGGTGTATTGTTACAGAAATGAAAATGCTATTTATGAAACGAATGTACAGACGCCAGCACATCAAGCAACTACAATCTGTCAAATATCTTTAATAGATTTTCAACTTTATCGCTAATGCATAAGGTTCAAAGTTGATTGAGAAAATTTGACAGTTTTGGGTAGCTTGATGTGCACAAAATAAAATAAATATTTAACAGCGATTTTTCCTTGGCGGAATTGGAAAGCATAGAGTCCATTATACACACGGACAGCAAAGAAGTTCAACATATCTACGATTTACTTTGAGTATTCGTTTTAGGCTAATACTGATTATTTATTCATCAAATCAAATGTCGCACCAAAGACCGTTATTGTTATTCTATAACTAATGTTAAGCGACGGAACGAGGCGTCTGTACCTTCAATGTACAGACGCCAGCACATCAAGCTACCCGAAACTGTCAAATTTCCCCAATCAACTTTGAACCTTATGGTGTAGCGATAAAGTTGAAAATCTATTAAAGATATTTGACAGATTGTAGTAGCTTGATGTGCTGGCGTCTGTACCTCATAAAGAGAGGATTATTTACATTTAAATTGTACAAACGAATCTTGTGTTATCAATAATGTAACCAGAAAAATTGCTTTTCTGCCACTTGATACCAACAAAAAGGAAATTTCAGAAATAAATAAATCCGCAGTATCTATGCTGGAAAGCAAAAACATAGTGCACACACAACACAAAATGCACTTATCCTAAGTTACATTAGCTCATTAAAATTTGGGCACTTTATGAGGCTAGTGATTCACCTTTCAAACCTTATGACAGATATGTAGTTTTAACTGCTTACAGCATACACTTTACACACAATAACCATGGGTACATGATGACAATATACAAATTATTTCGTTATAATTTACTGATTATAATTTACTGATTGCAAGGTAACATAAAAATACATAGTAAAATATGGTTAAACTGCATGTTTGTCTGTTCTTGAATCAAGTTAACTAAATAAAAACAACTTAAGGAACATCAATATAAGAACGGGGGCTTTTTTTTTTCATTTTCTTAGAGGTGCACTCTAAAGCGTTTAAATCTTCTCTCCTTTTGTCATCCTCTAGCATCTCGCTACAGTCAGATGTAGACTCCATTTGAAGAGATTTTATGGATATTGATGATTCTGTGTGAGTTACGGAGGGAGTATAAGAAGTATCACTATCTGAATGTTCTATTTGTTTGGCTATTTACTCAAAACACTTATACTTGGTCTTGATGGGTTACTATTAACACCATGCTTGATTTTAAATGGTGGTTTAGAAACAGAATGTAGAAACAGCTTCAATGGTGATGTCATCTAATTTATCGAACTGACTTTTGTTTGGTTAGCTTTACTTCTGAATGTTTTACATACTAATGAGTACTTGAACTGATTTATCCAACAGTCTTGGTGTTAATTGGGAAACTTCTTCAACAATCTGCTGAACTGTAAAACAAATGTTTTGTTATTTATGTGCAAAGTTATAATTATGAACACAAATAGGAGATTACTAGGATCTATGTAGTTTTGAGTGTACCGACAATGTATGTAATAATACTGAGAATAAAGTTAACTTCTTCAATACTATATTCTATGTTATAAATGAGTTAATAAAATAAGTACCTGAACTAGCAGATGCAATTTCTTCAGAACTTGATTGTTCTTTATCTATACTTTTTTCTTTGAATTGCTTTTCACTCTTTAAGGCCCATTATCCTTCGTTTCTTAGCAATACAGGGTCTCTCTGTTGTGTCAGATGTTTGTGTATCCCCATCTGGTTGGCAAATACTTTTTTTGGGCGTACATCCTGGTTTTGGTTTCATACGTACTTGTGATACTCTATATAGTTTCCATATCATTTGGCAACTGAAAAAAGAAAAGTAAACAATTAAAATTGATAAAAAGAATACTCTCCAAGACCAAAACAAACATAACCTCAATTATATTAGTTATTTCATAGCCTCAATATTTCAACTATTTCACGTCAAACGAACATTTTAAGTTTAAAACCTATCAATACTTAGTAACATACTCACATCAAAATGGTCTTCACAGAATTAGAGTGGCGAATTCGTGAATAAGTCGTTCGGGTTTCGCCGTGCGAGCTTTATCCATTGATCTCATTTTTTTTCTTGTTTGGGACATAAATAAACACCTTGTTGGGTGTGGTTATTGATGTGTTTTTACACTGTGGCACTGCACACCACTTATAAACTTTACAATTCATTTTTATCACACGAAATATGCAATGTTTGTTAACTTTCTTCTAACTGCGCGTACGCCGCGTACGCGTAGACAATTTTGATTTTTGACACATTTTGATGTTACCTAGGCGTGACGTCTCACGTCAGACCCGACGCCATGACCACAGAACACTATTCATATTTAATAGTAGTCTATGACACTATTACTCCTAGTAGCGGAGGCCATGACACTGCGAGCTGTTTTCGCGCCCTATTGAAAAAATATTAGAAAAATGGCTTTAAACTTCGTTAAACTTTAGTTTATTACCGAAATAAAGGTGTTTTCGTATATAGTAAATGAGAACCTACATTACGGAAGAGGATTTAAAAATCTTTCGTCATGCCTAGTTAGGGACACGAAAAAAGTATCGATACTTTGTAGTATCGAGTACGAAATACTTTTTACTCGATACTTTGTATTCGATGCTTTTACTCAATGAGTACTTTTTGGCGGGTATCGTATCGAATAAGAAATTAAGTTTTAAATGGGTAATCTTAGAAATTACCCATTTAAAACTTGCGATCTTCTTTATTCTTTACGGCTTATGTTTACTAATTATGGCAACGCCATCTAGTGATTGTACAGAGGAGGAATGGGAACTTTAATGTATATGCCTATAGTACTAAATAATTTAATTTTGTTTCTATTTTTTTTTTATTGTTGAAGTTACAGTTTTCTTTTTCTATTATTGTATTAAAGTGTACCAATACCATTTGTTTTTTCATGTCCTGCTCTACTGAAGTTAAACTGACGTTATTTACTGACTGATATTGACCTATGCTCTATGCGAATTAGGCACTAACCCGAGAGCCACGAAATGCGACGCTCCAAGCGGATTCGTCTTGCGCTGCAAGCGTCAGCGTCGACCGTCAAAAACAAATGTATGTCTAATAACTACGAGGCCACAAAGTAGCGCTGCAAGCAGCAGCGAAATTTGCTACGAGTGAATTTGCACGAGCCTTGGATGATCCGACGCGCATTTTATATGAGCGTCGAAAACAATTAATTGTATGAGAACATTCCACAGTGTGCACGAAACAGTCGCTCCGATAAAGCGGTCGCTCCGCGCGTCTGTGTCTAAAACAAATTGTTTTGTTTTTGTCGCGTTTATAGTAACTAATTCAATATGAATATTGAAGAATATCACTGCAATCCGAAATTGAATGCGTTATGGATGAGTTCACATCTGCAACATAAGTTTAGGAATGTTGTAAAAAAATTGGGAAGAAATTAAAATTCTTTTTTAAGATTTATTAACAATATTATTATAGGTATTTCTGACAACGACATTTTCACGTGTTATGTCGTCGCGTGCTCACTCTGTACCCAGAGCATGTTACTGAACTGATTCATTCCCCCACCGACGTACACGCTACAGGCGAATATTTGAAGTTCGTGGCCTTGCTTTTGACGCTTAGAAAAAACACTAACTTGTAGCGAATTGACGCCTCAAGCGTGGCGTTTATTTCGTGGCCGAGGCATAAGAAAAGTACTCGATACCTTAAAGTATCGATACTTTTGTTTCGATAGTTACTTTTATGAATACGATTTTTTTTTTCGATACTACTCATGAGTACAGTATCGATACTTTCTATTCGATACCGTGTCCCTATGCCTAGTGGTATGTCTTTGACATAACCGAAACGTTTCGTTTCAAGTCTTTGGCCAGCAACTGACGTAGAACGAAACGTTCTTCTGAGTTTTTATAATTAAAAAAGTTGAAATGTTGTATGTGTAACAAAAAAATATACAATACAAAAGTTTAATTATGGTCTAAATTTCATTTTGTATTCAAAAATACTTTCGGTGACATGTATTCGTAATAACATTTTTAGATTCAACTTTTTTTTCTGTGGTATTATTAAAACATACTATTTTGCATGTTGGTAACACAGGTTACCCGCTGTTACGTGCCCGATACGTTCAGTTTCGATTCAGTTTCCAGTTTGCATATGAAATAGTAGAATGACTTTTTATGTAACTATCGAACGGAGATCGAAATCGAACTGTTGCTAAACCACAATTTGATCGTGTAACGTTGCAAATTAGTAGAATCGGCCCCCTGACCCTTAAATTTTATTTAATAATTTGTGTGGCTACCTATGTGAAGTGCGAATTTGCTAATGATGAGTGCAAAGAAAAAGTACCGACACGTTTCGTCAAGGTTTCGTCTCAAATTTTTAAATGTTTACACAAAGAGAACTAGGTATTGAGGTTTTCACAACATCAGAACTAGAGCTTGTAATCTGTTTAGGCAGTCAGGTATGTTATAGGAATAGAATTGACGTATGCTTGCTATTTCAGCCAGCCCTGTGTTAGCTTTTCTGGATTGAATATTTTGACAGGCACTTACCATGTTATGATTTAAAGTTATTTACGGTTAAATAGTGCGTATTTCCTGGTATATACTACGCAGTAAAAGATGAAAAACCTGGTTTAAAAATTGAATTTCCAGAGTGAAGTAATAAAAAAAGATAAGTAACGTTCAATGATCATAGATAAATATTGGTGCCAAAAAGTTTACGTCAATTGACTAACCTGTTGATGTCTATGTCCGGCTGGCGGGCTCTCAGTGATCCTAGAAAAAAAAGCACATAAAAAATGTTATGATGGCGACAATATTTGCTAACTCTTATGAAGTTCCACTTCCTTATTACGTGGAATCAAAATTATATTTGAAGTAATGAGAAGCTCAAAAGTCTGATAACCAGTATTACCAAAGGTTATCGTGCTATCCTGTAACTGTGTCATGGAGGCCAGATAGGCAGTCGCTCCATGTAAAATACTGATATTCAGCTAAATCCGGTTAGAATGGAAGCTGACCCCAACATTGTTAGGAAAAAGCTAGGCAGGTTGAAAATGAATGATGAGGAATGAAAATGATATAACAACAATCAGTTTTGCAAAAGAATCAACAAGAAAAATTAGGTTCCCGAAACTTTTTAACTTGTTAAAGTATCAAGAAGTTTGACTCAATTTATTTATAGTCACGCTAGAAGGCAAACGTTATGTACTCCCCGAAAGTATAGCCAGAGCTGTAGGTATATACTGTAGGGCACACCCATATTTCGCCAGTTATGTTTACCTAAGTCCTATGAATCTTATGAAGTAGGCATGTACGTAGATCCTGCCTACTAAGGGTCCTACTGGAAAAACCCATTAACATTTTGACCAACCCTTATGCTCCATCCAGGATCTAACCAAAACCTTATGCTTCGCAGTCACTCTTGTGACTACTAAACCAACGAGGCAGCATTTAATTGAATTTTCAAAGATTTACAGTGAAGTCATTGTAGCGGTATTCCTCCTATAAAATTATCTGGTGTTGGAAAAATCAACCCTAATTCTTTTTAACCGACTTCAAAAAAGGAGGAGGTTTCTCAATTCGACCGTATATATGTTTTTGTTTACATCAATCTGGGTGGATGGATGGTTTCAAATATCTGACGAAATGCGTATCTGTCGTGTTGCGTGTCTGCCGAACTGCGTGTCTGTTGAGTTCCGTTTCTGACAAGTTGCGAGTCTATCCTGAGAGATGACGAAATGCGTACCTATTTGACCACTTGCGTTTCTGACGACATGCTAGTAATCCTCAATAAGTAACACATTTCATCTACAATCAAGAAGAGATATAAACTAATATAAAATATCTGGCACAAGTCCCACATTCCGATGCATTTGCAGGTGCATAATGATTTTTGTTTGATATTAAGTACATGGCGTGACACTGGAACAACGTCACTACTGGAATCAGCTAGAAATAAACCATTCCATCATTCCTTTGAGTTGTCGTGAGAGGTGACTTTTATATCCAAAACAGCTAGCTGACCTTCAGACGTTATACCGTCTGAATTTCAAGTACTTAAGTACTTTTTGATTTTCCCGAATTCACCAACTTTCGGGGCAACTTTTCCAAATTTTCTTTCCCTAAAAACCATATTCGGACTATTACGAACATTTTAAAACAAAAGACAGCCAAATTGGTTCCGCCGTTCTCAAGTGATGCGTTTACCAACGAACAGATTTTTTTTTAATTATAAATAATTAACAATAATTCTATACTTACTAATAATAGAAGTTTGTTTTTGTTTGTTTGAACGCGCTAAACTCTGGAACGTAAAACTTCGCACGTCCGCGTAAAACTTCTGCAGAAGCTAGTAAATATTATTAATATACAGATGTAGAGACAAGATTTGATTTTTTGTATGTTTGTTTATTACGCTTTCACGTCAAAACGGCTGAACGGATCGGATTTGGAGGAAATTTGGCACATGGGTAGACCCTGACTTAGATTAGATATAAGATACTTTTAATCCTGATATTCCCACGGGACCGAGACTTATGCGGATGAAACCACGGGGCGCAGCTAGTTATTTATATAGAAGCAAGATAAAATTGAATCGTTTTGCTCCATATTACCTAAGTAATGTTCGAAATCAAAACATTTCGATGAGTGACTTGGTAAAATTAGGAGTCAGTTAAGAACAAAATTGTCTAGCAATAGGAAGACACTGTAGGTACTCTAACATCACAGATGAGAAAGCCTATCTACCAGCTATATGAGGTCTAAGCCATCAAAGAGGTATCATTTATTTTAACACATCATCCACAACCCTACTACACAAAAGTATTTGTCAGTGAGTTCATCAGTCGCAGGATACTAAATGAAATGAAATTGTTTATTCTGTAAATAGGTAAAGAGGTGGGTAACCGACATTAAGGATTTCTAGTGTCCCCAAGAATTGTTTGTTGACTTCTGTGTGGGAGGTCGAATGTTCAGCTGTTGACTATTACCAGCTAATAAATGATACGAATCAAGAATGACATCAGAAATCCGCACTAAGCCATAAAACAATCTCAGACGTTGCAAAACACTTTGTAAGTGGCCTGGTGCAATAAATTACTTATTGACCACCCGTATAGCGTTAAAATTATTGACATAAGAATTGTGGGGCCGCTATCAATAATGCTGTTTCTAATCATTGAAGCTTCAGCGGAGAATCCTTTTAAGGAGTAATGATTTAGACTTACCCACCTTGAGAGAAGGTACGTGTGAAGTACGAAGCACGAGACCTTAAACCCTTTGTTGTTCATTCTAGTTGAGCTTTGTGTGTATGGTTTTTAGAGTGTAAGTACCTAGTATTACATTGGCAACCGCATGGAAAGATGGAAATTAATTTTAAACCGATTAAATTATATGGAATTTTATATATAACTTACTAGCTTTTGCCCGGGGTTACGTTCCCGTGGTCTAACAACACAGGAGTGGACTCTTGGCCCAAGCATCAACCTATGTGTTATAAGACCAAGAGCCTCTAAGAGATCTGAGGTCAAGAAACTAAATATTGGGTAATCTAAGAATTTATTCAAATAAAATGCGATTCCCTTTTGTAACGATTAAATTGAAGACGTATCATGAAGGGAAGTTGGCAAAAGAAACAAAAAATTGAAAAAGTACATAGCAATTTTGCCAGCCAGGTATCAGTATCTAAGTGCTCAGAAATAAATCCTTGCACCGGTGAATAATAATTGGCGAGAACATGAAAGCAACTAAATGAATGTAAACCATTTTAATTACGCAAGCAGCGATATGAAATTTCATCCATGTTTTGGACGAGACTCAGTGGTTTCAGGCAGATGTGATGTCTTCAAGACATCAATTAAAATCCAGACAGTCAAAAATAAGACTGACAGAGCAGATACTTAATCATGAAAACCAGACAATAGATCAATATTTCATAGTGATAAAAATACACAAAACACGATAAAAATTACGGATTTTAAATGCCTACCACTCAGTCAGACCTTGATGCTTACCAGGGCAAACCACATTCGGAAAGCTACATGAAAGCTACGTAGGGCCTCTTGATAACGATCCTCATAGCTAATTAATAGTCCATTATCATAAAGACCTACATATGCAAATCAATATAACCTGCTGAGAAGTGTTAGGAAGCTATTGAGATATTAAAATAATTACTTAATATGCTGTTGCATGCAAATCGACTGCAAAATGTTCTATACGTACATATAATTTCGCTTTTAAATCGCCATTCGAATGCTTATAATGTTTCTCGTCATCTCTATGAAATGATGTCATGTATAAAATAATAGTCGATGATCTAAAACTATACGATTCCGTCAAGTTGTTTGTTTTGTACTAGATATTCTAAGCAGCTCGTGTCAACTTGTATCTTGTAAGTAGTTGATTTTAAGTAAGATATAAAAACGTTAAAGTAGTACCTACTAATTGTAAATAGAATCCGACTAGTCACTGGATTAGTCAGTATTTTTTGTACCTACATCATTTTAATTTGGAGTTGTTTGTTATTCATATTAATTATGTCATTGTCCTATAATTGGTTCAGTATCTGTAAGTAAAGTATTTAGTTTTATAACTGATTAATTAATTATTAATTAACTAATCTATGATTTATTGTAGGAGGCATACGGCGCTAGTGTTTATCTTAATCTTTGGCCGACCCTTTCAGAAGAAAGGCATTCCAGCATTTTCAAGGCCCTATAATATATAGTCTCCCATCATAGATCCATCCATGCCAGCTAACTTTTAACTTTCGGGTTTATTTATGGACGTCGTTTATGAATCTTTTTTCTCCAAAAGTTACCGACGATTCTCCATAAACACAGCCTTCCAATTCTATTTCAAGCTAAGTAAGTGCCTATCCTAGTTTAGTGTGCTTAAGTCAGATTGAGTTCACTTGGTTGCTCTGGTCTGGGGGATTGTTGCGAAGAAAAATAATTTAAGCGCGAAGAAAAACGCAAAAAAATTTCAACTGGCGAAATGTGGCTGTACCTAGCTGTGCTGTGTGTGTTTGTACAGTACAGCTCTGTCTATCCCTTCGAGGATTACAGGCGTGATGTTGATACATGATCTTTTTTCAAAGAGTTCGTAGGTATCTTTTTCGTCAACGATACCTATCTCTTCAACTGAATACATCTGTTTCCGATCTTATTTTTAACAGTAGGTACACCTTGTTGATATAAAAACTTGAGGGCCATGTTCGATCGCTTTAGTATAAAGGCCCGAACCTTCACTCTTCAGTGAGGTGCTCTATACAGGGGTGGTCTTCAAATACTAGTCAAATTTAAGGGTGTGGTACAGACCATCAAACTGAACAATTTTGTCCATGGGACCAACATCGTAATCGCGAACAAAAAATTCTGTTTAGGTCTAGTAGGTAATGGAGTTTTCTATGGGACAGTTGATAAATTTTTCGCGATTACGGTATTGGAGAAAATAGCTTTGAAAACTAATCCAGCAGTGCGATTCTGTAACCATCTCACCGTGAAAACTTAGGTGAAGTGAGCGTGGAGTGAGCCGTCAGTGTCATCCCACCTGATACTAGGGATTGACCAATCATACATTTACAATCATAATCGAGATTTTTAATAATATTTTTTTATACTACTTAATCCTATTAAAAAAATTAAATAATTTCAAAGCTAGTATTTTAGTTGTCAAAATTACTATTTTAGGGGGGTTTTAAATAAAATAGCAAAAAGAAACTTAGTCAGAAACTCAACGTTGTTTTTTTTCCCTAAACTAGTCCTATTATAGACTAAATCGCGAGCGCGTCACGCAAGACCAGTAAATAAAATAAAACATTCACGTTTAAGACAGCTAGACTGGTGAAAATACGCATCGACATTATTTGTTATTATGAGCGATTGTAGATCGAGTCTAGTAAAGACTGCAACGATGTTCAGCGTCAAATCTATTCAATTAGAAGAGATAACCGAGTGTGTCAAGTCATCGAGTGCTAACAGTGTGCCTGGCTGACGGACCATAGAATTTAATCCCACGTAGTTTGTGTGGCGTGATCACATAATTCGGAATAAGCCAGAACTCGCTCAGCCTCAGCGCATGCGCGTTACTGACGTGAATCGGGTGAAGTGATCACTTCACTCGATTCGCGTCAGTAACGCGCATGCGCGAGGTGAGTTCTGGTAAATTCCGAATTATGCCATTCGTATGTGAGCGCTGTGGGCGATGATGGCATAATTCGGAATAAACCAGAATTCACTCAGCGCATGCGCGTTAGACGTAAATTATAGTATGTTAGCGCTGTGGGCGATGATGGCATAATTCGGAATAAACCAGAATTCACTCAGCGCATGCGCGTTAGACGTAAATTATATAAGTTAGCGCTGTATGCGATGATGGCATAATTCGGAATAAGCCAGAATTCACTCAGCGCAATGCGCAAGCGTGTTACGCACTGTCATTAGTATCAAATCCACATAGTGAAGTTTGTTTTGCTGTCAGTCATTGACGACCATGTACTAACGGACGCCAGCAGGTCAACCTACCCGAAACTGTCAGATTTTCCCAATCAACCTTGAACCTTATGTTTTAGCAATAAAGTCGAAAATCTATTAAAGAAATCTGACAGATTGTAGGTTCAAGGTTGATTGGGAAAATCTGACAGTTTCGGGTAGGTTGACCTGC
Organism: Oligia latruncula; assembly: GCA_948474745.1. NCBI lineage: Eukaryota > Metazoa > Arthropoda > Insecta > Lepidoptera > Noctuidae > Oligia > Oligia latruncula. Next base: position 10,173,365 of record OX419684.1, read on the forward strand.
TGGCGTCCGTTAGTCCATGGTCGTCAATGACTGACAGCAAAACAAACTTCACTATGTGGATTTGATACTAATGACAGTGCGTAACACGCTTGCGCAGTTGCGCTGAGTGAATTCTGGCTTATTCCGAATTATGCCATCATCGCATACAGCGCTAACTTATATAATTTACGTCTAACGCGCATGCGCTGAGTGAATTCTGGTTTATTCCGAATTATGCCATCATCGCCCACAGCGCTAACATACTAATTTACGTCTAACGCGCATGCGCTGAGTGAATTCTGGTTTATTCCGAATTATGCCATCATCGCCCACAGCGCTAACATACTATAATTTACGTCTAACGCGCATGCGCTAAGTGAATTCTGGTTTATTCCGAATTATGCCATCATCCCCCACAGCGCTCACATACGAATGGCATAATTCGGAATTTACCAGAACTCACCTCGCGCATGCGCGTTACTGACGCGAATCGAGTGAAGTGATCACTTCACCCGATTCACGTCAGTAACGCGCATGCGCTGAGGCTGAGCGAGTTCTGGCTTATTCCGAATTATGTGATCACGCCACACAAACTACGTGGGATTAAATTCTATGGTCCGTCAGCCAGGCACACTGTTAGCACTCGATGACTTGACACACTCGGTTATCTCTTCTATTTGAATAGATTTGACGCTGAACATCGTTGCAGTCTTTACTAGACTCGATCTACAATCGCTCATAATAACAAACAATGTTGATGCGTATTTTCACCAGTCTAGCTGTCTTGAACGTGAATGTTTTATTTTATTTACTGGTCTTGCGTGACGCGCTCGCGCCTTAGTCTATAATAGGACTAGTTTAGGGAAAAAAAACAACGTTGAGTTTCTGACTAAGTTTCTGTTTTGCTATTTTATTTAAAACCCCCCTAAAATAGTAATTTTGACAACTAAAATACTAGCTTTGAAATTATTTAATTTTTTTTAATAAGATTATTATAAAAAAATATTATTAAAATCTCGATTATGATTGTAAATGTATGCTTGGTCAATCCCTAGCATCAGTGGGATGACACTGACAGCTCACTCCACGCAAGTTTTCACGGTGAGATTTTTACAGAATCGACATGCAGTATATCCCATGAAACATTAAATGTGTATCATTACTATGTTTGTACATATTATCATTAGTTGTTTAAGCTGTACCTACTTTGTCTGTCAGACTCGGATTGTTTGAGATGTTTGTAATATACCTATAACCTACCCAAAGAATAAAATATCTGTCATTTCATAGCAAATGGTTACAACAATACTGTGTCACTACGCACTTTAAGTAGATACGCAAAATACACCAAAAATGATTGTCAATGACATTATGCACATAAAGTCGACCTACATTGTTAGGTATCTACAGCGATAGTAACTATGGTACTCCAATGAGTTTGATTCACCCTGAACTTGACCAGTGGGAAATGAGTAGTGAAGGCGGCATCTCATTTAATTTAAATGTCGTCTAGACATGTGACTGAGTCGTTGAGATAATAAGACGTAGGTATATTAAATAAAAATACTCGTCTCGTCGTATTAAAATGTCGTGATAGCAAAGCCGCCTCTCATGTACTTTCCGAGTTTATCTCGGACATTACTGACAATGACATCGGTGAAGGAAAAAATCGAGAGGAAACCAGAAGGGCAATTCTCGTAATTTTCACGTTCGTTCGTAACGTTCACAGTCTGGGGTCATAGAAAATGCTTCACAAATGGGATTTGATACGATTAACTTAACTGTTAACTGTCCATTATGTTATGATTCTGCCAAAGTGGCCTTTTTAGGCCCCCTGATCTCAGTCTCAATCTGTCAAAAATACTTCTAATTTCCCTACATTAGTTTTTGACATTTGTTTGTCTCCGATATGAGACTGCGACTAGATTTAAAACGTTTTAAATTGCGAGAATTGGCCTCCTGGACTTATAGTTGATGATAAGTCTGAAATCACCAACCCGCCTTGAGCAGGCGTAGTGATCAATGCCTTCTCCGTAGGAGAAGATGAAGCCTGGCCCTGCAGTGGGACTGCAATAATACGCTGGTATTGTAAAATAAAGTAGGTACTTAGAATATTAATTTCTGGAAGAAGCAAGAATTCTGTCAATTTAGAAATAGGTATGTTCTTGGAATGAAGAGGAGTTACATTTTTTGTTTTCAAAATTGTAAAAAATAAGCAATTTTCCGCCCGTTTTCTTGATAAATTTATATGACTGTTCAGTTGATAAGTGGTGACGCATAATCTGAGACTCTGTGTATTTATGAGCATGACTCCTGCTTATAAACAAAGAGACACATTGTACTAATCAATAAAGATCCCATAGACAAATGCAACAATCACCATAATTCATCGTTTATTAAAGGTTTGTTCACTGTTGTTATTTTCGTTAAAAATTGACATACTTAGTTGAATGTTTATTTACCTACTTATGATGAATGATTTGTAGCGAGCTATAAATAGCAATCAAAGTAAAGGCAACAGTGACTTCCTGATTATTATGAACGATTGATAAAAGATGAATGACTAATAATATATAATTATTATCTTTAATAAAAAATATCATTAGGTATAAGTATCATTTTATGATGATTCTATAAATAAGAAATTAAATTGAAGAGACAGCTGTACCTAACATTTAGTAAAAATCCTGAAAGATGAGTTTTCAATTGTTACGAGTATTGTGCGAAAATAAAAAAAAAGACTTACCAATAACACAAAAAATTAGAAGAGTAAACACAACTGACATCTTGAGACAAACATTCGTGTAAAAGTAAAGAAATAAAAATTTCACAACGTTCTATAATGTTTCACAAGCACGCGACAATATTGTGCACTGAATTTGTCGGTATAGCGTACGCTGTAGCCAAAACCGACAAAGGCAAGTGATCGCGAAAAGCGCGCGAAAACCACTAGTGTTGGAAGCTCAACGTGATGCGAAGACGTGGGAGGAATGCTCACGGATGCCAGAATAGCATTAGAAGTTTATATGAACAGGTTTATTGAAGTACATAAGTACATTATGTTCTGCATACTCGTAAATTGATATCAATGTCACTCATACTTTTATTTAGGCGAAACAACTGAACCAATTATGTGCACATTAGCGTCTAGCATTTGTTAGCATTTGAACTCGTCTGAGGAGGTCATAATTGCACTGATTTAACAATTACCACGTCTCCAAACGAATTAGAACTTATTTAAGTATTTTTGGAAACTATGTACATACCTACTTATTATACGGTAGGTACTATAGACTCTGAGAAGAGCCCCTATAAGTAAATAAACAGCAATAGGATTTCACCAACTTACATTCATAGAAAGACTTTACGTTACCACGTTAGAACTAGCACTGTCTCTACTATACAAAAAATACCACCTGCTTGAACGTCGGAATGGAAAACACGCTCAATTATAACCAGCCTGCATGCACTAATAAAGGTAAGGCTACATAGATAATTAGATAGCCTCTACAGTACTAAGCTTTCGGAATGACTACGAGTATATTCTTCTAACAAGAATATAATCAGTTTCTAAACAAGCGCGAGAAAAAATAAAAACAAGAGGCAGATACTGAGGATGTCATTTATTGGACAATATACAGTTTACGATTCACAAAACTGACGTCACGACTGCACTTCCACGAACTCACAAATAACGAGAATTGTCCCTTGTTTCAAAGCTTTCGCGACTGATTTGAACCATGGGATTATAAAAGACTACGTTTGTTGCAAGATCTACCTTATAACTTGCAATAACTCTTGGTCTCTCTCTCTGGCTTTAAAACAAGGATTTCAAATAATCTATCTGCGGGTGTCATTAAGTAGATCTTTGACAGTCGTTCCGGGTGGTCCAAAAGGTCCGACAACCAGTCTTACTGTGCTACTGGGCAGTTTGTTGCGCTAATTCTTCACACTAGGAAGTGGTGACGAGCGAGCGTTTTGAGGGACTGTTTTATTTGACGTCCAAAAACTGATGATTCCTAGTTTGAATAAATGGCTTTTGATTGACTTACCAGCACAGAGCATGGAATCGCCGCGCTGGCAGGGTCTAGAGACCACAGTACTAATTTAATTCGTGGCACCACAAGTGTTGTACACAGTATCTGTACCACATTTGTATTTTCGAACGGTGGCTCTTGGTTTGTGCAGTGGCGGCGAGACATCTCCATGCTGTGTGAGTCTTACCAAGGGATCGTGGGACCCAGGTTCTGGGTTGTGGAGGTTGGATAAGGAGTCACTCCATGTAAAATGCTGATATTCAATTGTATGCAGTTAGACTGGAAGCCGAGCCCCAGATCGTTAGTTAACGTTTAGGCAGATGAGTTATGTTCAAAGTCCAGATCAACTTCGGCGTCTTCTCACGCTGATCCTTGTTTTGAAAGCCTTTGATATTTGAAAGATATTGTAACGCATCAGACGAGTTTGTTGCAGGTGTGGTAACAGCAGGGATGGTAGGGCGGGTTGGGGCAGGTGAAGGCCTGGCAGGGGGGCACGCAAGGATTGCATTCGCCAGGGTACCATACTGTACGCGCGTAGCGGCCGCTAGGCCTCGTGCAAGCTCCATGGTTGAAGCAGTGGGCCTTGCACGGGAAGTCGTAGCAGCACGGTCTGGGAATAAAGTAAATGAGATTATTTCGTGAATGTAAGGGCTGTTCTCAACCAAACAGGAAAAGATAGGGATACGTGTCTTAGGGCTGATTTTTCAATCATCTGATAACTTTATTCGAGGAATAATTTTGAAATTTTGACAGTTACTTAATACAAAAACTGTCAAACGTCAATTTTATTCCTCGAATAAAAGTTATGATCTGGCGATGGAAAAATCAGCCCTTAAACAAATACCTAATAGGTTTTCATTTTGTGTTTGAAGCAAAGGTGAGATTTATCTAGGAAATATAAGTATAGGTTTTTTTGTGATATGCTAACAATAAATACGTGTCCTTTCCCCTTTGGTGGACACCGGCGCGGCGGCGCTTATAGGTTTGAAGTTAGGGCTTACATTATTACAAAAAAAGTGTAGAGCCTATTACTCCTCCGTCAGAAGAAAAGTAGTTTAATTATGTACCTACAATTATGCCAAGCATCTTTTTCGGAATTGCTATTCAAATAGCTAGTATTTTAAGTCATTGTTCTCTATGAATAACGAACGAGCAACCTATTTAACTTTACTAATCTTAAACGGGCCATTACAATATTACCGTAGTGCCGCACTAATCTCCCCTAACGACCAGTTTCAAGATTTATCATGCCTGTAAATCTTTGACTGTCCATTAAAATGTTTCAATGCGTTTACTGGCGGTTCATCTATTATTGTTCTACCTTTTATAGAAGAACGCGTCAGGTTAGATAATAATTTAAAAAGAGAATACAGAGGCGTCTTAGCGTGTCGATGGCAAAAATAATACAAAAAATATATAGTTTTTTAAATTTGTTTGGCCCAAAATGCAGCAACGCGAATACCGTTCGCTGACGCAGGGTGACATAGAGTGATATAGAGGGGGGGTCCCTCTCACCTAGAGGAGGCCTGTGTCTCAGCAGTGGGAACATTATAGGCTGAATATGTATGTGTAGAGGGGGTATAAACACCGGAGGTCTGAGCCGTCCACGAACCCTCACTTGTGGAGGTTGTCTTTGCTGCGACCTACTTCGGTACGAAGTGAGGCGTAACGTGCTTGATGTGGAGGAAAACGAAACACTTTTCTTCACCATTTTTCAAACATCAACCAAACTTCTACAGTAGTCACAAAGTTACCTATCTCTAGTGCCAAAAAGCAGGATATAACAGTAATGAAATGCGATGCGAGGTTCGAACGTCCAGCGGATAACTCTAGGCGTTTCTTTCTCATTTCTTAAAATATCTAGTAATGAACTTGATTAAAAACAAAAGTAATCATTACTTACCTCTCAACAGGCGCGTTACTAGGGCATCCCCAGTAGTAGCCAGCGCACTCCCTCTGGAACGGCTGCGGCCTGGGTTGCCCGCATCGTGGTCTTTTGTAGTAGATACTGTACTCTCCCCGAACGCACCCGAACCTTGGCGGGGGGCGGCTGCATTCATATCCCCGTGGCAACACTGACATTTTTGTGAACCGTAACCCTGTGTGGTTGGCTTTGCGATTTGCAAAGTTGGTTTTTATTATCTAGAATAGAGAAAAAAGTGTTGGTTTAATATTTAATAAACTCAAATATTACCAGAGACCATTGCTGTTAATAATAAGCAAAAGCTTATTTTATTAACAGCAATGGTCTGTGGTAATCAAATTAAATTATTACCAAGAGGTAATAACTTAATTTGATTCAGGAATACCAAGGATTTAGTTTAGCCGTCTGACTAAGACTTCTTGCGATTGAATGTCTTCCTAATTAATATTATAAATGCCAGTGTTTATTGATGAGTGAATGAGTTTGTTTATTACGCTTTCACGCTAAAACGGCTGAACAGATTTGGATAACATTTTATATAAGGGTAGACCATAACCTGGAGAAGGATATAGGTTGCTTTTCATCCTGGATCGTAGACGAAGTAGCGGACAATAGCTAGTTCAAAATACAGCATAAAACTGAGCTGAGTATACAAAATTTATCTGTTGCTAATGTTTTTAATTAAACATTGTAACTTGGTCAGGCTATCTAGTGCCTAAATGTTAAAATGTGACATTGAAATGCGGTCAGTAGTTTCAGCCTACTTTGGTATCTTGATTGAGCACTGACTGAGCGTTATATCAGACATTTTTTTCTATACCACCGCATTAATAGGAATGCGAGAAACTGAGTGTTGTCGCGCTATTGCTGTTGTGACGTCATCATTTTTATGAGATGACGTAATAGTGGGATATACAACATTCCGATAGCTGGCCGATATTTTAACATCATCATCAGCAGCTCCTCTGGAGCTTTGCCTCTCCGGTCACATCTAAGACTTCTCTCATCCAGCTAGCTGGTATCAGCCATTTATAATTCAAACACAAATATTGACATCTAAAGATAAATTAAATGAAAAGATACCTACCGTACTTTTTATGGTTTAATGTTATATAATTTTCCAATTTTTTATAGGTTTAAGATTTTTTAAAGAATTTTTTGGAATTTAGATGTTTTTCATTGAAATGATGTTGTGACAGAAATGAATGTCAAATTTGTTTAAAAGAAGAACATGTTCCTCTTTGAGATTTTTTTACTCTATGAATCATTATGTGTGCCAGCCAGCATTATGGGTGGAGAATAGAGTTCTGTATCTATACTACGAGTATTATATTAAAGCTGGAGAGTTTTTTTATTTGAAAGCGCTAATCTCTGGAACTGCCAGACGGATTTAAAAAAATCATTTTGCATTTGATAACATCACGCTACGACCGTTAGGAGCCGAGCAAAAAGAAAAAAAAGTCAGAACGAACGCTAAGCGAAAACGTAGTAATAACACGGCCGGGCGATGCAATTTCACGCAGACGAAGTCGCGGGCAGAAGCTACTGTCCATGAATATAAAGCTATGATTTTCTTCTAGGATGAAGAAGACTCTTGCATATTTGTTTTCCTTCTTTAAGTCTGGCATCTAACCTACCTTCTGCTGGACATGGGGCTCTTAGGAGACAGGTTTGCGCCAAACAAACGTCTTGTGCGAAACACAACTTTCACTATTAGCTACAAAATGCCTTTACTACGTAATATCTCCATTTCCAAAATACAGGTGTAAATGTGATAATAGTATGTCATCATGCAAAGTAACGGGATATGGGGACAGTAGACTCGCGACCGCGCCCCTGACCCTGCTAGTCATTAAGTGTTCCAATTTTGATGAAATTTTGTATGGAGGTAGCTGACACCCTGGATTAACATATAGGCTACTTTTTATCTCGATATTCCCACGGGATCGACACTTACGCGGGAGAAACCGCGGGGCGCAGGGATATAAAAAAAACACTTTGTTTATTTATTATTGAACAGTAGTTTATGTTAGTGGGTTTGTTGTATGTTGATTTGTGTTCCGACATTTGTTAGTTACTCGTTGTAGTGTTGTGAAGAATAACAATATCACGTCTGTATTCCTCGAAGTAGTGGTGGTCCAGTGGTAACGACCGCGACTTACGAGATATAGGTCGTAGGTTCGAACCCTGTGACAGGCGCTACTTAGTGTAAATTATTTCATCACCACTGCTCTCAAAACGGTGAACGAAAACATCGTGAGGAAACCGGCATGTCCTAGAACCAAAAATTCGAAGACATGTGACATCTACCAACCCGCACTGGGCCCGCGTGCTGGATTACGGCCCACTCCCTCTCACAGAGAGGAGGCCTGTGTCCCAGCAGTGGGAACATTATAGGCTGATTATGGTAGGTATGATGATGATATGTAAGTAACAAAACTGGCAAAATCATAACATAACTGGCAAAATCTGGCAGGGGGCCTCCTAGATTTTGCCAGTAATGTTTAATTTTTATGTGTAAATAAAAGAATAGTTATCATCTACAAACATGTATTCTTACAAAAGAAAGACTCCACTCAGTTTTATAGTACTCTACTACCAAACAGGCATGCATGGTCCGCAGCAGCCACAGCCACAGACGGGAACTCCTGGATAACTGCATCTCTTTGGACTGCATATCGCGGGCTCCGTGCAGCAGTAACAAGGGCACGGCTTGCATCGATTTGGCCGGCAGCAAGGAATCGCAACCGTCTCACAAAGAGGCACAGGTTTCGGCACCGGAGTCATTGGCTAGAAATAAAATATATGTTTTCTAAAGTCTAGTCTAGAAATAATATTGAAAAATAAACATTTTGTCACAGTGCCAAGTATCATAATAATTGTGAAGTCAAAGTGGAATAATTTGACTAAAATCAGAATTCAAGGTTTTTTGTATGACAGATGCGCATGGAGGACATAAATAGATCGTGGGACTGATACGAATGCTGGAATTATGTACCTTATCACATGGAGGGCAGGGTGGCAGGCATGGTAGGACCGGACACGGCGGGCAGGGGGCCGGGCACGGGCGGACCGGGGCCGGGCAAGGCGAGCACCCGCCTCCCGGGCACACTGAACAGGGCCTGAGGTCGTTGCAGGAGGCGACACAAGGCTTCGTGGAGTAGGGGTAGCAGGCCCCACACGGCTGCCCACTGCATACGCAAGGATCGAAACTGTAGAAAGGAGCACTCATTTTAATTTTACGCTTTTTATGTATTACAAAATAATTTAAAATTTCATAAAAAATATGTCATGACAAGTACAATTTTTTTGTATGAGATATTTTATGTTAATGCTTGCTGATATTTATTTTGTTTCTATTTTTTTTTCAGCGAAACCTGTTTCAGCTGTTTCACAACTAGGGGAAGTTTCAATACAAAGAGTTCCAAGCTACTAGATTACAGCGAATTAAGGGTAGTTCTTCAGGGACAAATTTTTCGATTTCTGTGGGTATATTTCTGTAACCAATTATTATCAAAACGGCATGTAATTTTTTTTTGTACAGTTTAGCTTTATCCCTTACTGGGACAAATGATGTTTTTTAAATAATTGATGGCTAGGTACAAAATAAAAATATTTGAAGTTCGTTCTTCTGATTCACATAACGCGTCCGTTTGCCATTTTCCGGAACAAAATGGTCGATGTTGCATTTTCCCTTTGATACATCAATATAAATTATAATTATATCGAAAGGAAATGAATTGTCCTCTTACAAAAAAAATGTGTATTAGTTATAACTACGTCAGTCTATTTATAAATAAGTAAATAAGAAGTGTGAGAGTATAATACTGATTAATGTGGCGTAAGCTGCGCTTGACCGTACTTGGTCGGGTAATGCTAATGAGAGTCTGGCTTCCCGCGCGGGGGGAAGCCAATCATGCAACGGACGACCTAGAAGGTGGACGTGCGGCTGGTTGGCTTAGATCCCGGTGTTACGAAGGAAAACATCTGATTCATCTGTGTTTGGTTCAGGTGGCAGTCTGATTACAATGCCTACTTTATAAAATTTATTATATTGTTTTAAAACTTCAATCTGTGTTTCGTGTGATGCTTTGGGTTATAGATTCGTGTAGAAAAATTAAAATAATGAAGTCTGTATGTGTGATGAGCAGTGATCGGAAAAAGGTGAGCTAAAATACCTAAAGTTCGAAAAAGAACAGAGAGAAAGTGGAGACGCCTTACGACAAAATATTTTTTTGGGACTAATGTCGGGGGTTTCAACACATTTCTTAATTACAACTAAAATGAAATTAGTTTTATAACACTAATTTGACCAGTAATTTCACGTGTAAACGTTCAGTTTTACAATGCATGCATTACTTTTGTGACACTGGAGTAGTTTCGTGCTATGCGCATATTTTCATGCAACTAATATAACTAACACGACAGCACCTGCGCAGAGTGGACATCTGGTATCTTCATCTGGCAATTCAGAGATTAACTGTGTTGCACCCAGATGCTTTTTTCAACCCGTCCTCGAATCGACCAACGTCTTTTCTTCCGAGATAACCTTTTTTTAGGGTTCCGTAGCCAAATGGCAAAAACGGAATCCTTATGGATTTGTCATGTCTGTCTGTCCGTCCGTATGTTACAGCCACTTTTTTCCGAAACTATAAGAACTATACTGTTGAAACTTGGTATGTAGATGTATTCTGTGAACCGCATTAAAGTTTTCATAAAAAAATAGAAAAAAACAATAAATTATGGGGGTTCCCCATACTTAGAACTGAAACTCAATTTTTTTTTTTCATCAAACCCATACTTGTGAGGTATATATGGATAGGTCTTCAAAAATGATATTGAGGTTTCTAATATAATTTTTTTCTAAACTGAATAGTTAGCGCGAGAGACACTTTCAAAGTGGTAAAATGTGTGTCCCCCCCCCCTGCAACTTCTAAAATAAGAGAATGATAAAACTAAAAAAAATATATGATGTACATTATCATGTAAACTTCCACCAAAAATTGGTTTGAACGAGATCTAGTAAGTAGCTCGCCGGTGAAAATTTAAAAACATATGATGGTACGGAACCCTCGGTGCGCGAGTCCGACTCGCTCTTGCCCGGTTTTTTATTTTATCATTTCTACAACGACGTTTTGCATCTTATAATACAGCTTTGATTTTGACAGGGTCATTATCTCCGCGATACTGATAATTTCACGACAATGTAATTTAAACGAAAGAAGTTTCACATGTGCCAAAATTAGTTTCACGAAACTAGTTTTATCATGCATGACACTTGTTTCGTAATGTAAATCCGGCTTTACAGAGCTGAAAGTGAAATTAAATTTTGGCCATATGGATCAGTCAAATAATCAAATTTCGAAGAACTACCCTTAAAATAAATTACCAAGATTCTATGGCTAAATTGTACTTCTTTGAGAATCACAAAGTAAAGTTAGAATATAACTACCTATATAACTTGACCAAAACTGAATTTCATCGTTCTTAGTTGGAAAATTCAGCAGAAGTCAATCGGAGAGCCAGGAACTAGCAAACTGCTTAAAAAAAGCTATGTGTGTTAACGATCCACAGTGCATGATAGCAAATGATTATAATTATTAAATAATTTATGCCAACGGATCTGCATTGGCATGCAAAAATTCAATAACCGCGCCATAGTTGGCCCATAATAAGCGATAATGGCGCCAGTTTCCGTAATCTTTGTCTGCCACTGTATCTGGCTGGCATCTTCTCGTACTTCTTGACATAAAAAAGTATTTAGACATATCAAAATTATAGTCACTACAGAAAAGTCAGCAAAGTCTAAAAAATTCATTAAAAGTGGAAAATAACACAAAAAAGAGAAAATTTATAAGTGATAAAATTAATTAAAACATTTGAAGATGTGCGCATGTACTTTTTGCCCCACCTGTCCAGCAATATTGCCTTGTGGTACAGGGCCTTGCACGTACTCATGTCCACCGCCATGCCCGTGCTGTCAGCCATGCTGCCCGCCGCCGGTGCCTTGCACGCCGTGTCCTCCGTGTAGATGTTGCCCAGTGTTCCGGCAATGCCCGGCGCCCGTGATCCCCGACCTCGTGCCGCCCATAGTGCCCATGTTGCCACCTTGCAAACCTCGCAGGTGTCCGCGTCCAGAACCTTGTCCACCTCCCCCACCTCCACCAGTTTGCTGCCCACCTGTGCTGCCATGCTGCCCACCACCGCCATGTTGTGACCCGCCACCGGTGAAATTCTTTTCATAATATTATCGAAATAAATATAATTTTATTTGTAGCATAGTTTAGTTTACTGGATAGCAGAATTTGACATAATTGTTTATATTTACTTACAGGTCTGTCGGTGCCCAGAACCAACACCATGTTATCAGCCGGTACTGCCGTGCTGTAACCCGCAGTGTCCCGCTCCTATCATACCTAAACAGCGTCCTATCTGCCCCCGGGCTCCTCCTTGCCCCTACCCATGCCTGCCTGTGTGCCGCAGCTGTTGCCCACATTGTGAACTTGACCCGGTGACACGACGAAGGCCATTAATAGTACATGACAGCCTGTTCCATTGTAGAAAGACTGGATTGCCTGGCGAGTGTTTCACAAGAACCGCCCCTAACGTGCGGTACCATGTTGAAAACTATGTGAGACAGGTAAGGATGTAGCTTCTATAGCTGATTCTCATGAAGCGCCTGAACTACTAAGTAACAAAATATACTAATTTTGCCTTTTGTTATATTTCAGGGTCCTCAATCTGGTTGTTGGCATCCAGTCCCAGTTCCTCTAATTTAGCAAAGGTTTACTTTTTATGTGCAGTGTAGTCTGTGCCTTGTTGAACGGTAATGTGACCGAATTTTACAAGTAACGTTGGTGATGGTTTTGTATAAATATAAACTATTATAATAATATAATAGTTGTTTATTGAAATATGGCTTGTATTTTATTCTATTACAAAAAAAACCTATTACTATTTTTTAAATTAAATTGTTAAGGGTGTTGGTGCTTTTGATCCTTAGAATTTGATTAGCAAAATAAGTAGGAAATTCGTCATCAAATTGCAATCTTTGATACCTGCTTAAATTACCTATTATTTTGATGGAGTGCTTTTGTAATGTTCAACAAAAACAAAATAAAACAAATCTAGGAGGCTTTGATCTCACCTTGTTTGTTTTTGAAATCTAGGGGGCTTCTAAAATCGATCTAATCTCCTAGGCTAAAAATCAAGCAGGTATTATTACTAATAGGTATTACTGATACAGGCTCATAGGTACCTAATAGGATTCGAGGTTCGATGCCCTGCTCACCCTCTCCATGCTTACTGAGGTTCAACACTAATTTAAAGACACAAATCAGGGAACAGACTTACATGGTACAGATCGAATGAATGAAAGTCTGAAACTGTATCCTAAATGAATTTATTTTGCTCACATCACTATTATCACTACAAAGTTTTTCAGTTTTCTTCACTTAACGTTACATGATCTGCGTGTTGCAACTGTAGATGTTGATGCAAGGGTTGACTGCGTAACATCTCGGCTGCGGCGGGCACTTGGTCTCGCACACCATCGGAGCACTGGGTCCACAGTACGTAGGACAAGGAGGACTACACTGAATCGGCGGACAGGCCGGAGGACAGCAGCTAGGAGGCTGATAAACAGGCATTGTGTTTTTTTTAAATGAACTTGAAAATTTTGTTCAAAGATGGGTCGGTCAACCAAATGAAAACTGGGAATAGAATGCGCTCCTATTTATAAACATCAACAAACCTACGAGATTTTTGGGAGAGTTATAGATTTTGCAGAGAAATCTAGTCAGCTGAGGGATTGACTCAATGACGACGCACCAAAGAAATAATGTCTGTAAGGATTGAGGAGCCACATCAGATTTTAAAAATCTGATCTCACCATTATTTAGCAGCAATGTAGCTTATTTTGCAGCACGAATTCTACATTTAGCAGCAAAATATATCACTAGTTATTTTAATGCTTTGCTCTTAATCTAAACGTCTGAATTGAGGAGCCACCTGGAACTCGCTAAGTTATAGATGAATATTTATGAAAATTGTGTATCATTTAGTAGCAATTTTGTATATTACCGTCTAAAAATTTAGCTTCTGTAGCGCTAAAATGAAAGAAAATACAATACTTTTAATATGGCTCCTCAATCTAAACTCAAGAGGTGAATTTCTATTGGATGTGAGCAATCAATTAATATATTCGACATATTGATTATTTAGCAGGTGTTGTGTTTGTTTTTGCAGTATAGGAGTAAAATAGTAAAACAGAGTAAATTTTGTACATGAACGCATTTTCTTTGGCTCCTCAATCCTGACGTTCTAATTATATATGTTTGACTGTAGCCACCTGAGATCTCAACGGAATCTAAAGCCAGAGATACAAATATTTAGCAGAAATGTCTGCTAAATATATCTGCACAGTTCAGCAATGTATATATTTTGGATTCTGAAAAAACAATACTTAACTATTTTCTTGTAAATTCAGTGTGTAGATCTAAATGATACAAAATTTTCATAAATATTCATCTATTACTTAACGAGTTCCAAGTGGCTCCTCAATTCAGACGTTTAGATTGAGGAGCCACTTTTGCATTAAAATAACTAGTGATATATTTTGCTGCTAAATCTAGAATAAATTCGTGCTGCAAAATAAGCTACATTGCTGCTAAATAATGGTGAGATCAGATTTAAAAAATCTGATGTAGCTCCTAAATCCTTACGGACATAAGAAGACTCGTAGTCACACCAGATTATCACGTTTCCTGCTGGAGTAACCATAGATAAAAAATACTAAATGTACGGAGTAACGTTTTTCCAGCAGGAAAATTCTAAACGAATGATCGGGAGAGAAATATTGTGAATGAGCAAAGAGCTCATATTAATTGTGCAAAAATTTGTTCCAAATTACATTCCGAGCACGGCAGCAATGCTGCGCGACATTGCTGCGTCAATCTCATATAACCTATAGAGAATATATGGGGACCTGTAGTGCTGCTTCGTGCTGCCGAGATCGGAATCATACCTTATCACCGATTTTGACAGTGATGCAAACTCGGACTTAACTGTGAAAGGACTGTACTGCTGAGAGACTGCTAACGATGATGTCGGCGACGGCTCCTTGGGCACTCGTTAAAACAAAGGGCACCAAATAAAACCAAAACTATAATAATGAACAATTTTTATTGACACTTTTACGTAATACAACCAGATTCAATAACCACATGACGGTACAGAACTTTCACCGGACTAATGGACTTTTCCAAGTTAAAATGTTTTCTCAGCATCATGATTTTAATGATAGCCGATTTCTATGACTGCTTTGTCGAATGCTGCAACAGGCATTGGCGGTTGGCCAACTGCTAACACGGCATCTGTAAAAAAAAAAACATTGTCAGTTTTTAATGTCGCAGTGCAGGACAAAGCCCCCCACTCTTCCTCTTCCACAAACATACGAAAATACTATTTAGTTGACGCCATCGATTGCTCGCTCATTTGAAAGTAAGTCTAGAAGATGGCAATAAAATACCCGACCGTCCTCCGTTAAAAAACTCATGACTCGGCTCTTACAAACTTCCCATGTTTTCCGAAAGGGTTTGAATAATAGATAAATGGAAGATATTTTTCACATTTCTATGGTTTGAATATTTGTCAGATTTTTTTTATCAGGTTTATTTTTTGACAAATTATTTCGGACTGAAGATTGAACAATATTGAATTAAAGTTATACGACATAAGGAGTGCGCTCACTGCTAAGGCGAGTCCGCGACGAGGCGCGAGTTTCTATTTCTATATTTATAGTCAAGTTGTTATCATAAAGAAAAGGGTTTCAACGAACAATTTCAATGAACAATATCGTCACGTATTTTTAATAATCACGTTTTAAGCCGATATCAGACGCTTCACTAATATAAAGGTTTTTTTTTTTGCGGATGGGAAATCATCAAATGTTCCTTCCTTAGCCCTTTATGTTCCGGGCCAGTGGTAACCCTTTCGGACAATCCCGCTGACCCGGCAGGCTTCGGCCCTATGGGGCCCCTCCTCGATGCTGACATCTCTTTGAGGCGCGCGTGGAACACGTACGCGCCGTCCGGCACGGGCCTGGTCCTGATCGGACGGTGAGCTACCCATTACTCTCCGCCCGCAGGCCCGCGCCTACTGTGGCCGGGAGTCATCGCGCGGCTCCAGACGCCCGGAGCGTCTCCCGCGGCGGCTGGCTGGCTGGCTCTCTAGCCACTCCTCAAAGAGGGGTCTTATCGCCGCTAACGCGGCGTGGCCTGCGCTGGGTTGCAACAGTCGTTCCTTCCATGTCGCCATGAGATCGCGCCGGAGCTCAGTCCGCTCCGCAGCGATTTGCCGCGGAAGCAGAACTTCTCCCCGGCGTAGTGCGTAGTGCGTAAGGTTCATTTTCGTTTAATTCCACGTTCACACGACACCGACAAAATTATTTATGAATGAACGTTCATCAGCTCCTGTCATTACATTTTTCGATCATTTGGTAGGCAAGACAAAGATAGTGCCGAATTAAATTTTTAACTTTGGTAAAAAGCGCGTTTAGCCGCCCGTGCCCCCGCGGTTAACCGCTAGTGCGTAGGAGCGCTTACTAGTTCAGAGTGCTCAGATGTTTCACTTCGAGAAAGGTGCCGAATGAACAAAATGTGACGCGTTTGATATCGACTTTGCAGCGCGCCTCAACGCCGACTCTACGTTTTAAGTGTGTGAGCGATACCCCTTGTAAGTGATCGCGAGCGCGGTGGCGCGTCACTGGATATGTGCTACTTGACTGTAAACTGTGACGAGGGAGCTTCCTCCGCAGCAGGGTTTGCAAGGACCGCAGCAGGGACCTCGGCAACCGCCACATCCGCCCCTGAAACAAGATAACAGAAGCTTTTGTTCATTCACGACGCGGATACGTAGGAGGGCAAGGGAAGCAGTTGCCCCCCCTGGAATTCGACCAAACCAAGTCCCAAAACTCTAAATTTGACAAACAGTTTTATAATTTCGTTGACAAGTCTTTGTAATCCTCGAAAGAGGGGGCACATTCTTGCGCTTAGGAAAAATGGGTGCCGAAGGTTTTTTTTAAAAGGCTTTCAAGGCTTGGGTCATCCCTCCCTTCTTCAGAGAAACATTATTTTGCCCTGAGCGAAAACCTAGACCCGCGGCTGTGTTCACTACCAATTTGGCCTACAATCACTTAAAACCGTAGATCGTGACATGGAAAACTAGGTTTAAAAACTTTAGGGTGAAGCACTTTAGGCAGCCTGGAATACTGTGGGAGAAAAATCACAAGTTCGGCAGGCTGTTGCAATAAAATGGTTTACTCGAAATTGATGGACAAAGTTAACGTCGGGTCGTAGGTATATAATATAAATAAATAAAACTCACTGAATTGCGGACATAACCGATTGCAATTGACCAATAACACCCATTCGGTTACACATTTTTGTAGGTTTTGTTATTTAATTTACAGAATCTCAGAAATTTTGATCACCCAAAAGTATGATTGATAAAATTTAATACAAATTACAAACTGACAATGTGACACTTGAAAATGGAACTGTCACTTTTCTAGGAAGGCTGCTTCCTAGAAAAGTGACAGTTCCATTTTCAAGATTAGGCAGGAAATGTTTTTTTTTCTAATGTGCCTGTATTATTTCACTAACGACTGCCTCTTTGGTTTAGTAATCCAGACGCGACTGCTGAGTGCCTGGGTTCGAACCCTAGGACGTGCAACGTGTTTGATTTTATTTTATGATCATTTCGGAGAAGCAGGTCAGAATTTAGAGTCTATTTCAATATTCGTTCCCATGGGCGAAATGAACCTGGGTCAACTTCTCGTTGGGGACTACAACAGACGATGTATTCGTTTTTAACCGACTTCAAAAAGGAGGAGGTTATGCATGCGATGGCATTTTTTTATTAATATACTAGCTGTGCCCGCGACTTCGTTCGCGTGGATGTCGGAACACAATAATGTGTCGCTTAGGAAAGGTGTAAAAGGAAAATCTTCCGATCTTGTCTGGTAACGCTTTCCTTGCCTGGGGTTCTCAACCATAGCCCTTTCGACTGCACAGCAGTCACTGCGTCTTCAGGGTTCATAATGACAATGCGACGAAGTGTCACTTTGATTTTTGAGGATAAATAAAAATGAAAGCGCCTGCTCGAGGCTGATTGTCTGACCAAATAGCCATATTATGTCCATTTACCATAAGATACCTTGAGGGTCGATATGGTGCATTTCCGACGTTTGGCCCCCAAACTGGAACGTGTCGGGGCCGCCATGGGATCTGGAGGCGATAGTCCTCGCGCGCCTGTATGAGTGGCGCGCGGAAGCACTACGCCGGGGGGAAGATCCGCTTCCGCGGCAAATCGGTGCGGAGCGGACAGATCTCCGGGCGATCTCATGGCGGCATGGAAAGAGCGACTGTCGCTACCCAGCGCAGGGCACGCCGCGATAGCGGCGATAAGACCCCTCTTTAAGGAGTGGCTAGAGAGGCGCCACGGCGCCCTCACCTACCGCCTGACGCAGGTCCTCACCGGACACGGAAGTTTCGGGAGGTTCCTGCACATCATCAGGCGGGAGGAAACGCCCGGGTGTCACCATTGCTAGGATCGCTCAGAGGACACGGTGGAGCACACGGTGGAGGTCTGCCCCGCTTGTGCGGAGCACCGCCGTGTCCTCGTAGAGGCGATTGGCAGCGGCGGCGACCTCTCGCGTCCGGCCCTGGTGCAAGCCATGGTCCGGGGCGAGAGGGAGTGGGAGGCAGTCACCTCCTTCTGCGAAGCAGTCATGCTAGCAAAGGAGGTGGCGGGATGGCTCATGGAGAGAGCCTCCCGTCCCAGCCACCGTGGGAGACGCTCCGGGTGTCGGGAGCCGCGTGACGACTCCCGGCCACCGTAGGCGCGGGCCTGCGGGCGGAGAGTAATGGGTAGCTGGGTTTTAGTCAGTAAGAGTCTGACACTCCCTTCCGCTCCACCCAGAGCGGGAGGGGTCATTTGATGATTTCCCATCCGAAAAAAAAAAGGGTCGATATGGTTTTAACCAAGACAATGGCTAAAAATTTAGTTATTGTCTCGAAAACATAATTTACAATACCTTTTTACGACATGGCAGTGCTACTTGTATTGGGTGTGCACCTTGACGTATCGCTGCCGGCCGTAGTCGAGTCGACGGCAGCGAAGAGTCCTGGGACGCGGTGGTTTCCTTCTGCGAAACGGTCGTCTCGCAGAAGGAGGCTGTGGAAAGGGAGAGGGAGATCTCATCCACTCACCCGGCCCGCAGTAGGCGCATCGGGCGTCGGCGGAGGGCGTACAACGCCCTCTTCCAGCCCCCCTAAACGGGTCCAGGGGCGACGAATTCGGGGACGTCTGTCACCGCCAACACATCAGGACTTGAGCTGGCGGCGCGTAGTGTTCCACGCGCGCCCCTCTTTGACGTCACCAGTCGGGGGTTGCGGAAGGATCGTACGGTCCCGCAACCCCCGGCGTAGGTGTGAGACGGAACACTGGGGTGATTTTTAGTCAGTAAGAGCCTGACAGACCTCGCCGCCCGCCCCAGGGCGGCGAACATCCATGAAGATTTTCCACCCCGGAAACAAAAAAAAAGGGTGTGCATCTGCCGAACCTATACTCAATAAATCAACAGCCCGTCTGGAGGTGTGCGTTGATGCATTATCATGGTAAAGAAATTTTAAAAAATTCGAGAAAAAAGGCAAAAACTATGAAAGTATGATATGATCTTAAAACCTTATGTCACTAAGAAATGCTTCTCTGTTAACAATGTTAGAAAGGTTGCTTGCCCCTCGAAAGAGCTCTTAAATAAAGTTGCCCGTGTGTGTGTTTGTTTCGGCCTTTCTTCTCAGAGTAGTCAGATAGGAAACGCCGACTTCATCTAGTTTAAAAAAAAAACATGATTGACGTGTAAAAGTGTTTGTACAAACCTACTTACAAAAATAAAATCATTTATCATTTATCATTGCAATCTTTATCACTCAGAACACCACATCACATAATATTATCTTACATTATCCTCACTTTTTATTTGAAATTCTTTTAGCGCCACCAACATTATGTAATCATTATCATTACTTTTTCAAATAACACAGGCAGAAGTGACTGTGATAGTCATCTTATAGGTAAGCCTGCATGACGTGATTATTCACATAATAATGTTATAAACACAATAATTATGTTTTCGTTAGTACTATAAAGCGCCAATAGATGTCATTACGTGTATCCAACTTACGTAATGAAAGTTGTTGTAGAATACATTAAATTGATTATATCTTTTGATACAGTGAAGCGATTGCGATGAAACCAAAACTAACTACTACTCCGAGTTCTACACTATATTTGAGTATAAAAATTTACCATATTGGTTTGGTACTTTTTACGTTGAACGTGTTCAAATCAAATTTTGTCACATCCAAACAGACAAACAGACAAACCGACAAACCGACAAACAGACAAAAATTCTAAAAATTGATGAAATGGCATCTGTTGGTTATCCTATAACACCCCAACTATTTTTTTTTTTAATATTTTCATTGTACAGAAACGCCTCGTCTACAGATTTATTATATGTATAGATATTATCTATTATATTTTGTAGGTACCTACACTTGATGTACACCGATTTACGTGATTCCCTAAATTCCCCTAATTTTATTAATTCCCTAAATTTTATTAATTTAACTTGAGCAGTTTTTGAGTTATAGCTTCAATAATAGATACCAGCGAATTTAATCTACTTTTTGTATGTTGATGATATTATATCTCCCTGTCACTGTTATTTACATAGCAAGTAGTGATTTATACATTTGTGTCCCGAGGTAGGTACTTAGTTATATCTTGCATTTGGTGAAATGTGAAGTACTTACAAAATAAAAAAATACCTACTTTAATTTCGGAAGTCGTTGTTTTTGATTTTGTATTATCGTTTTTTGTCACCGACTTCCGAAATTAAAGATAATTTTCACTTTTAGTGATGAAACAAAAAAATGGTAAGTATCTATTTACACCTACAGATGAAGGAGTTAATAATTTCTATAAAATATGTGAATCTTATTGACCAAGTACGAAAAATCGCCAATGTTTTTTTTAAATTTATATTTTGTTTACCTCTAATGAACCGTACGCAAAATACGCGCTTGGTGTGGAGTTGCGGAAACCAGCCCGTATTACCTATTACCTCTAATGAAACTAAAATTAAATAATATACCTGGATTTATCTACAGCAACAATTGTTATACGAGGGAGCGCACGTCGGATAGTGTGGTTTAACCTGGAAATAAGAAAAAATATAATTATACAATGTGTAACTGAAGTAATGCGCATTATGAAATTAGTTTGTTCAGAATCGTTTTCTGTCATTTGTAATAATGGTATTTTTTTATCCTAAAAAGAATTAAAACTACGTAAATTAAATACCTACAGTCACAATAGGCTATTTGACAATGTAAAAAATAAGGTCATGATTATTGACACTCGTATAGATTATCGCTTTTAAAATCGATTTGCATTAATTTTACTACAAAACAATGTATTATTTATTAAAAAAATCCCGAAAAAACTTCATCTTTTTAAATCTGGCGCCACGTAATCGAAAACGGTCTGGATTGGCTGAACTTATGATGACGTCATGGTATAGTCAATTACTGTCTATCGTTGACAGAACAGATGACTTTTGTCTAGTATCTCGACCGTTTCAACGTTTGTTTACGTGTAACAATATGGCGTCGTGACGTCACAATACGTGACGACGCCATATTGTTAAAGATAGCGTTTTGACGGCTTATTTAAACAGTACATTTTTATTTACTATTTTCTAAAAGAAATACATTATGCAATTTGAAGTAATAGGTTTTTGTGGGCTCGTTAGACACCATTAAATAATCTGAGATGTTTATCAGAAACCAGTCAAATAGCCTATTCCGCTGTACTGTCAAAAAAAATGGACGGATGGATGGATAGCGCAGCTTCTTAATGTGTGCATAGATTTGTAATAACAATTTAATAACAATGTTTTATACATAATAGTAAGCAATCAGTGTATGTAATCAGTGTATGTAATGTAAATGTGATTATAACATAACTAGCTTCTGCCTACGACTTGCGTCCGCGTGAAATGGGGGAGGGAGTGCCTCCCCCATTCACCTTTCTCCTGGGTGGAATTTCGGAAAACCCTTTCTTAGTGGATACCTACTCTTCACAAAGAACACACCCTCCAAATTTCATGTCTCTAGGACCAGCGGCTTAGGCTGTGCGTTGATATATCAGTCAGTCAGGACTTTGAATTTTATAAATTAAAAAAGATATTCTAATTATGGTATTCGGTGGTGTGCGTCAATTCCGGGGCATGTTGTAGTTAAGTATAACAAACGAATTGTAAATACATATTTGTTACGACCGCGAATCATATTTTAATCAACGTACCTACAACTTAATACTGACCAGCAAATTGCAAAAAACGTAAGAAAATTTGAATTTCGCGGGCTACCTTAGCGCTTTCCCCTTAATTGCGTAACGCACTATCAATCACAATCTTAATCATTTTGAAGGATATTGCTAATCCAATGCTTCATATTTTCGAAAAAAATGTCTGCCCAACAACGTAAATAACGCAATGAATTTTGTTGGGCTGTCAACGTGAAAGCCATTCCTATAGATGTGTTACAGTATTAGGTACCCCGCAGGACAGCAACCAGTCATCTATTGACCACCGGGTATACACGACGCCGCCGATCCGGTAGATGGAGCGTGAGAGAGTCGATGTGAAGTCACTAGGTAGGTACAGACGCCAGCACATCAAGCTACTACAATCTGTCGTATTAGATTTTCAACTTTCGCTATAGCATTTTTAGGTTCAAAGTTGATTGGGAAAATTTGACAGTTTCGGGTAGCTTGATGTTTGTGTTTGTCTGTACGTAATACCTATTTTTATCTAAGCTTTACAAAAACAGAGTGAAAGCAAATTAGGACGCCTGATTAAAATCCACACGCAAAGTTATTTGATTCATCGACCAATCTTTTTATTTTACTTATTTTTATTTATACGATGTACTGTATAGCTGCACAGATCGATCGATCAGGTTAAGCTACGCTTGCCACCGTCGTTCCGTGGATGGTTGATCATCTTTACATACCGTAAGCAGTAAAGCACGTTAAGCCGTTGGTCCCGGCTTTCATTCTTAGATTTTTGACAGTCGTTACGGGTCGTTAGAAGCCCGATAGTCTGACAACCACCCAAGGAAGACAGTCGTATTACCCAGGAACTGGGTTGTGGAGGTCAGATAGGCAGTCGCTCCATGTAAAATACTGGTATTCAGCTACATCCGGTTAGAAGAAGCCCACCCCAAAATAGTTGGGAAAAGAGATGATGATGATAATAGACTGTATAAGTGTATACATACCGGCCGTTCGTAGTTGATGAGTTGATACCGGACTTTCTTGTCCTGGTTGTTGAGCACCATGCCCGGCCAACTAGTTGGTCTGTAGTCAAAGGTACTGTCGTGCACGATGAGAGGCCGGCGAACCGTCCAGTTGTCCATTCCACATGGCAGACATGCTGGGCCCTGGGAGAAGAATAAATTATATTAATATTACCAGCCTATTATTAATTCACTGCAGGGCAAACTCCTGTTCGAAAGCATTGATCACCACGCTTCGTTTTCTCAAGACGGGTTGGCATTTCAGACTTCTATTAGTTAACTATAAGTCTAGGTTTCCTCACGATAAAATCATGGGAGACGAATGCTTGTGCAATCGTAGGTGATAGGAACTCTAATAGGATTTTAATTGGGATAGATCATAATCAGGGCAGTTTTTTTTTTTAATATCGCCGTGGCCTGGCCCTCGAAACACACACTACCAACTAGATGCAGTTGGCCAAAAATAAGATTGTGTTGCGCATCTGGAAGGGCTCACCAAGTCATAGGCCTGTTCAAATATAACTAGTTAAAGCGCTTTTTTTAATTACAGACGACTTAACTTGCTAATTTTGTCGACAATAAGGCGGATCACACACTACGACGCACCACGTAACTAGGCGCAGATAACGCGCCCCCGCGCGTGATTTTATATACAAATTCGATAAAAACGCGCTTCCGCGCCCCGCTGCGTAATGCGGTGGAGTGTGCGAATCGCCTAAACAGACACAGAGTGCATAGCATAGTAGCAGCTGCAGCGTTATTTATTTAAGGTGAATGGGTAGTTGCGACCGCGAAATTAAAATTTTCTTACGTTTTTTGCAATTTGCAGGTCAGTGTCAGGTTGTATCTTAATCAAAATATGATTCGCGACAATAACAGGTACCTACCTACATATTTAGAGAATTATAAAATCATTAGAATCATTAATACATCTATCTAAGTTAGATTTCTACCATTAACACTTTTCCATAAGAGATTGGTGGTTGGTGGTAGAGATTGGTGGTTGGTTGTAGAAATCTAACTTAGAAAGATATATTGCCATGTATATCAAGATACTCTGAAATGCAAAATATTTATTTCGTTCGGGCGCAGCTATTGAACCATACCTTCTTTGTAATCGCGAAAAAAGCTCAAAAGAAGGATGGCTCTGAGCTACCAAACCCATCAGGTACTTGGTCTACCTATATCTATAGATAGAGCTTTTCACATGCGAACAAGTCGCGCGAACAGTCGCACGATCTATCGCGGCACAACTTACAACAAAAACTCGTCGTCATTATTTTGAGAGTTGCTGAGTGAGGAGTCGCAGCGTGAGAAGTCGCTGCTGTATGCAGAATCATGCGCTACCTGATAATGTAAAAGTACATAATTTTTTAACTTACACTGATAGGGATGCAGGGAATATAAGTAGGGGGCTCCTTGTAACTTGGTAAGCGTTGAATTGGGCTGCACATTGTTTTGCTTGTTATTTAAATACTTTTATAATAATTTGTAGTTAAAAATATTTCTTTGGATTTTCTGAATTTTCTCACTGGTATTTTCCTATTTTCACATCGAATTTATTTATTTTGTGACAATTGTTTGAAAGATGTCATGTAAAATTTTCTATAAAAAAATAATTAGTACCGTACTGGCAGTAATAGTATAATGGTCTCGGCACACAGCGGGCGCGGCGCGGAGGGATGGGACGGCGACGCGACGCTGAGCAGTATTGTAATGTACTAGATATACCTATACGTACTGTCTATGCACACAGCGAGCGCGGCGCGGCGGGACGGGACGGCGACGCGACGTTGAGCAGAATTGTAATGTACTAGATATTACGGACGACGCCACACAGAGCCGTCCCGCTCGACGCGACGATAACCGTTGCGCCACGCCGCCGCCGCGCCGAGCGGGAATACAAGTCAGAAGCGGCGGCGCCGGCGGGGCAGGGCGTGGCGGGATGAACTTCGCCACGATGGTTTACGTATGTGGTAGTCACACTGCCGGCGGAGCGTGAACACGTCGCGTCGGACAGGACGGAGTGTGAATGTGATTTTGTATTGTTTTACAAAAATGGATGTCGAAAAACTAATCGAATGTGTTCGTGCTCACGTATGTTTGTACCATTTGGTCCATAGGCAGTATAAAAACACTGTTCTTAAAAATGAACTTTGGGAATCTATAGGAAGAGAGTTTAATCAAAGCGGTAAATTACAGTTTTTGATGAATGAATCGCGTCGCGACACGGTCGGCGTGAATGGGCGCGTCGGGACGGGACGTGATCGCACCCGCAATGTGACCGATGCCGCCGCGCCAGCGCAGCGTCGCCGCCCCGCCACGCCGCGCCCCGCCACGCCGCGCCCCGCCACGCCACGCCGGCTGTGTGCAGAGACCTTTACAATTACGAGCAGTTTAGAGCCCGAACACACGATACCACAACCACACCACAACTACAACCACATCAAAACGACAACAAGTGGACGGGCGCTACCAACCACATCAAAGCCGGACATATCGCAAACAGGACGGTCTGTCTGTCTGCTAGCTAACACTAGCCACGACGTAACCACATCGCAACTATTAGCGACAACGCAACTGCAAGAAGTCGCAGCGACACTATGACATCTGACAAGCGTCCATCAGTCGACTGATTGACTGACTGACGTCAAATATATTGATTTTTGTCTTCAATCATGCAGTCACTAAGTTATGACTGAGCGTGTAATGGCTTGTTGTCACTCACGCATCAGTCACTCGTCAGTCAGTCGTGATTTGAATAGCAAAGGAAGATTTTTCGTCTTCGTTTTGCTGGCACGACAGTTATTTAAATTTTGTTGGCCCCATAGTTTGCCAGTCCCACGGCGTTATCGGTGGCAGCACAGAGAAGAAGCTTTATTAAAACTGCAAGAAGTATACCAACCAACCGTAGATTATGTCAGCACGTCAACACGTTTCCTAAGGCTGGCCGCATACGCTCGGTTTCCTGATTCGGTTTCCGGATCAGGAATTCAGATTCGGAAACCTGAATGCTTCATTTACATACAAAATGTTCAACAAGGCGCACACGTCCTTAGTATTTCCAAACGGAAAAAACCCCACGTTCGTTTCGGAATTCGAAAAAACGGATGTTTGCGCTAGGCACACGGAATTCCGAATCTGAATTCCTGATCCGGAAACCGAATCAGGAAACCGAGCGTATGCGCCCAGCCTTAAAGATATTGCAAGGACACACGCAACGCATGCTTTAACTTTATTAATATCCATGTTCTACAGCCGGATTTTGGACTCTGACTGAAGATGTTCGTGACTGATCGTCTAGGCATCGCTTCAGTCTTGCTTCATTCCGTGATAATAGATTAATCAAATGCTGTCAGTCAAAACGACATAGTTATGTTTTCTATTTCAAGAACGACTTTTCGGTGCTTGTAAGCATTCCATTGTTCTGTAAAGTAGTTACTAATTTCATGTTTTTACTTCTCTCGCCAACTGCGCTCCACACACTGACCTCCATGATTGAGACAATATTCGAGTAAATAAATTGTCAAACGAATTGTACCAGGTACCTATTGTGTGGAATAGGCTTTACTAAGTTTTTAATACTGGCTGAAAACACATACCTATGTAATCTTTTTTAAAGCCTGGCGTTCTAAAACTCAAATTTAAAAACGACATCGACACTACTCTGTCAGAAATTAATCAGTTTTTACAAATCCACCGTGTAGTACACATCAATATAAAAATTAATAAAAAAAGTAGAAAATACGCGTAAAACATAAAAACAGTATCTTTTAAGAAAAACATTGAAAAATATTTTTAGGATAATAAAAACAAGTAAACTTTTCGCCATAACTGTTGGAATATAATAATATTATCACCGTCGGTGAAGCTTTGATACTACTATATTTTATTCTTTTGCAATAGACATTTCAAACTACTCATTAAAATGTAAGTTGGTGCTTGTATTATCATTACTCGTTTCAGGCGAGTGCTCGCCCTTGCGCACTTTTGTCCTGAAGCTCGGCACAGCTTTGAAGCTCCCATAAGGCCGGTCGCATGCGTCCGGCGTCCGGGCAGGGGTAAATAGTCTCTAAGCGCATACGTTCTTATATTTTCCGTTCGGAAACCCTGACGGAAAATATAAGAACGTTCCTGATCAGGAAACCGAATCAGGAAACCGGACGTATGCGACCGGCCTAAATCCTAATTTTGGTTCCTAGTCATTACATGCCTATGCAACACATGGGTTGTTCGCGGGGTTTCTGCAAGACTGCTTTTCCAACAACCTACAAGGCGACAGTTTTACTGTCAAAACTGGCGTAATCACCTCTATTTGGTGTTATTTTTCCAGGTGTGGCGGTTGTGGTGGATGCGGTGGCTGCTGCGGCGGCTGCTGCGGAGGGTGCTGTGGTGGCTGCGGGCCATGCTGCGGCGGGTGCTGTGGCGGTTGCTGTGGCGGTTGCTGCGGCGGGTGCTGCGGATGCGGTTGTCCCAAGATATGTATACATACGCGCTGCACGAAGATTTGTTAATGTGTTATTTTGAGATATTGCAAGGGCCGCCAGTAACGAGTTCTCCGGAAATGCTGAGATATGACGTCTACTCGCAGCATAGCTGGAGTACCGTATCCAGTAGCGTCCACCAGTGCTGTGACACATTGTGCTGTAATCAAGTGGAGTTTATTAAAAGTTTTGGGTTAATTTTATATGCTGTATTTTATTTCCTGCGAATGTGTATGTATAGATCGCGATGGCAAGAATTAAGCGATGTATACTGTATGCAACGGGCTTTCACAACTTGAAAGTATGCCTTTGTGATTGTTAAGATTGTGGCCTGGTATGCCTCGTGTGAGGACTTGCTTTGCTGTAGTGTGCCTGAGCCTGTGCCGCTGCCCTCGGAGGGGGGCTTTCACAACTTGAAATTATGCCTTTGTGATTGTTAAGATTGTGGGCTGGTATGCCTCGTGTGAGGACTTGCTTTGCTGTGGTGTGCCTGTGCCTGAGCCTGTGACGCTGCCCTCTGAGGGACGCTGTGAGGACTTGCTTTGCTGTGGTGTGCCTGTGCCTGAGCCTGTGACACTGCCCTCTGAAGAACGCTGCCCTCTGAGGGACGCTGCCGTCTGAGGGACGCTGCCCTCTGAGGGACGCTGCCCTCTGAGGGACGCTGCCCTCTGAGGGACGCTGCCCCTGAGGGACGCTGCCCCCTGAGACGCTGCCCTCTGATGGACGCTGCCCTCTGATGGACGCTGCCCTCTTGAGGGACGCTGCCCTCTGATGGACGCTGCCCTCTGAGGGACGCTGCCCTCTGAGGGACGCTGCCCTCTGAGGGACGCTGCCCTCTGAGAGACGCTGCCCTCTGAGGGACGCTGCCCTCTGAGGGACGCTGCCCTCTGAGGGACGCTGCCCTCTGAGGGACGCTGCCCTCTGAGGGACGCTGCCCTCTGAGGGACGCTGCCCTCTGAGGGACGCTGCCCTCCGAGGGACGCTGCCCTGCCCTCTGCCCTCTCTGGGAGGCGGGTTTTCCTGGGTGTATGCCACTATTTGGGTATACTGACCGTAGCGTTTCTGAGTAAAGCCGCAATTATATTTAGCCCACGCTGCGTGTCACAACGCCGTGGGTAAGCTATCGGTTACATACATTTAGTACTAGATTGATTACATTAGTCCCGTCCCGCGTGTCCAAAGACTACAATATGATGCTGTATAACGCGTGTCGCAGAGCCTACTGACGCCACGCAGACCGAGCGATTTCGATCGGCGCGGGGTCTGTGGTGGGGTTCGTCGGGTCTAGTCTATGGCTAAGTTCAGATGAACGCGCGACGACGCGCGGTTGGCTCGGCGCGCGGTTTAAGGGAGGGTTCACATCTGACGGAAAATACGTCGGGCGTAACTGCGATTGTTCCCTCGACGCACTAACGCATCATCGGTTGAGTGTGAACGGTCAAGTGTTTTTCTATACATTTGGTCTGTTCTGGCGTTACGCGACCGATAATACGCGACGTATTTTCCGTCAGATGTGAACCCTCCCTAAAATTGTAACAAATCAATGTTGTTGTGTACATGACCGCGCGTCACCGCGCGTGCCCCCGCGCACCGCGCGCAAGATGTTGACCCGCGCTCCACGCCATCTGAACAGGTGAATCGCGCGGCAGCGCGCGTCGTCGCGCGTTCATCTGAACTTAGCCTAATAACGCGTGGGTACGCGCAGACAGCCATAGACTGCAGACAGTCGAGTGGCGACGTAGAACAGTGGACGTGTATTAAAAATGTCAGACGAATTAGATGAAGTATTTATTAAGACCTCTTGAAGTATTTATTGGATGTACCCAATATCTCCTTTTCTTTCTTTCCTTTTTGAGTAGGCTTAACATGAGCAGGTATGCTACATTTTCTTCAAAATCCGTATCCGAGTCTGAAGAAAACATTGTAGACGTTTACTCCAAAGGCCACCACTGTACTGTACGAATTTTCGTGAGGCCGCGCGGCGACACGACACGCAAATGTAATAACCCGCCGTTGCGTCAGGCAGCGTGACGACACGCGGCGTGGGCTAAACATAATTGCGGCTTTATGCTGACCGCTCAGCGCTGACGGCTAATACGTTTCGCTGTCAGCGCCGACGATCAGCGTGCGGTCAGCGCGGACTCTAAAACTGAGTGACGCTGCCCTCTCTGAGGGACGCTGCCCTCTGAGGGACGCTGCCCTCTGAGAGACGCTGCCCTCTGAGGGACGCTGCCCTCTGAGGGACGTTGGCCTCGGAGGGTCGCTGCTCTGGCTTCTAATGAAAT
This sequence comes from Oligia latruncula, assembly GCA_948474745.1. Lineage (NCBI taxonomy): Eukaryota > Metazoa > Arthropoda > Insecta > Lepidoptera > Noctuidae > Oligia > Oligia latruncula. The sequence continues at coordinate 10,203,503 of OX419684.1, forward strand.
ATTCATAGATAGTGCTGCCATCTGTGTGGGTACAGAAACCATTTACCGACTCGTAGCACCATAATTTAGCACGCACGCGGTAGGTTGCAGGTCGCGAAGTTCAAACATTAGGACTTCATCCCTGTCTACATATTCTTCGAAATCGTATCAGTGATTGTGTCACTGACTCTGGCAGAGCCACCAACAGGGATTTTAATTTTCATAACACAAAAATTTTTCGCTAATTAGTCGAAATTTGTCGCCAAACATCAGAATTTGTCGGTCACTGGTTCAAAAGATATAATGCTACGTTCACACGCGCGCGTTCAACTCGACATTCAACGTGCACATTCACATTCCCGAGCGTGTAAACGGTACGCCCGAGCCCGTAAACGCGCCTGTGAACGTGAATGCCGCGAACCGGGCGAGTGTCGGTTTTTTGGCAAAGTTCAAAGGATGAATGTGCGGGCGCCCGGTGACTGTTTACACGCGCGCGGGCAGTCAGTCTCTCTCATAGACTAATATATATAAACTGAGAGTCTCTCTCGAGCTTTCGTGACGAGTGGATCTTCTTTGCAGTCTTTTTCTCCGTCGTTCATCATTTTGTTTCTTTTTCCAATAAAAATAAGTTAAGCCAAAGGATATGGCAGGGACAACACCGAGATCCTCGCTGCCCGCCATGCTGGCACTGACTGACACGACGGCGTGCGTGTGAACAGCTTGAATTTTCGCCGACCTGGGGCGGGCTGCATGCCACGCAGCCCGCCAGGCAGCCCGCCGGGCTGCACGGCGTGCATGTGAACATTAAGGGTTTATAGGTGGCCGATCTGGAGAGAATCTTCCCAGCAGGGCCACATTTATTTCTCAAAAACTAGGGCACCTAGCGAAGATCTGTTTTCTCCCATATTTTGTCGTCAAATAGTCCTGAAAACGCACAAATTATATTTTCAACGCACATTTTTGCACAAATATAAGCTCTCTACCCATGCACAATATTTCTCTCTCCGATCATTCGTTTTGAATTTTCCTGCTGGAAAAACCTTATACCGCATTTACACAATCGTGCTCGCTATTCGCCTCGTGGCTCGACGAACGATTCGACGAACCATGGGCCTTCGCGAACTACTGTTCACACATTCGCGGGGTGAAGTATTTTCACAACGCGAGCCACAACGCGAGCACGCGAATCGCGAGGCGAGCCACGAGGCGAATAGCGAGCCCACTGTTTACACATGCGGGTTCGTGATTCGGCTCGTGGTTCGCCTCGCGGTTCGCGCGATTATGTAAATGCGGCATTACCCTAGCAGGAATAGTTTTTCGGTTTTTTTTTTTTCAAATCGACAAAGCGCAAAAAATTATTTGGCGCACATTTACAGCAGATTATGCTAATTATACGTTCTACTCTTAACTCTAGGAGCTACTTTCCTGCTGGGGTAACGTACACGTAAAGGAGGATGTGTGAGGAGGGTCGCTGCCCCGTCTGTGTGAGGGTCGCTGCCCCGTCTGTGTGAGAGGAGGGTCGCTTCTTCGTCTGTGTGAGGATTGCTGCACCGTCTGTGTGAGGAGGGTCGCTGCCCCGTCTGTGTGTGAGGAGGGTCGCTTCTTCGTCTGTGTGAGGATTGCTGCACCGTCTGTGTGAGGAGGGTCGCTGCCCCGTCTGTGTGAGGGTCGCTGCCCCGTCTGTGTGAGAGGAGGGTCGCTTCTTCGTCTGTGTGAGGATTGCTGCACCGTCTGTGTGAGGAGGGTCGCTGCCCCGTCTGTGTGTGAGGAGGGTCGCTTCTTCGTCTGTGTGAGGATTGCTGCAGTCTGTGAGGATTCCTGCACAGTCTGTGTGAGGAGGGTCGCTGCCCCGTCTGTGTGTGAGGAGGGTCGCTGCCCCATTCTATGTGTGAGGAGAGCCCCTGCTGCCCCGTCTTTGTGAGGAGGGTCGCTGCTGCCCCGTCTGTGTAAAGAGGGACGCCGCCCCGTTTGTGTGTGAAGAGGGACGCTGCCCAGTCTGTGTGTGAAGAGGGACGCTGCCCCATCGTGTGTGAAGAGGGACGCTGCCCCGTCAGTGTGTGAAGAGGGACGCCGCCCCGTTTGTGTGTGAAGAGGGACGCTGCCCAGTCTGTGTGAAGAGGGACGCTGCCCCATCGTGTGTGAAGAGGGACGCTGCCCCGTCAGCGTGTGAAGAGGGACGTGTGTGAAGAGGGACGCTGCCCCGTCAGCGTGTGAAGAGGGACGTGTGTGAAGAGGGACGCTGCCCCGTCAGCGTGTGAAGAGGGACGTGTGTGAAGAGGGACGCTGCCCCTTCGTGTGTGAAGAGGGACGCTGCCCCGTCAGCGTGTGAAGAGGGACGTGTGTGAAGAGGGACGCTACCCCGTCAGTGTGTGAAGAGGGACGCTGCCCCGTCAGTGTGTGAAGAGGGACGCTGCCCCGTCAGTGTGTGAAGAGGGACGCTGCCCCGTCAGTGTGAAGAGGGACGCTGCCCCGTCAGTGTGAAGAGGGACGCTGCCCCGTCAGTGTGAAGAGGGACGCTGCCCCGTCAGTGTGAAGAGGGACGCTGCCCCGTCAGTGTGAAGAGGGACGCTGCCCCGTCAGTGTGAAGAGGGACGCTGCCCCGTCAGTGTGAAGAGGGACGCTGCCCCGTCAGTGTGAAGAGGGACGCTGCCCCGTCTGTGAGAGGGGGTACAAGTAATAAAAGTACGCAAGTACGCTTATTTATAGTAGTTTATTTCCACAAAACGGCACGGGAGTGCATACTTAGAAGACATAAACATCTGAGGCGTCGTTGCGCCATCTTCAACACGAGACACCATGGCTTGTCTGCGCGAAGTGGTGCAACTCTGTACCACTAGCAAATCTTCGTACAGCAGGTGTAGATTGTGATGCAAGGGCAGCAGCATCCACCGCAGCAGCCACCGCAACAACCGCAACCTCCGCACCTGTAAAAAACGGAACAATGTTTCAAACATCTGAACGACAAGTACTACAAACGATATCTTGCATTGGAAATGCAGACGGGCAGACAGACCGCATGCTATTGCTCAAATAAATTGCTCTGATAAGTCGGCAATCACACTAAGTCTTTCACAGAATATTAGCACAATACTCTTTATATTGGATCAACCAAGTAGTGTTATTTATCTCTGCGACAAATCCCGTCCAAACTTTGTTAAACTTACATTTTCCTTTGGTAGGTAAATAGTATTTAAACAAGACTAAAATAGGTCGAAAATAGAAGTTGTGGAAAGTCACTATTTTTTTCAGTAATTTTTTTTATAAAGATTAAAGTTTTTTTGGGACTTTTTATTGATGTGTGTATTACGCAAGCGATTTGATTGTACTACCCTTTCTCACAAAAGTACTTCTACAAAATACCTCGGATGCCGTTTGAATAGAGAAGAAAATACATAAATTCGAGATTTATTTTTAAAATATTATTTATTAATTGACAGTACCATTCTAAGTAAATATAATTTCAAACTGAAAAGAGATCATAATATTAAAACAAGGTGGTCGAGGTCGATCGATTTTTCACTTTTTTTATTTAGCAGTTTATGCATTTCTATTAACCAACAAATTATGGACACGCCTTAAAAATATATTGTATTTTCTTTAACATAAGTCATCATAAACAGGCATCAAATTCTAACGTGAAACATTGCGTAAAACTAAAACTTTAAACCATATTTTGATAGTGGAATGAGTTACATAGCATAGCATCAGTTTAATATTGTAAAGTTCAAATAATTATTAGATATACAAGAAAAATGAAGCTATATTTTTGTGAAGACGACGATTGCGCCAAACCTGCCAAAGCTAGGGTTTTATGCATAGAGTATGATGGTGACATATCGTGCTTTGAGTTGGGTGACTTACCACCACCTCCGAATGACCCCAAAGAACTCGGCATTGTATTTCCATGTTGCGTTAAAACAACAAAGGCACTTAACGAAAATCCATACTCAATCACGAAGCTACAGAAGTCGGACACAAAGCATCGGAACAAAAATGTTTCCTACTTAAAGCAAGCGAAGTCGAAAAACAACATAAAAACTGTTGGTTCTGAAGAATGTGCGTTTCCTCTAAAAATAAACAAACCTAAACAAGACTGTATTCTCTACGTCTTCGATAAAAATGGATTCAACAAAGCTATTAGTTATGCCAAAGCCAATGTTGATTGTAAAGATACAGCAGAACTAAAAGGAGACAAGAGTGGAAATCGGAACGTAAAATCTTCAGATAACAGAAAAGAACGATTGTTTAGCGCATCTTTGAAGGCTGGATCTCTCCGTGCATGTAAAAGTCGTGAATTAAGAGGAGGTGTCCTCTCTACCGACTGTTTCTGCCTCCGGAGAAATGGACTGCAGTATGACTGTCGCAGAACTGGCTGCCAGAATAGTCCGCTGTGTTCCGTTCTACCAGCACCTGTTTGCGAGCCATCGCGAGTTGCTTGCATTACTCATTGTGCTAACCCACACGCCGAGGAATTAAGTAGTATTTGCAAGTTACGTCCCTGGTAGCCAGGGGTAGTGCCCTGTTTATCTATCTACATACTTCTAACGAAAGCCAATATATTATCAACAAATCTTTCGTACGGTAACATTCTTCTTCGTATGTCAAACACATGAGATGCACGTTATTTATAAAAAAAATCGAATCTTTCGTTTTATGCTAAAGGTTGTACGCTCGATAATGCAGTTAATATGCAGCTTAATGCTTTTTTGAGGACCAAATATGAGGCAAAAAATCAAACATAAAATCAGTTACTGCTAGACTTTCCAAATACAATGGAATCCAACCCTGAGTCTGCTGCTGGTTTCTTTTTGCGATCCTAGACCATCACCAGTGACCAAAATAATAATAAAATAATGACATGTATTTTTCTACTACTGGACGTGTATCTATGAAGTCTTCTTTCAAATAAGTATTGCCTCATTAGAAAAAAAACAGCAATCCTGGCACAAACAGAATATTCAAAAAAGGAATAAAAATATGGAAACTACACAAAAGAAAAAAGGTATTGACAGAAGAGATCTTCACTTCGCCTAGTTCAGATGTACTTTTTATAAGAAAAATTTTGTAAAGTTTCATAAAATATAATATTAACTAAATTCTTGTACTATTTTCATGTAACTAATATAAAATACTAAAAAATAACAAAAAATTAAAAATCCATCCTCCCCACCGTTTTAAAATCTATAAAACGGGCCCGTATAATAACTATACCCGTATAGCTATATCCGTATAACTTTCAAGATGTAAGTATTTTCAGTTTATGAAAAGATCTTTGTTACAAGCATTGTAATCAGCAAGTAAAATGCTACTTTATGGCCGTTATTACAAATGCTTTAATTTGGTTTTAGGTGTTCTCCGTGTGGTCCTATGGTTTGCTATAAATATGAAGACTGTGGTCCCGCGGTAAGTAGGCTCGCTGAACTTGAATAATATGACATACCTAAATCGTGATATAAAATCTAATGGCCATATCAATGTTCAGCTACAGTGTCTCCCGCGATCTGCGTTCAAGCGCAATGGACTGCAAGATTGCCAGTTCTTCCAGCAGGGCTCTATTCGGTACCTGTGCCGGGCAGGCGGCTGCCCGCGGCCGTGCCCGCCGTGCTGTCCGCCGTGCGTGCGCCGCCCACCTCCCGGCAAGACCTACGTCACGCGCTTCAGCGACTTCGACCTTATATCACAGTGGTAGTGATAAAAGGCCTTTTCGCGTCGTCCTTTTGTCCTTAGAATTCCGGTAAATAAATTATTCAATCACTCACGGCGGACAGACTATCTTTCCTAGTAGAATTTGAATTACAAAGTATTATTCTCTTTACAGAGAGGTAAGCCTACTGATGGAGGCCATAGAGTGGTGGAGGACGGCGGAAATAAACAAAGTGAAAAGGAAAATCAGTTGAAGCGAACCAAGAGTCGTGAGTTGCGTGGTGGCATCATGTACTACAGTTGCCATTGTATCAAGCGAAATGGGCTCCAGCACGACTGTCGCCGCACAGGGTGCGGGGGCGAGCCAGCGTGTCTTGTTTTGCCCGATCCGTTGTGCGCGCCCAGTCAGTTGGCGCGCGCTCGCGGTCTCGCCGACCCGGCTGCGCTGGCAGCTCACACTCATGCGCAAGGCGGTGGAGGCTCTGGCAGACCGGCAGATTCGGGATCCGGCGGAAAAAGATTTATTGTCTGCGAACTGAAGGGTATTGTCCCCGATGCTGGTGTGGACAAGGGCAATAAATGCTGTAAGTGTCCAACTACATTTGTTGTACCTACACAAGCCTCCAGTAGTGGTGGAGTGAGACCTCACACAGTTGTACCTACCCAAATCTCTGTAAGTGACGGTGCGAAATCTCATGCGTGCATCTGCACTGGCGGAGCAGCTTCAGTGAAAACTGCACCAAATCCTCCGCCAAGTAGTCGTGCGTCCTTTCCGTGCTCTTGCAGTTGTGGGTCCGGGTCTGGAATGCAAAATATGCAATCTTCAGTAATTGCGTTCGATGAAAATACTATGAATCAAATAATGAAAAGATTTGACAAAAAAGAATTGGCATCTCGTGAAACGAAGATCGTAGGACCTGGCGGTCGGATTCGTGACCCTACGAAAACTACTCTTCCTAAAGAAGAGCCGTGTACTAGACCTGGGTGTGTGCACTGGCAGCCACCGCCGCCCTGCGTGTGGGACCTTCCGTGTAAAGCGGACTGTTTCGAGGCTCCGGCCGGCATCCAACCAGGCCGCAACCCGCTGGGGGGCGGCGGTGGCTCCAGTGGCTCCAGTGGCACAAGAGGACCAGCTGGTCGCAATATGCAGTCACAGGGTACGCAGAGACCTCGCGAAATAATGAAACTGCTGACGCCTGAATGTTGTACAGGTTGTTGTTCTTCGTCGAGAGAGGGAGGCGGCATGGCGAGCGGCGGCCCAGCAGCAGGCTTACCTATGTTGGTGATGAAGCTTTGCTGAACGCGTTTTATCCTATACTCACTGATTTCCTGAAAGCTTAAGAAAAAGTGCAAAATAATCCGCAAACATTAAATGTTTAATTGTATCTCGCTTTTCATTTATACCTACCTGTTTTTCAATTTATAAATGCATGGTCAACGGAACAGCACAACACCTCTGTTTAACCCTTTAATGCTAGGTACACACGCACCGACTTTAGTGGCGACTCGCTGGCGATTTCAGTTATTAGATTATTAAAGGTGCGCTTACACGGGCGACTAAAATTGCTCAATCCTGGTCAATTCTCGGTAAACTATGACGTCACGACTGCATCCAGCAATTTAGGGCGATGGCAACATGTAGCACCCTGAAGAGATACGGCCACACAATACCATGCAATATGGAGCAACTTAAAAAAACTAGGCAATACAAGTCATTTTCATACACTAGCAATTCCATTCTGTCGACGAAGTTTTGCTTTCAGCGGCGGGCTTTTAAATGCTTTTGTGAACACGAAAGATAATAAAGCGGTCAAGTGCGAGTCGGACGCGCGCGCACCGAATAGTCCACGTACTTTGTAGGTATGTATGTACATAAATAGTTTATCACGGGATTTTTTTTTAATGTTGTGCTACATGATCTTGCGCCTCTTACCAAACATGATTCTAGGTCAACGGGAAGTACCTTAAGGCAGTTGTCCCACCGCCGGCGACGAACGAGTAGCGAGTAGAACTAGCAACAGAAAACGAGTTGGCGAGCAGGGAGTGTAGTTCCGATAGTTTTGTCGATGAGCTATCAGCGAGTGTCTCGAGTGCGACAGACGATTACTCGCACCACTCGCTCAGGAGATCTTATATAATATAGAGGGCTTGAGCTCTGACCGCCAAGCGAGCATCGCTGAGCGAGTATGGTCACTGAGCGAGTATTATCTTTGATAGTTCTTGTCGCTCAGCGACAAACCAGTCAGTGGAGCGAGTCCTCGCCGGCACTGTGAACAGTCAGCTATCAACTATTAATATATGTGCATATCTTTTGTTTACCTACACGAAATGTATATCAGATTGTAAGTTTCTTGAGCGAGTAGGTAAATAGCCGATAGTTAGTCGCTTCCTCGCCGGCGGTGGGACAACTGCCTTATAGAAAACTTATTTATTCTTAAGGCGAAAGCGCCAGGGTAGCCCGCGAAAAGCAATTTTTTTTACGTTTTTTGCAATTTGCTGGTCAATATTAAGTTGTACGTTGATGTAATCCCCAAGGATGATTATTTCATGAAATCTTGACATTTGGGGATTACATGGTCTTAGAGAGTTGTGTTGATGACTTTAATGATTATAATTCTGTAAATACATATTGGTTACGACCGCGAATCATATTTTAATCAACGTACAACTTAATACTGACCAGCAAATTGCAAAAAACGTAAGAAAATTTGAATTTCGCGGGCCACCTTAGCGCTTCCCCCTTAACTGCTGGTTAGCGTTCAGAGTACTATAGTCGATGCATCGCATAGCTCGAGCTGCACACCTTACTCGCTCCGCTACACAGCTTAGTACTACGGGTTTATTCCGTTTATCCACCCTTAAACAGCCACCCGTGGATGCTCGGCGCGCTTGTCCGGGAATCCACACTAAGGCTGACAGCAGACTATAGTCACGACAGTCTCAAGACAGACTATGACATAATAAAAAGTACTAAACGCGCACATTTGAAACAAAACGTCTCATAGTCAAAGCTGTCTAATGCATAGGTACAACAACTGCACGGCGACAAGTCTGACTAACGACTGTCGGCTTCCCTTTGAAGTGTATGCGACCGCGCACATCAACGACAAAACCGTCTAGCAATGTTAGCGAACTTAGCGATGTACAGACGCCAGCACATCAAGTTACTACAATCTGTCAGATTTCTTTAATAGATTTTCGACTTTATTGCTAAAGCATAAGATTCAAGGTTGATTGGGAAAATCTGACAGTTTCGGGTAGGTTGACCTGCTGGCGTCTGTACCTTAGTCTGATCCGAGCGTTCAGAAATCAGAGCGTAAACACGTCCCATCATGTTTACAGACGAAGAACTCGTTGAAAAATTAATTGGCGAGGTGGAAAAAAGACCTATCCTTTATAATAAAATAGGTAAAGAATATTCTGACGTCAATTAAAAAAAAAACTCTTGACATCGTCGCGTGCCAAGTCCTTTGGTTCTAATACAGCTGGAACGCCGACGGTGACAAGAGCTCATCGGATGATGTCATTAATGTTCGCGTGCCGTGCTAAGCGACCCGCACTTCGTCTGCAAGACAGACCGTGGTGTCCGAGGCTGTTGAGTGTTGACAACTGTTGGAAATTAGTTAAAAATTGTAAAAACTGAAGCAAAAGTCCATACTGAACGTTAACGACTTTTTAAATCGTCTGCCGACTGTCCTTTTTTATAGAAGTATTACGTCCATGCCGTGATCTGACTCACAGAGTACTTTTTGTTTTTGATGTACTTTTCTTCTTGGTCTGTGTTTTCAGCATGGACGTAATATATAGAAGTAACTTATATATTACGTCCATGGTTTTCAGTCTATCAAAAAGTACTCTGTGGTCTGTGTCAAAGACTACAATATGATGCTGGTCTGTGTTTTTGATAGACAGTGCTCTGGAGCCCTGGAATTCCGTTTTATAAAATTCTGAAAGATGTCTTCTTGATTTGATATTCTCTCAAACGAAACACTAAATTTAAAAAAAAATTGTAAAATATTGTAAGCAAAAAATAAATTTCGCGATTTCGCGCACTTTCCAATAATGATTTTTTGGTAAAAATGAAGTAAAATTTCAAATGCACCTGACCAAAATTTACAACATAGCAATGGCACTAATCTCCCACATACTCCGCATCACCAATCCTGCACAAACTACAACAAAATTAAACATGGTTTCTTTCATTTTCAATACGTCACGCATACCGCCCGGAGGATCACGCAGTTGTAGTAATGGTAGTAAATCTGATTCTCCATCGATGTATGATGTAAGTACTTTTCTGAGAGAAGTAGGTAGATTGAGATGCTGTCCAACTGAGAAACAAACGTAAAATATCTCGTGTTTTTATTTTTAACATAATTTTAAGAAGTATATACAGGCTGAACAGTTATTATATAAAATAATATCATTTATCTATCATACATTAATCTAACAGATAAAATAATGTATGATGGGTATGATCATACTAATATCACTGGTTTTAATACTGTGCTAATATTATAAAGGCGAAAGTTCGTGAGCGAGTGTGTGTGTGTGTGTGTTTATATGTTTGTTACTTCTTCACGCTAAAACAGCTAGACCAATTTTGATAAAATTTTGTATGAAGGTAGCTGACACCCTGGATTAACATATAGGCTACTTTTTATCCCGATATTCCCACGGGATCGACATTTACGCGGGTGAAACCGCGGGGCGCAGCTAGTATTTTATAAAAATTATTGATAAGCATTACATGGGGGGTAGGTACGGTATAAAGGGTGGCGGGACATCGACGCGCATAGGTACTGAATGCACTGAATTCACCACATGACCTAGTGTAGAAATTTTTCGTCGGTAATAAAAAAAACATCCATTTTTGAAATTTACTTCTTTTGTTATTCTTATTTTACTGTTTTCATTTAAGTGTCGCAAGATACACCACAAACTATCTGAAGAAACGGCGTGCCCGTGCTTTGAGACTTTGAAAAATATACCCAACGGGGTCTTCAGGGACACTACAGGAGAGGTAATTTTGGTATTTTAGAATTTAACGCACCATTTTAGGTTATGCCTTTTGACGGTCGACTAGCTGTGGTTATATGGCCTGCCAGAACCTTGTATTAAATTTGGAAAGGACCATGCGTCATTTTGGGCCCACTTTTTCAACATCTCAAGCTCATTTCAAGCTCTTAAAGTGTACTTTATTTCATTCTATGGCAGCTAAGTTCAAATCCAGCGCAAAAATGTTTTTTTTTTTGCGTTTTTTTAAAATGTCATAAATGGAGCATTAAATCGAAAAATAAATTTAGCAACCCCCAAAGTCATTTTAGAAGACCTATTCAACGATACCCCACACGATGGGGTAGGCGACGAAAAAAATATTCACCCCCACTTCACATGTAGGGGAGGGAGCTACCCTAAAAAAAAATATTTTCCAAAACTTTATATTACCACTTTGTCGGCGTAATTGATATACACACTCCTACAAAATTACAGCTTTCTAGTACTAACGGTCTCTTAGCAAAACCTCGGACAGACAGACAGACAGACGGACGGACATGACGAAACTATAAGGGTTCCTTGTAGGAACTACGGATCCCTAAAAAACAGGTACTCCTGGGAATACTTTGTTTTTTATTTTTAAAAGTCAAAGGTAGTTGAATTTGTCAATAACAACGTTATAGCAGTTCAAACATTTGAATCATAATGTGGTGTTACAGAGGTGGGAAAATGCCAACTGACTTTTCGAGTCACTGTAGTTGTATTTCAGCCGCGGAATTTAATTTTCATTGTACTATACAGATGCATCGTTGATCTAGAGGTCACAAGCGGTACTGCTGAATATGAGGTCCTGGGTTCGATTCCCAAGAAAGTGTTATAGGGTTTTTCTATCTGAAATTACTCAGTGGCATCCCGGAGTCCGCATTTGTGCCCGTGCCCCCTATTACATGGGACTTTAACATAACTGGCGAAATGTGGGTACTTTAAGTACACCTCTGGTCAACCCTTTGGGGAAACAAAATGTGATGTACTCTTATGTTATTTCCAGCTCCTTGGCCTGGGCGCTGGAAAGGCCTACTACTACAAGAATCCTGAATATTTCTCCTTTCACCACATGAGCTTCTATGATTTGAACATTGGTTTAAGACAGTACCGTAAACCTTGTCCTAAAACTGGAAGGAAGCCGAATTGATTTTCTTATCGTCAATTAAGAAGAGATGTTTTAAGATGATTCCAACGTTTAAGGTTCGTGGTTTCAATAAGGATTATAAAGGGTTTTAATAAGAGGTGTTATTTTGATATTCAAAGAAAAATGCCATTTTTTAATATATATGATCGGATGTTTATTTCATTATAAAGAAGAAGGTATGCTGTTAATAGTGGAAAATAACATCATGCAAATGACCACCACGACCACGCTTACAGGACCATATCCTTTTCATGAAATTTTCCATAACCAAAACCGCAAAGTGGCTCGATAGCCTCACGAATTCCATCTTTGAGGTCTTGAATCGACGCTGGGCTGTTGGCGTTGACCTTCTCTTTCACGTGGCCCCAAAGGAAGAAGTCGCAAGGTGTTAAATCACAAGATCTCGGTGGCCAATTGTGAACACCTCTTCGAGAGATAACACGGTCCGGAAACTTTTCCCGTAAAAGATAAATGGTCTCGTTGCTTGTGTGGCACGTAGCGCCGCCCGTCTTGTTGAAAGTAAACGTTGTCCAGATCAATACCATCCAATTCCGGCCATAAAAAATCATTAATCATCTCTCGATAGCGCAATCCATTCACCGTAACTGTTGCTCCAGCCTCATTTTCGAAAAAGTAAGGTCCAATTACTCCGAACGACGACCCTTGACAAAAAGTTTTACGAACCGTCTCTGCCAAATTTTCACCATTTTTATAGTGAATTTTAATAATTTCAATGCGTTGTTGAACCGTGTATCGTTCCATTTTTATTAATGGCGTAGTTTCTACTTGTCAAATGTCAAAAAATTACAGGTTCAAAAGTGACATCTACCGAAATAGCGGGCTATTCAAAATAACACCCTTTAGATAACTGTTTCCGGTCTTCAATCAGATATGCAAGTTTAGATAAACCAACGGGAAGAAATATTTACTATAAAGCAGGTGTGCCTGTGGGATAATGACCTACTACTACTATTCCACTCTCACTTCGTTCTATGTGACGTTCCTGTTGGCACTCTACAGTTTATATTCATCCAAATGAGGTTAGATATCTAGACCTCATGCCACAAGCAGGGCATCACGCAACACTGAATTTAATGTAAAAAAAAATTGTTGTACTAGTTTTACCTTAAACATGTAATAATAAATTATTCTAATCAATATTTGAATCGATTGTTTTAATGTAGGTAAACGATAGTAATGATTATGAGTTGAAATTATTCCCTCGAGACATTTTTAGTCATGCTTTTGTTCTGCAAGGTCCTTTTGGACTTGAACTTCTCAAAAACGTGACCTAATAGTTGTTACACAAATACATTCAGAGTCATCTAGTTCCGAGGTTTATGCACTTTAAGAGAATAACCTATAAGAAATTGTTACACCTTTGACTTTATTAAAACCATTATTTTATCATTTTCTTAAACTGTTTTTGGCCATTAAAGAAAAATTCATAAATAAGAACTAAAGCTGTGAACCATAGCATTATCTGCATACAATGTTACCACTGCTGGGACACAAGCCTCCTCATTGTGAGAACGAGTGGGCCGTAATCTACCACGCGGGCCCAGTGCGTCACATGTCTTCGAATTTTTTTTTCTAGCATATTCCTCTAGCGTTTCCTCACGATGTTTTCCTTCACCGTTTTGAGAGCAGCGGTGATGAAATTATTGATACAAGTAAAGCGCCTACCTGGGCTCGAACCTACAATCTACTCACATTATCCATTACTACATCATAATGATGTGCTTATTAAGTACCATCAATCTTATTTCGAAACCTAATCAAAGTCTTAAATAATGAAATTGCATCGTTATTTACACGTAATTTGTGTACATTAAGTAAAACAAATAGCAGTGGTCGGATGATTTATGTCTTAATAAGCATGCTGGTGCAAATTGCTGCACGTTCCAGGCCGCTGATCGCGCAGTTCAAGATGACGGCAGCAGGGAATGAAAAACTTTATGCGCTTCTCTCATGCATGATTACGGGCCATCCATAAATCTCTGGTACGTCACACGAATTTCATGGTATTTTGAGCCGCAGTATGGACCTGTAATAAGGATTGGGGGGAGCTTGTCATAAGTGTTCATATTTGTGTCCCCTGGTGTTGATAGAATGATACTAAAAGAAAAGGGAATGAATAATAGCGTGACGGTTGACAGGGGAGAATGGAAAACCAAAACTTCTTACGCCGACCCCAAATAATATGTGAAAAGTAAGTACAGAAAGGTGATAATGTAATGTTGATAGAGATGGTAATTGTCGTTACAGTTGAAGTGAGTTTTAATACTCTATATATATGTATATTTGTGACGTCACGAAGCTTATGACTCCCTCCCTCCCACCTTGTCAAACTTTGTTGACCCTTTCCTTCCTCCAAAATGTGGTACGTATTTTTTGGATGGCCTCTTATTTCGGCCTCCGCTAGGAGTAATAGTGTTCTGTGACCTGGGCTCGAGAATCATGTGTTCATCTCTCTATTGACCGCGATCTGTCTTTAATACGAGTATGTGTTGTGGATTGATTTGATTTATATTTTATTCCTTGGAAGGCATTGAAGTCAACAGTGTTTATTTTCAACACTGTTTATTTTCAACTAAGCTCCTAAGTTTAGCTCTAAGCTCTATTATAAAACTGTTTAATTTTTCTTCCTACTTACGATACAATTTAGGGGATAGACATCTAGGAGTACAGTCAGGAAGCGTAAAGACTTCAGTTTCCCCTAATGCCAACCCCATGCGACCGAGAGATGGCGTCGTAAGTACCAAAACCAAACAGTTCTAAAAATTGTCCTCGAGTCGCTGCCATCGCTCTCCTCTCGTTAGTTCCAACTTTGACCACTGGGTCAGGTGAGTAGCGCTGTTTGTCTAAGTTATGATGAACATGCGCTGTAGCTTTACCTGCATATAGTTCGAACATCAAAGGTTTAGAGGAGAATTGTTTGATGGCAGTAGCTCTAACTCTGACTACTGCCATCAAACATTCTCAGCAATACGTGAGACATTGGCTTTTTAGGTTTTCCAGAAAATAATGCTCTTGTCAATGTCCAAGTTTTAACAGCAATAACCTGAAAAATAAAACAGGATTACATATCAATCTGCCTACCCTTTTACTAACTATGTTGGGGTTGGCTTCCAGCCTAACCGGATGCAGCTGAATACCAGTATTTTACATGGCGACTGCCTATCTGACGTCCACAACCCAGTTACTGGGTAAGACTGGTTGTCAGACTTTCAGGGTTCTGACTATCCGTAACGACTGTCAAAGATCTACGAATTACAGCCGGAACCACCAACGGCTTAACGTGCTTTCCGAGGTACAAAGGGGTGTCGATATGTAATGGATGGTCACCCATCCGCGGACCAACCTTGGCAAGTGTAACTCTCGTTTTAACCGTCTTAACCGTTTGATCGACCCGTGCGGCTGTTATTATTTAGCCACGAGTAAGCTGGATTAGATACCTCAAAAAAAAACTAAAACTTTAACCTTGTAAATTGTCAATCTAGTAACCACGTAGATATTATTTGGAGTTACTTATAAGAAGTTTGTGTTGCGCATCTGTTGCCACCATGTTGACAAGGGAAACCTGTGATATATGGCTGTTCGTGCCTGCCGTCTGTTAACTGTTTAAGTAAACTACACTTTACTTAATACCGCTATATTGTCGTTGATTGGCTATGTGAGCTGTGCTATTAATTTTTATGGTTACTAGCCATGTGACCGATTTCTCATCGCCATCTGCAAAAATAACGAACTTATGGAAGTTTGTATGGACAAACTTTCATCCCCTATTTAACCCCTTAAGGTGGAGTGGAACTAGTCGCGAGCTTAACTGGTGAGGCCAGGCCCACCAGTGAAGCTCACGACTAGACAGCGTGCGTGCTCTTTGGCCATCCAAAAAGCACGCTAACGTCTAGTTCGCAAGTACACAAACACCGTTCCGAACTAAAACGCGCGTAAAAAAATACGAAAAGTCCTTTTTCCAAAGGACTTTTCGTATTTTTTTACGCGCGTTTCGATCTTTATGAAAAAAAGAATCGAGTTTTATGAAAAAACCACTACATAAATCAATTAAAGTTTGAGTAGGGATTTGAGCAGGGTAGGAGTAGGGTAGGAGTAGTGTAGAAGTAGGTTAGGAGTAGGGTAGGAATAGGGTAGGAGTAGCGTAGGAGTAGGGTAGGTGTAGGGTAGGAGTAGGGTAGAAGTAGGATTGGAGTAGGGTAGGAGTAGTGTAGGAGTAGGGTAGGAGTAGGGTAGTGGTAGGGTAGAGTAAGGGGTAGGACACCACGCGAACAAAGTAGCGCCGGGCAGCTAGAAATCTATATATATAAAATGGTAAACTGACTGACTGACTGATTGTTGATATATCAACACACAGCCCAAACCGCTGGTCCTAGAGACATGAAACTTGGAGGGTGTGTTATTTGTGAAGAGTAGGTATCCACTAAGAAAGGGTTTTTCGAAATTCCACCCCTAAGAGGGTGAATGAGGGGAGGGTGAAATTTCACGCGGATGAAGTCGCGGGCAGAAGCTAGTAATTTATATGGCAAAACAACGTTTGCCGGGTCAGCTAGTAATTAATAATTTACTTACATAGTTATAAGTATTATTTACTAACACTTTGTGGAATGTAATTTTTTTTTTAAATAAATGATAAGCAGGAGGACGCAACTTCTAATCTTCTTGGCGCAAATCCTATTAATAGGTGGACGACGTGGATTCTGTGGCCTTCACTAGTATCAAAATGAACATAAGTCTGGGTCATTTTAAATGGCGTGAATGGAAGTACATTACATTTTCCACCTCATTATGCATAATTGCATGTCGTCTTTACATAAACACGGCATTTCTTTGCTTGCTAATTAATATATGAGAAACACCGCGAAAGCCATACATAATCAACAGTGGCTATAAACTTACAACGGGGCTATGACATGTATCAGACAGATCAAAATGCAAAGGAAACTGAAGAAAAAAGATTAATTGCACTCAACAATAGTCTGTTTAACAGCGCCGACAAGAACACGTTCACATTATGGGTGTAAAAACATTAAATCATCAGCTATACCAGTTTTTAACTGACTCTCATTAATGTCAGGTCGAATCTGTTACGCGGCAATTAAACCAGCCTCTCTGCGCTTCATAAGGCGCTCAAAGTTTGCAAATTGCTTATAAATTATAGCCCTCCATAGTTCCTGGTTTTCAAGTATTGCAAGATTCTAAACCAGATGCACTGCTTACCTTATAGTACTGTTGTTCCTATTAATATGCAACATGTGTGTAATTTCAGTTAACTAACCACGCCATGCGTAATAATCTAGTTTTTTAAATTAGAAAAGTTATTAACTGCTTTCTTTCAAGCAGCGCCAGAGTCTACATTATAGGGATATGGGTTCCCGAATGGAATTTTTCGTCAAATGAAATTGGTTGATGCTCATAGCATACAATAGAATAGAATACTCTTTACCTTATTATAAACAACAGATATAAATGTAGAAATTCATAAAGCGTTTCTTAAAACATGCTAAGTTAAATTCTAACACCTTCGTCTACCTAGACATGTGTTTTTCGTCTCTAGGACATACTAGTAGGTATTATTATTTACTCATCACTGAAAGCCTTGCATTGCTCGATCAAAAATAATATTAAAAGCGAGTTCAAATGCATCTTGCGACAAAGATGAAGAACCTCAGGCACTGCGACCTACCCAGATAAAACAATAGTGGTGCAGCCACGCGTCTCTCTGACGTTTCCAATTTCCCACAGCCTCGCGTCGATAGCGGTACGAGAGCTTATCTCGTGTCGCTATTCATAATATCGTGTTTATTACCTAACATTGTTCTACTTTGTAAATGATTAACACCTTTTAGATGAGGACAAAACGGCTGATTTAGACATGTGCTATGCTATCGTCATCGCCATTTCAACATTTTCTTTTCCCACCAAATTCAACCCTTCTGTTCCTATCAATTTATATTGTAGTTTATTGTTTCTGGTTAGTTGGGAATCTATCGTATGAGAATAATTTTATCAGTGTACCAGATGTTCTCATAATACACACTTATGTACTGCACTTGAAGCGATGCAAATGCAAAGGAAGTACCTATTCTTAGTGATCAAACAGACTATCTTGTAAGAGATGATTTTAAGTGGTAGGTATACTACCTGGAACAGCAGTTTTCCTTAAAAAAGCTAGTAACTTGTGGGTAAAGTGAACCATGTTGGTATATTTTAAAGTCTAACCAAAAAATGCAAATGTCAATATTTACCTCTGTTGTATTGTTTTCGTCATATCCCCAAACGGTGTGAAATACATCATTTCAGTATTTACCACGTTAAATTCTTACTAATCGATGTTTCCATCAATTTGCACCTCTTGTTGATGAACAATCTACGTATGAGGAAGCGCCATGTGCTGGGTGCACATGGTGCTTCTTCATACGTAGATTAATGTTTACCGTCTGTCATTAACGTTATGAGTTTCCTCAGTTGGTTTGGCTAAGAAATTAACCACTAGGCTTCCTAAGAGCGCGTGTCAACAAGGCTTCTTTCTTCCGAAATAACTGAGCAGGTAGATATCTAATCAATTTATAGAATCAGTATTGACGTAATGTCTTTAGAAACGGTCAGATGAATGAATATGCAGGTATGCAACGGAATATTCTCACGCTTCACTTGGTCCTCGTTTTGCAATGATGGCATGCAAATACCCATATATCTAGTTTGAGAACTTTTTAATTTCTGGCGCTATAAGTGTTCATTCGTCAGTAGCAGGTACCACTGCTTTTTACTTTCTCATAAAAAATCTAATGAGAAGTCTGGGGGCCTGACACTTTGGCAGTATTTTATAGGCCTGCGCAGTGCGCAGACGACGGACTTTTGTCCGCGGACTTTTTTGCCCGCTAAAATAGATCGCTTACAACTGTATCGAGTAACGCAAACTAGGGATTAAAAGTACCGCGTACAATGTAAGCGATCTATTTTAAGTCCGCGGACAAAAATCCGTCGTCTGCGCAGGCCTAAAAAGGATAACATTATAAATCATAAAGGCCTGCGCAGACGACGGACTTTTTTGTCCGTTAAAATAGATCGCTTACAACTCTATCGAGTAACGCAAACGAGAGAGTAAAGGTACCGCGTACAATGTAAGCGATCTATTTTAAGTCCGTCGTCTGCGCAGGCCTTAATGGACAGTTAACTGTTAAATTAATCGTGTCAAATCCCATTGGTGAAGGATTTTTCAGTTATTTTTTTCTGTCTGTGCTAAAATACCAATCAATCCAATCCAACTTCAATCCCAATCTCTTTGATTATACCTACGTAGTGCAGCGAAAAAAAGAAAAACACGGACTGTCTTGGCCATATTATGATTTATAATGTTATCCTTGTATGATTTTGCCAAAGTGGCCTTTTTAGGCCCCTTGTTTTGTAACTCTACTTTCACCTCTATAATCTCGCTTCTTTCAAGTTTCTATTTTATTTTCCATGTTCTAGCCATTTCGGATGCTGCTACCGTAAACAGTGCAGCTGTAAATTGATTTATAAGCATGATGGATGTATTCTTATTTTTATTTTCAGCTTCATCATTAAATTTATGTTCAACCGTGCCACGCTTCTCAAGCCGCGCTGCATGGAGCTAAGATCGGGGACGTGGAGAGAATATATCTTGAGATCTTTACTAGCAGTTCACAATGCTCCCATTGGGAACTAAAGTGCTAATTAAATGAGTAATCCATCCAGTCGTTTAGTTAGATGGTGGGTGTTTTTCTTCCCTGGATCAGTGACACTGGCTCAAATATAATCTTAAGGGATCTTGTAGCTAGCGATCGCTCAGTGTTAATCTCTTGATACTCTTAAATCATTCGCTCAGGTACGTGTTCTATTATGTTTCCCAGAAGAGCATATACTACAACTGTAGTATATGCTCTTATACTATTTATTGTCTTCTTACAACCATAGATCACGGTAGGTACTACAGTGCATGGCCACTTGAACAATGATATAATCGTAGAGAAATTCGCTCACCGACAGCCGTGTGTGACAAATGATAGCGATTTGTTTTGTGGCCACAAATAGCTGTTTATATGTAAGACGTTATATGACTATGTCGTTCGTGTAATGGCATGCTTACCGTACCTGGGAGACTTCAGAAATATAGAAAACTTCCTTTCCTTATTTTCTTTAAGAAAATGAGTCAACAAGTTGCAGCTTTGGTATTGAACTAGCCTTTGCCCGCGACTTCGCCCGCGTGAAATTTCTTGTTCCCGCGACCCACACCGTCGCCTCGCTTCACCTACCCGCGTCATCACTTCGTTTCGCTTAACGTTCTTTCTGCCCTTTTTTCTTTTTGCTCGGCTCCTAAGGGTCATAGCGTGATGTTAAAAAGCCTAAAACCTTAATCAAGAATTAGGCTATCAAATGAAAAAAAAAAATCTAATCCGACCGGGTCTGGTAGTTCCAGAGATTAGCGCGTTCAAACGAACAAACAAACTCTTCTGCTTTATTATTAGTATAGATTATTTCTCCATCAAATTCATTACCGCTTGCATCGTCTCATGAGCGGTCCATAATCGTTTTACATTAATAAGTATCTATTGAAGAACTTATTCAATAAGTTAGTTGGATTTGCCTAATGAAAGTGCGTGATCAATAACTTCTGTATTTAAGTAGATAGATAAGTTCCTCAGACGCCGCCAGAACCTCTCGTAGTAGTAGTGGGATAGGTAAGAAGTTTGAAGTCTTGTTTTCTTTGTATCGGTTATTTATGTAGATAAATCAATCTTAAGTTTTAACCTCACAACGTGTTTCTAGTTTTCTTCGATACGACTCTGTCTACAGTCTGACCTCTGCAACCTTTAGGGAAAGCTGATTTTCGCACTGTGTTGTTGTTGTCGTCATTCCTACGCAGCGATACCTTTGCATAATAGATACGATTTGCGAAATCTATAAGGTACTTATCTACAGTGTAGTTTGCACTTTGCAGATGACCTCTTTTTTATATAATGCCTACATAAATATATTCTAACATAAGATCGACAATTGCTAAAACATGATATGTAAATTCAACATACTTATTTAGCGGAAAAAGGTGACCGCAATAAAATGATTATCGACACAGATAAAAGTTAAGAAGAAAAAATTATATCGCTATAACTTGAAATCTAATGATAGATATTTAATAATATTACCTAACGTGATTGGTAATTGAAGAACGAACGCGCATATCGAAATTTAAGTTAACTCAAGTAACAAACTGTACCTACTCAAAAAATAACGTCTAGTGCTACAAATAAAATACTTCTTCTCTTCTTGTTCTCATACACTATTGTCTACATTTCTTTTTCATTTCTCCTTTCGCAGGTCTGCTGGAAATTTCATAAGCAATAAGCAGTACTTTTGTACTCAATGATTATGTATGTCGTATCTGTTTTACGGCTTGTACATAAATAATAAAATAAATACGTAAATAAAATATAAACTAAGTAGGTACTACTGCGGTGCTATTCTGTAAAAATCTCACCGTGTAAACTTAGGTGAAGTGAGCGTGGAGTGAGTTGTCAACAGAAAAAAAGGAAAATCCCTCATCGAGGGATTTTCATTTTTTTTTTCAACCCTTCCCTAGTCGCTGGATAGATGGCGCTGACCTTGGTAAGTTACTGCAAGGAACGGAACTTCACATCATTTTTTGATTATTTCACTTGGATGTTATTTTGAGATCGTAAAACGAAAGTGTCAGTCAACGAGCGTATGTGACGTGACCTTAGAGTAAGAAATCTATAGAGCATCGGGTAGCGTGGCCACACATGAGACAAAAAACTAACTTAAATAACATTGGCTACTTATGTAGCTGCCTTGAAAAAACGGGCACGCACTGAGAGACGGAAATAGTATAGCTTTACCCTTTTCTGTTACTTAAAATAATTCCATACTTTATCCCTTTCTTGTAGAAATGAAATGGCGCTACCCGCCGTCTATGCTTTTCTTTGTCTAAGGACGTGGCGCAATGTTTTTTTTTCCAAGCGTTTTGGCTTTGGCACCTGTAACGTAGTCAGTACAACGCCATCTACAGAGTTCTTGGAAACTATTTTTTTTTAATACAAAAAAAAAAACCTCTCATTCCTAGCAAAAACAAACTCACTTCACCTAAGTTTTCACGGTGAAATTTTTACAGAATCGACCGGCTGTTATTATTTTCCTTATTAACAATGTAGTAACAAAATACAAATACAAGAACCTACCTACTTTATTTATTTCCTAACATCCAGTAGGTGATGGTGTGTCTCCCACTAACGAGCTACTCGAAACCACGTCTTGCACGATTGATTGATTTCGAAAGAAAATATTCCAATCACGCAATACCGTTTAAATTATGATTAAATAGGTAATTGATATTGAACATACTCTTAACCAACATCGTTAATCTCCTTGGTATAGTCTGCATCTCGTTAAATTGCTATTGCATGCAAATAGTGATTTTGAACTCCATCTCATAAGTATTATTGTATCGTACTTTCTGTTATGAAAACCAACTGTGTAGGTAATATTATTTTATGGGTAGGTAAGTTGTAGTTTGTTGATGGCAGGTAAGCAAATTAAATTCATTTAGAGCCGACAGTTTGAAGTCAACGGCGGCATCCGAGGCTGAGGTGAACGAGGAACAGAGTGTAAATAAAGTAAGAGACGAAGTAATGTCAGTGTTAGGTTGTTTCAACAAAAATTGGTAAAAAAGTATGACTATTCTACTTGGACATTACCGCAATCTTAAGGTTAGTTATATGGGTTTTTTAAAAGGGTTATTAAAACCATCTTTGATCGAGAAAAGAGCATTGGTAGCCCAGTCGTAGCGGCCGCGACTTATACGTGTTGTCGATCGACCCCAGGTACTTTGTGTAAATTATTTCATCACCACTGCTCTCAAAACGGTGAAAGGAAACATCGTGAGGAAACCGGCATGTCCTAGAACCCAAGAATTCGAAGACATGTGACATCCATCAGCGCGCACTGGGCCCGCGTGGTGGATTATGGCCCACTCCCTCTCACAGAGAGAAGGCCTGTGACCCATCACTGGGAAGTGGGAACATTATAGGTTGATTATGCTGTGTGTAATCTTAATGACAAAAAAGGTGGTTTAAATAAAATCTTAAGTTTGTGATTACCAAGGTATTGGTTTTTTAAGAGGAACCGGGACCACCCCTATGTGCTGATGGTGATCACCGGGGTGGTTTTAGTGAGGTAAGAATCCCACACTCCCCGACCTCCCGCCCCCGAAGCCGGGTGGCTTTTGAAGGTTTCCCCCCAAAAAAAAAGGTATAGCAATACCAGACCTGCAGTAAAAATAACATCTCAGACATATTATACCTTTCACTCTCAAACATAGCCCTAAAAATAAAGATTCCCTTCTCGTCTTATCGATGCAAAATGCAAGTGAGAGTAAGCATTTCAACTGGATCATTGGTGACATTCTAACCAATAGTTATGCTATACGAGTACAATGATTGTGTCTACAACGTGTAACTGTAACAAACATGGTGGATTCTACAAATGTTTGTCTTGTAAATGCTGATTTTATTGATGGTGCGAGCATTTTTGGACTGGTATTTTAGCAACATGCGGTTTATCTGGAAGCTGAACACAAAAAGTTAGGAAAAGATATGCTAAAGAAGAAATTGATTTCGAATTAGATCTGAATCGTAATAAGCATGAACATTTAAACGCCCATACATAATAAATTATGATTAAAATAACATGGCTACGAGTTTGCTGCCGACGCGACGTGTCATAAATAAAAGTAAAAAAAAAGCCTATTGCTGTAAACTTGCTGCACACAAACTCTAGTTGCTGCCGATGTTTTTTTTTACCTTTTCAAGAGTTCACTGGCAGTGGTGCTCTCCATCTGTCTCTGCTGTTAAGGTTACAAAGCATAGCTTTGCTTCTTCTTCTTAGCGTCTCGCTATAAACAGCTTCTCAAGATGCACATTTTTTTTATCACTGAGTCTATTTTTAACTTCTTTAGCCTTTTCTCACAGTTGGTCGCAGCAACTAAGCTAGGGAATCTCGACCAAATGTGTTAACTTAGGTTAGAACTGATTAATTGGTTTGACCCAAAAAAACGTATCGCATCTCGTGTATGTGCGTTTGACACCTGACATTCCTATCAGGCGTTGAGTTCCAAAACCTTTATACGGTCTAACGAATACGAATTATCTATATAAATCATTCCGTCCTCAAGTTTACCTTCAGTATTGCAATTGTTTTACAGTGGTTTTATAATTTACTTGCGATAGCATTGTTCCTCTATAATCATACAGTTCAATAATGCCTAACGGGATAGTCCGTTTTAACCTGTCGGGCAGATAGAATAACTTGTTTGTCGTGAAAATTGAACACTGCTTTTATATTGTCGGCTAGTTTCTAGTTCAGAGTTTCTACAAAATTGTTACCTACAGTACAATTTTCTTACGGATTGAGCTACATGTTATGCCCTAGAAACGGCATGGAAAAATGTATGTTGTAAAATCGATACAGACCACAGTTCTCCAATTTACCGTAATGCATTTAACGCGTTGGTTTTTTAATTGAACCTTGCATACGATTTTTCGGTTGGCATAAACAAATATTAAAATAGCCTCGTGATATTGTCAGGGGGACCGTGACTCCTTTTTTTTAAATGATCCAAGGTTTTTTACCAAAAAATCAATAGTACTTGCGCCTAAGAGAAGTATTGTACACAGCCGAACAGAAAGGAGGCGGCGCCGGAGGTCAAGCGCTGAGTTCTGTGCAGTTTCGTGCAAAGATCAAGGTGACTGCTCAGATAACATCTCGGCCGCAGGCGACGCAACAAAAACCTTTTTGGTTCTCTTTGTGTGGTTCTGTACACCCGTGAGATCCAGATTAAAAAACGTAACTACAAAGAATTATGCAAACGAGTTTTGTACGTTTCTTAGGTTTTGTAATAAAATTCCGACTTAGGGATTCGATATATTCCACTCAGAGCCCTGGGGGGTCTAAAAATGCTACTTTGGGGAATCATAAAAGGAGAACATTATGAATTATAAAATGTCGAAGACAGTCCGTGTTTTTTCGCTGCATTACGTAGGTACAATCAAAGAGATTGGGATTGGATTTGGATTGGATTGATTGGTATTTTAGCACAGACAAAAAAAATAACTGAAAAATGCTTCACCAATGGGATTTGATACGATTAACTTAACAGTTAACTGTCCATTCTGTTATCATTTTATGATTCTGCCAAACTGGCCTTTTTAGGCCCCTTGATATACTGTAATCAGTGCTCTGAGTGAAACACTTCAGTGATTCATGCCCTACCTGCGAAACACTTAAAATGATGTCATCAGTGATGTAAATTAGTTTGATGTTTGTTTTGTTGCGTATTGCAACACTTCCAGCGATTTAGTCAAAGTGAAAAACATAATACAGAACAATTATTATAACAATATTATATAGAATGCGGTTGCCTGTTTCATTGGGACGAGAGAAATTTCTGTAACACGTTTAGAAGTTTCCTGGTGTAGGGCCAACATAATATAACTTGCAAATACGCATGTTAAACCTAGTTCCTATTTATTGATTTCTAGTCTCATTTCTAGTCCACATAAGGATATTAACATGAATCACGTCTGCGAATGAATTCCGTTACTCTGATACGGCGGTACCCAAAAAGGACTACGGCTGTTGCTGGCACGCTGCATGCGTAGCGCCAATTCTCCTGACATTTGCCTCACGACTAAGTTTACTTAGTAAAGGTAAGATACTATCAAACTGCCACTGATATTGCGCTATATATTCTTTATGTGTCCGATGCAAGGGACAGCTCTGGAACATCGCCCAAAGATATAGAGCATGCCGCTTTTACATCGAATAAGGTTATATTATTATGACCATCATTAACCTTACCACTCATGGCTTTGCCTACCTTATTAGTCCAGATAAAACGTTGTGCAACGCGGGTATTTTAAACTAGCTGGCTTCACAGAAAAAAAACTTGAAAAGGAAAAGGTATGAAAGCAGATATTAGTCAGTGATTCTGTCCATGTTAAAAATATACAAGAGTCCGTATTAAACAACAGTCTAAAGATGCAGTTTCGTAACAAAACATTTCAATGTTGAACATAAACCTGAATCACATAGTTCAGACAATTCATCTAACCCTAATGAAGCTAACCATCGACTATTATTTAATCAATCGGTGAATCGATTTGAAACAACTAATTGGAATGATGAGGACCAGTCGTTCTTGACAATAGCTCGGAGAGTGGGACTGATACGGGTTTATTTGGAAAGTTTTATGCTTATTTAGCATACCTAGACCCATTTGCCAGTTGCATTGTTTGTGCGTAAATGTGAAGACATTCCCACAGTGCATTATTTAATGGTGAATCTAATGATACAAAATCGTACTATTTTTAAAACCATCGTATCTTCTCGGATAAAATCTGAATAGCCTAACTTTCTAGAATCTATAATTCCTAATAATTTTAAATTAATTAATTAAATTGATTCAGTTTACAAAGGTCTAAAAAGTTACTTAAGAACATTTTCGAAAAATAGTGTTACAGCCAAATTAGACCGATTTTTAATTTTTCATAGAAAAAGAAAATTCCAGTTAATTCCAGTTTCCAGTTTTTAAATAAGACATTTCGAAAATGTTCTTAAGTAACTTTTTAGACCATTGTATTCTGCTTATGCGTATGAAATTTCATTAAAATCGGTTCATTAATTTCGAAAAACAAGGGCTTGAAAGTTTGTATGAAATGCCGTACGGCGTAAATTGTAATAAACTTAAGGTCTTTATGGGCCTAAAGTGAAACCCTGCGGGACGCCTTTAGTGTGCTTTCTGCATATTCCAGCACAAATATATTTTAACTGGTTTTCGCAAGAGTCTGCAAGCATTGGAATTAAAATGTTTTCTGTATTTGAATGAATGTATTTAAATCCTTATGGCCTTTCTAGAGAAAGTTAAACATGCTGAGAATAAAATAGTGTGGTAAATGACGTGTTTTCTTAAAGTGATATTTTGCTTTGTTTATCCAAACTTCTTGTTAAAAACTAGACTTCAGACACCAGACCCAGACCAGACAGACCACCCTCCAGACTTCTTGTTGTAATAATTGGGTTATTGGATACAAACCCATTAACCCAACTATTTAAGTTATTTATTAAATGCTTATATGAAGATGTAAGACAAGACAAAGTAGCTATTACGGTAGAACTGTGATTCTTATGTAAGTTATATTTTTTATTGTGATTCTTAACGACATTCATCAAACATACTGACGTGATCGACCTCGATAATCTAGGTATCAGACTCCCATATGAACTAGTAACATTTTAGCTATGGGAAATGAATAGACATAATGAGTTAATACATGTAATCTAAAAAATGTTACCTAATACGTAAAACAACTGTGTAATCTCTTAGATTCATTCTTAATTGCAGCGATTGTATTGCATTTGATTACATAAATACATGTATGTAGATGAGCCAATAGACTAGACACAAAGAAAACTAGAAATATATTAAAATAAAGTAGGTAGCCATAAAGTAGATATTTAAAAATGTTGCTGTTGTCGTTTCCAGTGTACAATTGAAGCGGGGAAAGTCCGTGACAATAAGTGTTAAGAAACTCTTGGCTATAATTTTCACAGTGGACTTACACCAGCAATAATTAGCGGTAATAATTTGACACGGAAACATCGTACATTATGTGTTACGGGAAACCATAATAATTATGTTATAGACGTCTGGTTATTTAGCATTAGGTATCTCGTAGTATATAATTTTGAATGACAGAATAACAACATCTATGAAATTTTTGTTGCGTGACGTAAACCCATTTGAATTTTCTAAAATAAAATAACAGGCGTTATCGATGTGAATGAACCTTTTTACTCGAATCTATACGTTATACATTTCATAATGGAGTCACGCACTTCCACGAATTTCTTACTTTATTTATCGGAATTGATAAAGGAACACGACAACATGGTCTCTCAGAATCATTTTTTGGCGTCATAATGTGGGTATGCAAGTGCAATTTCGGACAGTACCTAAGTTAATCAGTAAATAAACATGAGATAATGTTATCTGGTGCTTATCTGCAGAATGCGGCAGGTCGGGGCGGGTGGGGGGTTCCGTTAGCCGCGACCGAGCCACAGCTGATTTCACATGTGTCTGACCGCGACACCGCGCGCCCGTTGTGCGTTTCTCTCGCGTGAAAATGCCGACAACTTAATACTTCGAACAATAAAGTTATAAATAATTCCGAAAGTGAATGTGTTATTGATACCTTTGTTTGGACCATTTATAAACCTCGTAAGGATACAAACGGAGTTGCCGTTGCTATATTGTTTTTAGCGGGTAAGTTCATATTGTTTTTGTTTGAAAATATGTGTTTTTAAGGTAGATACTTCATTTTTGATGATTGAGAAATTGAAGTGACTGTTATCGTTAGATTTTCTCTCAAATATTTGAGATAAGTTTTGTCTGAATAAAATACTATCACATACCATAATGCTTGAAATATCAATGATTTAAATGTTTTTTGTGCGCTTAATGTAGTTTTCACTTTTAAAAGAAATTGAATAACATACTACTTGAGACAGATTTTAATATTTATGTTCGTTAAAAAATCTGAATGCAAATCACGCTGCAAGCAGACCAGATATAAGATTATTAGCATGAAATCAAAACATAATCATTAAATGATTATAAAAAATATTAGCAGCTAACACTTATAATACCATACCATAAAATGAAATAGAAATAATGGAGGTTTTATCAAAGTTTTAATCACCAGTTTCTTAATAACTAAAATTATTATTTTAATTGATCAATAAAATTTGCAAGTTGCCTTATAAGTTGTATGGTCAATAATTAAGTTTATTTTATTTTATAGAAGAGCCGCTTTAATTTATGTCTACTTTTGAAATATAATAGTAATATATCCACCTGGAGTCTGGATTTGTGCCTGGTTGATGGCAATAGGCACGCCCCCTATTACATGTGACTTAAGGGGCTTATGTACAAGACCTAAACACAAAAAATGCAAGCTTTAGAAACAATAAAAGTATATGATCGACTACAGTAAACAAAATCAGAAAAATATATGATATTCTTCAGGATAATGCTAGGTAGATAGTGTTTTGAAAACATAATACAACTAATTTGATACGATAGAAAAAAACTGGCCAAGTGCGAGTCGGACTCGCACACGAAGGGTTCCGTACCACAAGGCAAAAACGCAGAAAAAAACACGTTTGTTGTATGGGAGCCCCCCTTAAATATTTATTTTATTTTGTTTTTAGTATTTGTTGTTATAGCGGCACCAGAAATACAATGATCTGTGAAAATTTCAACTGTCTAGCTATCACGGTTCATGAGATACAGCCTGGTGCCAGACAGACGGACGGACGGACGGACAGCGAAGTCTTAGTAATAGGGTTCCGTTTTTACCCTTTGGGTACGGAACCCTAAAAATCATGAAGATACCTCTAAAAACTTTCTTTTTACAATATAAACCATACTAATATACATGCAATGATTATGATTTTTTGTCAGATTATTCTACAAGCAACATACTATAAAACATTTGTTTTAATTTCTAGTCCAAACAATAGATTTTTTGTAATTAAATATTACTTTATTTTACAATAAATTACCAGGGTTGTGTCATCGCGCTTCTCTTACTCTATGCAGTCCGACAGTGACCGCGCTTTAGGTCATGTAAGCCCCTTAAATTATCTGACGAAATGTTGGCGTACTATTAGGAAGCCACACCTCTACCTAACCTTTCGGAAAATACAGGCGTGATGTTTTTTTTTTAAATATTGTATAAGACTAGCTACTGCCCGCGACTTCGTCCGCGTGAAATTTCACCCTCCCCCATTAACCCTCTTAGGGGTGGAATTTCGAAAAACCCTTTCTTAGTGGATACCTACTCTTCACAAAGAACACACCCTCCAAATTTCATGTCTCTAAGACCAGCGGTTTAGGCTATGCGTTGATATATGATACGAGATATCAATCAGTCAGGGCTTTGAATTTTATATATGCTGAGAGAATAAATAGGTTGTTTTGTTTTGGATGTGCTTCACCACGAAGAATCAATTCATTCTGTCTTTTTGTACTTAGGATCTAAGTCTCAGTCATCTTATACTTAACTTTCGCAAGTTTCATTGAAAGGTTGTCAAATGTCCATGCCAAGTCAATAAGCAGCAGTTCAGCATAGCTATTCACAACCATTCGACAGGCTTCCGAGTCGAAAATGACACATTTTCGTTTACCTGATTTGCCTAGTCTGCGACTCGAATAGCCCTCGGAAAAATAGAGGTACAGACGCCAGCTGCACATCAAGCTACCCGAAACTGTCAAATTTTCCCAATCAACTTTGAACCTAATGCTTTTAGCGATAAAGTTGAAAATCTATTAAAGAAATTTGACAGATTGTAGTAGCTTGATGTGCTAGCTTCTGTACCTAGAGCCAAGATTTTCTGGTTTCAGATTTGGGATCAGTGTTTAGAGGAGTCCTTTGATTGATGTTCAATTCGGCACAAAACTGTATCGAATGCTATATAGCTTATGCCGAAACCCTTACTTTCATGATCAATGATTGGTTGGCAGAGAAACCTATATAGGTACCTACAAATTTATATCTCACTAGCTTCCGCCCGCGATTTCGTCCGCGTGAAATTTCACCCTCCCCCCATTCACCCTCTTAGGGGTGGAATTTAGAAAAACCCTTTCTTAGTGGATACCTACTCTTCACAAAGAACACACCCTCCAAATTTCATGTCTCTAGGACCAGCGGTTTAGGCTGTGCGTTGATATATCAGTCAGTCAGTCAGGACTTTGAATTTTATTTAAATAGATAAAAATGTGTATTTCTTATCTAAGTATTTATCAGGTTTGGAGAGAAGGTCATCAATAACAGATGCACACCATGACTACACGTTTGTGATTGATCACTTGTTATAATGCTGATCTCACCGTGAAAACTTAGGTTATGTAAGCTTGAAGTGAGCTGTCATTCCACCTGATGCTAGGGATTGCCAATATTACCAGCTCACTTGAAGTTCACCTAAGTTTTCAGGGTGAGATTTTTACGGAATAAGATCGGCTGATATTCAAGATGTTGATGTTGCTGTTGGTATCTTTGAGAGCATATAGTTACGAGTACCTGCTATGTCAATGCAACCCGCACTGGACCCTCGTGGTAGATTACGGCCCACTCCCTCTCACCGAGGGGAGACCTGTGACCTGACCTGCAGTGGGAACAGTACTGACTGGTTATGCTATGTCAATGCGGTCATTACCATTAAAATTCTTTATTTTATACACAACAAAGGTGGTTTTTGCATAAATTAGCACGTAATTATTACAACATTTTGGATGTAAACAAATTAGCTAACGATTTCTCTGACTTTAATCTTTGCATAATGGTCCGTTTTTCTGATAAGTTTTGCCAATATTCTGTTAATCGTAAGCATTTATAGTATTAAAGTTTATTGCCCTTATTTATGTAGGAAGAAAAAGTTCTACGATGTTTATAATCCATCCATACTTAATATTATAAATGCGAAAGTGTGTCTGTCTGTCTGTCTGTTACCTCTTCACGCTTAAACCGCTGAACCGATTTAGATGAAATTTGGTATAGAGATAGTTTGAGTCAATTATTATGATACAATTAGGGATCATTAATATCTACCTATTAACAGGTAGTCTAGTACCTACGTATATGTTTCTGAATTGTTGGGCATTGTTCAATAATAATTAGAATGTTGATAAATCTAATATTCAAGTTTACTTCATGGATTTCCGTGTCATTTTGATTTGTTTATATATTTTAAACTACACCCATAGGTACTTATTGTTTTTCCTGCTTCATTGCATAGGTACCTATTTAATAACAAAGGGAAAACATTACAATAACTGGTAGGTACGTGGTCTACCCTATTGGTTTTCCTTATTTATTAAAATCTCAAGTTTAAAAAAATGCAGGCTCACCACTTTTTATAGACTTTGCACATAAACACCTACTTATGTCTAATTAAATACCTACCTACCTAAGAATGGTTACTAAGTTATGGTTTTTGACGAGTGCAATCAGCTTATTTGAAATAAAAAGTAGATACTTAAATTATAATTTATAATAGTGGGAAACAGTTAAAAGTTACAAACAAATAATTATTGTACAGACGGCAGCACATCAAGCTACTACAATCTGTCTTTATTGAATAGATTTTCAACTTTATCGCTAAAACATAAGGTTCAATGTTTATTGGGACGGGTAGCTTCATATGCTGGCGTCTGTACATCCAATTTATGTCGCGAAAAGAAAATAGAAAAAAATACATACCCAAAGACCAATTTAGTTGATTGTACTAACATCACTGAAAACATAATTGGCAATGTCGAGGCGAGAAGGTACTTACCTAGGTACACAATTTCAATGCGCCACAGACCACAGTCCACAAAGTACCTAGATAGTTACCGAGAAACGGGTAGAAGGAGCGTTGGCAGACCAATAGCCAGGTAGGTGGACGACCTACACAGGGTCGCAGGGAAGACCTGGATGAGACTCGCACGTACTAGGGAACCATGGCACCCAAGGGAGGTCTATACTCAGCCATGGGTAGACCAAGGCTACCAATGACTTAAGAATCCCCAAAAAAAAAATGGCGATTGATTAAGAAGGGTTCGTACGTATAGATGACCTTGACTCAAGTAATAAATAAGAGATAAGTGCAGTTTACAGGCTCTTCGACGTTAACACGTTTGAGTTGCATAAACAAATAATTGCCGTTATAAGAACCGCATCGGAGTGTAGCAGACCTAGGGTTGGCGATCAACATTCCTGCAATGATTTTTGCAACATCAATGCATTCCTAATCTTGTTTACGAAAGATCATGAAATCGCAAATCGTTTTCTAAGCGTTTAGTGTGGTATGAATATTGCCATGAAAGGAGTTGATTTAGAAATATTATCGGTAGATATGTACCTGCTACGCTTTGGAATGGGCAACTAGCTTCACCTTTCTGACTGACCGACCCCTTGACAATTCAAAACGGCCTGTAATTGGTTTATTTGAAATAAATGCTTTGAGTTTTGAGTGGTTTTTAATCTTCAACGATATTGCTCAGTACGTTGCAAAATTTAAGTTACAACATTTGGGTAGATTTGAAACAAAAAATTCCACGCTGCTTTGGAACCTCAGTCAAATGTTCTCGGGTCTATTTGTCTTCGTAGAAGAGCTGAATGAAAAATAAAAAATTCTTTGAATGTTTGATTCTACAACATCATGTCTTAATACAACCCTGGCATTCTCTAGATTCTTCTACGTACATCGCGTTCAGGAGATCACTAAACTCGAACAAACCGATACAATTGAATGCTCATCCCACTTTTTACGTCGCGCACGTTACCATACGTGGGAGTGTTTTGTATAATAAATCATTGTGCCGTATTCGCATGATTTCATATAAAACAACCACGGTATTGTTCGATCAACTGGTGCATTTGTGCCGGAAACGCAACGAGAGCATTTCATTTGTTCACAAAGCTACAGAATTTATTGCGTTATTATTGTCAAATGAAGCCACTTACGATTCACAAACACGAATGTATGTCGTCTATGCACGCCCATTATTTTGTGAATGTTAGCACTAGATAGTTTATTTGCTTACTTTGGAATGCAGTGTTTGTTTGGTTACCTACAGTTGATACGACACCCAAAAAGTCGTTTCTCTGCAATTATGGTACTGTTATTTGTTGGAGAAAAGGCTTTTATTTAAACAAAATTTTTGTCAATTTGTTGAACAATCGCAGCGACGAGCATTAGTGACGGCTCGTGGTTAAACGCAGGTGAGATTCTTCCGGATCTAATTGTGAAATGGCGACAGGCCGACGTTCGCTACGTGTTCGCACTCAGTGGGAAACGTTTCAATTTGTTTCATATTTCGCTCGGCACAGTCAAGTTATTAATTCGACTATTGGTCGCGGTCGGAAAGTGTGACGCCGTCGATACGTCACGCCGGTTGTCAATCGGAACGGACGGAGTGATGCGCTTACAATTGCATGATATCGACCCGGTTCTCGACAGATTTCACTACGGCGCGGCTCGAGAGAATAAAGCAACAATTCGTTCAGTGTCGAAACCTATAACGCTAGAGTTTCCGCGATACCGCGACATATAAATTCTTGCAATAGTTTCACCTGCATAGTATTTTTTTTTGCTGAACATGAAAACGCTTTTAAGGTAGGTACCTACTGCACTTTCACTTGGGAAGCAGAATGATAACTTCGATAGGCAGTCTATTAAAATCCTTAATTTGGGTATCACGTTTACTGAGAAGAGAAACTAGTTCAAACGAAAAACATTAGACTGAAAAAGTACCTAACTTTTAATTAAAAGTCGTAGACGAAGAGTTTGCTACGGAACCACTGAACAGTACGTTCTTAAGTCATTAATTCGACTCAAGATTGTCATGGAGATCGCCT
The DNA here is from genome assembly GCA_948474745.1 of Oligia latruncula. Taxonomy (NCBI): domain Eukaryota; kingdom Metazoa; phylum Arthropoda; class Insecta; order Lepidoptera; family Noctuidae; genus Oligia; species Oligia latruncula. Next base: position 10,237,826 of record OX419684.1, read on the forward strand.
TGAATACTGTTCAAGCGAATCATTAGCCGCTAATCTTCGAGTTAACACACAAAAGGTTAGATGTACACTTTTGTCCAAATTAAGGCCAGTGTACAATTTCACGTGTGACTAATAAAAATAAATAAAATAAAATACAAATAAATACTTGCTTCCTTCTTATTTACGCATTCAATAACCTGAGTTTACGGTTAACTGCGTTTCGCTTTGAAATAGACCCATAACTGCGGTAGCTCTATAACTATCCATAAGATAGTATTGAATATAAAGAAGATTACAACTGCACGACATCATTGCACGTGACTTTATGAATAGTTTCTTTGACAGTAAAATGTATAGCATATAAAGTTTCCTATTCAATACTAACAAAAAGCTAATCTGTACTTCTATCATTATAAACTAATTGACTATACTTTACAGTTTTTGCTATAACGTTACCCCCTCGATTCAATGAGAACTCTGGGGCGTTGTTCGTGTGTATAGCGGCCGTCTTGCGCTCTCAACGTTAACACGATAGGGGCAACAAATTGCTGAAAAATACCGCGAATTGCACAGAGACCATTACTTCTAAAGAATTACGAGAGGAATTAACGGCAATTGAAGACATCGCCGCCATTGTTGTACAATTGAAATTGATTGCCGATGATGCTCAGTCCAATGAATGGTTGGATGTTGACCGCGGAATCACGATCGCTATGGTTTCTAATTTATGGAAGCGATCTGCAGGCTACAGTCCCATTGTTACGGGTTGTTTTGGGCAGATTCCGATTGAATTCGATCGCGATTAACAAGATATCATCAGTAGTTATACAATACTGATTTGCAGACAGATTTAAATCGTTTTTTTCGTTTCAGCGGTACCAGTTGTTTGCTTACATTATGATTTATGGAACCTGTTTTGGTCTAGATATTTATCAAGATTGAAATTGTTAGTTAAATTTTGATTAAAGTATGTATCTGGTTGCTCTTGGTCATTATCAATATCCGTGGTCATTATGGTACTATGGTACATACTTCATAACACTGAGATTCTCTGTTACACCTACTACCACCTGTGTTTACCTTTACCTATGTTTGAGGCGCGTGAAGTCGTATAAATAGTAGGAATGTAATAATGACTGAACAATGCAACTGCAACATGCGCCCAGAGCGCAACAGCCAACTTGCTCTCAGCCTCGACGTACAAAGTTACGCTTACCATGGTAAAAATTGCATGTGATTATTTTTTGCTTTTACTCCCATACCAATTGATTCACACATACAGAAACTGATCAACTGATCTGTGAATCAATCGTTATATTTTATGATCGCGTAACGGACCTCCGTGAATGTTTTATGATTGTATAACGGATACAAAAAAAATAGATGAGAATGGAATATAGGTACCTACGTACACGCCATACTCATAGACTTTGCACGCTCACATCACCATGTTGGATGAAGTAAATGAGGTTTCCAGACGTATTAGGGTCTGCATTACACATCTGCATATAATCAGAGAACCGCACTATTAGCACCCAGAAGCAATCATCAAGCGGTTGCGTTAATATCTATGAGGAAACTGCATGTAGGTAACTAATTTTCAATAGATTTCCTTTCTAAAGTCGAACTGAAAGAGTTTTTTTTATTTCATCGGCGCCGAATATTCAAATTACATATATTGCAAACTGTGATAAATGACTTATTTATTGAATACTGTAAGGCATCCAGTTAAAAATACAAATTAATTAAATACTCGTACACATGGCTGAAACGCCTAAACACTGCTTCTATAAATTAAACGTTCAACACGCTTCGATTAAAACTGTGTGCGCATCGTTAAATTCTCACTTGTTCAGATTCAGTTATAGCGACTTGCACACCTACAGTATGGTTGAGTGGTATACATGCACTGAATACTTTGGACACAGAACAATAACGAGACAACAATCGAGCGTTGGGAATTGTCATTGAGGCAGAGCGTGGTAGGTACGAACGTCCGAACGGAGCCGGCTAGAGGGGAACGTTTGTCATTGCCTAGCGCTAAGTTAGAGTGAAGTGACGAAACTGCTACAACTATGCCTGTATATATACATATTTACTAGGTAGGTACTTATATAGGTATATTAATTATTTTTACTATATAGGGTGACTAGTAATTAGTGACCGATACTTAAACACGTGATTTTACTCATCATTATGAACAACTTTTACTATGGGACCAAACCTGAAATCGTGAAAAAAAAAACAGCTGTTCTCTACATTTTGACGAGTTAGACGAACATAAATGTAGGGAACAGCTGTTTTTTTTTCGCGATTTCAGGTTTGGTCCCTTAGTAAAAGTTGTTCATAATGATGAGTAAAATCACGTGTTTAAGTATCGGTCACTAATTACCAGTCACCCTATATAATTACTACTAGGGTAAGCTACGCTTGCCGCGGTTGGTCTGTGGATGAGTGACCATCTTTACATACCGTGACCGCCGTTAACGGCGGTCACGGTATGTAAAGATGGTCCGGCTGTCATTCGTGGATCTTTGACAGTCGGTACGGGTAGTCAGTAGCCCGAAAGTCTGACAACCAGTCTTACCAAGGGGTATCGTATTACCCAGTAACTGGGTTGTGGAGGTCAGATAGGCAGTCGCTTCATGTAAAATACTGGTATTCAGTTGCATCCGGTTAGACTGGAAGCCGACCCCAATACACTTGGGAAAAGGCTATGGGCAGATGGAATTATGACCATCCACCATCACCTACTGGATGTTAGGGAATATGTAAAGTAGGTGGGTTCTTGTATAAGTGTTTCGTTACTACATTGTAAATTGTTAATAAGGAAAATAATTAGGAGTTTTATTTTACGCCTCGTTGGCCACCACCGCTGCCTTGACCTCCTTTATCTCCTTATTTTGTTTGAACTACAATTCTTTGACCATCCTGTATACCAGCAGCATATCTTTATTAGCATGTGATAGTAAAATGAGTTTAGTGACGCTCCGTAGCCATCAGATAGTGCGTATAATATTCCTTGTATAATTCTTCATTAATTATTATTAATTAGCTAGAAGACTTCTTAATTAGAACAATTATTTCGTACTTCTAGATATTTTCGCACAGTTTATCATTCGTCGTTGGCATTAAATTTTTTATTAATTATGCGTTAAATAAAACGACTAACAAATATGCTAATTATGTTTTTTACTGTTTGACGGTGCTGTTTACTTCGTTTTATGAGCAGTTATTGTAGGATATCGAAGAAACACTTTATTTTCCATTTCGGTATAAAATTACAGTTGTTTAACTGCTTAATACTCCGCAACTAGCTAACTGTTTCAAAAATCCTTGATAAAGTAAGTACCCAAAACAATATTGCACAACCTTCACTCACTGTAGACAGCTAAAATCTAGAGTGCACTGTTCTCACGGGTTTCATAACAATATCTGTTACAAAAAGTTGCTTTAAAGCTGCCGCAAACAGGCGCGACGCAACTAGTAGAACAATTTCTATGAAAACTTCAAGGAAATTGTTCTATCAGAATCGCGTCGCACCGTCACGTCGCCGTTGTCTGCGGGTGCCTTTATATCATGCCTACGTACATTTATTACAGCTTTGTTAAACTTCGTCTACGTGTGGGCAAATCAGGTTTTGTCATACATGCAATGCAGGTGTGGTAAATTAAATCATAACTAAATCTAACAATTGAACACCTGGTTTACTTATATTGCCCCGTTGGTCTCGTGGTTACAAGCTGCTGAGCGTAGTAGGTTCGATTCCTAGTTCGGGCAAAGTGTTGTTGGGTTTTTCCATTGGGATTTTCTTAGTAACTGCCCGGAGTTTGGAAGTTGGCGGTGTGATACCCACGTGAAAGCACCCGTTTGTCCTGCGCCTGATCTCTCTGGTCGTGTCATATTGCATGCCGTCCCATCGGACTATGAGAGCAAAAGGAACAGAGAGTGCACCTGTGTTTACGCACACACATGTACACTTTAATATCTCCTGCGTACCTAGCTAATCTCCGTTGAGATTGGCCTCCGTGACCAAAATCGGTCGGAAGGCTATTATAATATTTTTTTTTATTATGCCGTCCCATCGGACTATGAGAGTGGGAGAAGAGACTGCACCTGTGTCTGCATACACTTGTGCACATCAATAATATCTCCCGCGCCGAATGGACGAAATACGGTCCGGATCACTATTATATTGATTATATTTATATTGATTGTGTAATGTTGACCCCAAATCCTTTATATTTTAATATCAAGCAGGTTTGCGATTTAAAATTTAAACCTTTCCTACCTAAGTACCTTAATACTCCATACATGCTCGTTTTAACTAACACTAGGAAATGCCAAAATATTATTACACTGTTGGATTTTCAACAGCGGTGCTATTCTGTAAATATCTCACCGTGAAAACTTAGGTGAAGGGACCTTGAAGTGAGCTGTCAATCCATCTGATGCTACGAATTGACACTATTGACAGCTCACTTCACCTGAGTTTTCACGGTGAGATTTATTACAGAATAACGCCGCAGCACAGTCTCGTGGTCGTCGTTGGCAACAGGTGCCTACGTCTACGTATGGTGTAAACTTTCACCTATATTACTTGTTATTGACATAACACCTTTAAACAGGATGATACAATTGACTATTATTTATTTACATCCGATAGATGTTATCTGAATTGGGTATGAATAAATCAATTTAATTGCTGAATATTAGTTAGTTAATTGACGCTATTATTATTTTGTTATGTAAGTACAGTTGACCGCACGTCTGTGGTTACAATTTGATCTTTAGATGGCCTAGCGTAGCACGGAGTTTCTATAGAATAAGAGGCTAGCTTATACTGATTACCCCCTGACGTGCGGTCTACTGTACCTAGGCATCATGACATCTCGACCCCGTGACAACTTAACCCTAGAACAACTTGACCCCGACGCTTCGACCACCGGACAACTCGACACTAGGACAACTCGAACTCGGCAATTTGACCTAGACAACTCGACTCATACAATTCGAACCGGTGAGAATTCAATCCCGACAACTCTTGAACTAATCATTCCTAGAGCGAGCAAACGGGCGTCCCGCCACGGAAGGATTAGGTTCTTATAAACAATCCTGGCAGAAATAGGACCCCCAACCCGAAAGGTGGCTTTGCTTAAGCCAACGATTATGATTATTACCTGCTTATGACTGCGTGACCGGAAAGATCGGGTTATGCTTTTATGATTATGATTCGATGTTGAATGATCGGGGTCGAGCTATCGGGGCGGAGTTGTCGGGTTGAATTGTCCGAGTCCAGTTTTCACGGGGTCGAGTTGTCATAGTCGAGTTTTGTTAGGGTAGATTTGTCGTAGAATTATTTAGTTCCTGAAAGATACAGTATACAGTTTTCAGTTACATAAGAGCGATATCTTTCTTCCAAGTCTTTCATTATTTTGGTTAGATGTAAGAGTATGACTTTAAGATTTAGCGATACTGATACTTTCAGCGGTGTCGTTATCTCAATAGATGTCCATATTTAAATCTTTACAATTACTATGAATAACAATTTTAGCAACTGTTCCGACAGTAATGTAACCTCGAATGACCCAAGTTTTTATAGAAATAAGATACGTGATGATACTGACCTTTGACTATGATATTACGAAAACTATGATGAACAAAAAGTTGACTAGTCAAAATTATTATTCAAGATTTTTTGAATATAATAAAAACTCGAAATGCACTTCCTGAAGTGAAAGATGTTGTACAAACTGGTCCAAAACCGGTCAGTCAGCTTGATGGTTAATAATTAGCATAACTACTTTATTTTTTATTATGCACGATTTAATTCGCTTACGTGGCGGGTATAATAGGGTTAACGATATTTTTTCACTTTTATTATTTTATACAAAGTTAGTTTAAAATATCTATTAATATTAATCCCTAGTTTGAAATATAGGTATTATGGACTTGGCAAATGGTTTGATGAAAATTCAATTAAAACCTAGATCTATTTAAATAATTAATCCATAGATACCTAGTGACTTTTCTTTTAAACTTTACTCTGCCTCACAATATTTAAAATCGAAATATTTTATTTCCCATAAACCTTCTGACGTTTCATAAGTGCCCATATAGGGCACTTATGAAACACGAAGCACGGTTCCAATTGGTCGTTTCCTATGGAGAATAGCCGGCAAAAAACTCCACTGTTACTCTTATTCTTAGGTCATCCTAGTTCTCCGTATTGGTAAATCTTTACTTCATCATCAATGGCCCTGCTTCTTTAAAAAAGGACTTTTCTAACAGATGCAGTACTTTCCTCACACAAATTAGGGCTTAACTTTACCTCAATAGATAACAGAAACACGCATTTTGTTATGGTTTCCACGTGTTTCGTGTTCAAGGTGACGGAGACGGATTAGCCTTGCTCGTGACATTGCAGACCTTCCATCACGTGACGACGGATGGACACCTAATTACGAAGCCTTTTCTGTGCATCAAACGTCGTTAGTTTGTCTAATCGCTGTTATTTCGTTGTTTTGTCCTTCTATGTTCATGTACGCTGATAAAGGTATTTTCACGGCCATAGCTGTAGCACCGAAAAGGTTTCAAACTTAAATTACGCTCAGATTATGAACTCCTAGTACTTATTGCAGTAATATTTATATTTAGGGACGTGTTGGTCTAGTGGTTGCTGAGCATGAGGTTCTGGGTTCGATTCCCGGGTCGGACAAAGTGTTGTATGGTTATTTCATCTGGAATTTCTTAAGGCACCCCAAAACGATGAATTGCAATTGTCAATATTTACGTGATTGATACACAATGATGCGCCAATTGATCGTCTACCAAATGACTGCATTTGGTAGACGATCAATTGATTTCAATCAATGTCAATCGCATCAACTGTGATGCGATTAGTACAAACGCAATTGATCGTTACGGCACAGATGGTTACGGGGACCTTTCAGGAACAGCCCGGAGTCTGGATTTCTTCCCAGTTTATGGCTTATGGGACTTAAACATAAATGGCGAAATGTGGGTGCAGGTACTAAGTAAAGATAAGGTAGGTACACTAGGTGCGCGAGTGTTGTTATGTTATTTATAATGTTATGTTCCTAAAATATTTGGTGCCAGTTCAATTTGAACGTTTACAATATCATAGCTCATTTATTTGTTCAAGACATTTGAAAGTTACAAGATCATTTTCTGGCCTTGTGCAGAATTTTTTCTAAGTACAGATGCCAGCACATCAAGCTACTACAATCCGTCAAATTTCTTTGATAGATTTTCAACTTTATCGCTAAAGTATAAGGTTCAAGGTTGATTGGGAAAATTTGACAGTTTCGGGTAGGTTGATGTGCTGGCGTCTGTACATGCAGCCATGGTCACAATTCGTGACAGGTGGTTACCGCTCGACTATCATCGTGTACGTTCCACTAAAATCCCCATTAAAGTAACATTAGGGTCACAATTTATTTCGAAAGTTAAAAACTTAGATATATCTATGACATTTGATGTTGTTGCTGAAATAGAAATCTTCGAATTATTCCGTGTCGTCAAATTGGATATGGTGCAACACACCAAGAGACTACAGTTTTCGTAATGGCGACTTTCTAGATTTTCTAAAGAAGTATATTGCTATTAAAAACACAGACAAAATTCTGTGTGTGCTTAGCTTTCCTTTTACTTTTAAAAAGTTTATTTATTGAACTACAAGTAGCGTAGGTAAAGACGCCAGCACATCAAGCTACCCGAAACTGTTAAATTTTCCCAATCAACTTTGAACCTCATACTTTAGCAATAAAGTTGAAAGTCTATTAAATAAATTAGAAAGATTTGGAGTATCTTGATGTGCTGGTGTCTGTACAGTCACGAGCACTAATATGTCAATACTTGGCCACTTTCAATTGCGATTTTTTCACAAAATAACGAATGCAACGTTGAAATACGACACTGTACATAAACCTATGGGTTCGAAAATACTATGTTCCTAATAATATAAAATTTTATTCAAAAATAGAGGCGAAAATCGCCTTTTAATAAAGCCAAGTGTATACATACTTATGCTCGTGACTGTACCTTGCAAAACGCATTATTAGCCTAAGTATATCGCTAGCCGCCCGGTTACTGTGGGCGCTTACAAACAGGACCCGATTTCCTGACGATGATTTCCGTCACCAAGTTAAACTCCAAAGTGAAATTTCATAAGACAGTTTAATATTTTTTGGAGGTGCCAATTCATTTTCGAACTTTCTCACGCATTAAAAATTGCCTCCATTTAATCATTCGTCTGAGAAAGCGTTGTTGTGATGAGATTAAAAGATATTTAATTTGTAACTAGCTTTAAAACTTGTCGAAACATCGAGATTTCCGTATTAAGTATATGGAAGGTAAAAAAAAAAAACAAAAAAAAAATGTATAAGTACATATATTATATAATGTAATATATACAGTATGTTAATAATAAATGTATTGTACGCATATAAATCTTCCGGAATAAATTCTCAATACTCAATATATTTATTGCTTCCACAAATAATCTTCTTCTTTAAATATGTACCTATATTGTATACTAGTGAAAGCCGTATCAAAATCCGATGCGGAGTAATAGTATCGCGGTCACACAGACCGACGCAAAAAGCGACTTTTATTTATATATAGGTATAGATATAGGTAACAATTGGTAACCCATGCTCCATTGCTTGGTTAATACCGTACAGTTTAATTATCGGATTTACCTACGGTGCAACAGGAAGTGCGACCCAATGATCAGTATTGTCCACGTAATGCTTGTAAATGGACAATCACACGGTTCATGTATCAATGACTCTGGCGTAGATAACCGATTCAGTATCAACTTGTATCAATTGATCAACAAGTTGACAAATTTTGTGCTCATTTTTTTGCGAAATTCATTGTAGAGATTTAGATTATCAGGCAGAAATTGGTAAATTCGATAAGAGAGTCCGATACCACGCTTTTTTTCATTTCCCTTTTTATTCTTCTTAGCGTGTCGATAGCAATCTAAATGGACTCGGTTCAGAATTCGGCTACTTGTTTGGCGCTATCACCAGCGTCCATCAGTTCCTGTGACGTGCAGCTGACAAGACACGCAGACGCAGGACACCATCGTTTGTAGAACAGCACCACATTTACACTCCAAGGCGGAGATATAACATGAAATCACGCCTGTATTCCCCTAACGGTTGGTCACAGGTGTACCTATAGTACAGACACATTTCGCCAGTTATGGTTAAGTCCTATGTAATAGGGGACGACCCTATTGCCATCAACCGGGCACAAATCCAGACTCTGCGCTGCTCCTGAAAAAATCCAGATGGAAAAACCCAACAACAATACAGTGTAGCAGAAGTAATGTCTGTCAGCAGTAGGTAGGCACATATTTCCTTTATATACCGACTATGTAATCAATAGTAGGTTAGTTTGGTAGGTACTTTATGTATCATACTTTCTTTAAAGAAAAGCAACAACAAAACACTACATTTGATTTCTTTGCGTTAAAAATAAGATTGATGTTACCTACTTTGAATTTATGAAAAGCCAGTTCAACATTGCCAAATACGTCAACCGTCAACCTGAAGATAGATTGGTTGGTCCACTGATTGCTCATACATACCTAGTCCGTACAGTGACACAAACAAACATTTCCGCGCAAAAATTTTCAAATATCGCTGGAACAAAACCAAAAACGTTACTGTAGAATCCTGTTTATTCCGAAGTTTTATAAATGACTACACTGGGTCAGTAGCTCCACCACACCAAGCCTCTCATGTAGGTCCATTCCACTTTGTATCTTTTCCCGCCATTCGTGGTGACAGATGACATTATTGGCAGTAGGTACCTACCTCAATACTTGTTTGATCGAGTCATTATTTACATCTTTAACTATTTATACAACGCTATTTTTAGTATATGCGAAACCTGAATATAGTTTGTTCCGATTACCTATGTAACTCAATCGATTCCAATAATTTTTACCCCATGTTATATTTTGTCTTAAAAATATTTTAAAAAGGTCAAAAGTTAGACACCGAGCTCGAAGTATGCATGCGGTAATCCTTGGAACTACTAGTCAGATTTGAAAAAATATGTTTGCATTTGGCAGTTGTAAGCTATTCAACATCACGCTGCGACCCTTAGGAGCTGAGCAAAAACAAAAAAAAAAAACAGAACGAAAACGATGTAAAAGCGCGGGCGGGCGATGGAATGGGACGCCGTGGCTTGGGTGCCGAAATTTCGCGCAATTTATACCGTATCTATTAAATATATACACTACATTTACAATTAGAAACAGTTAAATATACTTATTGCATAACACTAGACATTGTATTATAGTTACCCAATTACAAATTGATCGTAAATAAAACGTAAAGAAGCGTTTTGCGTGTATGATCATTAAAAGTAATAATAATAAAATATGCGCATCATGTATCATTGTTACTTTATTGTTATGTTCTTAAAGAGGAAGGAAGTGAAGATGCGTTTGTATTTAATAATAAAGATAGGTAACCAGTTAAAATTATGTTAGAAGTATAAGTGACTGCTGCTTCGTTAGTCTATTGGTCGCAATTGCTACTACAGAGCGTGAGGCATCCCTGCCTAGTTGCTATTCCACCAATTTGCACTAAGCGTTTTCAAATGTCCTTTATAACGCGCACAGCAAAAGAGTGGAACTCTCTACCTGCGTCTGTGTTACCGAGTGCATACCTAAAATTTCTTCAATGGAAGAGTGAACAAGCTTCTTCTGGGTGAACTCACTCTATCGTTGACTTTGTCTCTGTCACCTCTGACCTAGACTAGAGTCAAGAGCAAACCCATTTCTTATAAAAAAAATATGAGGCCCTAAATAATTATGTAACACAGTTTCAATCACAATCCCCCTTCGGGGATTACATGCGTGTTGTTATCTTCTGTTATAAAACTTAGGAACTTATCCAGATGAAAAATTAAACAGTCCGTAGAATAAGCCTGATTTCCTTAAAAAAAAATATTGAGAATTTGTCGCAATATCATATTTTTTTCTCAGACGTAATGTACAATTTAAAAAGTCATTATTATTAATAATTTTGTGCACTGAGGATCTCGATTCTCGGGGGTCATGCTCAGCTCACACGTTGGCGCGGGTATCGCAAAACAAATTATGAAAAACTGATTATGAAAAACAAATTATGAAAAATTATGAAAAGTTGAAAATGTCATAGATAAATAAGTGTTGATTTTATTTGTGCAATTAACATGACCAAAGTTGATTTTTTAATTAGTCACTATATGTATACTTAAAGAAAATTATGTTCTGTTTTGTATCTTATTAATAAAAAGATCTAAAAATTCTACTTTACTTTATTGAAAATTCTGAAAATCCTAAGATTTACAAAATCCAACCGTAATCCTGAAAAGAGTAAAAAATCCTGATATCTCAGGAGAGTCAGGACAAATCCTGAGATATGGTAACCCTTACCTTGAGCTTACGGTTTAATGGGAAACAAACCGGATTTTAAAAATATTTCAGGTTTTTTCGAAGAGAATTGGTGTGAGGTGTGACCACTCCGGAAGCAAATATGACATCATGATAAAAAATATAGCAAAAACTCATGTTTTTATTGCAATTTTAAACTGCAAGGTCGATGTCATTGAGCCGATTTAGCCACGGTTTGATACCTACTTCCTAATTCGTCGATATTTTTGCGTCTCTACATAATAATGGTAGGTATAACATTGGTTTGTGGCTAAGTAATAACAGCCGCACGGTTCGATCGATCAGGTTAAGCTACGCTTGCCGCGTTTGGTTCGTGGATGGGTGACCATCTTTACATACCAAGACCCCTCCGAGCCTCGGAAAGCATGTTAAGCCGTTGGTCCCGGCTGTCAGTCGTGGATCTTTGGCAGTCGTTACGGGTCGTCAGAAGCCCGAAAGTCTAACCAGTCTTACCAAGGGGGTATCGTATTACCAAGTGACTGGGATGTGGAGGTGGAGGTCAGATAGGTAGTAGTTTCATTTAAAAATCTGGTATTCAGCTTCATCCGGTTAGACTGGAGCGTCACTAAAATAACAACAAAACAGAATAATAATATAATTCGTGTATGACTAATTAAATAATTAGGTCATTCGTCAAAAGAATTGCATCACCAAGAACAACTAAGTACCTACCTATTGTTTTAAAATTAACATTTGTTATACCTATTTAGATTCCATTCCGAACTAAGCTTTTTGAATAAAAACAAGAAGTTTTCTGCAAATAAGAAGCGTTGCTTTTTACAAATTTTAATGCTCAGTCATAAATCTCGATATTCAGGGTTATTGGTAAAACAGTAACAACCTCTTAAGAGGTCATTGTACTCATCATTATGAACAACGTTTACTATGGGACCAAACCTGAAATCGCAAAAAAAACAACTGTTCCCTGCATTTTGACGAGATATACCTACCTACGAATATAAATGTAGGGAACAGCTGATTTTTTTTCGCGATTTCAGGTTTGGTCCCATAGTAAAAGTTGTTCATAATGATGAGTACAATGACCTCTTAAGAGGTTGTTAATGTTTTACCAATAACCCTGTATAAGACTGGCAGAGTTGATACTAATCTCAACTCAAATCGAGTGATTTTCTGGTCTTAACATTCTTTCTTCTCTCTTGAGTAGAGAGGCCTTCGAATGAAGCACAAAAAAAATATGTTTATGAACTAAAGCCAAAGACTTTAATCATTAGAAAACCTGTACTTTATTACCGGTGGTCTTCATAACTCCCACAGTGTCTACTAGTTTTAATATATACCTACATAATCAATGACGCTTACGTAATTCGGTGAAACTAAGCCCTATCGAATCACGTTACCAATCTTGAGAATATGAAATGTGGTAGTTATATATCGCATGTTAATGGCACAGTATCGGCCAGTCCGTGACACCGAACACCGTTACTAATGATCGATGCACAACCGCCACGCTTTAATAGTAATAAGCGTTACTACGCGATTCTATCCACACGATAAGATAAATCGGCTGCATTAAAATACCACTAGCATCACAAAAAATAATAACAAGCTTGATGGAAAGAAAAAACAATAAAATATCTCTGATACTATACAACAATCCGCCATTGCTCACGGTTTTGCCTTTATAGCTCATCAAAAACTAGTGAAGGGTCCATTACAAATCGACCATTAGTTTCGGAAATAATCGTCTACATAAAGTCAAGCAGTTACGTAGTTCTTTTCTGTTTAATGTGCAATAATTTGTGAAACTCCTTAATGTTTTATGGTAACTTAAAAAACTTCTTACTTATAAAGGTAGCTACACTTCTACGGTAATTACCTACGTTTGTGTTAAAACAACTATCCATGGGGTCAGCAATGGGACAGTGAAACTGACTTAAAAGACTCAACTTTACTGCACTCAAAAGATTTTACTATGAACAATAGAAAAGGCGCGAAAAAAATAAGAAACCAAGAAAAAAAAAAGAAATAAGAAAGTAGAACATTTAAAAGAATACAAATTTATTTTAGGGCTTATTGTTATGTTCCAAACTGCATAAAATTCTTTACCTTTTCTATGACATATTATTCATAATATTTCGCAAAATTGTGTAACGCAATACATATATATAGAGCTTAGATATTACATAATGGGTAAGTACATACTAATTCCATGCGCAATATAGAGTAGGTAGGTATATGAAAAGTGAACATTAGTCTATGGGAAAGAAAACAAGTGAAGCGCAATGGCGCGAAATTTGACATAATTTTATTCAATTTTAAGTAAGTTTTATTTTAGATTATTTTACAAGCGCATTACAGTTTTCGAAGACCAAGTAATTTGTGCAAGCGTTTTTACTTCCTTAAACTATTTGGTACGTATTTTGTATTAATTTGTGTGATATTTGCTCCAATCGATTGCGTATACCTACACACAGTAGGTAAAAACCAATGTTGCCTAATTAAAACGTGATATAGTTTAGATTTATATGGGTACGTAACACACCATTGTTAATAATGAATCAAAGCCTATTAGTTACTCTTGATTTTTGCTAGAAAGCGTAGCTTTCTCGTCATGGCTACAATAGAATAATTTAAGCGTCACGAAGCCGTCTTTATCGAAGCCCCCTGGCTTGTCTTCAACATCGATAGTCACGCTCCGAAGATGTTTTTGTAAATAAAAATCTGACAAAAAGAAGAACTTTATCATATTTTCAGTTATAGTTGTTCTTCTCTGTACCGATAAATTAATAAAAAAAATAATATCAAATGAAATTTTTCTGTATAATCAACTTAGTTTTTCAGCCTCATTTGACGCCTTGTCTGTGATTTTCATGATTAGCAATTACAATTTTATCATGTTTCTCTATCTCTTTTTATTTTACCCTGATCGTAAAATATCTTATCCCAAGTAGGTTTTTCAGTGATTAGTAGTTGGGTGTTTTCAATATTTTTTAAACCAACCAAAAAAAAAGAAAAGTTTTTTTTTGGTGTGATTTCACCTTTCTCTTGCCGATTATGAGACACCGGTGGTGTTGTGATACGATACTGAGTCACGAAACTTTGCGCTGTTTCATCTTTTCTTTAGCCGACTACCTACGTTCTGGCATTCAAGACTCTTTCATGATCTATCCTTTCAGTCACAAAAATTAACTTAAAGCAGTTAATTGCGGTAACTATTCCCTGGTTTAAAAACAAGAATGACGCACATTTCTTGGCCAAGTAATTGATACAGGTACACAGATAGATACAGTAAATTGCAAGTATACTGATATATGAACTGCATGCATCATGTTACCGGTACGATTGTCAAACAAGGAAGTTTGGTAACTCCCAGTGTCTATATTGCACGTTACACAAGTGATCTCAATTTTGTAAGTTTAAAGTGTGATTTGTCGTAAACATGTTATTGTGGTACTCTGGAAACATGTTACTTTAACAATATTAGGTATAAACCGTTAGGGTAGACGTGTTCTTGAGTGGAGACCGCGAAAACGTGAAGTAGGACGCCCTCAGGCTAGGTGGAGCGATCTTCGGAGGAGGGTTGGGAGTAGCTGGATGAGAGTTGCCGAAAATCGAGTTGATGCTGTGCAATAGGAGAGACCATATCCATCAGTGGAGTGAGCTGTAGGCTGATGATGATAGATGATGATGATGTAGATGTAATCGTACTAATCGTAACCAAATTAAATGCGAATAAGTTTTCTATGGAATGTTATACATAATTATAAGGTTTAAAGTCATCAGCTTACGTAAAACATGTCTGAGCACGAATGAATAAATCAATCGCATTAATTATGTCTCACAGTCAGTAATTAAAAAGACGTTAATCAACGTGGCTTTTAATTCAAATTGGCAACTGTTTCCATAGAATTCAGGTAAGATAAACCATGGTGACATAAATTAACGCTGTCCTCAATTTATTTACGTTGGTACGGTGTCATTTCTGCCACCTTTGAGTAATAGAACTCGGTAGACTTAGTAGGGATGTTGACATTTATTTTTATATTACAAAAAAAATAACCGCTTAAAAATTGCCAAGTTATACATGTTTTAAAATAACTGCTAGACAAAGATAGCACTATCATAGAAGTGACGTTACGACTATATTGTAACATCATACTAGCACCATAGAATGTGCATATCGCGCGACAAAGACGGGAATAATCCCTTCCAAAAAGCTTCTCCATATTTCAATCGATTTTACAGATTTTTTGACTATCTTTATTTTTTGTTCGAACATTTTTAATATTAGTCGTCATCACTATTCTGCGTAGTGTGTCTGTGTACTTTGTCACCTTATATTTTGCACGTGTCAGCACTTTGCAGGCTTGAATTCTTACGTGTGTGCGTTATGCCATCCGTCAGACAGTTCGTCCGGCGACCGTGGCCGAGCATTATGCGGTTCGCTATAATGCCATGAAAGGATTGCATTATGCACCTCTAAGGCTTCGTTGTACTACAATATTGAATCAACAAAGCTAAATCCACTGTTTTACATTTTGTTAGCATTTTTTTTTTTATCTTTACTTAGATCATTTGATAATATGATTAGATTTGTAACAATACATACCTACATAGATGATCCGGTAATAAAATGTTGATTACATATTCGTGACTATATATATCTACCTTTTAACGTAGATAGAGTTCGAGATTTAGCTTTTGTATTTAGATTTAATTGAAGCTCTGAATTTGATGGTGATTGCAACTAATTGAGATTTCCCAAGACCCGTAAAGAATTAGTTCTTTATTCGCGATGCCACGTAA
This sequence comes from Oligia latruncula, assembly GCA_948474745.1. Taxonomy (NCBI): domain Eukaryota; kingdom Metazoa; phylum Arthropoda; class Insecta; order Lepidoptera; family Noctuidae; genus Oligia; species Oligia latruncula. The sequence continues at coordinate 10,254,054 of OX419684.1, forward strand.
CCACCATCAGACGCAATACAATCTGCTCAAACAAAATATCAACAAATTTTCTTTAACGCTTTCGCTACAATTACGAGTATAAAATTGATTACCCTACACTATAAAAGAAATGTCGGTTCACGGCAATGGACTTCACTATCTCGCTTATTGGAGGTAATATTTCAAATTGCCTATCAGCTTACATCGGCCATTGGACCAAAACTTAATGCTTTTATTCCCGCAACTGAATGGCAGTCATTATTGGCTTGGCACGTCATTACATTTAACACCTCTTTCACATACTTGACCATAGATAAATTATTTGTTTTATAGTCGAAAGCTTAGGAAATGACTTATATCTAACTAGCAGCGCCCCGCGGTTTCACCCGCGTAAGTTTCGATCCCGTGGGAATATCAGGATTAAAACTATCGTATGTCCTTTCTCGGGACTCCATCTAAATCGGTTCAGATGAACAGGTAACAGACAGACAGACACACTTTCGCATTTATAATATTTATATGGATGTAACCGTTATGTCATGCCGTTGGTGCCAAAGAGATACTTCACAGTAAACAGTCGATGCCATGGGATATACAGGGTTATTGGTAAAACATTAACAACCTCTTAAGAGGTCATTGTACTCATCATTATGAACAACTTTTACTATTGCACCAAATTTGAAATCGCGAAAAAACAATCAGCTGTTCCCTAAATCCCTACATTTATGTTCGTATAACTCGTCAAAATGTAGGGAACAGCTGTTTTTTTTTCGCGATTTCAGTTTTGGTCCCATAGTAAAAGTTGTTCATAATGATGAGTACCTCTTAATAGGTTGTTAATGTTTTACCAATAACCCTGTATATAAAAGTTGCATATAGCAGACCCCAAATAAAAAATAGCAAAACGTTTTATAGATTTGATTACCCTTGGATTCACTGGTAATGGCAGCAGTACCATAAACACTTTCGCCAGAAAATGATCTGTAGGTAGTCGTAGCTTGTAGCCCTGAATAGAAATCAATCCCTATTGATGGCAGAAAGTTCCCTTCATACCTATTCTGTGGCTTGCCTCCTACCATATCGGATAATATACCGTTATTGACCGCGAGTAGGTAACCGTTCCAAACCGATTTAGAATAATATCGAGTCCACAAGGTTATAAGTACCAAGATGAAAGGTTCTGTTGCATAAAATACAAACAAATATACAAATATTTTTTGCAAATTAACAATTACTTATCTATCAAAATAGAAAGTGCTAAGAAAACCAGGAAATGCTATTAGGTATTACAATACAATACCCGATAGTGAACCTGAGAAAGTTGTGTCTAATATAGTCATGTGAAACACTTCGCCCTCTCATGACTTCGTTCACACATACTGAAATTCCTTCTTATTAATTAATGCTTGTATAAGTTGTAATTAAAAACGGACTAGATTTAGAAAAGATTGGTAATAGTGTAAATGTTCACATGCAGGAACGAATCCAGACAATGAGTTGAAACATGCGGTGACGCGATCCCCTTCGACAACGTAATAAGAAACTCGGAAAGCAATGCAGTTAAAGCAAGTTTCCAGTAACCACTCGATTGTGACTACCAATTGTACCTATACAGAGTGAATTTTCCAAGTGGGCGTGGATGGCCAAATCCGAAACCATGAGGAATAGCGAAAAGTACTCAAAGGAGTCGCGGGCTCGATTTTGATGAAAACTAAAACTGCGTCATTGGATTTTTGAAAAATCAATATTTCTAGCCAGGAACCGAACCCGTTGATTTTGAAAAAAAAAACAAACACTGTATTATTACACCATTCGATAGTGTTGCTGATAAGGATCGAATTCTGGGAAGTAATGACATACGGGAAACTAAAGAAAAGAGCTAATTTTTTACAAAATACTTTTTGTATTTTTCTTATGTTACCTACCTATTAAACCTTAACTGATTAATTGTTCAAAATGATGACCATTGGTTTTAATACATAGCTGGATTTGACGTCTCAAGGATTGTACTGCATTCAAAATTTGAATTTAGAACATAATGTTGTGAAGGTGACTGCGCTGCTTCGGGTGTATTGAGCATCATTTCGAACAAGGTACAGGTAATGTCGTATGAAGCAGTTTATTAAAATCCAACATTTTCCTTAAGTTTGTCGTATGTCATTACTTCCCGAAATTTTATCCTTACTAGAGACACTATTGAGTGGTGTATAATACAGTGTTTGTTTTTTTTTTCAAAATCAACGGGTTCGGTTCCTGGCTAGAAATATTGATTTTGTTTTTTTTTTTTGGATTACTAGATTATAGTGTAGGTACGTTGTGTGCATCTATTGTTAGCGAGGTTGTAACTAAAATGTTGCGGTTAGCATGACAACTGTGCTGAACCTTATAATTATCACAATGAGCTCGCCAGGCCGTCGCAACATTGTCTTCGTGACAAAAACAATCAGTGAAAGTGTCTTCAGTCGCGGCCGTCAGTCATACTGCGCGAGACCTCTTTTTACATGAAAACATTTTAATGTCCATTTATGATTTGTTGTGTTGACTTGCAGACATTACGCAGTTTACGCCGGATTAGGATCATCCGTCGATACGATCTCGTCATGCAAAAAATCTATTATTGCCACGACACTCGTTTAGCATCGATGACTTAATTTACCGTCGTTTGTGACTCATTCATATTGATGGCTATATTGATGACATGTCTTTTACTAATCTGCTGTAATTAGTTTAATGTAAGTATAATATCTCTACAGTAAATATGGAGTATCGCTATCAACACGAACGCCATTTTAATTATTTGTATAATTAACATTAGTTAGATACTTACGGTAATTATGTTTGTAGTTCATAATTACAAACAACATACTTACTTATTACTAACCTACTCATTTTCGTGGAAAACATTAACGTCATCGGTAGATCTCCTGGTTAAAGCGAATTACCACAAAAGTTTACTAGGTACTCAATACTGTGCACGGATCCATCATTGTAAACAAGCAACAAAAATAAACACATCTCATTCAAATCATTTGCTCATGTCTATTTTAAACAAGAAAAACATAGTCTCGAACTAAACTAAACAACTGCACTGTCACTGTCGTTGACCCCAAAAAACTCATCAAACCATTTCATTTTTTGTGTTATTATCAACAAAAAAAAATCGATCGATCTCGTCTGTGGAGTTTCGCTAATTTAATTTGTTTTTGTATAAGAAAAGTCGTTCCGTTACACGTATAAAAATAAATAGGTACTCATCTCCATGCGTAAAAATAAATACCCATTTCATGGGATTGTAAAAACTAAGTAATCCCTTACCTACCCAAACTCAAACTCAAAGCATTTATTTCAATTAAACCTTGTACAGGCACTTTTGAATTGTCAAAATTAAATAGTCTGTCAGTTAGTCAGAAAGTTGAAGCTAGTTAGTGCTACCGATCCAACCTTCAGCAATCACAAATTCGTGCCACCCGTTTCTTAAATTCAAAAAACCCTTCATTTACCTACAAAGTTCAATTTGTTGACATTAATTGATATTACCTACTTTATGCTCTCATAATCTCCCATCGTTAGTTAGTAATATGTAACACATGATGTCATAACGTCATACCAAGGCCTACATTGCAGACAAACGATCATCTACCTTACGTCTATATCCCATAAACGTAACTTTGATAAATGGGTTATTTGTGCTGATGACCGATCATTTAAATGAACCAATTGAAATGAGTAGGTGCGTATCCATATGTCATAATAACAATGTATGAATACAGGTACATGACATCTGTCGAACATACTGCGAAGTCACTACTCTGTACAAATTGGCTCAATCATAAATGTTTGTGTGGGCTCTATTCAAATATTGTCGACTCATTTTAGTGGTAATTACGACACGCCGGCAATCCATCAAGGTTCGCACCGACTTGACTAGGTAAGTTATGTCTAAGTTACACCATCGTAATGTTACCAATATAGCAACATTATGTGACAGAGTTCCTCAAGAGCATTAAAATTGTTTGAAAGTTGACGAGTGATTGTGCACTTGACAACATTGGCGGAAATCGATGTTATGTCTTCTTGTGGCTTTAATAGTTTTACAAAAGAGTTAAGCTTCCTCCTATAAAGTACATTGTAGATTCGTTTTCCTTGATATATTTATTATTTTTGTAGGTTGCGGTATAAGTTTGGGTTTTATAGACTATTGTGTGCAGCCACTGCGTCAACAAGTATCCGTGAAGTCTTTATAACACTAGACGATATTATACGTTATAGCCAAGTCATTAGTATGATTATATATGATTGCTGTGTAAGTTTATTGACAACTGCATAGATAGTACAGCACTCCATCCTCTAGTCGAGCATGCATGACGCCGCTACGCGATGGCGCATATTCAATTTATTAATGCCGTTCCTTTCCTTTTTCAGAAACCACCTTAGTATTTCTTACTGAGCAGCAAATTGTTGTGAATATATTACTATTTCAAACTGCTTAGTCTGCAAACCAAGCAGATAAATGACGTATTAAAAAACACGCTTATCGCGTTATTTCATCCGTCGTCGAGTCGTACGAATTAACATGAATTAGAATATATTATAATATATTACCTAAGTCTGCATCATCGCTATAGTATTGAGGGAATATTATACATTTCACTTTCTAGTTGTTTCACATTTTAATCAATCCAAAAGTGTATAGAAAGCTGTAATCTGTAATAATTTACATAAACAATCAAAAGAGTTGATATGGTGTTAATTTTTATTAGAAATCAATAAAGTTCTGCGGATGCGTTCGGTTCGGCCCCGGTACAGTTGTTTCTTGCCGGATGTTTCAACTGTTTCACGTGCTAATTACTAGAGTTTTTATCATACATAACGATACATTTTGTGCCTACAAATTGACGATACGTATGTACACAATTGTGATCAGCAATCAATTTATCTACGACTGAGTCATTAGTCGGCTGACGTACCTATACGCTAGACGTATCTAATATTATTTAATCGAATTATTAGTCATTTATCGCAATCTTTCCTCGTTAACACACTTTTTAAGCAAGCGAAATATGATTATGCCGAACGAGTCGTACGGGGTAATGTTTTTCTCTTTACGGCCTTATAGATGGTTTCGACTCAACCAATTAAGCAGGTAGGTACAGATAGTGTTGCTTGTCCATGTACTCAGTAAAACCTCTATTATTGCACTATTACAAATTACAACTAATAAATCCCAAAGTGTTACTGGCATCCATGCATAACCGAACTGAATTTAAAATAGAGGTGGTGTCGACACGTTAATTTACTTACAATCATTTAGATCTCTTTTGAAATAGTGCTCTAGCGTGTAAATATGTAGATACATTTTAATTTTCATAGACAGGATATTGATGATGCTTTTCGAATTTCCGAACTCGATTAATTTCGCCTCATTAACTCAGCTAAGTCAGTTAATATTGCTTCAGCTTCGATTATCCTGAATATTTAGTTGGGAAAACTCTACATAGCGAGTATTGCGACGTGCTGTGCACCTTTGGTATTTATGCAATAGTCTGATGACACTAGTGTAAACGAGTATGTTATTTAGGAGCGGCAAAACCCTTTATATTATAGTAGGTTTAGCCCCTCCAAGAAAACCCAAGGGGGTTTTCTTCCCTTACCAATAAACTATTATGATTATAGCTATTTTTACCGACTTTACAAAAAGGAGGAGGTACTATGTTCGGGTGTTTGAATGTTTTTTTTTTTTTTTTTTTTTTTTTTTTTTTTTTTTTGTATGTTTGTTCATCGAATACTCCGCCAATTGTCGACGGATTTTCAAAATTCTTTTTTTGTTCGAAAGTAGATAGTTCTGAGGTGGTCCCATTGTCACCAAGTTAGGATCTGATGATGGGATCTTAGAGAAATCGAGGGCAACCCTCAAATTTTATAGGCTCACTTATTGTTTTTCGCATATTTTATGAAGTATCTTGTGTATTTGTGTATGGTTGTCACCATCTCAGGTAGCTGGGCTGATGATGGAAGGTACAACTCCTTAACAGTAAGAAGTTACTCGAACAGGCAAGGACTGTTTTTTAGTAAATTGTTTTGATGTTTGATAGGGCATTTGCCACATTTGGTCTCATGATCATCAAGTCATGACCTGATGCTACCTAACTCCTCGACAACTAACAGCAGATATATCGTGTTTAGGCTCATTGAAAAGGGCTCGATGTGTGGATAAACGTACTGTTACTGAGGAACACCGAAGACCTGATGCTGAAGCCAGGAGCATCAGAAAAAGTTCAAACCTTGAAATTACAGCACCGTAGTCGTGTTTGGGCTCATTTTAAACAGGACTAATTTTAAGTTCAATGCAATGTTGACATAAGTCTGGCCTGATGCTGCAGCCAGGATTATCAGCATCTAATCTAAAAACTAATAAAAGGAGAACTCCTCAACAATTAACGTCCCTGCATCGAGAAAAGGAATATTTTATAAAAAGGCGATGGGCAAGTTGACATTAGGCTATTGTAACTTAGATAAATTATAAACAGACCCACTAAAAAGCGAGAAATAAAAACTTTTTAACAAAAAAAAAAACCGACTTCCAAAAAAAACACTACAAACTGAAAAATAACTTTAATTTCGGAAGTCGGTGGCAAAAACTAAAATACTGATCCCTAAGACACCGACTTCCGAAATTAAAGTTATTTTTCAGTTTGTAGTGTTTTTTTTGGAAGTCGTATGTAATACTTTTCGTTAGTTAAATCCTCATTCATCATCATTATTTCAGCTTGAAGTTATTCTTCGAAATGTTGTGTGTTTCTCATCCATTCGTTTTCCGCAACATTAGCGGTATCGTCAGTCCACCGCGCTTTCGGACGACCTGGATTTATTTCATATATCCTTGGCTATTATTTAGTCTAACTAAAATTTACTTCTTCGACCACCTACCTCTACTTCATGCCAGCTAAATAAGTCAACCTTCCTGCAATTATATCGGCAGATTATTATTTTCCAGATGGTGTCTCAATGCGAGTGCTGAGCCATGCGCAGCGACGTGGCATACCGCGGGCTCTCGCAGCACGTGGAGCTGGACCGGGCAGCCGACCCTCGGGACCGGTTCACTCTGCAGGAGCTCATCGGAGAGGGCACTTATGGAGAGGTGTACTGCGCTAGGGATAAGAAGACTGGAAGGCGGGTTGCAGTTAAGGTCAGTCAATCTACGAACGTGCAATGTGAACGGATGTCGGTCTGATCGGATTTGTGCACAAACACGAAACAATCACACTTATAAAGTTTCAATGATTTGCTTCTTATTCTAAAGCATTCGGTCGTCACAAAGCTACATCCAAACACAAGATTTTGGATAGATCAAGCGGATCCGGATATCCATGAGGGGATCTAACTAAAGGTAGAGCTGACAATTTAGATATCTCTTATGTACCTAGATAGAAGTCGATGCAGGCGACCGTCCCTGCCAGGGTCAATACAAGCTTGTAGAAGAGGGCACTTAGTGGACGAAGGTCAAGCAGACCGCCAGACGGATAGCCCGTAGCGGTCAAGATCTGTTAGTGTTTATTCGATGAGTCACAAATGAAACATTTTATAGGTTATTTAAAATAATATCTGTGTCATTTTATCATTATATTTTTATGATTATTCTAACCTTTAGAAGGACAATAATTATACTCTTTAAGTACAATTACTTGTAAATATCATCACAGATAATAATGTTGAACATGTAGGTAGATAATAGTGTATCATCTCACCTCCAGGAAATATATTTTTATAGCAGACCTGCACTAGACCGGTATCAGTATTAGTCACTATAAAAGTTGTTAACCTTATCTTAAGTTTGCACATGAGCTGACGTCATTTAAAAGCTATCGTCAAGAATCCGCGGTGCCTACGATTATTTCCACATGTTATTTTAGTATGAGCACGACTAAGGTCAACAACATATTTTATAGGGCATGCACTCGTAAACTGTTCGTACCTACGGGTGAAATCCGAGAGAAACTGGCTCGTTCTCACACTAGCCCTACAAGTTTTAGTTTAATATGAATTCAATGTAATAGGTTCCCTGTTGAATGCTTTTTGATTAAAGTTTACGGTAATTTACTGATAAGTAACTACTCAAAATTGGGCCTCTTTAAGTTAAGCAAGTAATGACTGCAATTAAGCGGGAAAGAAATAATTACACATATTTGTATAAACATGAAAGTACTCACTATGTATGAGAATGCTGTGTATACAGAATAGGTCGATGAATTTTTATGGAGGTATTGTTCGCATACGCATATAATTGATTGCTTAGATGTTATCTCAAATGTTGTATTGATGTCAAGGCTGCTAAACAATACATGACATAGCATGGCTTTGCCGCATCTCGTTTGGAACACAATAACTTATAACCAGATTCCAATTTATATGCACAATATGAATTCAACAGTTTTGAATAAATCTGACTTAGTTCTCAGTTTTGAATTTGACTGATAGTTCTATATTTATTTCCTTACAGATTTTGGAAAACATTACAGAAAACATAGAAGAAATAGAAGAGGAGTTCCTCGTGTTTCGTGACTTATCGGGGCATCGTAATATCCCGGAATTTTTCGGTCTGTTCTTGAAACGCGGCGTCTGTTCGGATGACGACCAAATATGGTTCGTCATGGAGGTCGGTATACGTTTTATTTATAGGCTGCCTATTCCGAGCTTTATGCGAAAGGCATAAATCAAATTGACCTTTGTATTTGCAGCTCTGTACCGGCGGTTCGGTGACTGATTTATGCGCGGGAATGCGGGCTCGCGGTAGCAGTCTCGCTGAACCACAACTCGCGTATGTATTGCGAGGCACTGTACGGGCCTTGACACATCTACACGCTCACCGTTGTATGCATCGGGACGTCAAAGGGCATAACATTCTTCTCACAGAAGATGGCGAAGTCAAACTTGTTGATTTCGGAGTTTCATCACACTTGGCTGCTACAGCTGCCAGACGAAATACATCAGTTGGCACGCCATACTGGATGGCTCCAGAGGTAAAATGTCAATGAATCTCGTTAAATATCAACAATTGCAAAAGTACCTACTTGCTATTTATTATCTAGCTGTTCCACATAACGCGAACAACATTCGTGACCCCGAACACAATATTAGTGACTACGTTTTGAAAGTGGCTGTATGTAATGATCTCGTATTATAGTGACGGTTGAAGGTCATAATACCTATCTGAATTGTTTTCGGTTGCAGGTCATAGCATGTGAACAACAGCTGGACGAATCTTATGACTGCCGCTGCGATGTGTGGTCAGTGGGCATAACGGCTATAGAATTAGCTGAAGGTGAGCCGCCACTGTCGGGCCTGCACCCAATGAGGGCACTGTTTCAAATACCTCGGAACCCGCCGCCATCTTTATCCCATCCTGAAATGTTTTCGCCGCAACTCGTAGACTTTATCGCAGACTGTTTGATAAAAGACATGAATCAGAGACCATTTGCGAGAGAACTTTTGGAACATCCTCTACTACTCGCTGTCAGTAGCTTTGAGGATAGGGTAAGAATTAATATTAACTATAATTATTTTGCAGTCTTTTTTTTTTATATTTCGATATGACCAAACATTTTGGATTTTTTTATAGATCCGTAAAGAGCTTCAAGCGGAGATAAAACGACAGAGAGCCGAAGGGCGAGGCTCTCGCGCGCCTGAAGCCACGACCAAGAGAGGGAAACTCAAATCGCATCGAAAAGCGCGACCAGAGAAGATGTACACCGATGATCTGGCAACATTGGAAGTGTTGACAGAAGATGCTATCGTAGAACAACTACAGAAGAGATATACACAAAACCAGATTTACACCTATATAGGAGACATCCTGGTCGCCGTAAACCCATTCACCGACGTGGGAATTTATACCACAAAGGTAATTTTAATGACGCCTAAAAGTAACCACAACATTAAAAATATGCTCTTTCGGGCAGAACGAAGTTGTTTAATTAATTCGTCCTCACGCATTTGGACTTTATTATTAATGTGTGGGTTACTAAGCGCTGCTTCGCTTTGCTGTTTGCGTGCGGTTAAAATGTGAAACGGGATTTTTAGACACGTCGCGTCATTCTTTATTATAAGTAGGTTTAAGAACTGTTATCGATTTTGATGTCATGTATCTCGACATCGAAGAAATTATTCCCAAATATGGGACGGCAATGGTATAAATCCTGTTAAACTTAGCTTTTTTGCTTCGCTATCAATTATTATGTAAATTATTCTAATTGTTCTAGACTCAACAGATATACCAAGGTCGCTGTCGCTCGGACAACCCGCCGCACATCTACGCCGTGGCGGACGCGGCGCATCAGGCGCTGCTGCACCAGAAGCTGCACCAAGCTATCGTCATCTCCGGCGAGAGTGGCGCCGGGAAGACCGAGTCTGCGAACCTTTTGCTGAAGCAACTTGTGTTTCTGTCGAAGGTATGCTCTGTTGTTTCTGACTAGGTCTCACTAATAAGGAACTTGCGCGAACCTCTCGATATTTCAGCATACTTTCTAGTATTACTATAATTAACTCTACGACCACTGCCCACAACTTGACCTCTGTAAGTTAAACATAATATATAATGTAGAGCTAGTTTTGATCAGAACTTTTTTCAATAGGTACTATTTTCGATTTAGGTACCTATGTTAAAAATGGCAATATAGCCATGTATTAGGTACGGGTTATAATGACCTATTTACAGCTAAGTCATTTCCATTTTATCATTCCAGACCCAAAACCGAAACATGGAAGAAAAAATCTTACAAGTAAATCCAATTATGGAGGCCTTCGGCAATGCTCGCACTGGTATCAACGCGAACAGTTCTCGTTTCGGCAAATATCTAGATTTGTCTATGATGAGAGTTGGCCGGATATCTGGCGCTAGAATATCGGTGTATCTTCTTGAGCAGTCCAGAGTGGTACATCAAGCCTTGTAAGTACATTTTTTTTTCAAGTGTAGCACTTTCTATAGTGACCCGCAAAAACTTCCGAGTAAATTGTACGAGCCAATTGACCGAGATTTAAATTCGAGTGTCGGTTTTCGATGAGCAATAAGCATAAAATAAAATCTTGTCCATTGACATGGCCTGTGGATATGGGTAATACGTGCCAGGTGCGAGATACGCCTTTTTACTTGCATTAATCGATGTATATCTTTTAAAGATCTTAAACTCCAAAGATCTGTAATTATTTTTTTTACACGTTAGTTTTACTCATTGCCAATTATATTTCTCTTCCGTACTTACATTCGAATATTATAATGCAATAAAGGTCGATCTTAAAATCTCCAGGGGTGAAAGCAACTTCCACGTGTTCTACTACCTATACGATGGCCTAGAGAGTGAGGGTCGCTGGAGGAAGTTCTATCTGGACGAGCAACTGAAGTCGAGGCATCGTTACCTGCAGCCACTGTCCGTCACCCACAGGGAGCACAATGTGCATCGCTGGAGACAACTCAACCAAGCTTTTAAGGTACGTTACATAAAAGTTACAGGTACCTGGTAGTTTCGACCAGATGTTTGAACGTAAACGAAGCAAAAGGTGTATGTAAGGATCAGAGGCTTAAGTGTGAGTTTTTTCACTCACGTTCTATTGCGATAGCGTTAGAATTTTTTAAGGGAAGAAGTTATAGCGCCACCTGGTAGTCACTAGGAGAAACCTAATTTCCCATACAAAATTCTAACGCGCTCGCAATCGAACGTGAGTCAAAAAAACTCACACTAAGGCCACAGGTAACAGGTGGCGTTCTGCAGTTTTTGCCTGCCCTTATTAGAAAAAGGCGTGAGTTTATGTATATGTGTATGTATTAAGTTTTGTCGCTCATAGTTAATTCTTCATCATCACTCACCATAACAACGAAGTAACAAATTCTGATGACGAGGGTTCCATAATCTGAATTGCAGAGCGATATGTAATCTACGTAGCGGTGTTCGATACCATTGACTTACAATATTGATTAACAATTATAATCTGAAAGAGTGCCCATGAAGTTTCTGGCCTGTTCTCCATAGGAACCTACTACGCTTTGGGCAACTATCTCATCTTTCTGACTGACCGACTCCTTTGTCAATTCAAAAGTGCCTGTAAATGGTTTAATTGGAATAAATGCTTTGAGTTTGATTTTCAGACTGCAATATCAAAGAAAATCTATAAATAGTAGAAAAAAAAGTTGAGAAATATTAATATAAACCATGCGAATCTGTATAAAACGTATTTCCAGGTGGTCGGATTCCAAGAAGAGGAAGTGCTGGTTCTCTACAAGATGTTAGCGGCTATCCTGCATCTCGGCGACATAGAGTTCGGTGAGACAGCTGGCGAAGCCAACACGGATAACAAAGCAACTATCATTGACACCGCACCGCTGCACAGAGGTAAACTAATGACCAGATTACGAGTTTATAATGAGACACCGTTTAAATGATGGTTGTGGAGATTCGTATTCGGATGTTTATTTTATTGTTGTGTCTAGACAGCGTTAAAGTCATTGACTGCCCTCTTGTAACATGCTTCTATTTATATCGACTAGAGAAAACTTATATAACATTTCTTTTATGTAAATATATTAGCCATTCACCAAATTGGTAGAGGTACCGATTGTTTAGGGGTACAGGGGTTAATTCATCCTACTTACAAATGTCTGAGACTCAAATTTCTCTACTAATTTACTACTAACACAGTTATATCATTGCCATGATTTCACGATAAAGATTATTCAATCCTGCGATTTTTAAAGTGTCAACATTCTCATAATTGTTCTACATTTCCACAGCATCCTGCCTCCTCGGCGTGGAGACAGTGGACCTCCGCGAGTGCCTCACGAGCAGCAGCGTGGTCGCGCGCGGAGAGACCATCGCACGTCACAGCTCTCCCACTGAAGCCGCCGTGGCCCGGGACGCGACTGCGAGGGGACTATACGCCAGAGCCTTCGACAGAATCGTCGAGAGAATCAATGCTTTGCTGTGCCAGAATAGAGCTAATGTGTAAGTTTTTCCATTTATTTTTCCAGCAAAGCTGCTGAGGCCAGGACACTCCTGCAAAAATACTTGATATCAATGGTTACGACAGAATCAATACTAAATTGTGTCAGAAGACCCGTTACGTATAAATATTTTGTTTCAACACAAATTATTTTGGTATTTTTTATCCAATCAACTGATACTATAGTTCAAACAATGCTGAATTCTCTGAATTTTCCTCTTCAAATACGCAAACAAAGTGATAGTCATTTTAACATTACCATTTCCAGAAACGAACAACTCTCCATCGGCATACTCGACATCTTTGGGTTTGAGAACTTCAACAACAACTCCTTCGAGCAGCTTTGCATCAACATTGCCAACGAACAAATCCAGTACTACTTCAATCAGCACATCTTCACTTGGGAACAGCAGGAGTATATGGCGGAAGGTGTTCCAGTAGACCTGGTAGAGTTCTCTGATAACAGACCGGTGTTAGATATGCTGTTGTCAAGGCCGATGGGAATGTTGGCTTTGTTGGATGAAGAGAGTCGGTTCCCGAGGTCCACTGACAGAACTCTTATTGGTAATTGTTACAACTTTATTTCTATCGCACTTTATTGAGAAGGTAATATTTTTACTAGGTCTTTAATTATATGTATAAAAGCTGCAAGTCTTATTTATGTCAGTTTATCGTTCAAACAATGATGTACGAATGGATGCCTATAATTTGATCCAGCTCTTGCTTCAATACGACATGAGGTACTGTAACAATTGATATATTTACAGAAAAGTTCCACAATAACATCAAGAGCAAATACTACGTCCGTCCGAAGTCCGACGCTATTTGCTTCGCGGTCCACCACTTCGCTGGTCGCGTTGTCTACCAAGCCGACGGCTTCCTGGAGAAGAATCGCAACTTTCTTCCTCCCGAAGTAGTTCAGCTCATGAGACAGAGTCAGTACGACATCATCAGGTTCCTGTTCCAATGTCCCATCACTAAGACTGGCAATTTGTATTCGCCACTTCAAGGAGACGTTATGGATTCAAGGAGCTTGGAGAGCCCTACTTCTAGTGATGTAAGGGTAAGTTTTTATATTGCTTTAATTGTTTTCAATAAGGATCAAATTGATGACAGTTTTCAATTTTGGGTGTAAATTCGAAAATTATGCAATAAATCCTAGATTCGAGAAAAAATTGCTCGTAGGCCGATACTGAAAGCTTTTCCTACTTTGAAAAAAACGCACTTAGTTACAATAACAACAATATTTCCAGGAACGCTTCAACAGTCGAGGGCTGGCCTCCCAGTCGCGAGCTCAGCAGACAGTATCCACATACTTCAGATACTCCCTAATGGAGCTACTTCAGAAGATGGTGAGCGGAACCCCTCAGTTCGTAAGATGTCTCAAACCGAACGACACCCGCTCTCCAAAGCATTTCGATTCGGCGAAAATATTGAAACAACTGCGCTACACTGGAGTCTTGGAGACCATTAGGATAAGACAAACTGGATTTTCCCACCGACTTTCGTTTGAAGAGTTTTTGAAGAGGCAAGTGTTTTCGTTTAATCCAATCTGTATTCCAACATTGTTTTGCGCACGTTCGTTGTATTTTTTCTTTGTTTCTAATATTTATTTATTTTGTATCTTGTTACGTTATCTCATTTTCGTGCCAATTATTTTATAATTCGCATTTTTCTTTTCAGGTATGGATTTCTGGCATTCACTTACAATGAGGAAATGAAACCCAATCGTGATTCCTGTCGACTCCTACTGTTGAGGCTGAAGATGGACGGCTGGGCGCTCGGCAAATCTAAGGTGTTCCTTAAGTACTACCACGTCGAAGTCCTCTCCAGGATTTATGAGGAGCAGGTAAAGATACTTTATCTTCTGAACTATTTAAGAAGTAATTTAAATAACTGAAAAATTTTCCAAGAGGTATCACCCAGTAACTGGGTTGTGGCGGTCGATAAGCAGTCGCTCCATGTAAAATACTGGTATTCAACTGTATCCGGTTAGACTGGAAGCCGACCCCAACACAGTTGGGAAAAGGCTAGGCAGATGATGACATCGATACGTAATCAACTACCGTTTCCATAATCCATCTCCACCCTTCAACACTTGACACTTTTACCAAAATATTTAGTTGTTGACATCCTATTGCCAAAACTACAATACCTACTCACATTTAAACAAAAGCATTCTATGCATGATGTGATGATGATTATTATCCATTCGATGCTAACCTACAAGTTTTGTTATATTAAATTCCAGATAAGAAAAGTATTGCTAGTCCAAGCATGCGTCCGTGGCTGGTTGGCGCGACGAACCTTTCAACGGCTAAAGGCACAGATGGCGATATCAGCTCTAACTCTACAGAGACACGTGCGCGGCTGGCTCACACGTAAGCGACTGCAGGGTCTGCAGGAGAGACAGAGACAGCTAGCGAGAGAGTTCCAGATGGAGCGGGATGGCCAGAGGAAACAACAAAAGTCTGGTGAGTGTAAAACGCTTGCTATATATACTGGACAACCATCTTTTGCAATTGAATTCCCGATTCAATAGCACCACATCAGCTTAAATGAAAATCTCTGCTCAGAAAAAGACAGACTTGAAAGAAAGTTTCAGTTGAAGATCCACTTTCAAATTGGCAGGAAAATAAATATAGCAGGATATAAAGATTTGTGGAAGATTCCTCTGACCAGCAAACAATTCCTCTAAACCTAACGAGCCTTACATCCAAATACAAAGAACTAATTGAAATTTTCTTACAGGTGTCCCTGTCAAGAACAAAGCTATGATGAAGGCGAAGGTTTTGAGACGAATGACGTCAGACGAGAGCGACACCAATGAAACTATCTCCGGTAACAAAGAGAACATTGATACTAATAAAGCTGCCGTTGTTATACAAAGTCGTAAGTATCCGTTATAAAACTATGGAGAAGGAGAGAAGAAGTTATCTTAGGGAGTGGAAAAAATCGATTAGATACGTGTATTAAAATGACATATGTACGAACTGTGCCATGGCTTAGAACTGAGTCAATCAATTCACTGTTTGACACTAGTGCCGATTCCCTTGTTCACAAACTAAACTAAATTTAAGTTTAGTGCATGTTTCTTACTATTTTCATTAAGGAAAGGACAGAAGATAAATTTTAGTTTAGTTCTGTCAAATTAATCAGCGCCTGACACTACTCCATACAAGTTTAGACGTGATTAAAAATTTGCCTACTAAAATTACGTCAATTTACGTCAGGCGCTAAAAGCTAACAGTTTAGTTTGTGAACAACAGGGGGCTTACCATCACCTCTTAAAGCAGGGCAGAAGCACTACTTTTTTGTACTAAGACGTCATACAAAAAAGTAGTCCAGTTCAACTTCTGCCCTGCTTTAAGAGGTGATGGTAAGCCCCCAGAATCGGCACCAGCTAGATGCCCTGATGGCCTGATGAAAGTCAGTCGTCAGTCCATCTACCTTTTTTAGAAAAAACTTGACCGGGAAAGTCTGAATGCAGAAAGTAAACCGGGTGCTGTAGCGCAACTCGGAAGAGGCCTCAACCTCCGGTTTCCTAGAAGAGAGGTGGCTGTCACAACGGCCGCAGTGACAGCTGTCATAAGAATGATGGCAGAGGGGTTTGATATTACGGTGTTAAAAACACCCTCTGGTAAAACACATGCAACTTACTTTCATAAATTAAGTACGTTTCCGTGACGTTATGCGCTCCGGAATCGCAGACGCTATATGACGACCAGCACTCTTCTAGAAAACCGTTGCTCAAGGACCGAGCGTTTTAGTGCAATTTGGGAACGTCCAAAGACTACAATATGATGCTGTATAAGGAACGTCTGTACAGTGAACTGTTATAATTGTCTTTGGACCCTGTCACCGATTTACCATGTTACAATGTAACCTATGGCTTAGTCCAAAATGTGGTGTTGAGTGCAATGTCATGTCCCGCAGACTTCCGCGGCTACACGGCGCGCCGCAAGTGGGCGAAGGGGCGCGCGCCGCCGCCCCCCGCGCACGCCGCGCCCCCCGCGCCGGTCACGCCGCAGCTGCTCATGCAGCACTACTCCGTGCAGGAGAGAGCCACTCAGCTTCACACCTTTGCTGACCAAGTAAGGAAGACAGTTTTTTGCCGCATTTGTCCTAAACCTCTTTAAATTTTTCTGAAAATTTCGACGACTCCGGATGATAAACAATTTTTAAAATAAAATGTGAATGTCACAACTCAGATTCTACAAGTCTAGTGCACTGTTTGCTGACTAAGGGTCTAAACAGACGGACTGTAGGTATTTGAACTGCATGCCAGCTGCAACATCGCAGTCTGGATGCAGTTGACATAACTAGGTTTCGAAGCAGTTAAGTCAATTGCATTCAAACTGCGATGTTGCAGCTGTAATGCAGTCCGTATATTTAGACCCTAAAAAAAACTCCGACAAAAGGAGGCCAATATTACTGCCGGACTAACCTCAAACCCCGACTTTCTCTGTTTGATATACTTGAATAGATACTTGGCACTGAATGCACCCTTTACTTTTTCCAAATCTCGTACCTACCAGGTGCACGACAAGAACCAAGAGGTCCATAAGAATCTGCGTCGTAACAAACCTGGGATCAGACTGACAGAAGTCCAGCGAGCCGACGAGTACCGCCAGCCGCCCGGCTTCACGCTCGTGCCGGCCATCGTGCGCGGGCAGCCCACGCAGCTGGACCGAGATGCTAGCAGAATGTCCAGGTAACCGCAAAATTTCAAGCATTTCAAGCTTAAAAGGTCAAACTTAATTAGATAGCGAAACTCCGTAGACATGATGGGTATTGATATATTAATATGATAAAACGAAAAAAATATAAGTACTACCTATGTGTAATGTGAAGTTTACAGAAAAAAGCATCTTTTTTTTTTTTCCTTAAATCAGCGCCTGTGGAGTTTTGCTAGCCAATTTAATTTAACCATAAACACGAAATATTAGGGTTTTGAAACTAATTCTACATACGCTTGAGTGATCGAATGCAACCAAAGTCATTGTCTACCAGCCTGCATGAAGTAAGGTTCCCTTTTTCAGAAACCGTTTCAGTACCATGAAAGTGTTAAAAATGTAACTTTAACTTCAGTAGCTTCCTACTGGGTCTCGTAGACCATGCTCCTCAAATTCTAGAAGGTAGTTCTAAAGTTTTATAGGGTTGTCCCCGTACAATACATATTTCACCGTATTATTGTGAACACCGCTAATTAATAAATCTATCTCGCGAGATTGTAAACTATCGAAAAGTAGCAACAAACCATTTACAATTTAACGCATTATTTTTCGAACATTGTTGATAAAACATAAATATCAAAAATCAAATTCTTTGTTTTTATCATCTGTGTCTTATAAAACCGTCTGGTTTATTTTCGATGATTCATGTCAAGAACTTTTATAAGCGAGGAATGACCAGACAAATTAATATAAGATTGCGTCACCCCTCGAGTTTATCGTCTATCAAGCAGTCGTAATCGTAATGTATAGGTATCCAATTTTTCACATCAATCGGAATTTTCAGCTACGATGGCAATAAAAAGAATACGCGATTTATGGAATGAGAATGTTTATTTTTCTTTAATTACTCAATATGAACTGACTATAAAGCTATCTTAAAAAAAAAAAAATTTTCGTTCTGAATTAGCGGATACCTTTTGCCAAATCGTAAAAGATTTTTCCATTGTCATCACAGTTGAGTAAAGTCATCTTCCATTTCTTTCACATCGATTTTGGAACGTGTATCCTACTATATAATTTCTATGCAATTGTTCATGCTTACTCTAATGGAACTGCTGCAGTCCGTCGCCTGAGTTCCTCGAGAGTCCCGCTAGGCCTTGGGATGAACCGTTGATTTGTAAGAAAGATATTGAGATCAAAAACCCCAGGTTTGTTGACTTCCACCATACTTTACTAATGTGTCTATTTGCAGCTGTAGAAAGAGATAAAATATTTTGTCCGTTCGTTTTCATCGTGTCATAATCTTGTTTGATTGTCACCTTATAAATAACTAGCTTTCGCCCGCGGCTTCGCCTGCGACGTATGTCGATAAAAAGTATCCTATGTCCTTCCCCGGGATGCAATCTATCTCTCTGCCAAATTTTATCGAAATCTGTTCAGTGGTTTAGGCGTGAAAAGGTAACATACAGACAGACAGACAGAGTTACTTTCGAATTTATAATATTATTTATTATATTATATAATATATTAGTATGGATGGTTGTGTAATTGGATTGTAGTATTTTCAGATGGTGGAAAGTCATAGCAACAAACTGTCATGATTTTTTTGTAAACAATAAAAGTCAACAATGGTTGTGAATGTCCTTTGTTTGTATAACTATTGTCAAACAATTCTCACCGGCTGTAAAGCTTTTTGAAACGGTCTGTGTGCATTGGCGGAGGCTCACAATCGACAGAAAATGTTTTGAATGGGAAATATTGGTCAGAAACAAATAATTGTATTTGATCAATATTTCCCATTCAAACAGACCTGCAGAAATTAAGCATTATATGATATCAAGGCCTCTTTTTCTGTGTTATTATATTTTCTTCTAAATTATTTAACATTTTGAGTTTCAGTTTATTCTAGTAAACACCCCAAGTCGCACTCAACGTGAAATTTGAATATTCATGAACGTTTTTGATCTTTTCCTGAATTATAATGATGTAATTCAAGCTTTGATCACATACGCAACCTAAATAAATGTACTCAAATTTCCTTTTCCTCACAGATACCAACCAACAAGCAACGGTCACGCGTACCAGGACGACAGACATGTTCAGGCGAACAACTGGCAAAATAACCTGCCGTGCAGCCGGCAGTGCGGCGGACTAGTCAGGTACGAACAATACGACAGGGATCATAGGGACCCCAGGAATCACAGGGACCCTATGGATCACAGGGACCCCAGGGATCAAAGGGACTTCAGGGACCACGGGGACCCTATGGATCACAGGGAACCCAGGAATTACAGGAACCCTAGGGATCCCAGGGACTACAGGGAAATAGACGACCACACCACGTTCTGGCCCTGAACGAAACTAATCGCTTTCATTCTGTATTTCTGTCACATGCGTCTCTTATTGTGGACAGCAGAAACGAAGGGTATGCATGGTTCCTGCTTTTTGTTAGAGCGCTTGAGATTTTGTTGTTACGTAGAATACTCGGGGAAAAAAAATCTACAACGATTTTCCTAACCAAATGCCATACGCAGTAAAATCCATCCATCTCATGCATAGTGGCATGGCCTCACAATTAGTAGATTTTGTAAATAGTAGGTAATTGTGACGTTCGATTTGTCTTTGTAAACGTACATAATTATTATTTAGTTTAGACTTACACCAATAAAATCACCCATGTGACAGTGGTGGTGCGGTCTCGGTTAGGTGCGGATCGATCGCCAAATGGTGAATATAGACTAGAGCATTTATTTGTAATAGAACATCGAGTATTAGCCGTTTTAAAATTTTATTGAACCGCACTTCGAATGCGAAGTTCGATGTTTTGTTACTACAACAAGATTTTAAAAACCAACGAGGCGCATTGTTGTTACATTTTATCGAGCAAAGGCACGAGCGGTAAGTATCTGTAGGTCCGACATTTCAACAATGAAGGCAAGGTAGAAAGTTACAGGTACCTAAAGCTCACTCGACGCGGCGAGTACGTACGCAGCGTCGAGCATTCTCAGAAACGTTACATTACACGGAAATGCTTTTGGAAACTGAGCTTTTGCCTGTATTGTACCATTCGTAAGAACGTAACATTACGTGGAAATGCTCGAGAAAATGTTCTAGTGTATACTCACCTGAATATGCTGTTATAACCTAAACGAAATCGCATCCACTTGACGCCATCGCATTTAACGGAGTATGAGTACTAATTTCAATTATTTCTCCCGACAGCAATAAAATCAACGAGCTCGTGCGAAAATCCCAAAAATCGGATCCTCCGCCGCGACCAGCGTACAACCCTACCTACGACCCTGAGTCCGACTTGCGGAAGATACTCCGGAACTCGCCCGAAATACTCGCCACGCCCATATTCAGCTCCGACGACGACTACACGGAGGGCCCCTTCAGGTTCAAACAGTTACTACGACCAACTCTGGGACCCACAGAGAGTCTTCGCAAACGAAAAGTCCGAAACTCCTCAGGACAAAGTCCGTGGATGTCGGACAGTTCACAAGACAGCACCAGCTCCAAGCAAGCTTTGTGCAAACGTCGGCCGCAGATCAGTATGGGCGTCTTCTACAATTCATAGATTGGAACTTGGAAAGTTATGAGCAAGCAAGTTCCACCTCTACCTCCTAGAGATAAGGTTTTCTCAACATCCCAGATAGTTTGACTGCCACAGTCAACAAAGTTTCGCATAGCTTGTTGACAACATATCGTATAAGATAGTCGAGTTTCAGAATAGATGTCCGCAGTTTCAGTAACAGTAAGCCATTAGATACAATGCAAGTGTAAGCATTTAAGTAAGATTTCAGGTTTTTCAACATGTTCCTTAGACCTCCTCCTTACGTAAGGCCCTTTGTAGACACACGTTTTTCTTGCCGTGAAAAACTACGGTTTATTCGCCGTGTGTAGGCACGGTCGACAATGTTGTATGGATCACTGTGGAAGCTTGTTGACGGACACGTATTTTCTACGAACCGGATACACTGTGCCGTGTGCAAAGGGCCTAAGGATCATCAAGTACCGCGGCTACATTGTCGCCGGCTATTTTGAACAACGCTGATTGTGCTTGCCTCACAGCCATAATTTAGTAATATTTAAGAGCACTTAACATTGATGTATTCTATAAATATAAAATTATTGGACTTTGTTTGTGTAGCCGTCCTAATGAGCAACATTGTTTCAACTATTTAGCAGAGGTTATTGTAGTTCCCTATTTAAGTTTATATTATTCCTAACTGAAAGTCTCATGTAGGTATACTTTTCGAATGTTTTCCGAAATAGATCTTAATTATAATGGTTTATACAAGTTTACCATATAAATATTGGTTGAAACTATTTTTCTGAGTGTCCCTTTGGTAATTATTTATTTGTAGCCTTGTTTTAAATTATTAAATGTTAGGTATAGGTACATACCTACACATATTTATTATATTAAAATCGTGGAAGTCATTTTTGTAGTCTTACTAGCATAAAGGACCAAGTTCTTCAGTCTAATAGGGAAATAAATCAATGTTAGTCTTAATGATTCAAAATAAAGTTGAAATTACTTCGCAGTCTCTCGAATCAGTCGAAAATCGATTGCATTAAAACCACTGAGTCAGAAATAATCTGCGATACAGAAAGTTGCGTGTTCTATACATATAGCCTGCAACTATACATATACACACGTATATCATTTTGTTTCAAGTAGATACTCTTCAAATTCTTCACTTTATTAAGCAATTACCAAAGCCTTAAAAGTAAATTTTAGTTAATAAGATATTATGATCTTACTACGACTTCGCTACGGTAATTTTGTAGAAATGTATGAAATAATTGTTATAATAATCAGATTTGTCTTGTAATATTTATCAGTATTATTATATCATATAATCTACTTGTGTTTACAGCATGTATATTGAAAGTAGGATCTCACCGGAAAAGTGATTTTGATTAAAAATTACTCATTATTGCCATCACAGTTACAGAGAGTAAAACTATTGAAATGTTATCATAAGTATGTAAAATTATAGATACATCATTGACAACCTTTGTGATAATGTGCCAATGATTAATAATAAGTTAATTAGTCGTCTTATATGGGTGGTCAACGATATGAAAATAAAGTTTGTGCATCAGTTAACGATTTTCATTTATTTCATGATGAATTTCCATATAAAAATTCCTAGTACCTATGTGCAGTCATCAGTGGCCGCATATCGTGCAAACGTACCTATTATAAAATGTAAGTGAAACTGCACGTGGATGAATATAATTGGCGCTCGAAATCAAAACAAAGTAAAACACGTAAAGCTGTAGTTTTTAAAGCCCGCAAGAGTATGTGTTAAAACTAATCACGAAGGCGGGCGGGACGCGGGGGGCGCACGTGACGCGGCGCGCTCGGCCAATGGCGGCGCGGCGCGACGTGCGCGCGCACACGCGCAGTCGCCCGCGCCAGCCATGGCGGCCACCGGCCTGCCCGACGTTGATCTCTCACAGATAAAAACGCGCTCCATCGAGAGAACCCTGCTCCCCCTCATCAAGCAGGTATGCACCAGCGTCAGCTTGCGTGAGGAGCCGCCGCCGGCACCCTCCACGCGACGAGCTCGTGACGTCTCGCGCCGGCGACGGATTGCGTCGTCGGCGCCCCTCTGACGTCGCTCTTGACGAGAACACCGACGATAATTCCTCGCTTTTACGTACGCGACTAAAACCGTACTTTTATTTTCGTAGAAGCTGTAATTTCTATTGCGTCGCCGGCTTGACGTGCGCGATTAGAATTTCCCGCCCACGACAACAATCTGTTGCGTCTCGGCCCGCGCAGCCGCGGTGAGGGTCTGGCCGCTGGCGGCTGTTTTGAATAATAAGTTTTGGTATCTTGGTAAAACTTAGTGTAACTTTTTATAATAATATTAACTACTAGGTGCGTGCGTTTTGAAGAGTTTATCGATGTAAGGTGAAAGTAAAAGCATAACTTAAGTCGCGCCGAAAGTTTGTGGTGGCATTGTAAGCACGAGGGGCGGGCGGCCACGTGGACTCGTAGCGGGTGGCGGCGCGTGGGGCGGGGGTAGGTGCGATCGATGCGCGCCGGGTCCGTCAGTGCCGCGGCGATCGCGGGCGGAGCGGCGCGGTGCCGCACGACACGCCACCGAGCACGTGCGCGCGCCCGCGGACACGCGCCGCCGAGCGCGCGCCCACCGCCCGCGCGCCACGCTCTCCAAGACATGGACGCGCTCTCCGATGACGATGAAATCGCGCGCCGGGAGCCCCAGGTACGTGCTGGCGCCGAGCTGACCCTCGGCGCTGTACCGGGCGCCGGCCTCCCGCACGACCAGCTCTGCTCCTAGCGATGCAGATACGTGAACGCAACAAGTAGTGCGGGCGCGGGGTGGCAATGAAGCTCGCGTGCAAGAACGACCTTGAGCGGAGCTCGCGCCGCGCGGGCTCGCCCCGCGTCCCGGCCACGACAATCAGACCACCTTCCAAAATATGATTAATTGAATATCTTGAACTATTACGTATTTTTTACACAAATAAACAGATATATTTGCTGTGGTTTATGCTTTCTCGGAAATATTCGCTTGTTTTCATTTTGAACAATGAAGGCCAAGGTCTACCACTAGCAAAACATTAAAAGCCACGTTAAAAATGAAAACCAAACCGAGTAGGCTATAAAGTAACAAATTATTTTTTAAATAATAAAGTTCCGCGGACGTGTGCATTAAACTTTTAATTGAATCTAGAGCGGGCTCAGTATTTTTAATTATAGCCATAATAAAGTATGCCGCATGCGGGTCAGTGAAGCTTGTGTAAATATTAGTGTGAACGGTAAAGTTTTCTTTAAAGGGGCTCCGTAATCTGCGATTAACAATCCGTTCGGGTCTGATCCGATTAACCTTGGCAGATGGCATCCATAGCGGGAACACATTGATGTAAATTAAGTTTTCAGTTGCTTACGTAACGTTTCAGTGACTAAGGTTGACATTGTACTTGTTTGACTTATCTTGTACCAACTCAAACCAACCAAACAAAGACTTAGCGTCACAACTCTACTCAATAATTAATCCTCTCTGCACCCAGAATCTATGTTAGAGCATAATTTATTATTCTGTGATACTAACAAGATCGAAGGATGTAGAGATGAATTTAATTGCTGCTCCTTTAAGTTATATTACCAACTTATGCATAAACCATGGTATTTTTCCAAAGAAATTAAAATTGTCAGTAGTAAAACCAGTACATAAAAAAGATGACTTAATCTTCCATCAGTAACTACAGGCCAATTGTTTTAATACCCATTATCTCTAAAATATTCGAAAAAAATATATATAATTGCCTCTACCCATTCTTCGAAAATAATAACATATTTACCCCATGTCAATATGGTTTTGGGAAAAACAAATCTGTTAATATAGCAATGTATAACTTTTTACACAAAGTCCTTCTAAATATGGATTAGGTCGCCAGCTATAGCGCTGTACATACATGGACATGTCAAAAGCATTTGACCGAGTCAGCCATATAATACTCTTGAATAAATTATATGCATTTGGTGTGAGAGGTAACGTATACAAATTAATTGAATCATATCTCAGTGGCAGAAAACAGATGGTAGAATTAAAAAGAGTCTCCTTAGCTACCAGAACTGAAGAAACTGTTGTTTCTGAGCAGCATTCTAGGCCAACCATTTTTTCTAATTTATATAAATGACATGTCGACAGTTACAATGCACCAATATGACCTTATTTGCTGACGATAGTACTATATTGTTTACCGGTAATGATAGAAGTAAGTTAAAACATTACTTAAATAACACCCTGACAACAATTATAAAATGGCTTGATGAAAATGACCCAAAAATAAACCTAGAAAAAACAAAAATCATGAATTTTAAACAGTGAATATATGTTACCCTAAAACCAACTTAGAAGAAATCGATGTAACCAAATTTCTGGGTCTCTTTATTGATAGCAAAATAAATTGGAAGCCACATATAGAGCAAGTTTGCGAGAGACTTAGTCAGAGCTCTTATGCTCTTTACAGATTAAGAAACACTGTCAGTCAGTCTGAACTACTAACTGCCTATTAGGGATATGTTGCTTCAATCATACGCTACGGCACCATATTTTGGGGGCAACTCTGTGGAAAAAGAGCTTGCTTTTAGAGCTCAAAAACGTTGTGCAAGATCGATGTGCAATATACACCAAGTGGATTCATGCAGACCACATTTTACAAATTTAAAAATATTAACTCTCCCTAGTATATACATATAAGAAACTATAATGTTCATAAAATCAAATCCAAACTTATTTGAATTTTGCACTAGGGCCAGACACAAAGACAAGCTGCGCACCGTAGCCAGTAAAACAAAGCTTTTGCACCAGAGCATCTTTTGTAGGGGCCCACGTATCTTTAATAATCTTCCACCTTTTCTTAGAAATATAAGCGATATAAATGCCTTTAAAAAAAACTACACGAATTATTGATAAGTAAATGTTATTTCTCTATAAGAGAATTTGTAAATGACAATACATTTCAATGATACTATTTTTGTAACATGACTAATTTGTAATAAATATTATACTAATTTAATCTTAATGTATTGCATGACAATTTATAATGTGAATTTTGTATGCCTCCATGGCGGGGCATATCAGAGTTACCTGTAACTAACACACCATCTTATGAACCTATGGTCGACAATAAATTATTTTGAATTTGAACAAAAGCAATTTTAAAGACGACATAATATTTTAAGTTACCCAACTACCCTTTTCAAGTAAGAAGCAATGCGTGAAGGTTATAAATATCCGAGGTTTAACCTTCGATGCCAGACACTGCCAAATGCCTGTCCTGGGTCATTTAACAATGTAAATTAGTTTGCCAGGCATATTTACGATTCACAAATTGCCCTATAAATCAGATTTTGTATAATATTTTAATAATTAATAAGCATCAGTCGAATCTAAAATTGATTATCCAATAAATTGTTGACTTTTTTTGGTGGATTGTAGGCTTAGGAAAATATACTCTAATAAAAGAAGCAAGTCGTAATGTTATTCTCTTTGTGCCTGTTACATTTCAAGCCTACGTTGGACTTTGTGTTGAAATGGGTTCCACCAATTATAGTAGTCCACATGGCCTGGTTGAATTGAAAATAATGAATCTTATACTTTTATTACCAAGGTAGGTGAATGAAAACTCCACTGATGTGCTCTATTAAATATCTTGCACGTCACTGAATGCAAAGAAAATTTCCTTCCCTCGTTCCCTCGATTCCGGTCGTATTTAACTGGATTTAGAAAATCCGGCAGGTATTCTGATTGCGTTACCATTGTTCTTACTAGACTCTTTCTTAAAGATTTTTCTCGCATTGATGATAAATCTGCTACAATTTATTTCATCCCTCGATTTAAACCTTCCATTTGGCCAATATTGTTTGCATAAGCGTTGTATTACTGTAATCTACAATTTACAGTCGATAGTCGGTTATTATTTCTGAAACAACACAAAGAAACCCGTACTTACATAAAGCTCTTCGCTACATTAATAATGCAGTATCCTTACGTGCAATTTTACACACAAACAACGGTTACTTGTAAAATTGCAGAGATATATAATTTCCTAGAATTGTGAGAAAGGGCAAAATAATATTGGAATTGAAGTTTCACGGCTTCAAAGGGATCAAAGGAAGCATAAAGCGTCGAATCTAAATAGTCACCCTTCTCCTTATATGAGGGTTATAACTAAGGTTGTAACGGACAACTAAAGGATTAACCGTGCTCTTTGGGGGATAGTCAAGGCTCATTTACCTGTGTTATGTGTATGGCTTTCATAATAGTGTTATGAATATAGGTACAGAAAGGTATATCATGCTTAAAGATAGTAGTTAGATGTATTTTATTTGTTTTGTTCATTACAACATGGATCTAATGAAAATGAAAGTATCAATATAAATTTTTATCTAGTCGGAACACTCAGGGTTGGTAATTATGGCAACACGGTCTCCTGTAAAAATCGTCTAAATGTAGTCTAGTAAAACATCTGGTGTTGCTGTTCCACAAGTTATGGGCCACTTCATATCGTGTCCAGAGTGTACTGTTGTCTGCACGCTACAGGAGTTGATGGACGCTACTGAAGGTCCCAAGCTCGTAGCCAAATTCTGGACTGACTGGATATAGATTACCATCGACACGCTAAGAATAAGAAGTAAAAGATAAAGAAGAAGAAGAGAAGAGTTGAGCATACAGGGGAAGACTATCTGACCTTACAAGTTACTAAAACACATAACATTATTTGCAGATGGCCGCAAGTTATGTACCCTTCATTATTTAGGGTATACTAGCTGCGCCCCGCGGTTTCACCCGCATAAGGTTCGATCCCGTGGGAATATAGGGATAAAAAGTAGCCTACATGTTAATCCAGGGTGTCAGCTACCTCCATACAAAATTTAATCAAAATTGGTAAAGCCGTTTGAGCGTGAAGAAGTAACAAATATATAAACACACACACACTCACAAACTTTCGCCTTTATTATGTTTTATTATATTTATACCCGGGAGCTTTCCACCGCATTGTGGCTGCGGCGACGCGTGGCAAATCAAGAAGTTGCGTGGTTACTTTTCCCTATTCAATGTATCCGACTTTTAGTACAGTTTTCTCCTTATTAGCTTCTTATTAGAGGAACTGAAATCGACATAATATATGTAGAGCTAGTTTTTTGCCTCATTAAGCCTAAACAATAATATATTTGTTTGATGTTACAAACATCTCTGCCACAATTGTATTTTTGGGAGAGTTTCTATCTTTTACCGCAGCTCGTCATATTCTGATTCAGTACTGACTCCTTAAAATACCTTTGGCTCCCGCGAAAAGGAAGAGCGAAAATTTGAAGTTATTGTGAGCCCACTCAGAATAGTCCTATTTTGGTTGTCTAACTTTTCTAGTAACACGGAGATTGTATTTGAAAATTGTACAGTTTTTCATAAAGTCAAATCGATGATGTGATGTCGTAACCGTTACCAAACCAAATTACAGAAACTCCGCATCTACAAGATATTGATATAACACTTTGGAATTGTGTTGTTTTTTTGCAAAATGGTCATGAAAATAGTCGTACGTTTCCCTTATCATATTGAACTTAAACAATCAGTATCACGACTGCTTCGACTTCTTGTGTCGTTGAGTGCTGCCAAAACATGTTATCGATATCTCTGAAACTCGGAAAATTACATTCTGCTTTCCTTTAGGACATACTTAACGTGAGAACTGACAGGCAGCGAATCTGCTACGGGTACTAGACGATGTTATTAATCAGAAATTGAGTATTTCTTGTAGCAGTTTATTTTCTTTTTAAGGGTTTGCGAATATTACACTTTATAAAACGCCCTACTTATCACCTTCACTATCAGCTATTCTCCAATGCATAGTTTACCCCAGTGACACTATGGCACCGTGGTCCACAGTGCTGCCAACTTAGCATTTTTTTGGCTAAATTTAGCACATTCCCCAGTGATTTAGCACGAAAAAATTCAGTTTAGCATATAGCATATTTTTTAGCATTTTACCCTGATAAGATAAAGTCTGCATTTTGTATATTTTTTTAAATTTTACCATTAAACTTGTAACAGAATTACAAGCCAAACACAACAAGTTAACAAATGCCATTTTTCCTACGAGGTCTCTGTCTCAAACTTGCGAAAAATAGGGACATATTATAAGGCTTATGCATCTACGTCTTCCGCGCTATATCTACCGGCTGCTTCTATTCAAGAGGATACCGACGATGTTTTATGTGTCACAAAATTGGTGCTTCTTTTACACTAGGTATTGTAAAGATTTTATAATAAATGCTCTTTTTCTCCCTATTGGCATTTTTTTTATATTTTCCGAAAAATTTTAGCATATTTTTAGCATTTTTCGAATGTAGATTTAGCATAAAATAATTTTTAGAGTTGGCAGCACTGGTGGTCCATGAATATTATGCCTATTCGGGCAGTAGGTAGAATCCATTTTAGAGGTCGATCTGGCGTTGCAAAGCTATCGAAAATAAATAAGTTAGAGTCGAAGGGGCCTATACTTATAACTCAGCTGAATTTTGCGTAAAACTGAAGCAGCGCATTCACGATCTTTGAATGACCTAAAACCATTAGTATGTCATTGCAATAAAAATCTTATCCCATTGTAATAAAATATAATTAATAATTATTGCCGTGAGTCTCTCTCTCTCGGCGATCATTTCTAACTGTACCGAAATAGCAATTACATTAAAATGAATTACTATTGGTTTTCTTCTATCGTGAATGTCCTACTTAAACCTGTGCATAGAACACATCAATAATGGAGCCCCGTTGTCACAGATCAGCAGTCTGGTGGCGTCACGCGGCGAAGCGTCCGGCGGGGCGGCCGTGCAGCGGGTCGGCGCTGCCGTCTGCTGCGCCGTCGAACGGTTCGTGGCCGTCGGGGAGACCATCGCCGATGACAACCCGGACGTGCGGCACAGTATGGTGCTCGCCTGTAAGGAGGCAAGATCCGCAGGTCAGTCTAGTGATGAGATAAGTTATACTAAGGCGCTGAGCTGATGATGGACAATTTCCATTCGTTCTATCAAACGTAAGGAAATCCCGGTCTATTTGTCCTACGTAGGTATGCGTTATTGCATAGGTTTCCATACGTTTACAAATTGTCCATCGTCTGCTCAGCGCCTCACCCGCGTAAGGCTGGAAAAACAGTGTCGATTTGATGGTCGCGCTGACTATTTTTGAGTGAAGACAATATTGTTGCGTTCACGATTGTTTTGACTGCAATTTAATGTCAAGCAAGCGGAATGCTTTATCACTGAATAAAGTTTGATGAAAAAGTCTTGTCGGTAGAGTTTATCTACAGTTTTCCCACAAAGACTCGATAACTCATTATTTACTACAAACTCGAGTGCTTAGATAGTATTGCCTAAAATCAGTGTTATCGGTATTTTCCATTCAAAAAAATTTAAATATAAATGATTTTTGCTCCCGCAAAAATGATTTAAGGCACACACGGGCGCGACGCGACTCTAGTAGAACAATTTCTATGAAAACCTAATGGAAATTGTTGTACCAGAATCGCGTCGCACAGTCTTGTCGCGACTGTCTGCAGGAGCCTTAAATCATTTTTCAAGTAGGTAGGTAATATTCCACCGCAAAAATATGTTGAAATATGGAAAATGTTATATTATAAACCAAATAATTTAAACAGAGGCAATATGGTGAAGCTTTTATAAAATTCAAAATAAATCGTTTGTGTTTAATTAACTTCGAAAAGACAGCACATCAATTTTCATGAAAATTTAACAGCTTTTCCGATAGTTTGCGTTCGGCTGGTGCCATTTTGCCGAAATAGTTTCTTAGCTATTTAATTAAAGCTAAGTCCTTTAATAATGACGTCACCCACACCGACCATAAACTTAAACTTAGGTATACAATCAACTTGCTAATGTGTTTAAGCTAGGCACACACCGCAACTAAACTTGAGGCGTTAAATTACTCGGTTAAGTACGATAAACAAACCTTTAATTAAATGTTGGTAAATTACAATAATTACTTGTGCAAATATGTAAGTGCTTCAAGTACAAAAATCCCAAGAGCTTTAGAAAGCTGCTGAAAATTATTTCAGATATTAATTTAATAACGTAAAATATACAAATGGAAAGCGGTGGGATTAAATCCACCGTCGTGCACAACCATTCAGAAGGTTTTAATCAAGGCTTGCGTGACCTATAAATCTCGCCGATATCTCTATTGTGTATTTAAGAGGCCGCCATATATTCGACTGAATGGATTTGTACAGTTAAATGTTAAGAAATAGTTCGTATAAGGTAGGGGATTGAATCAAGCAGCGACAAAAAGTGGATTTATGTCCACTGTCACAGTTCACTCGGGTCGGGACCCTCCCATTGTCCCTGGTGACAAGGACGCCAATTATTCCTGAATAATTAATCTATCTATAGATGTAAACTCTCAGATTTATTCAAATAATATGTAGGTACAGTCAGTTATAGCAATTAGCTGACCCACCTTTGCATAAATGGGTGAGATTTCTTACATCTTTTCTCAGCACTATGTCAAGGAAGTAAAGAAGATTTATCCGTACTCAATACATTAGTTTTCTAATCTGTTAAACGCATTATGTTCATAATTCCGTGTTGCTCTTTTCGCTTTTCTGTTTAAACATGTAGCAGATAATGCGGGGAATCAAGGCCTACCCTTTCTAACAGCCCTCATAAATTTGTGTCAACAACCTGACCCGAATTTTAATGCTTGAACGTTATTACCGGATCCGGCATGGCAACAAACAAAAGATGCAAACAATGGCCGCCCCTTTCCCTCTGCCCTTCAGCCTACGGGAATACCGATCAATTTCGTAGCTTGCCGTACTTATTATAATAAAGCATGTTATTTACTTTGAAATTCCCTATAGCGATTGACTTGACTATAGCTTGCAGATTCTGGATACCTGCAGTCTGAAGCTAAAGCCATCTTTCTAACAAAAATTCAAGATTATTTCAATTAAATAATGAAATACGTGTACGTTCAATAACGTTTATTTTTGTAACCCATCTTTAAGTGCATTTAAAAGTTTCATGCCACCGCTGAACCAGTCTCCAGATGGCCCCTACGGCACACAACTTGATAACAATCGATGTTACTTCGTTATAAATCACTTTTCTTATATTCCACTTTTAATGGGTTCACTACTACGATTTATAAGTTATTTAGATGCCAATAAAACCTAATTTTGTGAGCGTTTCGTAATATCGTGTTTTGTCAAAACATTCGATCGACGGTAAAAAAATTTAACGAGGTTACTGGGTTCCACAAAAGTGGCTCATCTTTAGCGTTCATAATATTGATTCGTAACACACTGTACAACGTCTGAAACACTCCAGGACTTCAGCTAACCGCACTCCATCTTGTTTGACACCATTGGTCCAGACAAATGACTCGACACCTCGTTTGTTGAAATTGTTCTGGTGGTTTTAAAGACGAGGGTGAAAACCGCCAACCACATTACCTACCTACCGACCTTCCTATCTACACCGAAAATACCGCGGGATACAAAACATACAGTAGTATTCCTCTTGAATAATGGCTTTCGCAATCCACATGAACGATTCCAATATCATTGTATTCAATTCAAATTGATATCACAAAAGTCATCAATCATGGATGCCATTGTAATTCAATCTACCCTTATCATAACTGTTAAATTCCTTAATAATTTGCTGAAAGTGCCAGTTTGTTTCAGACTCGCTGATTTCGGATTAATACAGTTAGTGATGTTGTTTAATCTAAAATTTACATAATTGTGTAAGATTTTTCAACATACTTAGGCAAATGATACATTATTTTATTTCTGAAAGGTTTTTTACAAACACTTTTACACGTCTATAATATTTTAAAAATTAGATGAGGTTGATGTCTCCTATCCGATTACTATGAAAAGAAACAAACTCAGAGGTCACTGGTCACACACAGTCTCTTTTAAAGTCCACACGTAATGTTCATGTCAGATCATGTGAGGACCATGTAGATACAGATCTTTGAAATTATTCCACCCAATACCAGAAATATTTCGTTCCCCTCCAGCTCCATGTTATTAAAAGTTACTGGAATGACATAATATCAGAGCCCCTGAACCGTTACAGATGAATGGTCATGTAATTACTTACCATCAAAATTGTAACGGCCCTCTCGTGAGCATTTTTCACTTACCAAAAAATGTCGTTCGTTCATTGGGTTCGCCAAGGGCGCGCAGTGGGTCAGCTGTAACGAGATTATCCGGGATCGAAACAAATCTAATAAATAACAGGTGTCGACTGTGACCTTCGCCAGCCACTCCCACACTACTAAGCTAATGGATAGCAGTCCTAATGCTGTTCTTGCCCAGCTATTGTTTACCGAAATGGTTCACAACCTTAGCTTTCATATTTATTTTCGGATCCATCGACATAATTAGGGGAGTAACTTTTCAACTATCAAGAAAACAGTTTTGATTAATTTGTTTGAAATTACGAAACAAACAGTTATTTACCAATTATTGGCACGATTTCAAGAAAGTTACATAGTAATCATAAAATAGAAACCAAAGAAATGGCTGATAGCTTTTAACCGCGGCTTCGCCCACGAGTTTGTCGGAAATTTTCCCACAGGAACGTACTACCGGGATAAAAAGTATCCAATGTGCCTATCCGTGTGCCTAATTTCATCTAAATCCGTTCAGATGTTTAGGTGTGAAAAGGTAACAGACAGATCGAGTTACTTTCGCATATTTTAGAATATTTTTTAGTCTCTGAGTGGCACAGCTGATCCGTAACCGTAACCGGGGACGGCATGAAAGGTGCCGCTACCCTAACTCGTGTCTCACTCTCACCTTGTTTACGAATTGATAGAGATGAGAGCCATTTTAAAGTGAAATAAAATTCAATTTCCTGGGAAATTGAAAATGGGCGCCTATAGGAAAGTGAGAATGGCTTATAAAATCTATTTTTTACGGGCATCTTTCCTTAACAACCGGGGAGTTATCTTTCTCCCATAATTAAGCCGGAAAAATATTAAAAATTCAAACAGGTCAACGTAACTAACTAAACTTAAAAACGGATATTCAAATATCGAGAGCGCTTTCTTGAATATCCGAAACCGTGCCCCGTTTAGATAAAAATAAGCTGATACTGATGCAGCTATACACGTTGACGGGAGCACATACTTAACGAGTATTAAAGCAAATATTTACGATGTGTTTTGACACACACCGCGTGTTTTTGGTTCATATACCTGGTGGTGAATTTCCTATCCTTCGCTGTGAGACCTAACACTAAACTCCCTCCTAATTTCTCTATAAAAGCACATATTTCCGATTGCCAAGATGTATGTAACTGCTAGGTAATTTCTCGGGTGGATAGTGTTAAGTACTTGGGAGTGCGGTTGGATGATGGACTGAGATGGGACAAGCAGATTGATACAACTATTTCCAGAACTAGGCGGCTAATTTCTATCTTTAAAACCCTTAGAGATTCTGCAATGTTTGAAAAACTGAAACTAGTTTAAATGGCTCTATGCTAGTCCATTATCCGGTACTGCATAACACTGTGTGGAGGTGTAGTCAAGACTCGTCTTCTCGGCTTTTAGAGAGCGCAGAGAGCTGTTCTTAAGGTCAAGACCAAAAAACCATATACATAGATTTCCCGCGTCGCATCGTTTCGCTGAATGTAAAGTCCTTGCGGTGCGCCAGCTCTAGGTGCTCAAATCCATCCTAAGAAGGCACCCGACGGTTCTCTAATATGCCCTACGGTACCCTGCCGGACTGCTTTCGCAAAACGCTAGTACAGCTGCAGTTTGAGCAGCCAACTGTAACACCATAAATATAAAGTTAAATATTGCTAAATCGACCCGACACGACAATAAAAAACAAAGGTACGGAGTGGCTTCAAAGGCTGGATTACCAGGAGACAGAGCATTTACTCAAGTTCAACTATAATGAAAAAAAAGGTTTAATTATAATACCTGCCTACCTTCCCCGTCCTACATTTGTAGCGGTATCTGCAACGCCACATGAGAACAACGCGTCATACTGACGTCACGCAAAATCTTGCATCTCGCAAGCAGAGTTTGCCGCGCAACTAGCATAGATACAACGGCCCGACATGAATCGTTGGGCAGTTGCCTGCCAGACAAAACACCCGTCTGGTCGGAGGGTCCACCCTCGGATAACTGTGGTCCACCATTTTCTATGGAGGATGAGTGAACTTTACACCCTGTTCCTCATACCTCTATACATGCAAAAGGTGCGCACCTGACCACTTTCAAAAACACTCACCCATCCTCCAGTCATACCACCACAACATACGCTGAACGTTTTTATTTTATTATTTTACTAGCTGCGCCCCGCGGTTTCACCCGCGTAAATGTCGATGCCGTGGAAATATCGGGATAAAAAGTAGCCTATATGTTAATCCAGGGTTGACACCCAGGATTAACATATAGGCTACTTTTTAGGTAGCTGACGCTACCTCCATACAAAATTTTAACAAAATTGGTCCAGCCGTTTGAGCGTGAAGAAGTAACAAACATATAAACACACACACACTCCCCCACACACTCACAAACTTTCACCTTTATAATATTAGTGTGATATACATGTTATTAAAAACATTTATGTACACACTACAGCCGTGAACGAATGGCAGCTAAGCGACTGTTTATGCTGTCCCTCCGCTGACGTATGGTGCCACATTATTAGTCTGCTCTTTTAGATAGGAGTGCGATAACGGAGGCAATTCCAACCTCCATGTGAGAAAATGAATAAAGGAATTACCTCAATTAGTGTGATGGTGCTACTTTGTCATGACCGATTTAAAACAATTGAGTGAATGTGCACTTTTGTATTTTCTATCGCGGCGTTATTATCGTGGACTGGTGGACATCGACGTCCATAAACCATACTGTAAATAATAACGATTTTCAAAGTTAAAAAAAATATTGAAGTACGTACCTACATAAATGTATACGTAAGTATATATTTTCAATTAAAATAATTCTGCACTGTATGATAAAATATTTCATTTATAACCCGTAAATCTGTAGCCACTATTCTTCCATGAGGACAGAGAATTTCTGATTCAATGAACCCTCGCCTGAAGCAATTTCAAAGATAATATTTTCCACTTGCAGTACCCGCTCGTGTTTATTACAGTAACCTTCTGAACGTTACATTTTCAAACGGTTTCAGTAGCAACGTTCTAAAGCTACAGTAAGGGGACTTACATTTTCAATTCACGTTTATCGCTTTCTGAGCTGTAAGTAGGCACATACATCGTAAATTCCGACAAATTTACGGGTACCGTAACAATTACACAGGTAGCAACTTTTACTGTTACCCTAAACTAACACGCGACGTCGTAAAGTCATCCCGTAGAATGTTACTATTACCCCTTTATTCATGACGGGTAGTCTTACTGATATCAAACATTAATGGTGTCGTTAATTTCTTATCACGTCAAGCTTTTTAATTAAAGTGCTTCGTCCTTCACTTGGATGGAGTGAAAGGGAAGCGAACTACAGAAGCATACGTATATTATTGTGTTCATGCTTAGAGATAATTTTGGCACATCAGGTATCATGTAGGTTGAGGCGATAACAGCGAGGTAATTATTGCGTAACACACTATCAGTCAATGGCGCCGATTCTGTTGTTCACAAACTAAACTAAATTTAAGTTCAGGCATCTTTTTCTTTCTATTTCATTAAGAAAAGGACAGAAGATAAATATTAGTTTAGTACTGTCAAATTAAGATACTCCATAGACAATTTAGACGAGATTAAAAAATTGCTTATTAAAAATACGTCAATTTACGTCAGGCGCTGACTAATTTGACAGGACTAAACTAATATTTATCTTCTGTCCTTTTCTTAATGAAATAGAAAGAAAAAGATGCATGAACTTAAATTTAGTTTAGTTTGTGAACAACAGAATCGGCGCCATTGGCTTTCATTTTGAGAGTTCAACAACATTGCGTTATTTACGTAGTTGAGCAGACAAATATTTCGAACATATGAAGCAAAGGATTAGCAATATCCTTCAAAATTGTTCAAATTGAGATTGATATGAAATTTTGAGTGTGGTATGAAATTTTGACTTCTACTAAGCCTGCTCGATTGTAGGCTTAGAAGTAAAATTTTATTCAACTCTTACAAAGCCACATTCCCACACACATGTTAACATCGTTATTATTATTATTATTTATTTATTTATTCAGACAGAAATCCATAATTGTTAGTTACAAAAACATCATTTAACATCTACCTAAAAATATTAGGTAGACGCACGGTAGAAATGGGACACGTTTGCCTAACAGAAATCAAGCATCTCACGAAGGTAGTTACGCACATTTATGCAAAGTTTACTTCCCCAACCTTTGCACGGTAGATAAAATAAACCGCAATTTTATTTTCGTCCCTTCATTTCTTTTGCGGACTATTTATTCAAATTTGTACCTTTGCTTATAAAATTAAGGCATAGGTATTCATTAAAAATTCGGTTCGCGAAAATCGATGCGAACCTAATTCGCATCGATAAACTGGCCTTTATTATTAAATTATATTTTGGCTCGTAGTTCAACGGAGTGCCAACCGACGGCAAAGATTTTGTGATATTTTAATTTTATATGACAATTTAATATTTTAATCACAATTTGAGCGACCATCTTTACATACCAAGACCCCTCCGTGTCTCGGAAAGCCCGCTAAGTCGTTGGTCCCGGCTGTCATTCGTGGATCTTTGACAGTCCTTACGGGTCGTCAGAAGCCCGAAAAGCTGACAGCTTGTTAGCTTGTTGTAACTGGGTTGGTATTCCTGCATCCGGTTAGACTGGAAGCCGACCCCAACATAGTTGGGAAAAGGCTAGGCTGATGATGAATTTTAATGATTGTATTGAATTGTCTTGTATTGAATGTTTTATTTTATATTTGTGTTTTGTATATTGGGACTTGGTGCCTTTGTAAATAAATAAATAAAGCTACATTTTCCTAAAAGTGGCAAGCTCGGGCTGTTATTTTAACAAGGCCAACATTCAGATTGCGAAGTAGAGTGCACTGCAATGGCAACATTTACGTCACGAGGTATTAAATCTCGTGAAAAAAACGAAAAAAATAATGAAACATAATAGACCTTGTCTAGTACAGCAGCTGCAATGTTGCAGGCCAATCATGTACTTTATTAAAAAGCTCGAGAACTCACGACCAATTTATGAGTTTACAGAGTACCAGTATGTATGAGAAACAGGGTGTAAAGTTCACTCATACTCTTTAAACATAATCAGCATATAATGTTCCTACTGCTGCGACCCATGCCTTCTTTCGGTGAGATGCAGTGGGCCGTAATCCACCACGCGGGCCTAGTGCGGGTTGGTGGATATCACAAGGACATGCCGGTTTCCTAGCGATATTTTCCTTCGCCGTTTTGAGAGCAGTGGTGATGAAATAATTTACACAAAGTAAAGCGCCTGTCTGGGTTCGAACCTACGACCTACAACTACTACTGGGCCAACACTGCTTTGCACTGCTAATTTATGAGTTTACTTCATTATTATTCCCCACAATGACAGCACTTTAAACAAAACCCAACCGATAAGTGTGCTCTTAAAACGTCACAGCTCATCATCATAGAACCAAAACATGACGCCAGTTAAAAGGATAAAGTGGCTCTGAAAGATTACTTGACAACATTCCACAAAAGCTTTGTGAATCAACGTTGTAATATTATACACACTAGTTAAAAAAGGAAAACAAACCGTCAAAGGGTCTCGAAGTGGAAGTACAACGTGACAGGTACCCACGTGGCGCCTTTGAAAAAAGAACTTTGTAGAGTGAAAAAAAACGTAATTTTTCTCGTAAAAACACACTGTACTTACTGATGGTCTACATTCTCTACGTGAAAAGAAAAGCTCTTTTGTTTGTTTGACCACATCCGCCCTGAGATTTTCACTGAACATTCACAATTCTATCATTTAGAATTCTTATACATACATGAACCCCTTTATTCATAAACGTTGCTTAAAGTTAAGTAGTGATTAGCGATTGTTTGTTGAACTATACATTTTTGACGTTTGAACGTCTCTTAACTTTGAGCAAAATATATAAATAAGAGGGTAAGTATCTACGGAATAAACTGTCTTAATTTGTGTCTTAATTTTGTGTTAACAGACTCTCAAAATTATTAACTAGCTGCGCCCCGCGGTTTCACCCGCGTAAATGTCGATCCAGTGGGAATATCGGGACAAAAAGTAGCCTATATGTTAATCCAGGGTGTCAGCTACTTCCATACAAAATTTTATCAAAATTGGTCCAGCCGTTTAAGCGTGAAGAAGTAACAAACATATAAACACACACACACACACACACACACACACACTCACAAACTTTCGCCTTTATAATATAACTCTCAAAATTAATATTAATAAAAAGAAAATGAATTTTCTTTTGATGAATAAATAACATTCTCTTCCGGAACTTATTATAGAAAAATGAAGAAAAATTCTTTAACTTGAACAATTTTCTATTTCAGCAAGATTTTATTTGAAAATACAAGTAGTTTTGCTGGCAACAAAGAGTTTCAAAGCACGACTTTTAGAAAAAGGAAATACCAACTTCATGGTTTTAATTTGTGCTTCCCCACCTTTATGATAAATATTAACATAACATCACGCATGTTATCCCAGAAGGGTACCTACAGAGAAAGGGTACCTATAGGGCATAGGTGTACCTATAGTACACCCACATTTCGCCAGTTATGTTCAAGTCCCATGTAATAGGGGGCGAGTCTATTGTCATCAACCGCCCGGCAACTCGGAGTGTGGATTTGTGCCCACAAATCCAGACTCCGAGTTGCCACTGAGAAATTCTGGAAAAACCCAATAACACTTTGCCCGACTTCGGAGTCGAATCCAGGACCTCATGATCAGCAGTAGGTAGCGCTTGCGACCACTAGACCAACGAAGCAGTCTATAAATACAGGGTGGTGTAGGGACATCGACGCAAAATCTGTTAGGTACCATGGATTCAGTACAGTCAACAAAAGAGATAAGTATGCAGGATCGTCGGTTATGGCTGAAGTTTAGTAAGAAACAGTTTTTTGAAAATTTTATTTTATTAATAAAAAACAAACAGCTCATTTAGCAAACTAAAGAATGATAGGCGTTTTGGCCGGTATGTCCAATAGAACCCACATATACATCAAATGAAAGCTTACGTCATCATAAGCATCAATTTTCATTATGAGCAGAAGGCCGTGAAATACCGGGTTGAATACACATGAAAAAAATTGTTATTACAGTTCTCTTGTAAAACGGTGATTAGCGTGTTGTAGGTACTTAAATGAGAATAAAGGTACCGAAATAGTTTATTCCGAGAGACAGCGTCTGTTTTTATACGAAATGACCTTCCTTGTGTAATATTTGGTTGCCCTCGCCTATCTATTGTACCGCTCATGATTGTTTAAATGGAATTAACTCAGTTTATTTTGTATGTATGCCAATATATTCACTGACTGTTAAAAAAAAGAAGTTTGCTTTCTAAGAATAGTAATGTTTTACCAGCCCTCCGTAATCCCCCGCTCCGCGTCACTAGAGGTCTACTGAGCGGGATGCACTGCATTTTTACTCAGTCGTTATTTGCTCGTTGCTCACCTACGTCTTACTATCGGTACCATCAGTTAATGCGACTTCTTGACCCTGGCTTGACGGACTTTTGATAACAACTTGTGAATTGGCATTGTGTTGACTGATTTGGTACAGTCTATGTCAAAATATTGTTGACCACCAAAAGGATAATGGGTACTTACCAAAGTGATAATTATTGGCAAAAAAGGCAGCAGATGGGCCCAGCATAAACCAGTCAGCTTTAGATTTATTTTTCACATAAGAATCGTCAAAAATATTATAACATTTTTTGTCCTCGACTGTACAAACCCGGTAGTTTATTGAGATAAATGTTTTGTTTCAGTAATTGCCGGTTCTATGCAATAAGTTGACATGCATTATAACTGTATTGGTCACCAGGCCAGGCTCCATACAAAAATGCCGAACATTCTTTCAGTCGACAACATCCATCGGTTTCTTACTAAACTTCAACTATATCCGACGATCCTGCATACTTATACCTTTTGTTGACTGTACATGATTCTGCGTTGCCATTCTGTAAAAATCTCACCGTGAAAACTTAGGTGAAGTGAGCGTGGAGTGAGCTGTCAACAGTGTCAATTCCTAGCAAAAACAAACTCACTTCACCTAAGTTTTCACGGTGAGGTTTTTACAGAATCGACCGGCTGAACCCCCCTTTTTTTTGGGTGGGAAATCATCAAATAAGTTCTCCCACTCTGGGCGGAGCGGGAGGGCGTGTCAGACTTTTACTGGCTAAAACCCACCCGTGTTCCTTCAGTTGCCTGTGCCAGGGGCCGCAGTATCTCTTTCGAACAAACCGCGACCCTGGTTGACATTCTTCGTAGGTTATCAAAAAAAAAATTAGCTCTGCCATACATTTTGACCGAATAGCTATTACACTTTTGTATTGAAACAACAGATTCTATTTGATAACCGACCAATAGTTTATACGCTATGGGGTCTAAAAGCATGTGCTGAATTCATGGTTTCAGTTTGCGCGTCGATGTTCCCTGGCACCCTGTTTAATCTGATAAATACTAATAAAATAATAAACACATAATACACCTAGATAAAGTTTCAGCAATTTTAGAAATTGCTCAGAGGTTGAAATGGTGTGAAAGTTCTACTAAATTCCTGCAATCACATGCCGTTCATATTTCTGAATTTGTAAATGTAGCTAGTCAGTTTCGTAGGTATTTCGTAGCTCCAACTTTGTCTGCCGTTGTTCTCATTAAGAGATAATAGTTGGGTAATCTGTATTGACATTTAACTAACTATTGTCTTCTATCATTAACGTTGAAAGCAAACTTAATAAGATGAATAGCATAACATAATCAGCATATAATGTCCCCGCTTCTGGGATACAGTCTTCTACGAGATGGAGAGGGCTATTATTTACCACGCGAGTTGGTAGATGTCACATGTCTTCGAATTTTTGGTTTTATGACATGCCGGTTTCCTCGCGATGTTTTCCTTCAGCGTTTTGCGAGCAGTAGTGACGAAATTATTTACACAAAGTAAAGCGCCTGTCTGGGTTCGAATCCATGACCTACAACTTGTAAGTCGGGGCCGTTACCACTGGGCTACCACTGCTCAGAGAATGAATGAATAACTACTTGAAAATCAATTACTCCCTTGGGACTTTTATGACGTTTTTCAGTAGCAGAGAGGCTATAACGATTATGGTATTTATCTATGTCGTCCCAGATGAATCGTAAAAAGGAAGTTGTGAAAGCTTTATTGGATAACGGCCCTGCTTACAGCACTTTTAACTTGGAACAGTTACTTGACCGAGAAAACTTTTATATCGCATTTAACATCACTCTCCCGTCCATTCTTGCTTAGACTACATTTTTTACTCGGAAGTGACTTGGAAGTCTGTGAGAATGTTTCCATGTGACAGCTCCTAACAATGTTTTGTACGTTTCAGTTACTTCGAGTTCGTTTTAAATGAAAATTGGTTCAATTACTTCTGACGCTTACCAAAACTTTCTCAGACGTTGCATTTAAATTTCATGTTTAATTAATTTTGTTCGTTGAGCCATAAACTATCAAAACAAAAAATACCATTGTCGTATAAAGTAGATGGGCCGCGTCCTCAGCGCTCGTTTCCCTAAGTGTCAAGCGAGTCACTGAACAAAAGTGCGACGAAGCCAACGACGCGTGACTCTCTGATAGAGACGCCCCCGAAACGTAACTTTCGTCCTTTTGAAGCACTGAAAGTGATCCTATCCCTCGAAGCAAAAAACACAAAAGATACTTATTAGTTAAAACTTAAAAGAGGACCGAGACATTGTTTCTGACATATAAGGTTAAATGAACTTGGAAGGGGTTCAAAGTCCACGCGATGCCCTTTCGACACGAAAGATATTCTGCAGGTCCATTGAGCGCGCGCTGAAATATTTTAATAAAATTATAAAGGGCATTGAATGTCAGCGATCTTTACAGTTTCAATGTCACTACTATCATTAAAAGACAATATGCAAACATAGAAGATTTTTGATTACCTTTATCTACCTCTTTGTTTTAATACATCATCTACCTACCTACTTGAAAAACATTCTTAAGTACCTGAATGAGATATACCGAGGACCCGAGGTGCACATAAAACAAATCTCGCAGGGAGATAATTTTATACCAGTAAAAAACTTCAAAGTCATTCATACTTTAGGAGGCAGAATACTTTACTCATTTTACATAGGTATATCTGGTATATGGTAAATATGAAGATTTAGTCCGTGACCTAAGCTAAGTACGCCTACGCGATCACAAGGATACAGCCTATCTCTTATCTCTTCCGAGCCCGATTATTTGATAAGCTAGCTGACCCGACGGACGATGTCCTGTCCAAATTTCAATAATTCATATGAAAAATCACATAAAAAAAGAACGTTCAGTTTTTCCCGAATTTTCTGGAAAACTTTTTTTCTCAATTTATCTTTTCATAAAAACCTAATTTAGACTATTACAAACATTTTAAAACAAAAAATAATCAAATCGGCAAAGCTGTTCTTAAGTGATGCGCTTACGAATAGCATTTCATTTTTAGACCCCGCAGATTACTAGATTACGCGTGTATGTCGGAAATTTTCCCACGGAAACGTACTACCGGGATAATTATAAACTATCTGTGTGTCAAACATCCGAATCCATTCATCCGTTTGTGCGTGCTTGAGTAACAAACATCCAAACATCTAAACATACAAACTTTCACATTATAATATTAGTAGATTAGGTTTATAAACGAAAATAAACTTCCTCTTTTATTCAAAAAACTACTCTGGCAGTTTGTTGACACGATATTATGTAAACAACCGTCAGAGCCTTTTGTCGCGTACAAATAAATACATATAAGCTT
The DNA here is from genome assembly GCA_948474745.1 of Oligia latruncula. Taxonomy (NCBI): domain Eukaryota; kingdom Metazoa; phylum Arthropoda; class Insecta; order Lepidoptera; family Noctuidae; genus Oligia; species Oligia latruncula. The sequence goes on from OX419684.1 coordinate 10,298,217, forward strand.
ATCATTCGTGAGGTTTACCAGCGTTACTAACAATTAATATACAAAGCTTTTATGTCGTACATCACTCTTATATGCCGCTTATATAATAAACAAAAAGTGACAAATAGGTGGCCTGTATTGACGGGACAAAACTCAGACGTAGCTTATAAAAGCCGCTTCTGAAGTACGATTATTGGCATAAATCTGCCATAAATGTGACGTCACCGGCCCGTTGAGAACTCAGACACGCATCAGCATAATACCGTGATAATGCGACCCTTGAGTGCGGCCTAGATCCGGCTCCCTGTGGATTATGGCCAGGGGCTCCACGCCCAAATAAGATCTTTTTTGTTTGCCTGGCTATCTTTTGTGAGAAATTGTAATTCCGCTGTATTTTATAAGTACGAATATTCATATAATGGTTGACAATCACCACTTTTATCACGGCCTAGACTGTTGGATTAGATTTTTGCTTATGCATTTGTTTTTTGGCATGTTTGAGAAGCCCTTAAGAGCGTTTACGCCGTACGGCATTTCATACAAACTTTCAAGCCCTAGTTTTTCGAAATGAATGAACCGATTTTAATTAAACTTCATATGCTTGCAGGATGCAAAGGTCTAAAAAGTTGCTTAAGAACATTTTCGAAATGTGTTGTGTGTGTTTAAAAAAAAAGATAACTGGAAATCGCTGTTTCTATGGAAAATATAAAATCGGTCTAATTAACCTGAAACACTATTTTTCGAAAATGTTTTTGACTAACTTTTTAGACCTTTATATCCTGCTTATGTGTATGAAGTTTAATTTAAAACGATTCATTCATTTCGAAGGGCTTGAAAGTTTGTATGAAATGCCGTGCGGCGTAAACGCTCTTCAACACAGTCGAGTTAGACGACTTCAGTTAAATATTGTTGGAAGGTAAAAAAATATTTAAATACAGAAAATATAACTTAAGCATTGTTTGTACATTCAATTCAATTATTACAAGAGAACACATGTGTTCACTGATCAGTAATGCGATAAAGCACAGTGGAAAATGCAAAATTCCATATTCTTGTTTAAATGTTTGTTAATTAAATTTTCGCTCGTAAAATTTTGATGAAAGGAGATTTTGCTACCAAAATGTCCTTTCATCGAAATTCCACGAAATTAAACTGACGCTTTTCTTCTGGCCTGTCAATTCCACCGAGTGTTTCATTCAAATGTCATTCCGAGTTGTCTCATATTATTTGCAAGGAAGGTTCGTTGTCGTAGGGAATCCAGCAAGTGAATGTATACCTACATACCTATAAGTACTATATAGGTAGGTTTACAGTCAACTTTCATTTTATGACTGTTCGAAACTGTTTGTGGGGAGTATTATTAGGAATATTTCTAGATGGCCATTTTTCCAACCCAAGTTTCAATTTGTGCGCCGACGAAGTTTACAAACTGTATAAATATAGAGCAGTGACGCCGGTTCAAAAATTTATGGCCACATTTGGCTCTAGTTTGCTTCAATATCTCTCATATTTGTGTTTCAATGCCAAATGTCGACCTTTGTGGAGCTGCCAACGACTTCCGGTTTGCTTTTTGACGGATGCCCATTATACCTTACGAACCTCGACAATGGGGTAAATTCGCTATGAATAGCTATTTTTCTAGTTAACGTTAGGAATAAAGGGCGGTTAAATTCTAGAAAGCACGCAATGTTTTGTCATTTTAAGCGAGTGCTAAACACTTATCAGGAAAGACATTAATCTGTGTAATGTCCGCCTTTTCCGTGGGCAGGTATCTATTAACGAGGCCGGCAGCATTTATAGCTTGCGGAAAGACGTTATTTTTCAATGAACCGACACTTTGTTAAATGTTTCGAATTCTAAAATTGTAGGAGAGTCTAAATCACCTTTTATTAGCCAAACTAGCAACACGCCCCTGATTCGCACGGTTTTTACAACTGACGAAACATGGATTTTTTTATTACAATATTTTTTATTAATATTATTTTTTTATTCAACTATGTCAGTTGAATAATAAATTCTCTAAATGAAAACCGCATCAAAATCCGTTGCGTGGTTTTGAAGAACAATGTGGTCACGAGACAGACACGAAAAGCGATTTTAATTTATAATAATTATGTATAAATATAATTGATAAAAAAATATTGTAATAGCGAACGTCTGCCAATCTCTTATCGTGGTAGGTAACCATAAACCACATGTCATAAACCCTGCACCATAATTGCGTAACACACTATCAATTTAAATTTGAATCATTTTGTACGATATTGCTAATCCATTGCTTCATATGTTCGAAAAATTGTCGGCAAAACAATGTAAATAACGCAATGAATGTTGTTGAACTGTCAAAATTAATAAATTAAAGGTATATTGCTACTGTTAGTGTGTTACACAATTACCCCACTAAACAGCCCCTGGCCTATCAGTAGCGTAGGGGACAGCTGCATGAGCTGTACAGGTGCCGCTTCTTTGTCACCATTCATATGACGCTGCTAGTTTTCATTGGCTGAACACACAGAGATAATCTAAAAATATTTTCTTATGATTAAAAAAAAATGTATTTCATTTGAATTTCTATTTAAATGTCCATATTTTGTTAGTATTACAATTATCTTAAAACTATGTTAGGCATGAGGAGATCAAATAATTTAATAGGTAATACGGGCTGGTTTCCGCAACTCCACGACAATGCGCGTATTTTGCGTACGGGTGGGAAAATCGATTATTCGATCCACCCCAGCATCAAATAATGTATTGAAGTAGTTAATAATCCAAACAAATTATTGAATAAAAGCAAAAATTACTTATACTTATCTAAATAAATAATTGAAAATAAATTGTTTTTTCTTTTTTATCAGATTGGTGAGTTTTTGATCATAGGTAAACTTACATATTTGTTTACTCAAATGCATTCCATTACAAAGCTTGAGCGTACCTACAGTACGTCTACATATAAACTGAAACAGCTTCCAGCATTCCGAAAACATTTTCTACAAATAGCTATGATATAGATTTACTCACACTTGCTTATGATACCTACGTGAACACAAGAGGGAGTATCGAGCAACACATCCGGGATAAGACTAGACCCCGCCACGTTCAGAACCACTTAATCCTGGAACAAACGGCTCTAAGAGAAATTACCCGGGATGAGATAAACTCGTCTTGCGACCCTCTCCGAAATTAGGTGCTTTCTGTTGAGTACGTATTCTAAGAAATACTCCTACCTTAACAATATTTACGTGTTTCATGAAAGTTGTGAATATATTTAAATTTCTTTGATAATATCTATGTATTTTTTGCACATACCTACGTTTAAATACAACGTCACATGGCATGAAAATAAAACTAAAAACTTCGCTTTTTTGTTCAATCAATTAATAATTTCTTTGAATAAACCAAACACACACTCTAAAATAACATGTCCATCATTGGTAGGTAGGTATATCAAATTCGATCTCCCAAAAATATAGATACGGAAATCTGTATTTACTGTCGCTCAAGATAATTTGATTATCATTCATCCCGTTCGGAAACGCTCTACCAAGACGTAGGTGCCGACAGCATGTTTGAAAAATTACACAATATCAGCCTCATGAGTAAACAGTCACCATCAATAATGGCCAGAATATGAGGGAATCGTCCTTTCATTGAACGATCAAACACCTCGTCAGGTTATAGCTTTAATTACAGGACAATAAGGCAAAATACATAGTGATGACAAGCAAATGCAAAATGATAATTTTCTTTAGAGAAAATTTACTTGACTTAGGTCAAGGTCGTGTAATCATGCATTTTCTCTGATAAAGTTTTAGTATTAAATCAAGCAATTGTCCTACCAATATCTTTCACCAAAACACCAATGAAAAACTTTAACAGCAAATTAACCGATCAATAACTGCGGAATATTCCTTTGAAAGAGCAGGTAAACAGTTCCTAGAATATTGTAATAAAAACCATCTCTATATGTATGTCGGGTCAGCTGAATGCAGCCCGTTTCAGCGTAACCGTGACCTACCTCGCTACAAATAGTAATTCCCGTCGCTGTTTATAAGTTATTGGAAATGCTCCGCAGACAGCTTTCCCTGTAAGTGAACTTGACACAGATACTCGTCTGATAGTTTACTGGGTTATATTTTATGCACGCTGCTTTTTTCCCACGATAGATACGAAAATAAAAGTCGTGTTTATCAACGCCTTTGAAAATGCCGATTGAAAGCTGTCGACAGCTAACAAAAGCCACGTAATCTGAACAAAATCACGAGCAGCAAAAACATCTCGTAATAACAGACAGTTCCCAAAGAACAGTCTATAAAGAACATCTTTCATCAACTCCAATTCAACACTCCCATTTGAACTAAAAATACAGTCGTAAAAGCTGAGCCGAAAAGAAAACAAATCGGCGGTGTGTACCTACCACGGGATATTGCAAAAACCTAAAGAGGCACAACACATAAATCTTGACAGACAAGGCCGAGAATAGAAAATCCGGCATTCGCTTCAGTACCGTCATACCGTGCTATATTAAAGTGCAACTCCCGTTTTCTGGGTCGCAGGGGGCTGAACTGAGGAGTTACACGCACTCATTATGAAAATGTATCGTACATTTTTGTATGCAGCCATTGTTCTCGCCGTAGTATGAAATATTGATTTATTATTTGCGCAAGTGGTTTTGTTTAGAAAGAATACTTCGAAACCAGACTTGAACAAAAAGTAATGTAACTGATAATAGCAACTATGTTTCATTAGTTATTCCTTGAGCGGTTTTAAACAATCGGTACGGTCACGACAGAGGAAGACAAAGCCTGCCTCCGTCCAAAGCGGCTAGCCGCATGAAGTCACTAATCCGACCAACAATGAACTCTGAACCACACAAAGCCACATACATTAGTAAAAAGAATTCGATGAGAGCCGGCGTCATGCGCGGAAGAGTATCAAAAGCAGGACGCAACAGGCCTAAGCCAGGGATTACCGCCCTCAGGGGCTTCGCGCTGCAAATTGAATGAACGCAAACATTTCCCTCGTATAGATACTAAACACACAAAATAAATGCAATTACTTGAAGACGAAGTTAAAGGAAGCCGGTCGGTGCTGCGTCATAGTGTCGTACTCACGTTATCTCTCAAGTTTATACAAGGCAGTTTTATGTAGTTCTGAAACTTGTGAGAAATGATAGCGCCGACGCCGGGCGGTAATGTTTGTGATACGAATTGTGGAAAACATGTGAGTAGGTACATCGCTGTAAATCGGGATTGAAATAGACGCAAACAGCTCATAAGCACTTCAAAAGACATTTTATTACAACCCCCGAGACTGTTTAATGAAATAAACCACTCTGAAACATTCTTGAATCTAGAGAAATTAATGGAACAGATAAACATAGCTAAGCTTGATTCTTCAGAAGCGCAATAAATAATAAAAATAAATCCGTGGTGTAACATGTTTATAATCTTAATGTTGGGCAGCTTTCACGTGAAAATAGATTATACTAAACTTGTTTTATTGGTGGAATAAAAAGTGGCGCGTTGACATGTTTACAGCACCGAGCTCACGCAAGTTTTCAACAAATAAGTTATTGCTATTGCTTTCGTAAAATATCTACTTTCATACAAGTTCATAAAATTATACCAAACACTTTTATTTTTTAGATAAAAGTAGGTAGGTAGGCATGTGATTTACAAGACAGTTCAAAGACCGCAACCGCAAAGCAACAACAGTATTTATTTCATATAATCCGCTTAGAACTTTTAATTTAGCAAAGAAACCGATGTGCGTTCATATATCCCTACTATTTTAATTGCGAAAGTAAGTTTGTTTATTTGTTTGTTACCTTTTCACGCCTAAACCACTGAAACAATCATCCTGAAATTTTGCATATACATTAGCAGGTGTACAGAAACGGATATAGAGTACCTTTCATCCCGAAAAAGAAGTGCTGTTCCCGAGGAAAACAACAATAACGTTATTATGATAATAGATGGCGCCACGTGTCTTTCGAATCAAAAGCAGGACGTCTGTCGGGTCAGCTAGTCAATTATAAATCTGACATCTGAAAACAAAGTCACTTCTCTGAATCTCTGAAACGAAACGACCAAAATTGTGGATATTCATAAAACGAAAACCAACTAGCCAACCACAGTTTGACCCTGAAGAATGCGGAAATACACTAAAATAAATCATATCCCAATTTTTTTTTATAGCAGCTTAAACTACCATTATACGGGGTTCACCCTGAACAAGCTATACAACGTTATTTTTAGTATATGCGAAACCTGAATATAGTTTATTCAGAATACCTAAGTAACTGAAACGATTCCAATATGTTTTACCCCATGTATTATTGTCCCAAAAATATTTAAAAAAGGTTAAAAGTTGGACACGGGGCGACACTAAGTAGGTTATCCGCGCCGAACGGTTAGGTACCTAGGTACTATTATCAATGAACGCAAGACGGCGCGGTGCAAGCAGCGCGGGTGAGCATGTTTTTGTACGGACAAACAGGTAACTTATCAAGCTTATAACTTTGTGATTTTTCATGATACAGTTATTAAATTTTGTACATAGATTCCTTACATAAAAATACTAGACAGGTGTTTCGGGTTTCGCATATACTAAAAATAATGTTGTATACTATATGATTGATTGCCATCATAAAACTAAAGCACAGTAGACATACGCAAGTTGTCAGAACATCATCAGTATTGATGACAGTGTTGGTTACGAGAAATATTCATAGCCATCATTTATCCGAAATATATTGAACTGATCGCGAAGGTCCCCATTAATATAGGTCGGTCCCCATCAGGCCCACCCCTCATTTATGGCACATATGAACGCTTCGTCATTTCCCGGAAATATGGAGCCGGCCGCCGGAAATTCATCGGAGGCCCGCAATTGGGAGTCCCGTTCGAAAATTTTCAGGAAACTAGCGCAAAATACCTAGCTCAGCCTAATACCCTTTTATTGAAGTAATTAGTTCGTTAGGCAGGATTACTCAGCATTATGAAGCAGACGCGATCGAAACATGATCATTTTAAACGAGAATTAAACCATCTAATTTCATGCAATGTCCAAACCGTTTCGGAATACGCTCGCCAAACTTAATTTTCAAATAGTACGTACCTTTTTCAGGCGTTAGTTTTATCGCTTTTAATCTGCACTCCGTGTTTTATTCATTTAGGTGAGTATTCTGTTCGCAAATATTTAAGTCAAATCTTTGTATTCAAAATTCAAGACCTTTGTTTCTAGGCTTTTTAAATATTACGTTCTTGCTATTGGGGTCTCTCTCTAAAATGTAAATATATTTTCAGCAAGGAAACGAAACATTTCAGTGTTGACGTCATGCGGCGGGCAACTCGCGCAAGATACGCTTATTCCAAAGATAATATTGATAAAAGAGGACTGTCGTATAACTAGTGATCCTACAATCATTATCATCTGCCTAGCCTTTTCCCAACTATGTTAGTAACCCAATGCAGCTGAATACCTGTATTTTTCATGGAGCGACTACCTGTCTGGCTTCCACAACCCAGTTATCTACACGGTAATACGATACCTCTTAGACCCCTCATACAGTCATTGTATATAATCAACAAAACATCAAGCTGTTATTCAGGTACTTACCATGAAAAAACAACATCCAATATTCCAATTTTAATTTACTTTTTAATAAGATGGATTTTTTGGCAATGCTTTTATTTTTTTACTGCTCGCGTAAACACATCCCGTACAATCTCATTATAACTAGCTAACTAACTAATATAATAGTTACGGTCCACTCTACAGAATAATTCCACCGGTTCTCTCAGGGTAATATTTCATAGGTAAACTTAGCAGTTTATCGCCTCCTGAAATGAAATATCGGAAAATGTTCGCACGTATTTTCTTGGAACGTTGTTATTGTAATTTATATCTACATTAAAGCTAATGGCATGAAAAAGAGAAAGTTCCTACGTGCACCATGTTCTACCTCGACCTGCACGAAACTTGTACATAAACAATGACTCGTCGAAAATACCGTTCAGGTAGTTGGTCGCTTCCCCATAATGTCGTAACTGTAGCTACATTATACTTCGAATAAATCTGAAAAAGACATGCGATGCACTAATGATCGCAGTCAATTAAGCAGATACATCGGCAAATTGCTAACTCACTTCACTCGTTAGTAGAGTGGAGGCATCGCTACACCTAACAATTACGACTCCCTCTGTACGTAGTTAGGTCCCTACACTTTACTACAATATTCACGGAAACTTAATTATACTTTATTTTTGTTTTACACTGATTGCGGTGAACTTTTTTTAGGTCAAATGACAATAAAAAATAGTTTACTGCGATAACCTACTTCCAATGGTGTAATATTTACGGAAAATGCTGGAAGTTTCAGCTCGCTTTTACACAATATTAAAACTTACAACTACACCAGTTTTAAAACAATACCTTTGTTGTGACACTGTTCGCATAATTTATTACCTATCCGGTTTAAAGAATAATTTAATGCTGTAAAAATGATAGTTCGGTTCACATTTTGTTAGAGAAGTTCTTCTAGAGTAGCATTAACGATTAATCTATGTCTAGGTTGACAAAAGCGAGCGGTAACAAAGAATCACGATCCACTTTGTCCCCCTTTACACAATATTATGCGGTTTCCGTGACTTCGCACCATAATGACGTTAGTCTAATTGTATGAGCCCGACACACACAAACATCGTGGATATACTAACTCCGTACTCACATAACTTAATTTCAACAATGTTGCACGACATTGTTACAATTTATTTAAGTAGCAGTGGGGTTAAGAGGACTATTATATTCAAGCCACTTTTCACGTAACACTGAACTCTTGGCAGTAACAGGACACAACTTAACGAAACTGTACAGTTTATTATTAACTGTACAATTTTTATAACTAGCGACCCATCCCTATTTCGCACGCTTTTTACGACTTGATAAAACATCGAGATTTCTTTATTATATGTTAGTTTAATATTTATGTACTTAACACATAAACCTTCTGGAATAAACTAAGAAGAGAAGAATCTTTAAGAGATGTTGAAAACCCGCATCAAAATTCGTTGCGTCAGTCACACAAGCAGAAACGAAAAGCTACTTTAATTTTTTGCATAGATACAACAAAGTCGCATTGCGTGTTCGCCTGTGTGACGGCGGTTGCAATACAAAACATCTATTATGAGTTAATTACACGAGAAAATGTTAAGAAAAATATTACAGACGTACACAGTCGTTTCGACTTAATTGCCCTAACAAACAAAACGAAGAGTTCTTAATGGCTTAAGACTGGGGGTGTCTCAGTAAAAGCATAGTAGTGAAGTGACGTAATGATTGCCGCGGAAACGTCAGTTTCAATTACATTAGCTACTTCAGTTTAGTGGCAGTTGGTGGCCGCAACTTCAGCTAGCAGAAAGTCGCCGTGGTCCTCCCTTAATCGGTATCGATCGGCATCCGTCGAGCCGCCTCATTCATGCACAGTCACTCGCTGATATAGCTCATTATATATTTTAAAGTCGATACATAAAAGTCATTATTTATTTAAACAGTGTCCAATCTGTTCTGTTTCCGTTCCAAAATAACTACTATTAAGTTGAAATGTCAATTATTTAAACGCTGGGGATATGAATGAATAGCTCGGTTATTTTATTTTTAAAACAGAGATAGGTGCAGAAAAGTTTACAAGGGTTCCTTTTTTTATTTTTTTGCTTCCGCCACCGAGTGTCCGAACATACTTTTTCTCGTGTTTGTCACATTTATCACACTTAATCTCCGCCGTTGCGGGACTAGCGGGTGGCCACTTCAACTCACCCGCTGTATTAGATGACATTCCTACTTTTTATTACTCACGATGACGTGAATTTTATTTCAGTATATACCGGAGGAATCCTACATCATTTTAGTTTTGACATCTCGGCATTTTTAATCTCCTCACCAGCTAATCTAAACTAATATTATAAAGAGAAAAGATTTAATTTTTTATATGTATGTTCGTTACGCTTTCATGCTAAAAAGTCTGAACGGATTTGTATGAAATTTGGCATATGGGTAGACAATGACCTGAATCAGGACATATAATACTTTTCATCCCGATATTCTCACGGGATCGAGCGATTATGCGGGTGAAACCGCGGGGCGCAACTAGTTAATAATAAATTGTAGAGTATAAGCTAGGTGTAGGTACACATGCTCCGAATGTCGTCCGACCTGCACACAGATGGGTTTAATGAAGCTTTGATGATGCCTTTGCTTTTCATATTGTACTTAAAACAAGGCTTCTGCTATTAAAATTAACAGCTACTTAAACAAGCCCCGACAAAATAATACATTTTAAACATTGTAAGCTTTTACCGAGCACATAGATAAATTATAGTGCTAATGTGCCTTCTGCTAATGTAGCAAAGAACATTCCCAACACGCTAGCTTATATGCATATGAAATAAACTGAAGTAGTTCGCATAAAAAAAATATTGGCAAAACTGTAGTGTGGACGTTGATTTGCAACAACATTGCAATTTGTTCGTCGGAAAACGTCAATAATTTCCCGGGAGGCGCCGGCCCGGCAGCGGGAACGACGCTATACGCTATTTATTGCATGGATTCTACAACAATTACCTACTATTTTAGTAGATATATGCTTAACGGGAACTTTAATAACTCAGTGAGCTACACCACTTATTACGAGCCTGGAATATGGTAGGCGTGAAACGGTTATAACCGCAATCCGGTATTAATTTTCATTTCAGTGATTTACAGCATATTCGTTATCTATGCTGAAATATCAGCAAGAATTCTGTTAGGTATATATTTTAGCTCTTAATCAACTAATACCCCATTAATATTTATTGCCAAATAACTTGTAATAGAATGCTTTATGAGGGGAAGTTATTGTCCGCGAAACAATAATGTTAATATCTTAACACACGTATCTATTACTAGCTTCTGCCCACGACATAATCAGCGTGAAATTTCTTGTAACTCCGACCCTCACCGTCACATCGCATCGCCTGCACGCGCTATTACTTCGTTCGCTTAGCGATCTTTCTGATTTTCTTCTTTTTACTCGGCTTCTAAGGGTCATAGCGTGACGTTATATAGCCTATAGCCTTCCTCAACAATTAAACTATCAAATGCAAAAATTTTTTTTTTTAATCCGACTGGTTCCAGAGATTAGCGCATTCAAACAAACTATTCAGCTTTATAATTAGTATTGATATAGATAGATAGGTGACACAATCACGTGATGTATTGTGCAATTAATTCTCGCAGTCATCTTGAATCGACATCCGACTGCTAGTGATTAATAGCCAATCGCACAGCTCCGTCTGTCGCATCATGTCATTAGCAGGTTTATAAGAAGGTTTCTTTCATATTTTTCTTTTGTCGTTTGTGCGCGAAAAAACGAAATGTCTTTTAGTCGTGTTTTGATTCTTTCGCGACTTCGTGTTGTAAAAAATTAAATGTTTACCTACCAGTGGCGAAGGTTCCATTCAACTCGATTCCTACCGGCTTCCTTTTGAATAATGGCACAGTCAGTATTCTATAGACAAATAAATAATCATTTAAATTAAAGATATCCACTCCGGCTTACCTCTTACCAAAATTGACCCTTCGCTACTGTTACCTACTATAGAGGAACATCATAATAATATATAGAACATAAGTGGCTAACTAATAACAGCCGCACGGGTTCAGAGATCGATCAGGTTAAGCTGCGCTGGCCGCGGTTAGTCCGTGGATGGGTGACTATATTTACATACCAAGACCCCTTCGTGCCTCGCAAAGCATGTCCCGGCTGTCATTCGTGGATCTTTGACAGTCGTTACGGGTCGTCAGAAGCCCGAAAGTCTGACAACCAGTCTTTCCAAGGAGTATCGTATTACCCAGTAACTGGGTTGTGGAGGTCAGATAGACAGTCGCTCCATGTAAAGTACTGGTATTCAGCTGCATCCGGTTAGACTGGAAGCTGACCTCAACATAGTTGGGAAAAGCTAGGGATGATTTATAGAACATAAGCAAGAAAAGGAAATGAAAAGACTTTTCTTTATAAGCCCTCAGACGGCCATGAAGAAAAAGAATGAATGGGAATGATTTACATTTATCTACGAAAACTCTTGAAGATTAAAGTAGGTGCCTTACTGTTCGCTGAATAGTATTTGGGCCACGAACAAGAACTTCTCGATAAGAGACATTAAACAACATTGTACTTTGCAAGGCAAGTTTCAGTTTGAAGAAAAACACATTCACGTGCCCGGAAACATTAGGTAAGGAGCCATACAAGTTAAGTAGTCGTATTTAAGCCGTATTTTACTACAAAATACGTTAATGGTCACGCTACCACGATTTTACTTGGCGATCGAGACAAAAGAAATTTTTAAGTGAAGCCCCACACCGGGCACCGAAATGGCTTGGAAAGTTTAACTGGATAAGTTTCCCTTACATTACTCTCGAGACAGAAGCGTCTTCAGACGTTGTTTGTATTTATAGTGTCTGCTCTAACCCGGGACGTATGCAAGTAATGTTTTCCGCAGTCAATTCCCAACTGTCAAGAGCAATGCCGCGGGTAATTGACATTGAACTCATAACGTTCGTTATCGAATGGCCAAGTTTATAATTACGATAAGAAACAACCCTTCCACAGGCCAAAACTAATAAAATACCGCTTCGGCCTTAGTAGTCCAATTTTTTTTGTTCTATTTCTGTACATTCGTTACGTTTGTGATTGCAATCGTTCTGTTCACTTTTATTCGAAAAGCCAAAGCGTCTAGTGCGGGTCTAATCCGATATTGCTACAATAAAACTGCAAAATTGTGCCAGAGAAGTGAAATAAATGTCCTCACTAGCACAGCTGAAAGAGAAATTAAAAGGATACCTAGATAGGCACCTGCTGATAAATGTTGGCATTAAGTCTTACTGTATAGTCCTAATAGGAACGGTTATGAGGAACAGTAAACACATGGTCAATGAAGGTAATCCCTATTTGTGAAGCTTAAACCGATAGCGAGTGGGGAAACGAGTTGTCGAGTGCAGTTTGCAGTACCGCGTAGAAGTAGAGATGACCTGAAGATACCCTTGTTGCGTTTGGGATCGGACGTTTTTATTATTTTCTTGCTTAGATGCTTTTCGAAACAGTCGTCAAGATTTTTTTTCATCTTGATGTCGTATTAAAATGCTTCTGGTTCACTAGAAACTTTGCCATTCAAATACATATACTTAATTAAGAATTTATACTCACTGAAAAAAACACGTAGGTATAGCGAGATGTTTTTATTCAAAATTTTAAATACTAACAGATTTAACAAAAATATTTGAGTAACATTCCGTGCAAGCTTAGCTTTTTTACCTAAAGCAAGGGTAGCAAATTTGGACGCTCCACCTACCATAATTCATATCAATAAAAAACATGGTGCGTATCCTTAGGGGTAAATATTTGTGCCGCAAATTCACGCATATCTGTATGCTGCGTTTGTCCACATACGGAAATATGAGACCCAACACAAAAATATATTTACTCGGGCCTTTTTTACATAGGTAGGTGCGTAGCTTTTAGACGTGGTTAAAGAAGATTTATTACTCAAAAGCTAATAAACATAAGTATTAAAGTATATAGCAAACATATAAAATCAGTCATCATCATCATTTGACCCGAAAGACGTCCACTGCTGGACATAGGCTAAGCACCTCCACTTCGACCGGTTCTGTGCTTGTCGCATACAACGGGTTCCTGCGGTCTTCACAAGATCGTAAACTCAGTACCTAGTAAAAAACATTTTCAAGTATAATATTTAAAAAATTAGGTTACGTAAATAACAATGATAATTACAAGAACATGATTTCCTTTCCAGATTATTTTTCTCGTACTTAGTTTATTTTTTTGGTTTTTTGTGATCACACTCCCAAAATTCAGTTGTGGACAATGATAATAATTTCTGTAAGTAGGTTTGAACAAACACTAACACGTCAAACATATTTTTAAAACTAGATGAGGTCGGCGTTTCACTCTGAGAAGAAAGGTCGGAAAAAAGAGGTCACAGTCTGTTTTAAAGTCCAAACATCTTGGTCAGATCATATGAAAACCATGTAGATTGGTGTCTAGTCTTTTGAGGAAAGAACCACACAGACTGAGTAGACCTGTCCAGTCAGTGCACACATTTGTCAGTAATCGTGCAGCTCAACTCAGAACTTAAAGAGCTCGACGATTCAATGAACAATCCCAAAAAAAGGTCATTTGGGTAGGTTGCATAAATTGCTCAAACTGCCAGATCATGATTAAAACTAACAGAAAAAAAGAAGAAAAAACCCCCAAAGGCCCTTAAACTTCAAACATGTTTTGAACTTTTCGTATCGCCATTTTGTAATATGAAGATGTGACAGTGAGTCGGGTTATGTCTGGACACAGACTTCCTCCATTTTGTAACTGAATGATCGTGGTTGTATATTTTTGTAAGACCTTGAGAATTTCCCTAACGGAAAATAAATTATTGAAAAGTTGTAAAATATTGTGCTACTACTTACAGCTCATGAAATAGGTTTCACTAAGAATACAGGGTGGCAGCGACGTCGACGCACAAACTGTAAGCATGGATTCAGTAGGTACATGATTCTGAAAACCTTGAAATTTTTCTTCTCTTTTGTTATTAAAATAAATTGCAATTACATACATTTTGACCGCATAGGTATTGTACATATACAGGGTGTCATTGAATTAACGCAAAACCTCTTAAGGTGTACAAACTATGGGAACAAACCTGAAATCGCAAAAAAAAATATCAGCTCTTCCCTACATTTTGGCGAGTTACGCGAACATAAATTGTTCATAATGATGAGTACAATGACCCCTTTTTTTTTTTGGGTGGGAAATCATCAAATCACCCCTTCCGCTTTGGGTGGAGCGAAAGGGAGTGTCAGAATCTTACTGACTAAAATCCACCCGTGTTCCTTCCTTAGCCCTTTATGTTCTTGTCCAGCGGTAACCCTTTCGGACAATCCCGCTGACCTACAACGACCCCTTAAGAGGTTTTGCGTTAATTCAATAACACAGGGTATAGTTTTCTATGAAGCAGCTGTTTTTTTTTATAACCTACAAAATATTTCATCGCTATGGGGTCTACACTCATGTGCTGAATTCATGGTTACAGTTTGCGCATCGAAGTCCCTCCTGTTCCTTTTAAATGATACCAAAGAGTCAAAAAACATACACCAAAATGTTAAATCCCTATTCCACATACTTAACAAGTTACATGAAATAGAAAAACCACATTTATTTCAATATATCACCTTAACTGCGCTGTTAAAATGTTGCTGATAATGCTAACGATAATGCCTTTACATACAATGTACAAAAAGGAAAATGTAGAGCTTAGTAATCAATGGTAGCACACCACATTTTCCACAATACCCCATTTCCACTAAAGTATAAATACCTGTTATTATTATGCAAACAGTACCTATAAACAGTGTTTCGGAGACTTGCCACAATGTGGACACATGCATAATGTAGCAGGTGGCGGAAGGACGTGGCCCGGCAATCACGCGGCCACGCCCGCAGCCACAGCCTGCAGTAATGCTCAAGTTGCGACCCCGGCTGCTAATCATAGCCACACGTGTCCCCGTCCCTACTTGTGGCCTTGTGGTCACCTTTATTCTAATGTCAACGAATTTCAAACAGCTTTCCGCTCTGGTTGTATAATCTTCTGTTTGGTCAGTATCACTCGTAACATTTGTAATGAAAATGTGCAAACGGCCATTACGGGTTTAACGTTTTAAATTAATAGGTGAATCTAGGGTAACTACTGAACTAACAGGCAGAGATAGTCTACGGATTACAAGGTTTTACCTTCACTGCCTTTCTCTAAAGTTGTAAAATACTTTAACTATTCGCCCCTTGGCGCTGATTACCGCTCACTGTAACGATCTAATCCTTGAAATAATCCCAGTTTTACATTATAAACTATACTAACTATCTTGCAGAGAAACTCATCCGCATCGCTGTCGACTGGTAATGTACCCAAGAGACTGGCGGCATTACCACGTTGTATGGCGATGCTTAGCCTCTGGCCAAGGTAAAAGCCAGCCCTTGGGTCACGGGAAGTGTCAATCAGCCGTTTCGAAATATCTTTAAAAAGACCATGAGCACTCGGACCCCACGGCCCGAGGGTTTCAACCCCAAACGGCTCGAAAATATAATTTCCGATGAGGTTATTATATTTTCGCCGCTTGAGGTTCTCCGCAGTCGCAGCAGCAGCGCCAGCACAGCATGCCGAGCCAGGAAGATGGGATGGCGCAAGAGTATCGACACACGTAGCGTCCCACACTAAAGGCCTACCCACCTTCCATGGAGAGTCAGAGTCAAGGCAAAACTATCGTAGATTAATCTATATAAATAAAACAAAGTCGTTACACCATTTATAACTCAAGAACGGCTGGTCCGATTTATATGATCTTTGATTTGTTGGATTTGTCTCCGCGCCAATTAGCAGAATAACTATTAAAACATGGGAAAATTTCACGAAGAAAAAAAAAATTAAGATAATTCATTTTCTCATACATTTTGTATTTATTCATTCTCAGGTGGTACGAAGCTCGCAGGTTACCTAGTTAAAGCATGGTGAATCAAATGTTCAAGTGAAAGCCGTAGATAACCATATCAAAATAACGAAACAAAATAGCAATTTTTTATACATTTTGTCAATCACCTTTTGACCTTGGAGATGCTTACTTATGAATTTCAGGAGTTTAATAACATTTATAAACTACGGGACATCCGTGTGACCAACACAGTCGAACGAGCAGGAAAAGGAATATATTCTGTATCTCTGGAAACAAAATGTAGGTACGAGTAAATTATGGTCGGCAGGTGTTCCGATTTTCCAAGACGTATTTCAGTAGCTTTATAGCTGGAGGAAATGTGCTTTCGGTGATACAAGCAGATATTTTATCAGCATTATAGAACACGTACTCGTATTTTAAAGAGAATATTATGTTTGTAATAGAGTATTCCGTATTTCGTAGGTCAAGTATTGTTTAAGCGATGGTCTAAAGACCTAGAAGAAAATGTCGTATAAAACTAATAGAGCACTATATCACTTTAAGTGGTGATCTCAAATGTGTCGTACAGACGCTTGAGACACTGGCGCGGTGGCTTGTTGGCGAGGTGCCGCGCGTCGCGACTCTGCGGCGACAGGCCCTCACAAACATAGCCTTCGAAAACAACTAACACTAGCTTTTTGATCTGAATACATTCGATTCGAATAAATTCTGTAACAGACCGTAAACTTGTTTGTTCGGTTACAGAATTACTCGTGTGTATCACGGAAGGAATTTTGCGAACAGATATTTTTCTAAATATTCACCTCTTTTATCGCCTAGGTTATAAAACATAATATATGCAAAGCTGTAGATCCTGAATAAATTTCATCGAATAAGTTATTCGTTGGAAACCGAAACGGTGAAGGAAAACATCGTGAGGATACCGGCATATCCTAGAACCAAACACATCTACCAACCGACACTGGGCCCGCGTGGCCCACTCCCTGTCACAGAGAGGAGGCGTGTGTTCCAGCAGTGAGAACGTTATAGGCTGATTATGTAAGTTATTCGTTTCGTACAGCTATTCACTAATCATTGAACCGTTGCTGCCTCGGGAAACACAAAGCGTTATCTTTGCGTTATAGGCAGCTTTAATGACTTTATTAATGTTCTAGGAAGGAAGATAAACACCAACTATATCAAGTCTTTATCTTCTATCTTCGCTTAATACTTAGTTGTGCTAGTGAACCGAGAGTAGCCTAAGTAAAATTATATTTTATAAGTACCTAACTATTTTTTATTGCTTCATCCAGAATACTGCATTAAGTCCGCCTTTGTACAGTATTTTTTTACTTGTGCATAACGTTTTAATAATAAATACTATCTGTCGTCTTTTAACCAATTAAAGACTGTAGGATTAACATCCAAATAATACCTAAATAAAGTAGTATCAATACATTGTTTTGAAAGTGACAATGTATTAAAAGCCACAGATTTCAAAGTCCTTTTTACTCGATTGAGCCCACAATTGGCACGTTTGGAACATTAACGACCCAACAAAGTACGATTCCCGCAATTACATTAAATAACATTTAATTTGTTTAAAACTTGGGGAATGGAATCTCCGAACTGGACTAAGTTGTACTTTATATTTGAAGAGGATTAGGGTGAATTTAAAAGAAAGGGACGGAGCTCATGCCGGCGGCGCGCGGCTGTACAAGAAAACTCCTGGGTCTTATAACTTCGTAGGCTTCGTCCCCTAAGACAAATCCACTCCGCCTCCTTGGAGTAAGGTTATCAAAAGAACACACTTAATGGTAATAAAATAACATTGTTTTCAGTTTTTTTTAATGAATTTCTGCACCTGTGAAAGAGAAAATTACGTACCTAATATCCGCATACTAGCGCGGGATGTCGAACAAATATTTAATGTTAAAATTATAAATTACTAGCGACCCGCTCCGGCTTCGCACGGTTTTTACGATATGACAGAACATCGAGATTTATTTATATTCTGTACTAGCTTTTGCCCGCAACTTCATCCGCGTGAAATTTAACCCCCCCCCCCCCATTCACCCTCTTAGGGGTGGAATTTCGAAAAACCCTTTCTTATTCTTCACAAATAACACACCCTCCAAATGTCACTAGGACTAGCGGTTTAGGTTGTGCGTTGATATATCAGTCAGTCAGGACTTTGAATTGTTTATATATATATAATTGTTTATATTGAATAGATTAGTAACTTTAATATGAATGTTTTATACACATAAACCTTCCCGAATAAATTCTCTAAATGATCGTGAAAACCGCATCAAAATCCGTTGCAAAGTTTAGAAGAACAATGCGGTCACACAAGCTGACACGAATAGCGACTTTAATTTAAAATATGTATGCAGGATATATCTAGATATAGATTTCTCGAGAGACTACTGTAAAACGGCAATAATTAGAGTTTGGGTTTTTTTATGCTTAATAATCGCAAATCTTCGAAAACGATGAACAAACAAACAGACCAAACATGAGTGATTGCATACAGTGAGGTCACGCTATTACGTCATGCCATTAATTAGACAAATTACAAGTTACTCAGAAACGAATAAGGAAAAATTAAAAAGTCGTGGGCGTAAAACTTTTTTTTGCTTTGTTCCCCTCACTTCTAGGAACTTAAATATATAAATGTAAATGAAGCTATTTACATATTTTGTGAGTCTGCGACGGAATTATTATATTTGTATATTTAGTCACAGTATTGTCCTTACTTCACAAGTAGATTAATGAAAGTAATTTAAAGTCGGAAAGATCAGAGGAGAGATACGTTCGTGTTAGGGACAAACGCACGACATAATGTAAATTTGGTCGATTTTTTTTTGCGAGAAGCGCAATTAATATTACCCAGAAATATTACTAAAGTAAATATTATGCGCGTAACGACCATTTACAATTCTAAAATCGTTTGAATTTACATTAAGTAGGTACTTGCACGTTCGTGTTAAAACTTCCGCAGACAGACGCGATGCGACACAATTTCTATGAAGACTTCATGAAAATTGTTCTACCCAGAATCGCATCGCGCCTGTCTGCGGGAGCCTTTAGGCCCATTGGACGCAAAATGAAACAGCTTTAAAAAAACTCGCGAAGTAGCTAATATGATTTAAATCTTTTTTGCAGAGCTTTTGGAGCGAGGTAAATGTTTAGATAGCAACGTTTTTCCAGCCAGTATTATTCTTAAATCATTATGATTGTTCAATACTTTTTAAAGTAAAAAAAAATCACCGACAAGAACTCGGAGTCCACAAAAGATAATCGTTAGGGTCTCTTCAATATTCATAATGATATAAAGTATGCCCGATGGAATTCCAATTTTCATGTTATAAAAATGTATTGGGCCCTATGAAGTCAAATTGCTGATTATGTAAGCTTCGTCCTTATACAGCCTCCCCTATGAGCAAGCTGTAATATGCTAGACAAATAGAACATTTGAATAACATCGTGACAATTTGTGATATCTATCTTATGTTTGAGTCACGTTTGGAATAATGCAGAATGTCTTTTTGCTTCCACAAGAAAATTGGAAATAAATCCACCATTCCAAAATGGAAACGGTTTGAAAACGCCATCGCTTTATTGTTTACATAAACCTCGGGAATATGGCACATCTAAATATTTGCCACTTGAAAAATTCAGTTTTATTTTCACATAAGCATTTAATCTGGCAATAACAGACTATGAATATTGACACGCGCGAACATTTCCGATAAACTGCAATGGTTGAATCAGTTACTGACATTTATTAACGACTGCAGTCAATCGAATCCTTGTTTGTATACGAGCATATAAAAAAGCCACGCGATTGGAAATCTGAAGGATGCGGTAAAATGTACATTAAGAAAATGTTATGAACCCGTCAACATTAAGCACTCTACGCACTACGGCGTAGTATGCGCGTAGCACACTCCATAATTGATATAAAAAAAGTCTAATTGAATGTAATGACATGTAATTAAGTAAATTAGTAGTTTGTAACATGTGGCACGTAGGTGCGGGGAGGCGGGGGCCTCATTACCTAGCGGTAATGAGCCCCCCCACCCTTTTGCAGCCAACTCATTAACATAAGGCATTTTGCCTCACGCTAACGAGTATCCTCGTTCAACAACAAGCCAGATGCTTTTTCGCAGCGAACCTACCGGATAATAACTGCGGCTAGTACTTATCTATTGTTGATGGTAACTCTCCCGTTGGCAGCAATTTGCGCCGTCGAACCTTCAGCGCGGAGCTCGAAGTTTCGTTTGTCAGTATACAAAAGTAGCCTCCTTCGAGTTTTCGGTATAATTTTTTGCCTTGGTAATATTTATTCTGGGGACACAAAGAAAACGGATGTGATAACGGCGACAAATGTCCACTTGCGCGTAGCGTTTGTACGCTTACTTTGTACACATTTGCAGTAACACATATTCGTGAAGTTTTTGGACAAAATACCATGAAGTATTTTGTTTCACATAATAATTCTTTTCCGGATATATTGTGTGAAGCTGCCTTACTAGGTTGGAGGACGAAGCATTATTCCGAAGAAATAAAGAAGCATTATTACTAGGTACGTAAGAAGTGGGATAAATTTCAAAACAAAACACATTTACGGGAGCATATTATCGTCATGAGTCCTCGTGCAATACCGCGCTCTGTTCACATTAAACCTTGTAAGCACAGATCTCCCAGCAAAAGTATGCGCTTCGGCAAACATCGTATAACTTCGGAAAATACGCAAACGCAGATCTAATAGAGAGCAATTTCAACCATGATTACAAAATTTTAAATTAACAACTCTATGCGGTACGGCCATAGAAGGGAACCGTACAATGAGAATACTCCATACAAACCAAAACTCTTAGCGATAAAACCGCCCTGTGTCACCCTTTGTAAATTTTCTATATTTATATCTGTAATTTATATGGTGTACATAATAAAGAGTATTGTAGTCTACAAACTTGCAATGATAAGTGCACTAAGATATAACTCGGCAGTACAAAGTTTAGAACCTATGCTCTGTTTCCCTTTCAAAGAAGCTAAGTTACTCTGTGGCGCGACGTTCGTACTAAGTCGGAAACACAAAATTATCGAAGCGCACACCTTTTCTGGTTTACAAGTGCACACCTGAGCTAAATGACTCTCCGAACTCCAGTTTTTCTTTTGAATAACGCGAAGGTTTTCATTGAGCCTCTTTAAGAGTCGAAAAGGTGTTTAGAAGTAGTTCTTTAAAGTTTGTAATTCAACCGTAGCACAGTGAATACTAAAGGTAGTTTTAGAACGCCTGGCATCAATTAATATAGGTACTTATCTGATACTTGCATTGTTCCTGCAAAGCTCTACATCTGCAAAGTTGCCGCAGTCTAACTAATATGTAGATATGAACCTGAAACTAGCTGAAATGACGGCAAACACCGTCTTAGCTAATGATAAGCCTAATCTGAAATTCTCAACTTAGCTTGTTTCTTAATTTTCGAGAGAACTTCAATCTTTTACACATATGACGTACCTCATCGTAGACAGAGTAAACTATAGACTGCTGCATATCTTCTTTTTCATTCGCACAAGTAAAAGAGAAATATATTAACGATCATTTAAATTAAATTTAAAAAAATAAAATATTATTAATGAAAATAAGATATTTTTCGTGCGTAATTCAATAATAGTACATTTGCGCAACTGTGAAAATGGTAAGGTGCAGTGTAATAAGCTGTAAAAATGATAGTATGATGAAGATTGCCGGAATTTTTGGTCCCTTTCGGTGACACGGATACCATAAGTCTATAGATTACTCTGTCTACGTATCTCATCATCATGTTGACAGATTTAATTTAGTCTAGATACCAAAAAAAGACAATGATCCTTCTTTTTCCTTATATCCTTAGCAATATAATTCAATCAATTACGAAAAACACGTAATAAATACGAACAACATTTACATAATTGTTTCGAAACACAAATTCGTTTTCGAAACATGTTTATTTCTTTTCGCATTATGTAGCCTGTCGAATACGACATATTCTTTTATGTAAATAAGAGATATCTAATACATTATTCATATAATAATATATAATATTGTATTGAATACCTATCTATCCTCCTAAAATTAGTCGCAGCGAGCGTGCGAGCGCCTCGCCGCGCTCTCGACCGCCCCCGGCAAACAAAAGAATGAATACATACACAGGTGCTCGCAAAGCGCTTTTTCCTTTTCATGCCTCCGTCGAAAATGGCATTCACCGCCTCTTAGACACATCTAGTAGATGAATGCAGCTCTCTTAAAAGCCCCAAAGTATACATCTCGAACTTGATCGTCAGTCTGCGTTGACAAAAGTTTCAATTTGATATACCTACCGCATATTTTTATGAAATGTTTACATTAGTAGCTTTCACTTCACCTACATAAATTTTCCGCTGGCAAACTTTCTAAGTTATCAATTATCTGTTTATATGGGTATCATCATACAGGTCGTATAAAAGTTGAAAGCAGGCGGGACCCATACCATATTATATTTTCAAACTCAAATGGGTCCCGCCTACTTCCAACTTTTATTTAATTTAAAATGGGCTTGTTTTTAGCTTTTAATTTTTTTTTCTAACTTAAGTTTTTTACCGCAGTCGGGTTTTTTATTTGTTTAAATTACTTTTTTTTTTTTCGTTTCCGTGTTGGAAAATCCTCATGGATGTTCGCCGTTCTGGGGCGGGCGGCGGGGTCTGTCAGACTCTTCCTGACTAAAAACCCCCCCGGTGACCCGTCTCACACCTGCGCCGGGGGTCGCGGGAACGTACGATCCTTCCGCAACCCCCGACTGGTAGCGGGCCTCCTCGGGGTCAGGGGCGCGCGTGGAACACCACGCGCCGCCACCTTGGGTCCTGATGTGTGGGGGGACCCATTAGGGGGCTGGAAGAGGGCGTTATCCGCCCTCCGCCGATGCCCGGTGCGCCTGCTGTGGGCCCGGTGAGTGGACGAGATCTCCCTCTCTCTTTCCGCAGCCTCCTTATGCGAGACGACTGTTTCGCAGAAGGAAACCACCACGTCCCAGGACTCTGTGCTGCCGACCATCGACTCTACTACGGACGGCAGCGATAGGTCTACTTCTGAGATGAGAGTACGGCGCGGCTCCTCCCAAGCGGCTCACTCTGCCAGCGTATGCCACGCCGTGTCCTCGGCTCCCTGTTTATTGGACACAGGTACTTCCCGAAGCAACATGCCCCGGGAGCACCTGCGTAACCCGAAACGACAGGGAACCGTGCCTCCTCCCGACCCAGCGCTCGAGTACCGGCCGGACCGCCTCGATGGTGACGAGGCGGTAGGATAGGGCGTCAAAGGCTGAAACTCCACGCTCCTGTGCCATCCTCACCAGGTTCTACCCGCGATGAAAACAATATCGTCCGCCCATCTCGCCGCCGGACGACCGACCACTTCGTCGTCCAGTCCTTGGACGCCACTCGGTCACTGTCTTACTCCACCTGCCATCACTGCGCCTTGCCATGTGTCCTGCCCAACTCCATTTGAGTTCTAAACTCGATTTCTGATATCGAACACACTAGCATCAACTCTTTTACAACGAAACGCTATGTAAAGTTTACGAGATACTTTATGACTACCTACATTTTTATCCGAGTACGCCGCGGCATAATATTTTATACTGAAGGTATGAAGTTAATCTCGCTTTTGTTTCTAATTTGTTACAAGTTCCACGTTCCTAACCAAGACTCGTTGAAGACAAATTAAAAAACTCAGCCACCCTTAGCGCAAAAGCTGCATAATTAAAAAAGGGGTAGGGCATCGTTAATCTTGTGGCAGTGAGAACAAAATGCGAGCGTCATTAGTGCCAGCTTTCAGCCGCTCATTCAAGCCATCCATCAATTTTTATAAGCCTATTACATACTTATTGTATGAAGCCTTATTTAACTCACACAATTCTATAACTTAATCAGAAAGATTTACCAAAGTAGACCCCGAGATACCCAAACAGTTACATTGAAATTAAAAATAAGTTATGCTATAATGTAAGCACAAAACTTTTCCTGTGTAAGCTTTCTCTCTGTTTAATTGAATCGTCAATACGAAGTAACAACATAACACACAACCAACAAAACATGTTCGTTAATGGTTCCGTCCCAGATTACTTGCGAGCGATCGTATTATCGTATGTATTTGCTATGATATTCAGGCCCGAAACACGAATCGTCAAGAGGCGTTTGAGATTTACTCTAAGTGCGTCTAATCCAACACTCGAGTGAGCTGGCAAATACGCCAAGATTAATCACAAGGATGTTGGTAAGCCGTACCTGCGGGAGTGCGGGGCTGTAGGCCGGGTTAAGGCGCCCGAGAGCATGGCCTTGTCCTACTATGGCGGTCGTCTATTTATAGCTCGCTCTCCCTCCCGCGCCGCAGTGTCCCGCCTCCAACACCCGTCAATGGTGCTATTTAGAGCGAAATTGCCTCTTTACGTGGGATGAGAATAAATAATAGTTACTTGTACTTAAAGGTATCGGAAGTCTTATAGATATCGCTCCGAGGTATTGGCATCGATATGTAGGTAGGTTCCTAATCGCAGATTATTCGGTAGAGCAAATAGATGGCATCGCTCCCCAACATTTTGGCATCTATCTTTTATTTATTTTATTCATAACAACAACGTAATAACTTAACGAGGATTATCGGACTAAGATAAGCCCCAAATAGAAGTTGATATTGCATTGAATAAATAAAGAGGTTTTGCCCGGTTCAGGTTAATTTAGATTTAAATTGGAGGGCAAAAGGACACAGTGTGAGATTAAAATGTGCGCTCGTTCGAGGCTGGGAGCGGGTACGTCAGAGCGAACACTTGTGAAGAGTCAATGATGGAGCATTACCTTAGTTACCTCAAAGGAAAAGTTAACATCACATGTATACGCGTACTTTTTAACCTTTTCACAATTTTGCCTTAATTTTGAGATCAAAAGTCTGTGTTTGAAGCTTTGAAATAATTAAAAGCTTTTTTTTTGAGAGAGCACGGTGTGTGTAATTGAAAACCTTTACCATAATCTTCCTCCACCTCCATGTGTAAACTTAAACAAGGATAAAAATATCTTCTAGTCTTTTTAAATTATTTTAAAACTTAGTTCCCATGATACGTCACACAATTCCCTGTAATTTTCACCTAGATCTACAATCAACCGACACCTCACGGCGTTTGGCCATACTTTATATTCAGACTGAAATACTGAAACTACTTTACATAAACTGAACCGCTGAGGCTACGTGTATTTTCAGCTAATTCCGCTGAAACACTTGGCTGCAAGAATTACAGTTCTAAATCAATTCATTCGGGGCTATCGTAGCGTTGTAGCAATAAGTTCGTAGGTAGGTTCATAGCGATTTCGGAGGCTCGTAGCAAGTTCGCTAGTTCGTAGCAAGTTCGTAGCTTATTATTCTTAAGGTGTCAATTTGTCATTTACAAAGTATTTTATTTTATTTTCTCTGACTTTTGAGTTGTCATAAAGCAGAGTATTTAGCATAGACGTGGTATTTAGTAATAAATCTTAATGGACTGATTTGATAACAATGAAGTAGGTGTTGCAAGGAAGTTCTTTCTCAGAAAAAGAATTTTAGGCGATTGAAAGTCACTGTTTTTGGGACGGTTTCTAAAATAAATTGTAACTCAGAGATTGAATTTGTAGGCACCTACTGTTTGTGAGTCTACTGTCTAACTTCCATATAGGTTTTTTGACTTTTGACTCTAAATTGACTTTATGTGGGTAGATACAAAATAAACGCCCCAGTTAGAACGTACAATACATGTAAGATGGAACAACCAACGACCCTAAACGGCAAGCTTCGGCAAATTATTGCTCGGGCCAGCGGACGCTAAACGACACAACTATTATATGTATATATGCGCCAGAATCTCTTCACTAACTCCGTTTAACTTTCGTCATAATTTATAAGTACGAAGCTAATCGTGAATGGACTGTTTAATTATACGGGAGTCTATTATATCCTGAACTGTCGTTAATTGAATGAAGTAGGTATCACAGTGGATAAAAAGTGCGTTTTTTTTATCAATAGCAGTCGGTTTTTTTCACGTTTGACATTGGTTGTTTAGCTATCGATTTTTGTAATATAAATACATGGAATTATAATATTACTCATATTTCAAATCGCCATACCAAGCAAAAGCCATTTTCCAAACAGATATGCGATTGAATAGTTGTCCTCCGGCAAATAAACGTGAATACAGCCAGCGGTGTGGTGGACGATATCAACCGGCTCACTGGCGCGGCGTCGGCCGAGACGACAACTGAACCGAGATGCCGCAGACTGGGGGCCTAATAAGGCAATTTTGGCAGAATCATAAAAGGATAACATTATGAATCATAATAGCGAAGACAGTCCGTATTTTTCTTTTTTTCGCTGCACTACGTAGGTATAATCAAAGAGATTGGGATTGGATTTGGATTGATTGGTATTTTAGCACAGACCAAAAAAAATAACTGAAAAATCCTTCACCAATGGGATTTGATACGATTAACTTAACAGAAATTGGGAACCATAGTGTTCGAGATGTATGTACAGTCAACAAAAGAGATAAGTATGCTGAATCGTCGGATATATTTATTTATTACATTTGGGAAAACAAACAGTAGTATATTAAGCATAAACAGTGTTGTCTTAAAATTAAACTTAACAAATATACTACCCACAACATTTTCCACAAATTACTACATTAAATAACATAAAACAAGCTGTTAGCAAACTTTAACTGTAGCAGGGCTAACTCAATGAAAAATAAGTTAAAAGATAAATATAGTTGAAGTTTAGTAAGAAAAAGAATAAATTTTTATTTTATTAATGGAAAACAAACAGCTATTTATCAAATTGAACTTCAGTCGACAACCTCCATAGGTTTCTTACTAAACTTCAACTATATCCGACGATCCTGTATATTATCTATTACCTATTACCTTATCTCTTTTGTTGACTGTACATTTGTTTGATGTCTGTTTCCAAGATACGCGATCTTTAGAGACAAACAAAGTAAAATGATTCCTTAAGAAAAAGATAAAAGTAACGCCAAAGCCTCATCACACTGATACATTATTTCCACGATTCGTACGAATTCAATCGCTCAATGGTAAACAAGTTGCAATATCTTGTTTGATGCTGACTGGGGCATCCGTGAAATGAATTTTTAAACACAGTCGTCACCGGCAGCGTCTCAACCCGCCCCCCTGCGTCGCGGCTGCCAGCCTCACTCCGTCGCTTCGAGAAACTCTCTTCCGTTCCTTTGTAGCCGAAGTAACCATGTAAGTAGCGGATGTTATACGCTACCTGTCTTTCCGTAACTCCCCAACCAATCTTCATAAAGTATTCCTGAATTCACCCAACCTCCTCACCACAACTCCTTAATAATTGACGATCAGAACGGAATAACTCAAAAAAACTACTCAGTTTATGTGCACATGAGTTTGCCTAAGAAATTGGTTTGCTTGTCCAAGGGGAAGAAAACTCATTTACGCATAAATATTACACTCACAATTACCAGTTGTATGGCGACGAAACGATACTGCGGGCTCTCGTTAGCAAATAAATAACACGTTCTTAAGTAAATAGGTGGCTTATTTCTGTCGTAATACGCGTTTAACTAGCTCTCGGCCTTATTCCAGACAGCTGAGGATTCATTGCCAACTTTTACTCAATAACGAGGCGTCTGACTCTTTAAAGATTTTTTTATAGTTTGTTAACCTTTCAGGAAATAACTATTTCAACTTTTTAATCATTTTAACAACGACTGAAATAGGATCCTAGCTAGGTAAAAGTTTTTTGTCTGTTTCGTTTTAACTTTTTTATTTTTATTTTAAATCATTTTGAAATAATTCTCTTAATTTGTAGGTATGTATTTTTTATTTATGTCTAAGCTGTTTAGGTACTTCTTTAAGTGACAAATTACTATACTAATTGATATAATATATAAGTTTTTTATATAATATGTTATTACTGAACAAGTCGTTGGAGTACCTAAAATAAATAAATAAACTTTGTATTTGGACTCAAATGGCATGAATTAAACAAAGTAAAATGAATTTCTCGTTTTCAAAATTGAATATATAATAAAAGAGCTGTCCATTACGGGGTATCGTCGAGGTAATTCGCTGTAACTCACCTTCCACAATGTCTTCCCTGAGAGTTGGCTATTCATAATTAAATTAAGTCTTGCTCTTTTCTCGCCGTTCTACTCATTCCACGTTTAATTTGTTCGTTTAATATAGTTTGACTGTACCGAGGAGACTCGCAAATTGACGCAGATGAAAGATGTTAAAAATAAATAGTATAGATATTTTAGGTCATCATCATCAGCTCCCTCGCCATCTCAACATCTGACATCATCTGCTGAATACTAGTATTTTACATGGAGCGACTGCCTATCGGACCTTCACAACCCAATTAAATTGATACCCCTTGGTAAGACTGGTTGCCGACATTCGAACTGCTGACTACACGTCATGACTGTCGAAGATCTACAAATGACAGCTGAGTCCAGTGGCTTAAATTATCGTGCTTACCGAGGCACGGAGCGAATGAATGGTAACCCATCGATGAAACGACCTCGGAGTAGCTTCACCTTCAATCGACCCGTGCGGCTGTTATTATTGTTGTTGTTATGTGGTGTTGGTGTACGCAAACATTTTTGATGCGGCTTTCCATTAGGAAACTTTAACTTTCATTTCTACAGATCCCTATCCTGTCCATTTTCTTTTGACATATTCAGCCTTGTTTATAAAAATCTCGTTTATCCATTGATTTAGCAAATTCTGGTCTATTAGTATATAGTGGTAGTAAGAGTGGTCAATTTAGATGTATACAACTTTTTATAGCCTCCGTTTTGGTTTGACGCCAATTTTTGCAGTTGTTTGATGTCTATTCATTAACATCAGTCATTTTTAAGTATCAAAAAGGAGGACATTTTATACGATAAATAAGATCTGCCTAACTTTATTTACCGTATAAAATTGCCAAGCCTGAATAATATGAATAATAGGTATAATTATAGAAAAATATCTGGTAATTTTCGTTTAAAATAAAAACTAGCTACGGTTTTACCCAAGTAAATGTCGATCCCATGGGAATATCGAGATAAAAAATAGTCCAGTCCTAATAATAGTAGTAGTCCATAAGTTAATCCAGGATGTCAGCTACCTTCATACAAAATTTTATCAAAATTGGTCCAGCCGTTTGAGCGTGAAGAAGTAGCAAACATATAAACACACACACACACACACAAAATTTTGCCTTTATAATATTAGTGTGATAATCTTAATTTAAAGCTGTATACTTCCGAATTAGCCATATTACGCGTCGTCATCGAAAAGAATCAGTTAAATAAGGTTTCGCAAAATTCAATTCTCTTGAGTGAAATATAATAAACATACTAAAGTTTATGAGAATATCCTTTGAGTAAGTTAAGTTAACTCATTGATAAAAGTTAGAAAAAAACCTAAAACAGAAACAAAAAATGTTTAAGAGATGTTTGACAAGCTTAAAATTCGCAATTCAGAAACCGACTGTAAGTAAGACTGCATATCTCCATCGCAGTTTAATAAACACTGAGAAGAGAAAGTATGGTATGGCATAACGAAACGTATGTCGTGCATGTTTGAGGTTCTGTGAGAACATAGACAACAGATGTGTTTTTTTGTGCCAATATTATTTGATTGTTTTTTGTTAGTTTTGCTTGTTTTGTTAGTTATTTTTGTGTGTTATTTCTTATTTTTATTCCGTATTGTAAATATGTCAGTTTTTATTGAAATTTAACTGTGCAAAACATGGATCTGGGTCTGTAATATTGTGCATGTTTTTACCAAATAAATAAATAATACGGTCACAAATAGCATGTTATATTCGATCTGCAGCCTAATTGCGTAACACACTATTACTCTCAATTTGAATAATTTTGAAGCATATTTCTAATCCATTGGTCCATGTTTGAAAAATGTGTCTGCTCAACAACGCAAATAACGCAATGAACAAATATACATACTTAGACCAAATGTATTTCAGAGCTTCCATATTATACAGGGTGGCGGGGACATGTACGCATTTTGAAGGTGAGAGTACGTCACTCGAGCTTAAAATAGTGTTGCTCCCGAGATGAACACTCTACTTTTTATCACCATCTGTGAAAAAATAAGTAGGTAAGTGCAACTTATGAATAAGAATAGTACGTTTATTTATTTACCTATAATTTTGAGTAAACAATTACGAACGAAGGCAGAATGCTTTTCGCAGTTTTTTTATTTTTTCACAAACTTTTTTTTTTAATTTGGCTGGCGCGCGTTTTACATTATCATACAACTTGTTCATACAATGTTCTTGATTGATCTCTTTGGTAATTGGAACTTTTACTAACAATATCCACATTCCAAATTCAAATCACTTTTAGTCCCGAGGATTAAAGAGCTCTTTTAGTCCCTGTTTACGAAGAATACACTAGCTCTTTTTGATTAGTGCGATTAAAAAAATTTGCTGTTCAATACATTTTGATGGCCTACGTATTGCACTTTACTATGAAAAGGCTTTTTTTTTTTGATAGCCGACTAAAAATTTCTAGGCTAGTCTAGAATCATGTGCTGAATTCATGGTTACAATTTGCGCGTCGATGTCCCAGCCACCCCATATAGAATTTAGACCACAGCGCTTAAAGCTGTACAGCGCAATCAAAATGCTTAGTGTGGCTGTCAATCAGATTAATCTCAATGTTTAACCAAGGATTACGGACGAGCGATGATTAAGGCTCAATTCGCACTAATCAACACTGTTATTGGAAGACTATTATCCGTGTCGGTTCTGACGAACTAACTGACGCAGTAGTAAAGCGTTAAGCTTAACTAATAGGTAGAGGAACAAATAGGTGTAGGGACTGACTTTTATTGTACTACTGTCTGCCCGCGACTTCGTTCGCGTGAAATTTCTTGCCCCAACCCACCCCGTCGCATCGCATGCCTGCACTGTTACTCCATTTTCGCTTGGCATTTTTTCTGATTTTTTATTATTTTAACTCGGCTTCTAAGGGTGCTAGCGTTAAAAAGATTTTTGTTAATCCGACCTTTAGTTCCAAAGATTAGCGCGTTCAAACAAACAAACTCTTCAGCATTATCAGTACAGAAAGAAAATTTCCCCCAAAACAAAAATTGCTGTGTTGTTTTAAGAGACGCTCAAGAAATGTGGAGTAAAGTTGTGACAGAATGGTACCCCAGAGTTGGCAAAAGGAACCGGGAAAGACAATACAAAAGATTGGAAAGACCAAATTGGAGAAGAGTTGAGAGAGATAGGAATCAGTGGCAGCTGTTAAAGGCCTTTGCCAAGAGACACTGAACTGAAAGACATTCTGTACCAGAAGCCGATCCCCTTAGTTAATAACGTTCAAAATCTAGTCGCAATCTCATCTCAGCGACAATCAATGTAAAAAACTTGTCAATAAGTAGGAAAATTGGATGTATTTTTGACAGATTGAGACTGAGATCAGACTGTGAACGTTCTTAAAATTACAAGAACTGCCCGTCTTACCATCATCTAAGGTTTTCAAGCCGCGGGTGGACGGTTGTCTGCTCATGTATATTTCTCCAACGTGAACTATTTCGGGCTTTTTCTCTCCGATTTCTCACTTCAACAGTTCTTAAATCTTGGTCTACGCCATCCAACTATCAGAAGGCCAATTCTCGTATTATAAAACGTTCAAAATCTAGTCGCAGTTTCATATCGGCTACAAAAAAAATGTCAAAAATGTGTCAAAATGAAGGGAAATTAGAGGTATTTTTGACAGATGAAGACTGAGATCAGACTGTGAACGTTAATAAAATTACGAGATTTGCCCCTCTGAGCTTGGGCCGCCATCGACTTCTACGGCCATCCGATTTACTATCCAGTAAACGTTTTGGTGCTCTGGTCTCGTCCACTCTTGCGACATGTCCTGCCCATCAAAGACCTCCTATTTTGATGGTTATAATTACCGTACCATTTATTATTCTGTACAACTGAAAATAACACAACGCAAAAAATATTCAGAATTAAAGGGCTTACATTATTACTAAGTTTTTTTCACGTAGTTTAAACGAATAAAAGTTTGTTCAACTGTAAATGAACGGGGTCATAAATTAACCGTCTTTGCCGTCCACCTACTGCTATCATACTGATAATGGCCTCAGTATCTACAGCATTTTAAGACCATACATGTCTACTATACCACGTACTACGTTCCCTTTTGGTATTCCTATCTCGTAAATTTGTCAACCACGTAGCGGAGTGGTTCTGTATGCATGCCTGAACACTGACTACGTAGGTAAACAGGTACAATCACTTAATGTACCTACCTACTCGCGTACTAAGTCGCGGTGACAAGCTATTTGCATTTACAATTACATAGAAACATATTCTCTGAAATATTTAAATGCTGTTTACCTTGGCAGTTTACATAACATAACATCACACTTGAATTACCCGAAGGGTTCGTCAGAGGTGTACCAAACACCCACACCACACCCACATTTCGCCAGTGTGTGTGTGTGTGTGTGTGATAAAAAGAGAGCGAGCCTATTGCCATCGACCGGACACAAATCAATACTCGACAAATTCCGGATGGTAAAACCCAATAACACTTTGACCGACCCGTGAATTGAACCCAGGACCTCATACTCAGCAGTACCGTTGCGACCACTAGACCAAAGAGGCAAGCTTGGTAGTTTAATGTTTTGATAGTATATCTTAATGCAAAGTGAGGACGAATCTTCAGTCGGTGTGATGGAGGTCGCTTTTTAATGGAATCGATTGATTTCCGACACAGAATTGAGTTTTGTCAGGGAAATCGAGGGATTAGATTGCGGCGTCTTGGTGGGAAACTTCCTGCTCTGTTACCTTTACCAGGCTGTCATCGCTACGCCTTCATCGTAACATAAGTACCAATTGAAAAAAAAAACATCTGATCAATTTTAAAAAGAGTATTCGATATTATTTTATCATGAATGGATGAAGGAAATTTGATAGGGCACCCTATTGCGTAACCCACACACAATCACAATTCTCATAATTTTGATGACGTTCAACATATTATTATGTAGGTACTAACTTGTTCATTGACCAAAAATCAACGACCTCAATTCAAGTCATTTCTCAATTTAAATCTTTTAATACAATTTAAATTCTATCAAAAGTTCAACCTTCAGTTGACCACCATGTATCTTGTACATTAACATTGTTTTCGCCATGAATCGCTTCCCAAGCATGGTAAAGGTTACCATTAAAAAGGTTCGTCTATTTTCAGTAGCGTTCACAACGTACGCGTAGGTACAGTTACCGAGTCCTATTTTCAGCACGTCCAAAAATATTTCGTACTACATTTTCTACTTCGGTAATGTACAACCGCGGATAATCCTTATGCACTTAGTAATAAGGTTGAAAAGTTCACCGCCAGTGTCCGCGATGATAAATTATTTTAGAATGTGTGTATCTTTATGAATGGCTGTATCTGTGACATTTAATAAAACCAAAAGTTGGCCACAAGCCATTCATTTAACTTAACATTTCACAAAGCCCACCTGCATTACTTACGTTGTGTGAAATTCTTTTATTTTAATACAGAATGGTAAAGGCTTTTATTCAAAGCATAAAAGGTAATAATAATGAATAAGGCATCTCGATTTTTGGATAATATACTCGTATATCTGTATTATTGAATTGAATTGTTTTTTTTTTTTGGGTTCGATTCCCGCACGGATCAAATATTTGTATGACCTACAAGTAGTTGTTCCGGGTCTGGCTGTTTGTATATGTGAGTTTAAATGTTGGTAAACGCACCCACAATACAGGAGAAATCCCTAGTGTGGGGCAACGTTTTAAAAAAAAAAAAGAAAGAAAGAAAGAATGCTCGTATTTTTATGAATATACTAGCTGCGCACCGCGGTTTCACCCCATAAGTATCGATCCCATGGAAATATCGGGATAAAAAGCCTATATGTTAATCCAGGGTGTCAGCTACCTTCATACCAAATTTTATCAAAATTGGTCCAGCCGTTTGAGCGTGAAGAAGTAACAAACATATAAACACACACACTCACAAACTTTCGCCTTTATAATATTAGTGTGATTTCTTCGTTCGTGTTTTTTCGTTTCTGTTCGCATTTTACCTTACCCTTTATTTTTGTATTCAAAGCACAGATTTGTGCCCGTTTTTACTAACACTAATTGTTGACCCTAAATAAATGCTTACATAAAAGCACAGTGTTGGATTTTCACCACCTGGACTAGCGCCGCGAGTTGAATATTCAACAGTGCAATAAACACGTTCATTTAAGTGCTTCCTAGTAAAACGAGCAATAAAAACTTTTTGTACGGGTGGGTTGGTAGTTGGTACCTACTAAAAACATATTGAGAATCAGCATCACAAGTTAGGGTATATATCAACAGTCGAAATAGGCAGGTGGTGTGGTACGCGACACATGATTTATGCGCCACAGTCGTGATTTGCATGTCACGTTATATGGCTCCGACGTACGGCCACAGGAAATTGAAAGCTATACGTAAACCAAGCCATTCCGAAACGTCTACTCGAGCCATCAGATTGTGGCTAGCTGTAACATATTATGCCCAGCCGATGTATTCTGTAAAAATCTCACCGTCAAAACTTAGGTGAAGAGAGCTGGAAGTGAGCTGGCAATAGTGTCAATCCCTACCATCAGTTGGAATGACAGCTCACTTCAAGTTTTCACGGTGAGATTTCTACAGGTTATTCCGTAAAAATCTGCGACAGAACTTATAATCAGGCTAAAGTCTAGAAAAACTGCCTGAAACTTTTTAATTTCTTACTCATTCTCCTTAGAAAAAGAAAAGACCAGTTAAGCTCCACAAGTTCTTAAATAAAGTTTCTTAACTTTGAATCGCTTGCACGGCACATATTTACGAGCATTATAAAGCTTGTTCATAATAAAAAGTATCTCATCCTTTGATGCTCATGAGAAATATTTTATTTTTCCGCCCTCTGGCTATTACATTAAAAAAACAATGTTTTGTGTTTCGTTTCAACTAAATAAAAATTTAAGGCATCCATAAAATTTTACTTTAATCAACGAAGCAGTATTTTTAATATTTTTTGCTGTTTTTGAATTTCTCATTTCAAGGGGTCATAAACAATTTTTCGCAGTCACCTACATCCATAAAGAGTAGGCCCGTAGGTCGCTCCCTCGTAAATTCAGCCTCTGCGATCCAACACCCAAGGCCATAAAATAAAAAGTAATTTTTAAACCCAGCATCAAACACAAAAATATCTACCCTTTCAGGACTTTCGTGCTTTAAGACCCTTAAATAACAACTAACACGAGCTTCAAATATTATTCTGTCAGTCAACGTCAGTTCTGACTGATAGCTGTTTTTTTGAAGCGGGTAGACATATTTATATAATATAAGTTACGTTAAGCCGTTGGTGCCGGCTGTCATTCATGGTTGTTTGACAGTCGTTTCGGGTAGTCAGAAGCTCGAAAGTCTGACATTCAGTCTTACCAAGGAGTATCGTATTAGGTACCCAGTAACCGGGTTGTGGAGGTCAATGGGCAGTCGCTCCATGTAAAATACTGGTATTCAGCTGCATCCAGTTAGATTGGAAGTCGATCCCAATATAGTTGGGAAAAGGCTAGGCAGATGATGATGATGAATCATAATGAGTTTGTGGTTTCTTTGTGGATCCCAAATTCATAAAGGATTGGCCCACAATCGCAGTAGATCGGAAAAACTGGAAAGAGGGAAGGGGGGTTTTTGCCCTGCAGTGGGACATCACAGGCTTATAATAATATAATACGTTTGTTATTCAACAAAATATCTCGAAGTTCGTGTGAATCCGGGGGTCGTTAAACTCATGTGTTGGTTGGTGACTGAGGTGTTAAGGATATCGATACGTTATCGGCAAGCGGAAGACGTAGTAAAACGCCGCTTTGACGCGAACCAATATGTGTTGTGACGGAAAATAAATCTTACGCCGCGCCGTAGAAAGTGACAGTCGTAAATTGTGTGCGTATGACAGAACTGACAGCGATTACCCTCAATACAGACGATCAAAGGATTAGCATTTTGACTGTTGGTCTGGCTAGGACTGAGCGGCAGTTCGAACTGCATTTGTCTAGTTTTCGGTTGTTTTTTATTTATTTAAGGTTTCTGCCGGCCTATTCTGTAAAAATCTCACCGAGAAAACATATCAAATCAAATCTAAATATTTTACTTCACATAAACCTACATTGGCACTTATGAAACGTCAGAAGCTAGGTGCACCGTTTCAATTGGTCGTTTCCTACCTTTGTTGCCCTAGTTACTACCAATTTTACTACCAGTTATGGAAGAAGAGCCGGCAAGAAACTCCACGGTTACTCTTTTAAAAATAATTAGCTTTTACAATGTTTTCAAATTACAGTAGGTATGGGAGGACAGCATAGGCCCGTCAACAAGTACCAGGTAGGTAAGGAGCTGTCAGCTCCAGCTGATGCTAGGGATGACACTATTGACACTCCCTTCACCTAAGTTTTCACGGTAAGATTGTTACAGAATAGGTCGCCTGATATTCATGAAAATGTGAGCAAAACGTTTAAAAATTCAATACCGATGCAAAATTGCCTTAATGCTAACATATTTCAGCATAAAATATTCCTCCCATATTAAAAAGTTCTACCAGGTAATGAGGTAACGTTATTGGCTAGATAACGCGAGAATAATGTACTGTGCGTGTCATTCCTTCAAGACAAAGTGTACCTACGGCGTGTGAATAACGTGAAACCTCGCGATTCTAATAAAGATCACGTTTACTCCCACACCAAGCGCTTACAACCTCATTGTTTTTCCAACTCATGTCACCTCGCGCTTCAACATAACGATAAGGAAATCGATACATTTTAATCGAGTGTAAACTCGTTAAACGAATGGAGTGGCAGTTTCAGCGTGCCTAATCCTGCATGAGGGGGTATCGGGTTACGAAGATCGCATTAACAGTCGAAACATTCAGCCGACTCGTGTCAAGTATCGGACAGCTTGCTCTAGCCAGAATGTTACAAGTCGGTTTCGGAATACAAATGGTGTGAATAAAGCCAATAGTTTTCACAGGACGTAGAGACAACATTTTAGTAGAATTAGGTACCTACCTACTGATGAATTTAAAATGTTACTAAGTACCTACACGCTATTAGCTATTAGTCAGTAACTAGTAGTGTGTTACCAAGGGGCTCGTGGCTAAGAAATAACAGCGGCACGGGTCGATCGGTCAAGTTAAACTAAGCTTGACGCGGTTGATCCGTGGATCTTTGACAGTCGTTACGGGTCGTCAGAAGCCCGAAAGTCTGACAACCAGTCTTTCCAAGGTGTATCGTATTACCCAGTAACTGGGTTGTGGAGGTCAAATGAACAGTCACTCCATGTAAAATACTGGTATTAAGCTGCATCCAA
Organism: Oligia latruncula; assembly: GCA_948474745.1. NCBI lineage: Eukaryota > Metazoa > Arthropoda > Insecta > Lepidoptera > Noctuidae > Oligia > Oligia latruncula. The sequence goes on from OX419684.1 coordinate 10,336,204, forward strand.
TTAGACTGGAAGCCGACCCCAAAATATTTGAAAAAAAGATGATGATAAGGACCTACTACTTTTTACTGCCTAACAGTCCGCCAGCACAATAGAACGCATCAAAGAATCAAACACTGTCTTCTTCTGCTGAATTTTATAAATCTCTACTAGAGCAACTGCAATTACTCAATTGTCTCACGTGCTAAACAATTTTTCAACTCTTTCAAAATGCTCTTAGTTGCGGTGAAAACTGTACTAAATTCCACTCACGAGTTTCCAAGACACGGTGGAAACTTTGTTTTGTAACTCACAGTAGCTACCTAGTTGCAGTGATGACACACCTAAATACTGCAATGTGCAGGTACCTACTTAATTTGCTGAAATATTTATATTTTGAGGGAAATCTCACACCTGGTAAATGCTTGAGGTTTTATGTCCAACAACTTTGGTAAGATCTCAGACATGCATTAGTTTACTATAAGCATAATCGGCCTATAAAGTTCCCACTGCTGGGACACAGGCCTCCTCTCGGTGAGAGGGAGTGGGCTGTAATCCACCACGCGGGCCCAGTACGGGTTGGTAGATGTCACAGGTCTTCGATGTATTTGTTCTAGGACATGCGCGTTTCTTCACAATGTTTTTCTTCACCGTTTTGAGAGCAATGGTGATGAAATAATTTACACAAGTAAAGTGCCTGTCTGGGTTCGAACCCTCGACCTACAACTCGCAAGTCGCGGCCGTTACCACTTGGACACCACTGCAGCACTGCTCCAGTTTACAATGCTGCTTGGTAGCGTCTACATTCCAAGACACATACCTACCAATACCAACATCACAGGAGTCTATGTAATTCATTAAAGTTAAAATATTTTGAACAAGTAGCTCATTAAAATAAGTTTTTATTTACTATTGTATGGAGAACGAACGACAAAGAACGTAAAATAGTTGCTTGCTAGCTTGAGCTGCCTACAGACAACATAAAGTTTAATTAACAGTTTTGTAGAAATAAATGGAGCTTGTTAAATTGTTCCCAACTGTTTACTTAAATGCTTCACGAAAGTCTGAGAAACAACACGAAAAGAAACCGCTAGTAAAATTGCTACTGAAGAAAAATGTTAAATGCATTTCAGGAACGGAAATAGCGGTTTGTGAATGAAACAAGTCTTATTAGAAACGGAAACGATGCATCTGCTATGACGACTATTTTAAAACTTTTCAGCGTTACGAAACCTGAAAGAAAGTTAACCAAAAAAAAATCTGAAAGATTAAAATGATTTCCGCGCTATGAAAATGAACACTCTGGGGTTTATTTAAAAACGATGATTAAAGTTAAGCTCGCGACGTTGAAACGTCAAAAATGTATGGTTAAACAGTCGCTACAACATAATCAGCCTATGATGTTCTCACTGCTGGGACACAGGCCTCCTCTCTGTGAGAGGGAGTGGGCCGTAATCCACCACGCGGGCCCAGTACCGGTTGGTAGATGTCACAAATGTCTTTGAATTTTCGGTTCTAGTACATGCCGGTTTCCTCACGATGTTTTTCTTCACCGTTTAGAGAGCAGTGGTGATGAAATAATGTATCCAAAGTAAAGCGCCTGTCTGGGTTCGAACCTACAACCTACAACTCGTAAGTCGCGGCTGTTACCACTGGACCACCACTGCTCTAATCTAATCTATTTCAGTCGCTAATCACTACTTAACTTTAAGTTTATGTTTCGACATTGCAGACAAAACTTTGTATAAGATGACAAATTGAATGTTAGCATAACGTTCTGAAAACGGCCTCACGTCATCGAGGAACAGCCGTAACTCCAGCCATTGAACAACATGCTGACTACAATACCGACATCAATATTTACATTACAAAAGCGATACAACATAATAGCAGTCAAGCTTACGCAAGCAAGGTAATAAACCATTACCCGCGTGGAAATAACGCACGAATGTGTTTAATATTTTTTTATCAGTCAATTTATGACGACAGCGGCACGTCATTACTTTCCGTCCACACACGGTCCGCACGCTCCATAATTCTGCGGGACACAAATGGCGGCCGACCACAAATGCGGATTTGTTCACCCTTAGCATCCGCACCGGTCACAGCTGCGGGCGTCAGCCGGCAATGCCACGTGACGTGTATAAGAAAATGCTGGCTCGGATGATATGATCGGGTATCGCCGCGACAGACACGTGTGTGATTTATAAGCAGAAGGTACCCACAAAAGGCGAAACATTTTGTGAGAGTAAACCGTTTAGTTACGCAGGTATTTTCTTTAGGTTCAGGTTTATTTCAGAATTCTTTGTTGGCATTGGATAAATTGAGTTATACATACATTGAAGCTAGTGTTTGTAATAATTGTGTGACACTCGCCGCTCCAATCGAAACATCGCATTCACATAATTTGTCAAAATGTCCGATTGTATCCAATGCGCCCCGGAGACCAATTACAAGCCTGACAAGCGGAACTGATACAGTGCCTACAGATTAATGAGCTCTTCTGAGTACGGAAAGGATAGATGTCACACCCAGTGCCGGACTAGTCACGTAGCAGGTGTAGCAAATGCTACAGGCCCCACGCTAGCCGCGCTGTGGGGACCCCGCGCTTGGACGTACAAAAAAGAAGTCATGGTACCCCATACCATTAGGTTTATTGAAATATTAGGGAAGAATGGTCAAAAGAAACCCAAGCTCTCCGAGATGGAATGCCAAAAACTTTCGAATTCACTTCGCTCGCTCTTGCATAGACACAAGGTACTCTCAGAACTTGCAAGTACTTAGGTTTTTACAAAAGTACCTACTATACTGAGCATTGCTTGAAGAAAGTAATTTGGCTCAAGTACTTTAACTGACATGAAACTGAAAAGGAAAAGTGATTTGACTAGTGAAAAATCACTACACAACTAATACTATTATGAAAAAGTTCTGTTTTATCTTGTAAACCTTAGAACCTTAAACAAAGTTCTACCGTATTTTCCCGTAGGTAAAATTTGCTACAGGCCCCCGCACTGGCTTAATCCGGCACTGGTCACCCCTCATACCTAATCATTCGTTAGGCCGACGACTGCGGGCCTGTCATTTGACACGAACTATTTAATAAGCTCCTAAACTCCTCGTCACGAACTACGAATTTAACCTAGGTACCTATACCGAGAAACTTCATTCGTAATATAATCATTTCAATTAAAGGAAATTAATTATTCAGTTTTGATGATACTGATTGGCAGGAGGTTATAGAGCTTTCCCAACATTTCAGTACTTTCAGCACCCACGTACACTATAGATACAGTCAACAAAAGAGATAAGTATGCAGGATCGTCGGATATAGTTGAAGTTTAGTAAGAAACCGGTGGATGTTCTCAAATAAAATTTAATTTAATTATTAGAAAACAAACAGAAAATGAAATGAGTAACAGCGGGGTAATTGCGCAACACTAACAGTAGGAATGGCTTTCATTTTGACAGTTCTACAACATCCATTGCGTTACTTACATTGCTGAGCAGACAAATTTTTCGAACAAGTGAAGTAATGGATTAGCAATATCCTGCAAAATGATACAGATTGTGATTGATAGTGCGTTACGCAATTGGTGGTGCAGGTGCAGGTTTAACTTTCAGATTCTCAATCCGATTTAGTTTATTCGGGCTGAAAAGTTTACATTGAATACAAAATTAATTAATATAAAACTTTAATCATTTTTAACAATAAGTACCTATATGCGCTGTTCATAAGTACCTACATACGCTATTAGCTGGTTGAATGCCGTAATTACAGAAATAATTAAAAAGCTATTGTGTCTCGCCTGGATCCACGTTCGAAGAGTTAATCAAGGAAAAACGCTTACTAATAAAAATCTGTCTGCATATTTTTTTTACAACACAAGTAGACCAGGCAGACGGCCCATAACTGAGTATTTTAAGACTGAACAGATTAACAGTTTACGAGCCAAGTTTATAGCTTCTTCGCCTCCGTTTTATAAACACAAGACTACTGAAACCGCTGAAACTAAATGATACCCGCGGAATGATCGTAAGTAGGCATATAAAGTTAACTAACTGATCTATATACTTACTTGTTTGTGTGCAACGTACACACAAACAACAATATATGCAAATGCATATGTTGCATTGTTGGCATTCGAGTTCGGCCGAACTTCGATAATTGATTAAACAGGATAACCACTAATTAATGAAACAATATAGCTACTGCATTTAAAATCCATACTTCCATACTAATGTTATAAATTCGAAAGATACTCTGTCTGTATGTTACCTTTCCGCGCCAAAACGTTCGTAGCACGTTCCCGTGGAATAATTTCCGACATCCGCGTGGATGAAGTCGCGGGCAGAAGCTAGTTTTAATATAAATGTATATTTATTAAATAAAATAGTACTTATATCATTATTTAAAAAAAAATTGAATATTATTCATTATACTTTCTTGTATTTTGCATTCTTTCGTGTTTATGAATAGAGAACCTTAATTTTACCCAATAATGTGCAATAATCCCTTACAGTTATTTCATGTAAATTTTCTTTACCTGTTATCTGTCTTATGCTTTCTTTCTATTAATTTCAGCTAAGATAAATAGAGAACATATATTTTCTCCGACAAGTTAAACATGCAGACACGTCCCACACATAGCTTCTGCTATCTTAGAGTGTTGTAGTTACATTCCTGTGCACGGCTTGCACACGTTCGAAGCAGCTCCTATGTGAAATGCCAATCTAAGCTGAAAGCCGAGTAACATAGGTACCTGTATTATGTACAGAAGTAAATACTATACATACATGTTCATGTTGAAGATTTAGAAAACTTATTCCTGAGTTTCTGTGTCAGACTATTATCGATATAACGTCACAAACCTGTGCCCGACTGCCCGAATTTCCAATTCCAGATTCAAGAACGTAACATAGCAGTTGACAAACAAAAATGAAATCGTGAAGAATTGATCGATTTTAATGAACTATAGACTAACTCCCTTACGATGATGATGAATACCTAGTTACACACCGATTTCTCTCTTTCAGTCGGCAGTAATTTGACTTTCGAAAGAAGAAGACAAAGCTTTTTGTATATACAGTCGCTATACCTACAACGTTTATTACTACCTAAGGGTCGAGATATGGCCTTTGAATGTTCAAACTAAACTTTACAGTTGGAAAAAGAAAACACTCATAGATAAATCTTTCCACATTACGGTCAATGCTCCATACTGCAAATGTAAGTTTTTTATCACAAAAACTGTTATTTTCATGTTATATTTCTACAAATTATAAATTTTCTGTTTATTCCCTTTACTTGTTCTGTGAAACCTTGCTACTTGCCAAAAGTCATGGCACCAATATTGCCTAGTCCTTGCCTGATGGTGCCTTTTCTGTTTTCGGCCGTCATTCAAAATAGCATAAGAAAGAAGACGGTTAACGAAATTTTGTATTGCAGTAAAGCTTAAAAATCAATCTGAGCTGAGGTATCAGTTCAAACAGAGTGATTTTACAGATGAGCCTGCAGGGCGAAATTCTAACAACGCAGTGTGTTTTGAAGGAAACATAATATATATTATTTGTTCATATACCTATTATCAGCACTAGTGCAATATCACTGGAACATGCTGTTCTTATTAAGCGCACACTAATGTCTAGTCCAAAGCCAGTTAATAACTTAATTAGATTCCAAGTCACGAACTCATAATACCTACGTTAGGGCGGCCATCGCGCATCCTAATCAGAACAGTTCGAATTCCACTTATGGCCGCAATTGACACAGTAGCGCTACCTCGAAAATAAATCGTAGCGACTGATCTACTAAGCGAGCGAAAGTAATGCAAAAAAATTAAATTAAAAATTTAAAAAACCCCCGACAAAAGTAAAATCAAGGAATCCCTACAAAAAGCATGAAATAAAAAAATCAATTTGAACCGGACCGTTCTGTGGAACACCTTCTATTCTGAGGTCCCCCGACTTCCATAAGATTTTTTCAAAATGATTTTTTTATTTCATGCTTTTTGTAGGGATTCCTTGATTTTATTTTTGTCGGGGGTTTTTTAAATTTTTTATTTATTTTTTTATTTCATGCTTTTTGTAGGGACTCCTTAATTTTTGTATTTCATTTCTTTTATTTTCTTCCGTTTTAAGATTCTGGTAATTTGGTGTTTAATCAGGTTTTTTATCGGTCAAAAAATATTGATTAATTTATAGTTGAAGAATAATTTTTAAGACTAAACAGACTTTTTTGTTTTATTATATTTTTCAAGTTTTTAGTTTTCATTTCGTTAGGTAGTTAATATTCCTCATTCCCTTTCAATATAGTGTAAATTATTCTACTTGTCAAGCCCTTGCATTTGATACCTAAGTATATTGAAGGAGTTGTGAAAAAAAAATGTAATTCGCCATTTTGTGGTGGCGGCCATCTTGGATTTGAATTTTTTTATAGTGTATAGTATTCTACTAGTCAAGCCCTTTCATTTGATACCCATATTGAGGGAGTTGAGAAAAAAAATTTAATTCGCCACTTTGCTGTGGCGGCCATCTTGGATTTAAATTTTTTTATAGTGTATAGTATCTTACTATTGAAGTCCTTTCATTTGATACCCATATTGAGGGAATTGTGAAAAAATATATTATCCGCCATTTTGTAGCGGCGGCCATCTTGGACCGATTTTCATCAAACATAGCTAAGAACACTCCCGACTAATACACCTTTCAAACAAAAAAAACTAAATCAAAATCGGTTCATCCGTTCGGGAGCTACGATGCCAAAGACAGACACACACACACACACAGACACGTCAAACTTATAACACCCCGTCGTTTTTGCGTCGGGGGTTAATTACATTTGAAACGTAAAAGAAGAGAGATGGCTATAATGTGCGTGCGCTCGGAATAAAAATTTACTCCTTTTTTAACAAAATAAATGAATTAAATTTAAACCTATTTTGAGTAAACTTTGATATGATAATTCTCTATGTTTTAAAGTAAATTCCATTGAATAACTCAAGCGTTACGCCGATGTCGAAAAAAGTAAAAAAAAATATTTATCTTTGCAGTTTTTTTGTATCGAGAAAAATTCATTGGATTTTTTTTTTTATTTAAATTTGGATTTTTTGGAGCAATATATACAACAATCTTCTCTTTCAATTCGCCTCCAAATAATAATATAAATCTCCGAATACAAATTGATAAAGTGTACTTTAAAAATATGTAATTATTATTGAAGGCCGCCAAAAAAATATCCCAGAATAGCTGATATCCTTTAGCGCTTGAGAGACCACGAGCTGGATTACGACATAGAATATTTTTCATCCTGATAGCACGGTTCCGTGTAATAATTCCCAACCTTTACACGAGCAAAGTCGCTGGCTCACTAATAATATACCTAATAAAAAACAAAGACACTGATATTATTATATTTGCTTTGTAAACAACTCATAAAATATTATTTTTGTAAATAAAAATTATCTCTACATTTTGACAATTCGATTAATGAATGGCATGATGGCTTCTTCTTCAATGATGTCCAAGCGTTATAAAAAAAAACTTTAAGATTACCTCAAATAACCTGCAGGCTTCCTGCCGGACTATTTTGTAAAAATCTCACCGTGAAAACGTAAGTGAAGAGAGCTAGAAGTGAACTGTCATGAAGGAATGACAGCTCACTTCTAGCTCACTTCACTTCGCAGAAGAGACCGGCAGTATCCATCAAGTAACACAAAACGGCACTCTATTTCTCTCCGAAAACGACATTGTATTAATATCGTAATAAATCTATTTCTGTTATTCAAATTAGCAAATGGCCTACTCCGATTCCCAATAGATGAAATCAATATAGTCGCACCACACTATTTACTATTCAGACTGGACTTAAATTAGCCCGAAGTTACCATAATCCAATTTCAATAAATCTCGATCTTTCAGCTTCAATGGATTAACCATTTGGTGATGGAAATACCTACCTATATTCATATTATCTACACCTTATGTATTATGATAGATAAGGGAAATAGATCGTTTTCATATTTTATCAATACAATGACTCGAGTTCTATGACAAAAGATGAATATATATAATATACTAGCTTCTGCCTGCGGCTTCGCCCGCGAGGTATGTCGATAAAAACTACCCTATGTCCTTCCCCGGTATGCAATCTATCTCTCTGCCAAATTTTATCGAAATCCGTTCAGTGGTTTAGGCATGAAAAGGTAACATACAGACAGACAGATTTACTTTCGAATTTATAATATTAGTAGATATGGATACCTATCTATACTAATATTATAAAGCTGCAGAGTTTGTTTGTTTGTTTGTTTGAACGCGCTAATCGCTGGAACTACTGGTCCGATTTGAATGATTCTTTTAGTGTTGGGTAGTCCATTTATCGAGGAAGGCTATAGGTTATATAACATCACGCTACGACCCTTAGGAGCCGCGCAGCGTGTGACACCGCGGGGAACAGCTAGTATTTCTATAAAACGCAAATGCACTTATACCTAGAGATTAATTGATATAAAACTTGTAACACTTCGGGCTGCTACTGAGAAATTCAAGGTAGAATTTCGGAGTAGCAACCAGGGCCTAAAAAGGCCACGTTGGAGAATGATAAAAGGATAAAATTATTAATCGTAATATGGCGAAGACAGTCCGTGTTTTTCTTTTTTCGCAGCACTACGTAGGTATAATCAAAGAGATTGGGATTGGATTTGGATCGGATTGATTGGTATTTTAGCACAGACAAAAAAACTGAAAAATGCTTCACCAATGGGATTTCATACGATTAACTTAACAGTTAACTGTCCATTATATTATCCTTTTATGATTCTGCCAAAGTGGCCTTTTTAGGCCCCCAGGAGGCTGGATCTGTGCCCGGTTGATTTTAATAGGCTCGCGGCGAAATTTTCGGAGAAACAAGGAGTATCTATACTACTAATAATAAAGCTGAAGAGTTTGTTTCTCTGAACGCGCTAATCTCTGGAACTACCAGTCGGATTTTAAAATATATTTTTGCGTTTGATAGCGCAATTCTTGAGGAAGGCTATATAATATTTAACATGACGGTAAGATCCTTAGAAGAAGGGCAGGGTCAGGCGATGCGATGCGACGGGTTGTATCGGGGGAACAGGAAATTTCACGCGGTTGAAGTCACGGGCAGAAGCTAGTTACAACATAAGTAGGTACCTACCTTAGGAGGTAGACACAATATAGCAGAGGTGTTAGAATGTACAGTAAGAATATTACCCCGGGATCGTTCATTGTAAAGGTAGTGGAGTACAACGAAACGTTCATTCCATTATTTCGGGAAAGTGCAGCAATCGATGCGGTTCATGGTTGGTATCGATTAATTAAATCGCTATGCCCCGGCGGCCGCTACTTATAAATAAATGGAGGCAATACTGTTTCACTGCAACACAATTAGCCAACAAAAGTATATAGCATCAATCTACATGGTCTTCACATGATCTGACCAAGATTGTCTGGAGTTTAAGAGACTGTGACCTCTGTTTGTTTCGGCCTTTCTCCTCTGAGTTTACTTCGGCCTAGTAGTCAGATAGGAAACGCCGACCTTATTTAGCTTTACAGAATAAACAATTTCATTTCATTGGTAATAAAAAGTAGATAATAAGTATATTCGACATGAAAAACTGCAAGTAAACGTGTGATATTTGAAAAAAGTCGAAGCTAAGTATACATATTACTTCAGATATTTATGTTTTCTTTTTTGTTTTTAATAAGTTTCAGCTATTGTTCTATATATTTCCATCCAATTACACTCAAAGCTCACATCTGTGCGGATCTTTGCGGATTTAGCAGACTGTGTCTGCTTGTCATTGTTACGAGTGAGCAATTAAATATCTTGGGGTCTTACTAGACGAACGACTCGACAGGCGTCCACAAATTGAAGCTTTTACTAGCCGCATCAGAAAACTAATGTACAGTATGGGATCAATTTTGCATAGGCATATTAGAAGTCAAAATGCTGTGAGCACCGCCGGCCCGTACCTACATCTATGTGTGTATGTGATCAACACAGAACGCACAGTTCAGATTTTGAACAATGGCTAGCGTCGTAGCGTCGAACGAAACAAAAAACGTACCGACGCTTTTACACACAGGGTACGCATGATCTTGGTGGGTTCATACGATTGCTAAATTTCAGTTAATCACAGAATGTATACATAGCTAATGGCGTAATATTGAATTAGCAAACGCGAAGGTCTGGGTTCCAATCTCGAGTTGAGAGTGTTGAGACTATTGGTTTCATCAAATATTGTACTTCATAGATTAAGTTTTTGTTGCACGTTGAGAGCGAAATAAAGTTTATTATTACAACTTCTGTTAAATTTTTAATTAATCTGGTGGACAAAGCCTATTTTGATCCGTGAAACTGTACCTGGACCACTAAGAGGCTAACTACAAATAAACACCACCATGACCTTTTTACCTTTTAATCCTTATTACTCTCTCCAGCAAAAGCCAGTAGCGACAGTAGGTCAGGTAGCTTATCTTTTTATTGTTCATTTATTTACAAAACATGTAATGTTTTCCTGGAACTTCCCTAATTGGAGGCACCGTGAACGTTAATACCCAAATGGACATTATCTATCCATTAATCATTTGTAAGCCATCGATAAATAATTTGGAGAAGAGCCTGAAAGCATAATAATATTGTATGTATATAAAAGCTATGCGGACAAATTATACAAACGTACTTAGGTATTTAGATGCATTAACGGTGGGTTATCAATTTGTTTTAGAATCAATTTCAAATAGTTAGTTTAGTGTACATGTTGGTCCAGTTTTTTTATGTAGAAATCAAATCAAATTATTTATTTGCTAGAATGCAGGTTATACAAATAAGGTGTTGAAGTACCTATTAAAGTTGAGCCATACATTCTGCCCAAGATTCCATTAACACTAACACTTTTCCATAAGAGGTCGGTGGTTGGTGATAGAAATCTAACTTAGAAAGAAATATTAATGATTATAATTCTCTAAATATGTACCTGTTATTGTCGGGCCGTTGTATCTATGCTAGTTGCGCTGTAAACTCTGCTTGCGCGATGCAGGATTTTGCGTGTTGTCAGTATGACACGTTGTTTGCATGTGGCGTTCTAGATACAGAACAAAACTGAGCGATTTTCCCGCCCCTGCTTTGCACGGTTTTTACGGCTTGACAAAACATCGAGACTTCTGAGAAATACGCGATCAAACAGACAGACGGAAAATATGATTGACGTGTAAAAGTGTTTGCACAGACGCCAGCACATCAAGCTACCCGAAACTGTCAAATTTTCCCAATCAACTTTGAAACTTATAATTTAGCGATAAAGTCGAAAATCTATTAAAGAAATTTGACAGATTGTAGTAGCTTAATGTGCTGGCGTCTGTACTAACCTACTTATAGAAATACATCACAATCATTTATCATTTAGACAGACCATTTTCATTTATAATAAGTATGTCTAGGTAGATATATATAGTTTAATAGCATTGAAGCTTGTATGAGCCGTCAATAGTAATGCGTGAAAATAATCTATCGTTGGAGTGCATTAGGCAAGGGCTGATTCAATCATATTGCGCAATAAAATAATTGCGTAAACTTTTGTAGGTATAGGAGCGCCTGCGGCTTACAATACCAATGTTCCGGAACGTAGTTTGCAACAACAAACAAGGTGTTGTTCTACTTCCGTAAGGCTTCAATAACAAGTTACTAGTTCAAATAATAATATACGCAAAGTTATTATCTGAAGGATCTTCTCAAACATAGGTAACGAGAAAAAACATTTGTTCGTTCTCTGAGAATTCTATCGAAACATTCGTTAGTCGCCGCACTGAAAACTCAAAATATACTAAAGAGGATAGATTAGCCGCTATTAGTTCAACACGACGGGTACTAGAACCGAGGGTGTAATATGGCGTTATCTGCAGCTTTGTCATAGAAAACCGTCCGTGGCAGTTCATTGCGGCCCACGTACAGTGACGGGCATCGTATTCGGGATGAATATTTACGCATGCACAGTATTGATTTTATGAACAGCAACAAGTTTGTATTTCATAGGTACTACCTATGTCTCGAAAAATATGCGAGCGGTTGTAACCAAAAACATCCCCTAACTCAAAAACTATTAACTTAAATAGCAAGTCACTTAAAAACATCTTATGGGTTCCAACTTCCAACATGTTTATTTCTATTGAACTATTTTTTCCACCCACTTGCTCGATATCAGGCTCTTATTGCACTGCTTTTCGGTTCACAATGCAATGACGGTATTGATCACGCGGGCCTTTTACTTTGCATCTCCGCTCTAGGGCTGAAAAGTACGACACAGATAACAGTAGTAGGTATAAGTACCTAAGACTAGACTAACTGCGGTTTAAGAACTAAAAAAGTCAGAAATCGCAAAAAACTGTTCTCTTTTATTTCGTATAGGAAATGACACTCCAACTTAATATTTGTGGTGGATAGACTGGCCGCTACCAAGAAGAATGGCTGAAAATAAACAAACAAAAAAAAAATCAAATTTGGAACAATATGCGTCATAATTTATTTGCTTCGAAAACAAAATCTAGTTACTGTGCGGCCGACGAGAGAATGCTTTCTTGACACCTGTCAGTTTCATACAAACGGATACCTACATGTTTTTATTGTCGCACTGACAGGACGTGTCGGAACGCATTCTCACGACAGTCGTACTGTAGTTTGATACTAATTGTGATTTCTGATATTTTGTGACAAAAATAACCCTCATTTTTATTTAGAATGTTTTGGACTTGTTACAAGCTTATTTTATAAAATAAAAAAAAAACAAAACAATTTCAAAAGATTCTTATAAAATTACCCGTTTCGATACTCGCCGACGTTACATTGTACAATTCACTGCGTCACTGTGTGACAGATGACAACAAGGCACAAACGTAACCATCTTTTGACGAGGAATCTAACGATTGAAACCGCCGCTAGGCAACCGTTTTGCCCCAATTTACAAATTGCTACTCTACCGAATGGACAACTTTTTCACTCACTAGGTTTTCATGGTCTACGAGAGATGCAGCTGTGGGTTTTCATATGGGTTTTATTCTTTAAGCTTTTACAGTAGGTAGTAATTTTGTACAATTTGACATAGATGTAAAGTTTTACATTTACATCTATGTGCAGTTTGGGAAAGAAAACATTGAGGACCATCAATGAAAACATCATCATGGAAACGTTTTCTTTCGAATTACATTTTGAACTTTATTTTAATGCTATTTTTAACTACTTAGTAAGTAAGTGAAAAATAGCATCATTAGCATCTGTTCACAGTTATTTTACCTGTGCCAGCAGCAATCTAACAGTAACCTTATTGAAACTAGAATAAAGGTTACAATGATTTCAACAGACTTGTCAATGGCAGCAGCCACAGCAACCTTATTAGAATGAGAATAAAGATCACTGTGATTTGAAGAGTGATGCAAAATCAGAGGTAAAATAACTGTGAACCGACTGTACATTACGAGCATACGTCAGCCGGTCGATTCTGTAAAAATCTCACCGAGAAAACTTAGATGAAGTGAGTTTGTTTTTGCTAGGAATTGACACTATTGACAGCTCACTCCACGCTCACTTCACCTAAGTTTTCACGGTGAGATTTTTACAGAATAGCACCGCAGTTTGTATTGTAAGATTCGATACGAAAAGTAGACAGAAAACTACACTGTCATTTAGGGCCTTACAGTTTTCTTCCGCACGTTCTATCTGGAAAGTAAATCATCTCAGCAATTTGATATCTACTGTTATGAATGACACTATCTATTGGATAAGTACTTTCGGATATGTACCCAAGCCAGTTATCCAATCTAGCAGTTAATTTTACCAAAATTCTAATTCTTATTTGGTTAGGTAAATAGGTACTTATCCAAATACTAAACAGAATTTCGATATTTTTTTCAATTAAGTACCTGGTAAATACTGGGACAGACACAGTAAACAGACCCGAAAAAAGTAGCTACCAACAAACCGTTTTATAAACAGAATATAAACAATGTTTAACTACATTTAGTCTTCCAGCCCGCCATTCAAAACATGCAAAGTTATCGTGTTAATAGTTATACCCGGGAGAGTTATCAGCTAGCGCGCTCGCCAGGCGGCGGCGGCGGTCAATTTAACAATAAGGGTCATGTTGACACGCAATTAAGTCTGCACCCGCTGGACAAACCTTGCGTGCCAATGTAGCACGCTAAAAATCACAGGCTGGTCTTTGGTTTTAACTGCCAAACAAAGCCGACGGAATAAAACAACGGTATTTTAGTGTTGAAGCAAAATTCTACGTGTTCAAATCCCACACAGGGTTACTTTTTAGGGTTCCGATCTTTAAAGTTTTATTTTAATTCTCAGCCTTTTTTTTTCTAATAGCGTTTAGTTTCAAATGTTTGTTTCAGCGGCCAGATAAAATTTTGCTTTATCAGTTCAACATTATCTGTCTAGCCATTTCCTAACTATGATGGGGTCAGATTCCAGTCTAACCGAATGCAGCAGACTACCAGTATTTTACATGGAGTGACTGCCTAAATGACCTCCATAAACCAGTAACTGGGTAATGCGATACCCCTTGGTAAGACTGATTTAACGACCCGTAACGACTGTCAAAGATTTACAAATGACAGCCGGGACAAACGACTTAACATGCTTTCCGAGGCACGAAGGGGTCTCGATATGTAATGGATGGTCATCCATCCACGGACCGACCTCGGCTAACGTAGCTTAACCTTCGATCGACCAGTGCGGCTGTTATTATTTAACTATTAGCCCTCTAATCGTAATTCTATTAGTAGTTATTGAATCCTATTTTACAAGAAAGTTATTAATTATTAAAGGCCTTCGTAGGCTTCGTTGCGAAGGCCTTTTGACTTGTGTAGTACTAATCTTTATCAAATAAAAATGGTTTGTAAGCATAATCATAATTATGTTTGGGTTTCATAATAAATTATGAAAAAAGTGTTCTCATACCTAGCAAAATGTGAAAATTTCTTGGAAGGTAGTGTAGATATTTTTTTCCTTGAGACTATGTCATGTAGATAATAATGTCATGCGTAATTTATCTTACGCGCAACACAGTAATTACAGCAGGCCAGCGGCCGTTCCACAGACTACTCAGTGTAGCTTGGTACGGAACTCCAATCGTGCAAACCTGACTCGCCCTTGGCCAGTTTTTTTTACATTTCAATAAATCGTCAGTCTAGCTTTTAGTCGGCTTTTTGTTTAACCACAAACGGCTGAATGTAGGCTGGTATTTTTTTAAATCACAATAAAATAGGACCTATCTATTTGAAACGTGTTTTTTTTATGCTCACTCTTAGGGTACCTATTTCTATTGAGCTTACCACAAAAGTTGTAAAACTTAGTCGCAAGGAGTTGGCTTACTTGTTGGGACTTGACTTAGCACTCAGGCTGTGACCTATTACAGTGGCACAGTGGTGCACTATAGTCTATAGCCGATGACCAATACATTTTGCCGCAACTATTTAATCTAAGTGATGCTCGCGCACATGATGCCTCGCTGCGGGTTAAATTTCATAGAAAAAATAAGAAGGAAAAACTTCATATTTTATATGTGGCGATTTTCTTTTTAACGTTAGTAGCAGTTATTGAGAGGCGCGTCTTTGTTTACGGGTTGTACTTATAGAAGCAGGCCCATGAGAAGAAGAAACAGAATTCACATTACCTTACCAGATTAATTTTACTCTAAACAAACTACAACTAAATTATAATATTTGTTAGATACGCCGAGTACCTACTCGTTATCGGCCGAATAACTCGGTTTGACTGCCGAGGTACAGGAAAAGATCTGAAAAACTAGTAACGACCTCTTTACAAAATTAATGTAGATTAAACAAACAAAATCACGTGAAAAAAACGAACATATTTTAATCAATCAGTCTCTCGTGCGGTAAACTTAGACATTAGTCTAACTCAATAGCCATGGATCTTCACGCTATTGTGGTGGTGTACCTAGATGCTAACTCCTCATAGCAATGCCAAAATCTTGCATGGCATTCTCCTATAATATTTGAAGCGTTTTGTACGTTCCCAATACCTGCGTCAACTAAACTGAGTTAGTTAGTACTCGGTTCAGTAATCATAATACCGAGCAATACTCGGTACCTGAGTACTTGATGTATCGGTAAAACTTGTACTCGGCGCATCTCTAGCATCTATACATTAGAAAATTGGTTTTCATTACCTACTCATTTAAGTTTATCGTTTACGAACGATACATGAAAATCCAAGCCCATGGAGTTCAAACAGCAGACTTGCATTTGTACAAATTGTATCAATACGATTTTAACCGCGATAAAGAACCGTCTGTATCCCTTGCGCCTGAATTCGTAACCATAGGTAGGTATCTTGTTGAGACAAATCTGAGCGAGTGATACAAACTCCAGTGGTAAGGGCCGAGACTTTATACGAGTTGTAGGTCCTAGATTCGAAGCCAGATAGGCGCTTTACTTTGTGTAAATTATTTCATCACCAGTGCTCTCAAAACGGTCAAGAAAAAAATCGTGAGGAAACCGGCATGTCCTAGAACCAAAAATTCGAAGACATGTGGCATCTACCTACCCGCACTGGGCCCGGCTCACTCCCTGTCAGGTGTCCTAGCAGTGGCAACATTATAGGCTGTATATGTGATTATAAACAAACTCGCGGCTTAATTCATGAATGTGTAAATAGCAGTTCTATTTTCAAAGCCATATAATTAAACTAAGTAATTATACGGACTGAGTGCAATTCAAAAAGCTATATACTTTAAACACGGATATAAAAAACCCGCGTTAAAATATTTTCATTCCAAAATAAACTTTCCTCCAAAAACAAAACGTGCTGGAATCCTATGAACTCGCAGCTTTCGCATAAAAGGGAAAAAGGCATTAAAACGTTATTTTTAGAGCATCCTTCAAAAATTACATTCATCATTACACCTTCTCGCTTATTTAAAGTAACGATTACGACCCAAATAGAATCTACGACAACGGGCTTAAACGCAAAAGTGTCAAAAACATAATAAATTGAAGGACATATGTGCGCGAATCTCTCGAATCCACATTTGTGCCCCTTTATTAATCTCATTTAAGACCGATTGCCACTCCAATCGGCCGTGAGCGATTTCCAGAGGATTTGTGAAATTTCCAAAGAGCTTCGCTCTGTAACCAGTTTTTCTGCAAATGTTAATGTCTTCATTTAGATGTGGATATCGTTTTCCGATATTGAACCGAACCCGCGCGGGATGGTTGCCCGTCCTGTCAAAATACATGGTTGTTTTTAGCTGCTAGAAATACTAGAATAGTCAGGGTTTTTAACTTGTTTATATTCATTTATGTTATATTTTTTCTGGCTTTAAAGATTATGCTACGGTGTATTTTTGTTATTTTATATTAAGTATATTTATTATTTTATAATTGGTAGTGTCAGGTAGTCAGCGCAATTAATTGCTTATCAATTTGACCCTACGCTAAGCCGTATTATACCAATTCACACAACTGTCACAAGACCGCTAGCGATAGCGGTAAAAGCCTTATCCAGCCTTTTCCATGCGGTTTTATCTCTGGCGATTCTGCTCTATGTTCTTCCTGCTATCTTTAAATTTTTACATAAGTAGGTATTTAAAACAACCGGCATAATCTTGGAAAAGTACTATAATCTAGGTCACAGAAATTAAATTGAAATACCTCATCAATTTTGTCACTGTCACTGGCGTAGCGAAGCGTAGCAAATCGTAGCACCGAGGTCTACAAACTCATGTTACGTTGCTTTTGTAAACCTCTTCTCGGAAAATGGACATGCTTAGATAAGTACAAATTAATTATTTTTATTAAAGGAATTATCATTGAGGTCTTTAAATTTTTTTTTTTAATAATAGCTGTTCAAGTCTGTGATCAAGAGTCACGTTATTATCCGTCTCCTATAAATAAAGCAACTATCTATTGTTAAAACTGTCGATAAAAGAAACGTGGCCTTTTTGCATGTTTATATTTCCGCCATTCTCCGTTGCAGCATTGGCGGGATCCATAATTTACAAACTATATTCTGTACTGTAGCAGTACAGCCGGATCAAGAATGCCGTACAATAAAGAAACCCCTATCTCCAAACAAAAGCTTCCGATATTACATTTTGAAATAGTCTATGAAATCGGAAAATAGTTACAATAATATGGGCGGTTTGTTCGCTAGATAGGGTGTAAACTTTTCGGATAATCCAGGATAGGGTGGCAACCTTTATTACCGTCAGTATTCATTGGGGTCTGCCGGACACCCGCCGCCCGGGTCCGGTGGGTTCCAGCCACGTCAATAATACTCCAGGTACACCCCCCCACCCAAATAAAACACGTACACGTTTGATTACACTTTACTTCACTGAGTTTACCCCACCGCCCGTTCATTAACCTCGCATAGTCGCATTCAATTCAATTCTCATCTCTTTCTTGATTTATTTAAGGAACTCATTGCAATTTCAAGCGTAATTGCATTATTTTGTTCGTAGAAGGCAACTAAAACCTTTGGAGTGAGAACTCTTCGGTCGAGCTGTACAAAAATAGTATTTTTATTTATGGTAGTCTTTTGATGATTTTTATTTGTAGAGATTCCAAATTCAAATCACATTATTGACCAGCGGGTTTATACCTAATGAAATTCAGTACCTACAATAATAATAATTACCGGCTAGAGCCTAGGCTAGTTTTAATGACTTGCTTTAGGTAAGGTTTGTATGACACATAATTTAACATTAACGAGCTGGTGGTGTGAAAATATCATTATGTTCTTCCAAGTTCCGCATTTTACAGCATATGTTAAAATTTGAATCCCACCAAAAACATTAAAATTAACTAAATTCTCAATTTGGTTGACTTTAAAATGAGATCTGAGATGATTTAGATTGTGATCTAAAAAGGAATAAACTTCATGCAGGCATACAGGTAATCAACCCTAAGGTACAAATAGCAATGAATGTAGAGAGATTAATCAAACTCTCGGCATTCGTTCTACGGGTAGGTAATTTACACTTTATTACAATGAGTTAAGAGTTACATTGCTGGTTTGTTTTAGGTCAAATTTGATTATTCGAGAATGTGCTACTTTAATGGCAGGTCAAAATTGACACCAATTAACCCTTGCTTCAAAAACACGCACGTATTTTGTTGATTGCAGGCATATTGCAGGTAGGTAACTTAAAGTGAACAATATAATATAAGAATCACACGCAACGTTTTGTGACACGATAGCGCTAAGGATTACCTAAATACAGAGTGTGAGTAGAAATATTTGTAAGGCACAATTTGAAACTTGAAACTTAACCGTTCTTCTCCATAAGAACCTACTACGGTTTGGAATGACCTTCATCTTAGTGACCGACCGACCTCTTGACAATTCAAAAGTGCCTGTAGATAATTGGTTTAAATGAAATAAAATGATGCAATGCCTGTATCACACAGGCCTTGACTCATCGAGAAAGCCAAGAAGCATTCCCATTCTAGGGTATAATGTAGGGTGTAACGTAGTGTTAGTGAAAACAGCCATTAGTCTGGCAAATTGCAAGATTTTCCCGCCGGTCTTCAGAAGCTCGTTAGTCGGCGACAAGGCATATTATTATTATTTATTCTTCAACAAATTTACATTTGTGTCGAACAGTGGTTTTAACAATAAATGTAACACAAAATTAAATAATCATCTAGTCAGAAAAGAAACAAAAAAATAAAAATATTACATTCCACATTGGTCATGACATTATTAGTCTTAATATTACCTAATTATAATAATTTAACTTAATATTACTTAACTCATACTATACTTTCATACATAACTCATTACTCATGCAGCGTTACATACCTACCCACAATATGCTTTTGTCAATTATACCTTGCAATTTCAGCGTGAGAACTCATTACAAATAATTTAACACGTCACAAGCTGGTCGGGAATTTAATACCTTTGAAATGAATGCCGCCTCACCGTCTCCGTTGCCAAGACATAAAATTATGATATAATGACAACTGTGCTCTGTATAAGCTTTCCAATAAATTTCATTGGGAATACATTTTATTTTTAAAGAAATAACAAAAGAAATGTGTATTGTAAAGATCTGTAATAAACAAGCCGTTGCATGATGGGCTTTCCCATCGGCAAAAATGACGAAGTTCCATAAATACTTTCATACCCTATTATAAGTCTGTACAAGAAAAATCCTTCCTTAGTGCTCACCTTCGTTATATAAGGAACTCTTGTGCAAAATGTTATGCTTTTCGTAGGCCAGCCGGGCTGGATTAGCCACGTAGCAGGTGTAGCAAATGTTACAACAGGCCCGCGCTTTGAGGCCCCGCACTTGAACGTGCCTACAAAAAATCAAGTCACGGTACGGCAATATTAATATCGAATAATAAAACACATAATTCACTTGTTTACATTTTCATCAGATACTAGGTATATATAAGAACAGAGTTTAGGTGGTTCTCATTGAGCATCTGGGCCCTGAAACATGAACGATGGCTTTAGAATATGCGATGCAGAACTTTCGATTTCAATAGAAAATTCAAGCGAGACAGTTGAAGTTTGGGTGTTGCAAATTCACTATCCCTGGTATTACATAATTCCCAAAAGCATAACTGTTCTGAGACATCTGCGTGTATCCCATGACACAGACACACATACAGGAGGGTGGCAGGGACCTGACATCGACGCGCGACCTGATACTATGGAACTAACTGTCGATGGTTCAAAAAAAAATTGCTGTTCCATACAATTTGACCGCGTAAAAACAGCAGTTTTTTTTTAATAACCAACGAAATATATCTACGGTAGGGGGTCTAGAATCATGTGCTGAATTCATGGTTACAATTTGCGCGTCATGTCCCAGCCACCCTGTATTTTTATATTATGTCCGTCTTTATTACAATATTGCCTGTCTCACTCATCACCATCATATCCAATCAAAAGACGACACAGCAGAATACCCATAGACCTCTTCTAGAATCACGATATAGACATTAGACTGTCCTTTGCAGACAACACACACGTACTTTATTGACTCCCTTCAATATACCTATAATCGGTGGCATTTTTATAGAAATACTGCCTGATTTGTCTACTGGCCGAAAGTGTTACTGCTGAGCATGAGATCCTAGATTCTATTCTCAGGTCGGCTAAGTGATATTATGCTAAGTGGTATTGTGTTTTTCAACAGTCACGTAACATGCCAAGGTTTTGGCGTAGTGGGAGTAAATTAGCGCATGTACATTTAGTGCAACAAGAAAATGGTCACTTTTATTGTTTGTCATTATACTGTGATTATTGCCATAAATTATTTTTAAATATGTCTGTTTAGAAGAAAGTTAAAGAAAGGAAAAACGCATCGAACGACTCTTGCCATGTTACGTGCCGGAGACTGTATCAGGAATATCTCAGTAGCAGCCCGTGTCTGGATTTGTATTATATGTGTACAACTCGGATAACTATGTATGTGTACAACACTGAATTAGTGCGAAGACTAAAAAGAGTAAAACCTTTTAAGTTAGTTTAGTGCAGTGTAAGTGAACAACTGTAGTGCAAGTGGTGAATCTTATAAAGAACACGAGAATAAAGTGTCTTCCCCTTAACTTATAGTGAATAAGAAAGACGCTAATGGACGATTTCTTAATTTTATAGTTACTTAGCAGTTTAAGTTATATTTAAATACTTATTAGCTAATAGGCTAGATTGTAATGTAAATAAAGTACTTATCACCAACTGTGTTACTTTATATAGAGAAATATACGGTCGAATTGAGAAACCTCCTCCTTTTTTGAAGTCGGTTAAAAAAAAAAGTAGCAGCCCGTGTCTGGATTTGCGATGACAATAACAATTGCCATCATCAGGGCACAACTCCAGACACCGGGCTGCTACAGAAAAATAATTACATAGGGCTTGATACGCGAAATGTGGGTGTACTATAGGTACACTCCTGCCTAACCCTTCGGGGATAACAAGCGCGGTGTTATTTATGTTATGTGACTTTATAATTATAAATAAGACACTTTGTCCATATAACTAAAGATCAGTTTCCTTTGTCATGCAGGTCGCGCGATCGAGCGCGTGTGCGCGGGCGCAGACGGCGCGGGCATGGTGGCGGCGGCGCGTGCGCTGCTCGCCGCCGTCACCAGGGTGCTGCTGCTGGCAGACATGGTCGTCGTGCGACAGCTACTACTGGCTAAGGATAAGGTAATTCGAATCTACTTAATAAAATTGTCAAATTCACAGACAGACAGCGCACGGCCCAGTGCAATGTCTGAAGCATGACATTTTGCACAAAAGCTCCTTTTGTTACGAAGGTGAGCACTAAGGAAGAACTCTTTCTATTGTTTTCTATACAAAGTGACGCAATTTTCTTCATTTTTGACCATGCTCCATAGAATTACATTCTCGAAATAGAAATCTTTCCCCCATCATTTTGTCTTTCGTTGCTTCGGTGGTCATGCTACGAGCTATTTTTTTTTGCAAGAAACTTATAATACGACAGAGATTAAGACCCATCGTTCACGTCACTACACAAAAGCAACCAGTGAGAAACTCAAATCACCAAAGAGTAGCCAGAATGTCACAGCAGTTGTACATATTCCAGTGAGAGTTCGTACACGACGCAACCAATAACGAACCCGAAAGCACTTGGAAGTGGTGAAGAGCGCATTTTGGGGGACTGTCTTATGTAATTTTGACGTTAGAAAAATGCTGATTCTCAGCCTAATTTGAATAAATGACAAGATTTTGAATAATCAAAAGGAAAAGTGTATTCAGATCATGTAATATATAATATCATTAGCTACTTTTAAAACTGTTAATAAAAAAAATAAAATAAGTTTATTTCATATCATTTTGGCTTACATTGCAAGACGAGGAGTCTCCATTTAGGCATAGAAAATGCCTGTAGTTGAAGGCTCCGCTCTTCCCTTACATACAAGTAGGCAAATAACGAAAACAGGAAAAATAAAAACAAAAAGAAAAGAAAATACGATCAATTGTATAGTGTTATCAAACTATAGAAATCTAATGTAATCGAGCAGATTAAACCGTTAGTTACGGTACCAGTAATAACTTTGTAATCTGTTATCTAATTATAAAGGATTAATGGACAAAGTTATATAGAAATGTCATCCAACCTGAATTACTCGTAGATCAACGTTCTACCGCCGAGCTCCGTTCCGAAGTAAGGCCTTGACCTATTATTCGGTTACGGGGTTACGGTAATACCACGGCTGGTAATCTCAAAAAATTCAGATATATTTAACATGGATTGGTAATTCTCAGTCGTGTGTTGGTCCAAAATGTCCTCATAAAAGTCGAAAAGGTAGACCATGCAATTACTACAAATATTTTAATTCTAATTTAACAATAAAGATTTTTTTTTATAAGTTTTGCATTGATGGCGTCTTCTTCAGGTTAATTAATGAATGGTAATTTTAGACCATCTCACACGTGAAACTTAATTTGTAATATCGACTAACTTACGAAACTATGGGATAACTTCGTGAGTTAGTCAAAGTGGCGCACTGCGAATGTGTTGCAAATGCGGTTAAATTGTTTCGTTTGTCGTATGTCATGCGGCAGGTATCTATTTCAATGCTCTGTGGGATAACTTCGTCCTTGCGTTCCGTAATTTATTGCCTGAACGCAATAACCCTGTTCTTGCCTCAGTTATTGTTACTGCGTGTTTTACACGACAGGTGGCGCGAACCCTGGACCGGCTGGAGTCGGTGTCGAACTTCGCGGAGTTTGTGCGCGCGTTCACGGAGTTTGGCGGAGGTATGGTGGAGCTAGCGAGGCTCACGGCGGAGAGACGAGCAGACCTGCGCGATGAGAGGAGAAGAGCACAAGTGGCCGCAGCAAGAAACGTCCTGGAACGTTCCACTCTCATGCTACTCACCTCCTCCAAGGTAACGCGACATTTTCAAACTTCAGAACCCTCAACGTTTATTCAATCAACATTGCTCATTTACGGAAACTCGTTAGCAACTCTCGTAAAAAGGTCAAGCAAATTACACGTTCAATCTAAATGCAACCACGGAAATAGGTTAATTGTTCCTTTTTTTAGGTTTCTTTAGAGTTTAGTTTCACATAGGCATTTTATAAGTATGAGAAAGTGGGGTAAAATCGTACGGGTATTTAAAGATAAGCTTTATAGCTTAAGCTATCAGCTAGTTAGCTTTAGCTTAGGTTAGTTTTAAGTAACCTAAACTTGGTTTCGTAAATAAACGTTAAAAAGTTGGAACTAACACGATGGTAGTTAGGTACCAGGAGGTCACAGGCATGGGTCAGTACAAAAAAAATATCTCAATAACTCGACTAAACGACTCTTCTTTTTACACCCGTTGTACATAATGAGTAGGTATGACCGCATATTCTGTTTCCTTTGTATGTGTGTTCTCAACATCTATATATATAACTTTTCATCGAGAATAACACATCGAACCTGATTGCTAAATCAGATTAAACTCGTGTGCGCAATCATTGAATTGAAAAGCCCTTAATAAAACACCTTTATGTACGAGGGCCCGTTATTAACACCATAAACAGTAATAAATTTTCAATTCGAGTGTCCGGTGTGTGTGTGTGTCCCGTGGCTCGCATAAATTAGGTAGCTCTGTCGCTTGGCCGCCGCTCCTCCTATCAATTATGTAGGTTCCAAACCCAATTCGGAACCACAAAGCGTTGTTTGTGACATCGGGGTTTATGCACGCACATTTCTCATACGTTTTATAGTAAAAAATAAAGACGTAGCTTGCTATACCTATATCTATTGCAGTGTCAAGTGTGTCATGAGAAGGGTGAGTGAACAATCGCGGTCAACTGTGAGATGGCAAAGCTAGCAATTTGTCAGCGCTTCCGTGCGATCGTCGACCGCGCGGCACGCCGATGCCAACCATTCACATGACATATTTTACAAGACTTTTCATTTTTCCACCGCTCTATATTAGATGTTTGACATTGATAAAGATCTTTTTCAACATACTAGGTCGTGAAGTGGCTCTTATTTCGCTGCTTTTGCAGTGTGTTTAACACGCTCTTGTTCACCTTACATTTCCGCCCTAGTGCGGAAAAGTGCACAGCTAACTAAGTATAACTAAATAGTCAGAGATGAGCCGTTTTTTTTAATCTTAGCGAGGGGCCTTCTTGCGTTTTTTATGTTGTTGCCTTTCCTACCGTGATGTTTCGCTTTTAATAACACGTTGCAGTATTTCATTAGAATAATTGCAGTAGGTAGAGCAATTTAATCCTTCGTAAACTATGTACACAAGTCTGCACCACATATGTCGCATTTCCCGACGCCTACCGACAAGTACTGTGAGCGAGAGGTATACTTAATGCACAAACTTCGTGGTGTCTCATCGTATACCTCATCGTACTCCGCAAAGTAGTTTATATTGAGTGTGAACTATGCTAAGGTAGGACATTCACGATCTACTTAAAACCATTAGTAAGTTATTGCAATTTTGCGTCTTCACATATAATTATAAAATATATGTATACAAAATATTGTAAAACATTTTTAGGAGTAACCGTGGAGTATCTTGCGCTTTCTTCTCCATACGAAACTAACTTTTAGAAGGGGCGACTAGAATCAATGCTATTTTTACCGACTTTACAAAAAGGAGGAGGTACTATGTTCGGATGTTTGTATGTTTTTTTTTTTTTTTTTTGTATGTTTGTTCATCGAATACTCCGCCAATTGTCGACGGATTTTCAAAATTCTTTTTTTGTTCGAAAGTAGATAGTTCTGAGGTGGTCCCATTGTCACCAAGTTAGGATCTGATGATGGGATCTTAGAGAAATCGAGGGCAACCCTCAAATTTTATAGGCTCACTTATTGTTTTTCGCATATTTTATGAAGTATCTTGTGTATTTGTGTATGGTTGTCACCATCTCAGGAAGCTGGGCTGATGATGGAAGGTACAACTCCTTAACAGTAAGAAGTTACTCGAACAGGCAAGGACTGTTTTAGTAAATTGTTATAGGGCATTTGCCACATTTGGTCTTATGATCATCAAGTCATGACCTGATGCTGCAGTCAGGATAGTCTGCAGAGTACCTAACTCCTCGACAACTAACAGCAGATATATCGTGTTTAGGCTCATTGAAAAGGGCTCGATGTGTGGATAAACGTACTGTTACTGAGGAACACCGAAGACCTGATGCTGAAGCCAGGAGCATCAAAAAAAGTACAAACCTTGAAATTACAGCACCGTAGTCGTGATTGGGCTCATTTTAAACAGGACTAATTTTAAGTTCAATGCAATGTTGACATAAGTCTGGCCTGATGCTGCAGCCAGGATTATCAGCATCTAATCTAAAAACTAATAAAAGGAGAACTCCTCAACAATTAACGTCCCTGCATCGAGAAAAGGAATATTTTATAAAAAGGCGATGGGCAAGTTGACATTAGGCTATTGTAACTTAGATAAATTATAAATAGACCCACTAAAAAGCGAGAAATAAAAACTTTTTAACAAAAAAAAAACCGACTTCCAAAAAAAACACTACAAACTGAAAAAAAAAACACTACAAACTGAAAAATAACTTTAATTTCGGAAGTCGGTGGCAAAAACTAAAATACTGATCCCTAAGACACCGACTTCCGAAATTAAAGTTATTTTTCAGTTTGTAGTGTTTTTTTTTTTCAGTTTGTAGTGTTTTTTTTGGAAGTCGGTTTTTTTTTTGTTAAAAAGTTTTTATTATAAATTTTAACGTCCAAAAGTGACTTTGACTTTGAATGTAACTGTTATCTCGGTAAGGAAAGGTAGGTACACATTAGAACGATTGCCGAGAATTTTATAAAATTCACGACAATCATTGTAATTAATATTTTATTACGATGAGATAAAAGTTTAACGTATTTATAGTGACTTTGAATGTAACTGTTATCTCGATAAGGAAAGGTACACATTAAAACAATTGCCGAGAATTTTATAAAATTCACGACATTCATTTTATTTAATATTTTATTACGATGAGATAAGAGTTTATTTAGCGTATTTATAGTGACTTTGACTTTGAATGTAACTGTTATCTCGGTAAGGAAAGGTACATATTAGAACGATTGCCGACAATTTTATAAAATTCACGAAAATCATTCAGAGACAATCATCAGATGAGATAAGAGTTTAACGTATTTATAATGGGGTTTGGCGATACAAGTGTGCTCTCATAATGTTCGTGTACCTACTGTGGTGTTCATATTTGGATCAATACTATTTGCAAAAGGCGACCGCAACATGTAGGCCGCCACAATAGCGACTAACAACTTGCCATTACTGCCACTAACCGATTGTGTGAACGGCATCTATGTGCAGTTTCGTTATGGATTGTTAAAAGTTTTTTTAATAAGGTTCAAAGTTGATCGGGAATATTTGACAGTTTCGGGTAGCTTGATGTGCTAGCGTCTGTACATACATTAAAAAAAAACTAAAAAAAAGTCGTCAAATGCAGAACTTCCTCCTTTTTTGAATATTGCACCGGACAGGAGCACCGCCTGGACGATGTTATTAACTTTTAACAGCATTGGAGATTATAAACTGAGCTTATTGTTCGACACAGTTTCGTAATAATCACTTGTTTAACTTTGAACTGATATGGGTAATGGTGTACAAGACAAGGTAAACATGAATGATGCCATAGCCAATTTGTACAGACGCCAGCAGGTCAACCTACCCGATACTGTCAGATTTTCCCAATCAACCTTGAACCTTATGCTTTAGCAATAAAGTCGAAAATCTAATAAAGAAATCTGACAGATTGTAGTAACTTGATGTGCTGGCGTCTGTACATGCTCAATCAACTAGATACGTAGACACTCCCAGTGTTTTTACCACCTCTCCGGTGGCTTTGATAAACGGTGGTTTTATTACCCGTAACTACTAACTATCGTTCTTGTGAAAGCTACTGCCCTCCTGGTTTACTGTCGCCCTTTACGACCCACTGGTAACTGATGGGGTTTCATTCATAGTCG
Source organism: Oligia latruncula (assembly GCA_948474745.1). Classification (NCBI taxonomy): domain Eukaryota; kingdom Metazoa; phylum Arthropoda; class Insecta; order Lepidoptera; family Noctuidae; genus Oligia; species Oligia latruncula. The sequence goes on from OX419684.1 coordinate 10,364,178, forward strand.
AGACGAGTTTTCCACCGCAGTCGCTTTGTCTTGAGAGTAGCTTAATATTTGTTCAAGACGGACAAGCCTGGGGCTCCCGTGCAAAGCGTTGGCGCAAAACAATGGCGAGAGATAGAGAGTTGTAGGTCAAGATAGTCCTACCGTTTATTCAGATTTCCGTGGCTTGCTTTATAAATCTTAGATGATTTTGAAACTACTGTTTTTAGGTATATACCTCATTTTACTATGATATGAAGAGTACAAATTACAGGGAAGACATCTTCAAATAATTAGGTATATCTTACAAGGTTCATAGAAATGTTAAAACTATGCTGGCAAAGGTAGAATTTGCAAATTTTCAACCAGCTCGCACTCATAGGGCGAAGTATTCCTAACATAATTTTACTTAAAACTATTTTGTTTGTCATAAACAGACCTGCATGAGGCACCCATCAAGCGCGTCGGCACGGGAGAACAGGGACACGGTGTTTTGTCAGATGAGAAGAGCCATGGACCTGATCCACTACGTCGTGAGGGACGGCTTGCCAGGACACGAGGAGCCAAGCACCCACGAGGTTTGATGTCTCATTCCAATATTTTCAAATACACTAATATTTCTTCTTGATTTGCTGACATTTGTTAAAGGAGCTCTGAAATTAAAATCTCAGATTAAAATAGCTACAATTTCATATTATAAGTATTCCCCGTGTCGATACTACGTTTCTATTTCAGTTTTTTTGTTTACGAGTTTGGGCTTTGACTTGTGCTCTTATCTGGCTAATGTAGCTAGAATTATACAAAAAATTGCGAATTCATTCATTGATTTCATTTAAAATTTTCTATAAAAAAATTACTAGGTAAAAAGTTTGCCTTCAAAATTACACAATGAGAATTTTTATAGCCTCTGACAATTGGTACGTTACCCGTGTAACGGCGAAAAAAAAAGTTTGAGTATTTTTATTCGACCCATCCTTTACAAATCCTATAGCAACTCAATGAAACCTCGGAGAAGCTTTCATGAAAATGTAGGTAGGGACATAAATATTGCATGGCACAGTTAGGCGTTGGGGTAACAATAGATGCAGTAAATTATGTCCACAATCCGTGACTTCAAACACCGTATAGTCTGCGTCGTGTATTCCCGCGGGTATGGTCCCGATTCACGAATGTATGCTCGTGGTTCAATTAATTTTGTTTAATTTTTCGATTTTCGATTACATTACAAATGCATTGCTTAATCACAATACCCACAGGCGATGTGTTATCATTCTGTGTTCATAGAAAACTTGGTAAAGACGTTTATAGAAGTTAAGTTGATAGAAGACGTGTGATAGAAGAGTCCGCTAAGGTAGCCCGCGAAATTCAAATTTTCTTACGTTTTTTGCAATTTTCTGGTCAGTATTAAGTTGTACGTTGATTAAAATATGATTCGCGACCGTAACAAATATGTCATGTATTTACAGAATTATAATCATTAAAGTCATCAACACAACTCTCTAATGCGGGCCACTCACGATCAAGTTCGCCGTCAAGTTTGATGATTCCGACTAATTGGCGACAAAATAAGGGAGAAAACAGATCTTCGCTAGGCGCCCTAGTTTTTGAGATATAAATGTGGCCCTACTGGGGAGACTCTCTCCAGATCGGCCACCTTTAGACCCTTATATCTTTTGAACCAGTGACCAACTAATTCTGATATTTGGCGAGAAATTTCAACTAATTAGCGACTATTTTTTTGTGTTATCAAAATTAAAATCCCTGATGGTGGCTCTGCCAGAGTCAGTGACACGATGAAGCAATGGATGTCAAAATGAAAGGCAATTAAAGCGCAGGTGGTCAAAGGCCCTGGTGCAAAGCGGAAATTGGAAGAATCATCCGATATCAGTGGCGTAACTAGGTAAGTAGTTATATAAACGCCACTGAGAAAGGGATATCTGATTCTTTGTTTTAACTTCCATTGTAAAATGGAAAAGACGGTTTAAGAAAATAACACCTTGAAACTGACTTTCAATGAAGTTTAGCTTCACTTAAAAACTTTTCCTTTGTATGAAATCTATCCTAGAACTATAATGCTCGTTTTCACTAACGTTAGGTTACACCTAAATGAATCCATTCATACTTATACTTTAATAATATTGTATTACTTACATATTCCTTTTCTTGTCTGTCTCTGTGACCGCGTTGTTCTTATAAATTACGCAACGGATTTTCTCCATAATTTAGAGAATTTATTCTGGAAGGTTGTGTGTGTTTATTACTTTCAAATGCGATAATAAAAAGTCTGTTTGACTGTCGGTCTGTTACCTTTTCAGTTTTTCACGCCTTAACGGCTGAACGGATTTTGATGTTACTGGCAGACGGGTAGACCATAACCTGGTTTAGGAGTAGGACATAGGATATTTTTACCTCAGTAGGTAATACTTTCCCGTAGAATAATTCATGAACTCTAATTCGCGCTGTTGGATTTTCAACGCTCGGTTTAGCCCCGAAAGTTAAAAATCAAATAGTTTGTTTTTATTTAGGTAAGTAGGTATTAATTTAGGTGTGGCCTAGTGTAAGTGAAAACGGGAATAAAATTCCCAACAGAAGGTAGCGTCGAGAATGTAAATTCGGACAAAACGTGCTCTGTTTGAAACATTTCACGTAGAATTGACAGATTTTCACAGATAGCCGAGTTTTTTGTGAACACAGAAAACGAACAAAAAGCTTCAGTGAGAAATCAAAATATCTGAATTTCATGCCAGCAACGGTTAAAAATCGGGACAAAATTCCAGCTGCATTTTTTATTTATGTTATAGCGCTTAAAGCGATGAAAGCCAAGACACCATTAGGTAAGGCGCCACAAGTGCAAACATTTGCCGACTAGAACATGTCCTCGTTTAAACAAGTTTAGCGGAGAGACACGCAGCACTAAGCACGTTCCGGAGGGTAGTCGACACACGTTATAGAAAATTGTTGTTACGTTCACATATTATAGGTAAATGGATCATACATATTGCTGAAATATGTATATGGCTGATGTTACCTGGGTATGAGCACTTAGGCAAGCTACATAATTCGGTGTGTAGGTACATAACATTTATAGGTAATTGGTAGGTTAGTCTAAGGTATTCGTTCATTTTCAAAACGATTAGATAATTATGTTTTGAATTCGCCCATGCCAGTAATGTTTCAATATTATTGTTATGTCCTAAGTAAAGCTAAATTATAATAACAATCACGGTTACGTCGCAGTGTTAAAAGGCTCTCTGATATAGTGTTCTCTATCTGTACAGGATGACTTGTAATTCAACATACCCATTCCATCCTAGACGTCAAAGTTTACCACCTTTGCGACAATTACGCACCCCACATAGCCTAGGCAAGAAGAACTACTGGGCTGGCTAGGAAATAGTGTTTCATTATCACACATTTTTTTAACAATTTGCAAATTCTCAGAAATTTTATCCTAATTTAAAGGTGTTGAAGTTTGTAGGGGTAATACAAATCCACGTGAACGAAGTCGCGGGCGAAGTGCTAGTATTATATGAGACACTAGAGCGACTTCCGCAGTCTGCGGCAGTCCGGACGCCGGAACAGATAGATACCTATGTATGTACAAACTAACGGGAATACTCGGCTAACTTTACCCAGCTGATTGCCTGATTACAGATCAGCGGGGTAATTGCGTAACACACATAAAATTGCAAACGATAGCAATGCCATTCATTTTATAATGATTAATTAAGTATTGCAAAACTGCGCCAATAATTCAACGACTTGTCCATTTTAGCATACACTACACCATACGTACCTAATAACTTAGAGGTTAATAGTAGGCACGTATGTGACTGCTTTATTTAGTTGTATGACTTCATAAATCACCCGGAATCATTATAACAAAATGCATAATGAAGATAGTACCTAAATAATGTGATCATGGATTCAATTCCTAGTTTTTTGAGACCTCCCATTTCATAACTCTGCAGGTTCTCTTGATTTTTAAATAAAATACTTTAGTATGTACTATGTAGGTATGTTTGAAAATACACCAAATAGGTAAGTGGTTATTATTGTTACTGAAACTTTCAGCCTAACGCAACCACAGCTAAGCAAAGCATGGAAGTCTCTACACATGTTTATTTATAGAAATCGAGATGTATTCTACTTCTTCCACTGACTGCTATGACTCTCGGTTACTCTGTGACACTTTCTGATGCGTTTTCCTCGAACATAAACACTCTTTTATTTCTTTTCTTGTAGATGAAACCTTTCTCGGATAGTCATGAACAGGTATCAGTTTATTAAAAGCAGGTAGCCATTCATTTTTATGTAAGAAATTATTGTTATTGTACATAATAAGCACTAGATTGTTCTCTTGTATGCTTTATTTTTATTAATGTTTTGTGAATAATATGTATGTTTAGTTTCCTGCAATTTGCTTCCTCATACTTTACCTATTTGTATTGTGAAAAGATCTAATTTTTTTTTTCACTCTTGAGCCCAATTGCACCACAAATCTCTAAGCACGTTTAGCGCTAAACATAAGTAAAACAACATTCTGTCTTTGTCATCTTCAAAATAATAGTTGACAGAAACAGAGCGATGGTTTAACAACGTTTAGCGGCAAACGTATTTAGCGATTTGTGATGCAAGCGGGAGTTACCATAATATGTAGGTATATCTATTATTATTTTTTTTTATTGCTGTAGACATTATTCAATTTAGTAAGTGGAATAATGTCTTCGATCGCTATCAATATCTACTCTATTGTTCTCGTTTATATTTCAGGACTTATTTATATTTGGACTTGAGGAAGCATTCAGTTCTTAAACTTGTAATAAGTAAAGAGCACCTGTATTTTATAAACGTAGCCATAGACTCTAACGATTTTCAAAGTATTTTTAACTCACAAAATTCTGCTAACGACCACGCTCCATACAGCTTAGCTAATAAAGGCCTGGCTAAGCTTCCCGCTACGTAACTAACTTTATAGGTACGTACGTAGGTATTATACTAACTTTCAGCGATTAGGTCAATTTCCAAACTAAGTACCTACTGGGGCCCTACCACCACCTTTAACAAAACAATCTTGTTTCATGAAAGTTTTGTTTCAAGTTTATATTAATATAGTATTCGTACCATGAACTTAAGGCCATGTCCTATTCAAAAGCGATCACCGCGCGAATTTCCATCGCCACGTTCGTGTGACTTCTTTTCCGGTTACGAATCACAAAGTAACGTCAAAATATGCTTTAAGAGGTGGTGATAGGCTCCCTCAGCTCGACAGTGGTGAGTAAAAATGTTATGTTAAGCCTGCATAAATAATTATGAAGTATGTGATGTAGCCCTTAAAAGTGATAGTCAGTTACGCTTATTAGATAACAAAGCACTATTTTCTTTCATTAAATAAATTCTCAAAAAAATATCTTTTCCACTTTAATCGAAGCTAAAAACACCTATTTTCTGTACCTTAGGTATTTAGTTGTCCCGTGATTAGATAAGTGTAAGGTAGGAATCTGCTACTTTCAAATAGTTTGAACATTTAGATATTTGTGTTTTATACTAAAATTGAGTAAATATATAGGCTGCACAATGGGAGGCGGGCACGGCGCTGGGCGCGCTGCGCGGGCTCACGGGGCAGGTGCGAACGGCGCGCGCTCGCGGCGGTGCCGACCTGCCGCGCCGGCGCTCGCTCGCGTCCACGCTGCGCGCGCTCGTCGAGCGCACGCACGACTTCACCGACTCCGCCTACACCTCCCACGAACATCGACAACGGATACTAGCTCTCGCCGAAAGAATAGCTTACGAATTAGAGAGATTAGTTGCCGTCGCTGTATCGCTGGTAAGCTACCACTGTCACTTCTAATGATCATATCGTATAAAGATTTTATTAAGAGTGCGTAATTCAGGAAGAGCAAGGTGTCAACGGTACTGCGACGGCGCTGGAGAGCGCGTGTACGGGTGCCACCAGTGCCGCGTCGGAGCTTGAACGCGCGCTAATCGCTGCAGCGCGCGATCAAGCTCGAGATCTCGCCCCCCTCGCTGACGAAGCGAAGAGACTCGCGTCCGACCTAGCATATATAGGTAAACAAGCAGGTATAGAGTATTGTCCTAACTATTAATTTTAACGATTTGCATGTCTTCATAACAGCCTCTTCACCAAACACTATGGCTTCGTTTTACATGTTGTTTGGATATGGATTTGAATAACGTGAATCTATGAGAGCAAAATAGTATTTTTCCCTGCAGCTAGTTCCTGTGGTGAGAGAGAATCAGAGAGACTGCACAATATAGCCAGCCGGCTCCATGAACAATTAGATCACATTATAGAGGTAACTTCAAGAATCCTAACTTAGGGCACGAATCCGTAGAATCGACACACGTGTAAGTATATATTTTAATCAACAGGTTTGCAAATTACTCAGACATATAGCTTTGTCGGAGACTCTGCAAGTGAGTGCAAAGTTTGCGGAAATAAACCTTAGGATATACGGTCCGCAAGTTGTGACGGCCGCGCGGACGCTGGCGGCGCACCCGGGCAGCACGGCCGCGCGGGAGAACCTCGATGTGTTCGTAGACATGTGGGCGTGGCTGCTGGCCGACGCCGCACGGCTGGCGCGAGAGCTGCTCGACCTCACGGACGACAGACCCGACAAGCAGCAATACAGCAGTTTGCCGAGGCCAGGAGTAAGTAGTGCACATACACTGAACACACACATTTTACGTTTGATTTCGCATACGCTGATATTCTATGCAATAACCGCAATCGTAACCGGCACTCATTCGGATGCTCTCACATGATACCTACTATCATGTAAAGGTAGATATTATTCGGATCTTCCGGCGCAATCGCACCGCTCTGTAGGGATTTATAATCTGTAACTGGACAATATAATCTAGCACTGACCTCTATCATACGAGTAGGTACGTGTATGATACAGTTCAATGTAATCTAGGCTTCTGTTGAATCAATATTACCAGGTTTTAATGTTTTTAATACAGAAGAAATATGAAGAAAACATGTCACTTACGCAGTAGAAATGTGTGAAATGCAATTCGACTTAATTTCGTCTCCGATAAGTTTTTTGAAAAAAAAATAACAGGAGCTTGTGTATGTGAGTAGATAAATGCTGTCTCAATCCGAATAACAGCATTATATAGTGGAAATGTGCTCGAATCGCAAATGATTTTGGTATTATATTTGTACCGGACACATCGTGCTTCGCAGACCTCTTAAAAGACACAAGCAATAATACAAAACATCATACCAACTCAAATCTAATTCTAACATAACATCCAAATGCCCAATCTGTGTCCACGTAAGTACTTAATATTAATTCTAATTAATTCATAGAAACACGGGACGACAAGCAAACCTCTGAAAGCAGTAAGGTTGGATTCTGACGAGCAAGCAAAGATCGCGAAGTCTGGTTTAGAAATGAAAATGATGTCCTCTGAAATGGATGCCGAGACTGAAAAATGGCAGGGCGCAGCTGCCGACGAAAACAACGATATTGTGAAGAGGTACAGATCACTATCACTAGTCATACGAATACCTACTTATAACATAATTATTTCATATAACTTCGGATTTGAACATGACCTTCACAAATTACAGGGCAAAAAATATGTCTTCCATGGCCTTCGCTATGTACCAATTCACAAAAGGTGAAGGCCGTCTAAACACTACTCAAGACCTCTTCACACAAGCGGAATATTTCGCGGAGGAAGCCAATAGACTTTATAAAATAGTGCGACAGTTTTCATATCAGGTAAACCAATACTAGCATGTATAACATCCATAGTAATTAAATGGTATATGTATGTATCTATCATATAAAATATATTTTAAGGTACCCGCGGGAGCAACAAAAAAAGAACTTCTAGAACATCTTGATAAGGTTCCAACGTATGTGCAACAGCTACAATTCACAGTGAAAGAGCCGACGGTTGGGCGCGCAGCCACCTTCAGCAAAGTAGACAACGTTATACAGGAGACCAAACATCTTATGAACGTTATTAGTAAAGTCGTCACTACATGTTTCGATTGCGCGAACAAGGTGACCGCTCATTCCTTAAATCTATTTGACTACCTATACAATATTATATTTTTCAATTTCTTTTTCGAGCAACACATCGCACATTTTGACAGTTTAGTAAATTTTCTAGGAAATGTAAAGATTTTAGTGCATTGGAACATAATGTTCCTTAGGTACCTTTGCCGTGGGAGGCCCGTGTGGGAGTGGTTAAAAGGCACCAGAGTGTTGCACCTGTTAAGTACTTTAAAGATTATATTTCATTCGTGATTGTTAGTTTCGGGAAAACGGTGAAACAGTGTGATTAAAATTACGGGATTTATTCTTGGTTGCAATTTACATATTACAGCTTAAAGTTACAATTATTTGTGAAGATTCAGAAAATTTGCGTCAATATCAACAAGAATAAATCTCATTAGTTTAATAGAATATTAGTTTTATACCTATAGTAATAGAGCAGTTTAAATATGAAGTATCCCACTTTTATTTACTGTTTACTGTTGTATTTATTTTTATATCTTTTTTTCCTTTCTCCATGCACCGGGTGGTTCCGTCCACACCAGGGCCTAATTCCGCTGGACAAAGCGATAAACAAAACTTCAGCACAGACGCGGGACGACTCGGTCTGTCTCTATCTTGCACCCGCATATATCACAACATCACCATATTCATGTATCTCTATGTGTTCCTGTGTATACGTAGCTTACCTGAGCATGTTAATAATAATCATGCCCATACGAAAATATTTCTTCATGAATACATATTTATGCTAATGACGACTTACCTCTTTCGTACAAGTTTGAGCCAGCTAGAACCTGTGCTCTACGGGGAAATCCAAATATTCCCACGTCGGAGATTCCCAGTTCACTATGTGGTATATGAACTTGTCTTTTTTTTTTTGTGTCCAGCCAGCCTGTCAGTTGTTATAATCTCTTTATTTACTTAGGCTTTTTCCATGTCTCATTTTTCTTTTGTTTAAGTGTTATTTGATAAATTTATTTTCAGTATTCCCTATGTATGCCTGAGAGAGTTCCTATGCATTGGAAGCCAAATTTACAAAAAGCATCCACGTATAAGAGTGAAAATAGTGTACTGAATGGTTGAAGTAGGTATTTGTGGATTCCGAATTGTGGTTTTGTTTAACAGTTCAGTTTGTACCCAATGCAAATCATTAACAAACTGATCATTTACTAACCGTGGATTTAGTGTAGCATTGTTTGGTAACTCATAGCTATTATTAATGTTGTTGGTGTGTGATATTGCAATTGATAACTTATTATTAAGTATTAGATTAGCATCTGTGTGGTATTTTAATTAATCATTCACTTTTAAGTTCATAAACCAAATATGAATCTTTAAGTGAATCAGTTTTTTTTTCTCTTCTAAGTAATTTTGCTACAATTTATCTAATGTCAATTAAAACCATCACACTTGGTCTCTAATTTTCATTAAATATTGGAAAAACTTTTGTCCCTTACATGATTTAAATTTGAATTAACCGTGAATTTAATGAATTCGAACTAATGCTTAAGACCGCAAATTGATTCGCGAGCATGGTGTTTCTTGTCATTTTGAGAATATAATAAATTGTGTATTCCTTTAGAAATGTGTGAACTAAAAGTCTAACGATGAGACCTATCAAAAGCATATTTTACTCAGAAAATTGAAATTATACTAAAGCTATCTGAAAATATGCTATTAAGTGTTCTGGTCATGAGGAAGGGGATTTTTCTAGTGAAAAGCTCCCTTGTTCATGACCCTCGTCGTTAGTGAACAATTACAATTCTGCTAACTAGTGTGTTCTGATGGCATACAGTACAACCTGGACTTCACTGGTCTGACGGCGGGCGGCGCGGTGGCTGGCGGGCGGCCGGCGCGGGACGAGGAAGGGGGCGGCGGCGTGGGCGGTGACGCCAAGCCGGGCGGCAGCAGCTCCGATACGGCCATGTGACAGTACGGCATGGGCCGGCGCGGCAAGGGCGACGCGCGCCGGACCAGGGTCAGCTTCCTCTTGTTTTAAAGACATAAACGTCTTCGAACAACTCGTCGCCTAAGGTCGGAAGAACCGACACCGCGCTGATACACATAAAACTGTCCAACAATGCCTCTAATATATTGGACGAGCTGGATGCATCAAGTAAGATTTTGGTTAGAGATTGAAGTAACATTATCATTTGATATCATTGATGGTGTTATTAATAGCATCAGCAACTTATGAATATCAAGATAAGAACTCGAAAGGTGTCCGTACCCTTTACCCATAGATTGAGAAGCCATGTCAGGAATTTAAACGCGGCGCGGATAAGACCAACATTTAGTAGTTTTGCCGATTTTGTAGGCGTTCATACGGACACCTAGAAAGATTGCGAATTAAAAGAAAGAATAACGAGACAAAATGAGGCGTATACACAACGAATGGCATTATGTACAGCTTTATGTACTTCTAGTGCGATGTCGGTACTAGGGACCACATGAAATGATGTGTAACTGTTAAACAATGCCTAAAACGACGCAGTTACATGTTATTCCATGTGGTACTTGAACACCGACAACCCTTGCTAACAAATGATTATAACTCGCATAAATAAGCAGTCATTAATTAATCGTTTGTAGCAATTTAATTATAAATAAGATGGACAGTACGATATACAAAGTAAGTTTCTGCAGAGCACTTGCGACACACAAAGCGTCTTCTCAACTCAACTCTTAGTCCGTTTTCACTAGTACTAGGTGACTCCTAAAGGAATGCCTAAATAAAACGCACTGTTAGATTTCAACGCTCGGCTAAGAGACAGTGCAATCATATTTAGGCGTCCATTTAGATGTTTCCTGGTGTTAGTGAGAACGGGCATTAGTATTTTTACTCTTAATGCTAGATCGCAAGCGTGCGGACGCAACGCATTTGGCTGTGGATCGAAAGTAATAAATATATTATAAGATAAAACTTTGTTACTATAATCAGGGCCTTCAATGTTAACAACACAATATTTACTTATATATTTTTTCTCAAACGTAGTTTCCAGTGCTATTAACTTATTGATAGAGTAGAAAGGCGTATACAGACAGTTGCAGTCATAGGTATTATGAATAATGCCTCGAATAGAACAATTTGTGATCAATAATTAAGAAGAGTGAAATCGTACAATAAATATAATACTTGTTACACTTTCATAATGTTACACATTGTTACAATTAATACGTAAACAACACAGAAAAGCCTATTTTTTTAAGTTTCCCTCTGTTAAGCCTGTTATAATAAGTACTTCTAACCCTACTGACTTTTATCTACTTATATGTAATATACATATACTGGTCCTTCACTATTGTTTACACCTAAGCTACCTACTTCTCTGCGCACCCTACTGCACCCTCCGTGGTCCTGTTGCACTTTGTTTTGCGTTATGCACGGCAGCTTCTCTCTTTCGTTTGGCATCGGTGGCGACTGGCGACATTATTTTCAGAACATGCTACTTTAACACATTACTTCAGAACGACACAGTGTTACTCTTGCATTCGATGTTATCGCATTCTTAGTCATTCTCTTTCAACGAGTTCGTGTACAAACATTAGAATACCTACGGTCATATTGACATTACTTGCGCGGCCTGCGCGTGCGGCTGTATACATTGCATGATTGTGAAACGGAACAAATAGGTAGATGTGTGTTGCATGTGTGTACGTTAATGGATGTCGTACGTCATCTTTCCGACGGAGGATGTTTAATGTTAAGATGAGGGAAATTGACTCTGGTGGTTGCTCCAGCAACTCCCTCGTCGCCCAGAAACGCAGTGTTATATAGACCGTAGGCCTACGAGCCGCGCCGGCGCAGAACGCGGGCACTCGTTTGACGACCGCTCATGCATGTTGCAACGTGTTCAGGGCTGGCATTGCATGGAGACGCGCATCGCCCGGCATGCCTGCGACACCGCTGATCAAAATGTGTTACGGCAATAATGAACATATCAGTTTGTAGGTCATAGTTTCAACTGCCTACAGACGAACGACAAAGTCGTTATTTAGTCTTTAAGAGCTTTATTGTTAATAATAGTGAAAGAGAAACATGAGCGTACCTACCTCTACGGTCAGTTCAGTAGTATCTATATTTACCTAAATGAAAGATTTTCTAATAGAAAACACAGAAAGCATAATGATGTTATTTAGGATGTCCAATTAAACATAGATATCTGCTTACCTACTCAATTTGTTGCAATTTCTTCTAAATTAAATAGTAGCAAATTGTAGTTCGACGTCCTCCTATTGAAGGTAGGCACAGCACGAACGCACTCCTGTGTGAGAACAGGTCTACTATTACATAATACGTATAAATAATTGACGCAATACTATGTATGTAAGTAGTTGTTAAGACAGCCGCAAGGTATTCATTATTTCACTGTAGGTACTACGCGTAGTGTACCGCTTGGCCACCGCTACGACCGTATATATCAATCTGTGCTTCTCGCCGACACAGCGGTGCCTGTCTTCTGTGCTGGTCCTTACGCTACACCGGTCTATATAACACTTCGCTTGTTTCATACGTCATACTTTTAGCATTTACTCTTCTAAACTTACAACGTGAACGATGTTGGCTTTCGTATTATCTATAGTTATATCTAACGAAATTGTTATCTAATACGATACTGACTACTTTAACTAATCTTTAATCTTGTTTATTGCCTTCTTAGTTACTTAATAGTACTTAATGTATTAATCTAGAATACTAATAATTACGTATAAGTCAGTTTCAATTGTATTACGAGATGATTAGATTAGTTACCACAATATTATAACTAATGTAAAGAGCTTGATAAAGCTTTATAAAGAAAGAGTTGTGAATCGAACTTGTGGCCACGTAACGTTAGAAACAAAGATTAGCGTAAACTGCTTTGACTGTTAATAACAATTAAGTTTATTAAGGTTTTTCACTAAGTTTAGTGGAGTGACATGTTTATCGATTCATGGGCTATAAATTAATTATATACAAACATATTGCTTTTATACAAAATATAAGGTAAATAAAATGGTTGCGAATGCTCTAGGCAGGGCTGTTAAGATATTAAAATTAAAGCTGATTGGCTTTATTGTACCTATTGCTAAATGCGTAAAGCAGCTTCGACAGTCATTTTTTATGTCGTCGTCATTCATGAATGGATTGTGCCAAAACAATTCTGGATGCGGCATTATAATAGATACGCAACTGATCATTAAACTGTACCCTCTATGAGTCTATATAAACATGAATCCTAATTTCGAACGTTCGTCGGTCCACACTGAGTGATATGGAGAAGCCCGCCGCCTCACTACAGTTATCAGTCACTGCTTACATCACGGTCATTTCATGGTATAAAGTTAACGAATACATGGTATAATTTATGAATCATAGTGTCATCGAGTACATACGTATATTGTAGGTCGTGAATACAATAGCTGTGCCATTGTGCCTCCTCGCTTAGACTTTAGCGTTTAGCTAATTAGCACCGTTACCGAAATTTTCAACGAGAATTCTTGATCATAAAATAACAGTGATTTACCTACACGATAATAAACGGTCATCACAATAACGATATCATAATTTATCGGTTAGTGTATAAGTAGAATTTAGCGATACAGTGATTTGTGATATTACAAGATACTTATCGAGTGTTAGTACAACGTCCTTTAATTTCAACGTTTTTATAGTAATTAACTTTAGTAACACGAATGAACACCAAAATAGTAACCATAAACACTAAATAATTATGTACTTATAGTTAAGATGTAATATAGACAAGGTATGATATAATAGATCAGAACTTGAAAGGAGGAGACTTTAGCAAGAGATTCTTCTATTTAATTAGATAAAGTAGGATACATGCTGAATTTGAGATTGCCTACGGCTATATGCGCATCATCACATAGCAGAAGACATTGGTTTCAAGCGCGATACAATTAGTTAATAAAGAACGAATGGCCTGAGATGTAAACTGTTTGACCTACCTCGACGCTGAGCAATCAAACGCAAGGAGACAATTTAGGTATAAGGGAACATTATGAAATATTATTTGAAATTCAAATAACGTAGGTACATTCTTAGAAGTGACTATATTTTTCTGTGGAATACCTAATCTAATAAAAACTGAGCTTCCGAAAGTTGAATGCCTAATTCATTATCACGGCTACGTAAGGCGCGAAAACAATAAATAATTAACTGCAATAATACCTATATTATATCAAGTCTTATTTAATAAATAATCCATGTACCTACACTTATTAAGGTGTCACTGACTATGGCAGGGCCACCATCAGCGATTTTAATTTTGATAACACAAAAAATTTGTCGGTAATTAGTCAATATTTGTCGCCAAATATCAGAATTTGTTGGTCACAGGTTCAAAAGATATAAGGGTTTATATAGGTGGCCGATCTGGAGTCTCCCCAGCAGGGCCACATTTATGCGAAGATTGAAAATTGCTGTTTTCTCCCATATTTTGTCGGAATCAGTCGCCAAGTCACAGATTTAATCGGGTCTTAATTTAGGAGATAATGAGTTCAATTAGTAAGGTGTAGTCCAAGAGCTAGATCGAAGAGTAACGCGTGGCCCTGCTGGGGAGACTCTCTCCAGATCGGCCACCTATAAACCTTTATATCTTTTGAACCAGTGACAGACAAATTCTGATATTTGGCGACAAATTTCGACAAATTAGCGACAAATTTTTGTGTTATCAAAATTAAATTCCCTGATGGTGGCCCTGCCAGTCAGTGACACCTTATTAAGACGTCTTAGAACACACATAAAATGATGTGCAAAGTACTTAGTTATAATAACTACAAAATATTTTTTCTATTATTCTCTTACATGTAATGTGTAAATTGATTACGCTGAAGGAGTAAAACCCCGATAAAATGAATAGGTATTGTAAATAAATGAATTTTGATAGAATTAAATTCAGTGAAGAGATGTCATAGTTACATTAAAACACGTATCGTCGAATATTTTAAATTAACTTAATGTTACTTTGTGTATAAAGATTGTATTGTCGATAAACTGTTGTGATTGTTATAATATATTTGAAGTTGCATTTTCATTATTATAAGTAGAAGTATATTTTCCATAGTGCTGCCAAAGATATTTAATAATATATCTAGATGTAGTAACGTTGTTTACATAACAGAATATTTTGAGGTTGTTCGTGAATTTATGGATTGTATTTTGATGTGGTCGACGAATGTAATAACACTGTGTACGTGATTTATTACATCACTAAATAAAAAGAGAATTCATACGAGAATTTTTGTTTCATTACGGCCCCCAGTCTTACTTGTAGCTATGGTTAGTGTGAATGTTTTTAAATAAAACGATCTACTCCTATATATTACGTATTTATTTATATTTATTCAAAGGTACAATATATTACATCGTCTGAACTCCCTTCCTCTCCCAACACTCGTCACAACTCCATCGTAATGACTAAGCAAAAGATGTGTATGCTAGTGGGCCGTAGCCCTACACAAAAGATGTGTATGCTAGTGGGCCGTAGCCCTACACAAAAGATGTGTATGCTAGTGGGCCGTAGCCCTACACAAAATACAAAATTAAGCATAATCTTATGACCTAAAGTACTAAATTTAACGCGAAAGTCAATACTGTAGTGGAGGAAATAATACAAATTTATTTAAACATCGCATGCTGATTAAATAAAGATTATGCATGTGTCATAAATAACGCGTCATTTAGTAACGTAACCTGATACTATATATTTTGCTCGTAACACAATAATAACTAAACAAAATATTTACATAACCTAAAAAAAGCTAACTGATAAGCGGTATAGTATAGTGTTGAATATGAGTCATATGAAGATATTAAAACAAGAGTAACTTTATAGCATGTATTGAAGTCGATCAAAGAATCTTATGCAAGTTTGACAATAAAATGAATAAAGATTGATTATAAATACTACTTCGTTCCTTGCGTTCCACAATTTCTGTTGGAGAGAGATCCTTACATCATTCCCTTACTCGTTACTATAAAGAAACGCTAACAACTAGCTAGAGCTAGATTCTATTTCACAACTGAACTATGAGCATATTTTAATATCACTAAGCACAATATAACTTTGTACAGTTATAACAAACGCTGTGCGAATCAAATCGACAGGTGTACGAATGCACCGGTTAGTCCGAAGTCGAATTACACTTTGTAATGATATACAAGTAAAAAATATGTCTTATCTAATTCACTTTAGTTTTGAATGGTGTATTACCTAATGCGAACTTTTAAAATAGCTACGGTATTCTCTCTCTACTTTTAAATATAACAGAAAATAAAAGCGGTAAACATACTTCTCAAATATTATTATTTTGTAACTATCTTTGGCCGCGGCATAGTCATGGTCTATCCGCGTGCCTAATTTCATGCAAATCCGTTCAGCCGACAAGGCGTGAAAAGGCAACAGACAGACAGGTTTACTTTCGCATTTATAACATTAATTAGTATAGATTTTATTATGCTATATTTATCAGTAAAGATAAAGATTTAGTGCCTATGTTAAATACCCAGATATTGAGCTGAATCGATAACGTTTCTGATTGAGTCGTCTATCTAGTGTTACTCAACATATAATATAATAAATACAGTAAATCATGACACATTCGTCTTTAATTAAAGTATACCATTATTATAAGCTATTTGGCATCTTTATGGACGTAAATGTCTACTCATAAGCTGTAATATTGTTTGTGCTAAATCCAACGCTGCTAGCAGCTAAATAGTTTGAAACACCAAAAATAATAAATAATCATATAAAATATGTATGTTTTACAAAATCCTTTAGAAACACAGAATTATAAAATTAGGCCTCACTTATCATAATAAATGCTTTGTCATGGAAAAGTCTTATAAATAAAATACATATAAAATTAATCTCATACAATGTAGACTCATGGTAAATTTTGTATTAACTTCCTCAACGCATGTCAGTTACAAAGTTATAAGATCCTGTAGTCTTCATTAGTCGTTGTTTCATTATGCTAAGCCCATAGAACTATAACTTACTAATTAGTTAAGTGCGCCGTGTGCGGACTATGGTCCTTACTATATAACTATTCCAGTTGCGACACTCTTAAAAGACCAATCTGCAAATGACGTAAAAAATCTCAATACGTGACGTAAAATTACAAGAGTATAGTAAATTACAATATTTTTGGCAAACATCAAAACATTTTCAAGTGAGGTTTAGTGGCTCACCCTTTTACATATTTGCGTTAGTTTTGTGTTTTATTAGATTACCAATAATTTTGAACCAACTATATTAGAATTAAAAAGAGATATGTAATAACCCATATAAACAGAACAGTCACCAAAAGAGTGATTTAGTCACAGAGAAACATCAATATACAAAGTACAAGTTTGAAGTAGAGTAATAAGTGAGACAAACTTATTGTGAACACACATAGCTGGACAGAAGACATAAAGCAATTTTCACTTGACAAATACTTGTGTTTACGACAGTACAGTTACTCGTCACAACACTGAAAATGGCACTATATAACCCAGAATTAGGTTGACAAATAAAAAAGTAACAAATCTCCAGAATTCAAATACAATCAATCATGAATTCTATTTCTCAAACAATTTATATCACGCTATGTACAGTCAGTTCCAATAAACTAAGGGCTTGTCAATTCTAGCTAACTGAAGAATTTAAGTATCTATTTTACAAGGAGAATAGAGTTAAAATACGTGAAGTATTCTATTATTATGTTCGAAGAGTCACAGTAACCATAGACATAATTAATTTTATCGGGTAAGTTTTGTTAATGAACAGGAGCCCGCCAGAATGCGGCCGGAATCTCATTTAGCATAAGGGTTATGCTATAGAAAATCATCGATCGAAGCTACTCGGGTAATTCGGTATTGACGAATAATAAAAGGCAGAACGCCAAGGCTTATTTCGTTATTTTAAAATTTTAAACACGATATTAGGAATCAAACTTCTATTTGTACTCGGACCTCGTTTCGATACCAAAATGTGAGTACCGTGAGCACTGTGACCGAGGGAACCGACACTCGATCGATGATAGGCGCATACGCCGCGAGGTTAGTTACGCGTGAGTAACGGTGGGTGCGAGGCCGACGAAACTGTGGTCGAGTTTAAAACAAACCTTTCTTTTTCTTGTCCTTCTTATCCTTGCCGTCGACAGTCCTGGAACACGAAGTCAGAGGTTAGATACTACATTACAAAAAAAGAGATCCAATCAAGCATGATAATTATTATTCCTCTTCTTGTTGTAGTTTATCAGAGTTTCGTACATAGGTACGTCATATTCATAAATGTAAAAGCGGGGCGCAGCCCGAGCAACTTATGTACTTCAGTGCCTTAGCACATCACTAAAGCGTACACGCATCACTAATCTCCTGTCTATACTCAGATATTTCACCAGCTGCTTGCTACACAAACCAGTGAGCGAGTGCTTGTCCAGAACCATCTGGACTCTTACTATGAGTCCCGATCTAGGGTGAGTTCATCATTATTCTAGGTGCGAGTCATCCTAGCAAAATGTGGTCCCCTATCGAAGTTTTGATTTGACAAATAAATAACAATTATAGTCCGCGCGGAACTAGTTGGCCGCGCCTTGGGTATGTGAGCGGTAGGACGGAGGGGCGGAGCGCTTTGTCTTTACTCAGTACGTGCGTTGGGAACACTAGGCAACCCCGCCGCCCTCATCCCCGTCCCCACCTAAGGCGCGGCCAACTAGTTCCACGCGGACTATAGTGCCTCATGTCGTGTAAACGTGCCCGAATTTTTAAAAGCCAATGACCTTCTTCTTTCAGCGGCCATAAAAGTAACGTTTGGTAGAAACTAACAGAACAAACAAAACTTTATATGGCGGTAAAGCTAAATAATCAGTCTGAACCAAGTTAAATCAGTTTCAGGGTCATTTTTTGGATGGGACGTCACTGCATAATCCGAAAGTATGGGTAGTAGAGCAAAGTAGTCAAAGTCGAGGTCATGGTGGCTTCTGCCTAAGACGCGTGTCAAGGATTGTGTTATGTTAAAGAAGCTTTTGGCCAGACAAATTATAAAAACGAGCAACGTATGATTCATTAACACGACACAAGCTATGTTGAGGCGAAGAAGGAAATTCGCTCTGTCTGTACGTAATAGCATAATAGAATTTTATATGCCTTAGCAGGACGACTCAATTTTTTTAAGCAATACCATAAGATTTGCCATGCAAAAACCAAGACTCCACAGGTTGATGGCGAGATACCAAGTAGAAAAAAAAAACAGTACGTACTCCTTGCTGTTGGCCTCGAGCGAGCGGCGGCGCAGGTCGTCGAGCGACAGGCCGGTCTCGCGCTCCCAGGCGGCGCGCTCGGCGTGCAGCGCGCGCGTGCGCTCGTCCAGCTCGCGCGCCTGCGCCTCCAGCGCGCGCCGGGTAGCTTCGTGCCGCCGCGCGAGCTCCGCTTCGGATTCCTTCAGCTTAGCGCGCTTCTCACGGACCTTCATCTCGAACACCTGAAGATTAAACATGTAATATTGTTAGGCATGGTATACATACACTTATAAATCGAGCTGTAATGCAAATTACATCCCAAGTTATATAGCGGAGCAAATAGTGATATTTTGTAAATGTGCTTGCTTATAGCAAGAGAATGCAAATTACGAGAAATGCATACAAGATGACCAATCGCGCACCTTCATATTGTACCATCGATGGTTGAGTTAGAAGACTATAAATGAATATTAAATATTGCTTCCCTATGCATCAGAATTTGAAAAATCTAATAGGCTTACCTATTAAATCGAAATATTTTTCGTGAGAACTCGAATTACTTTTTTTGACACAGTGCACCTCGATGCAGGTAAACGCGCCGAAAATGTGTATGCTCGCTAGTTGTCGCTAAGGACACTTCCAATTTATTTACGTGATTACAATGGGCCATGGTTATCCGCTTAGAAATGTGCTTAGAATTCTTAAAGAGGAAATCCCGTTTAAGCTTGTGCATTAAACTGTTTGTCATAGTTTGTTACTCGTAGTACGAAACACACACAAACTTTGAGAACCAATCGCTTTTCTTAGAACTATGAGTAATTAACATCAGATCAACTAAATAATTATCATACCTCATATATCAATACCTCGCTGATGCTAAAGCCAAGAATATACTTACTGTTTTTTCGTGTTGTGAAATCTTTCTTTGACGAGTACTAACCTGTTCCATTTCGCTTTCCATTTTCTTCATCTTAAGATCATGTTCTCGCTTCTCTTCCTCCATTTGAGCCAAAGGATTCCTGGGAACAAATAATGCCATTTTAAACTATCTAAATGACCGCTGAGAACATAATGGGAAGAATAAGAAAATGATTTAAAAAAAAAACCAAATAAGTAGATCATTTTAAAATAAAAAGAAGTATCTTAAAAAATACATGCAAAAACTAGTAGAGTGCAATTAGCTTAAAAAAGTGGAGCGAAGTTTGTAATGGACGGATTTGAATGGAACATTTTTTTATGAGTTCCTAGAGGCGAGTCTTCTCTTCGTTTCTATTGATTCGACTCAAAAGTGTGGCACAAATCAAAGTGATAGTTTTTTAAAATTATTCATAATCTTCCAAAGATTAAGCTATTCATAATCTTCCTGTCCATGTTACTTTTGGTCGGCGTGACATGTTTTCTTCATCCATTCTCCCCTGTCAACCGTCACGCTATCAATCACTCCCTTCTCTTTCATTATCATTCCTCACACAATCCATACATCTTTTTTTGGTCTCCCTTTCCCTCTCATCATCAACAATGAGGTCGCTCCGCGAAGCCTGTGAAGCTCCCAGAAAGCTTCTCTGCTTATGGGCGGAGCTAGGCTGGCTCTTTTTTTTTTTTTTTTTTTAATCTTTATTTATTAACGAGGGTTTGATCACATAGTGAACATGCCACCCTCATAAAACTCTGTTAGCCAGAATCCCCACGCACAACGGACCGAATGAGTCTTAGTGCGGAAAAGGGAGTCCCATTATCGTCACCCTCCCATCATCATCATCATCACCCTCTCATCATCGTCCATCAACATTTACATTCAACACTCTTTAATTCGTTCTCGAAATTTAAGTTACTCAGAAAATTAATGGAATAAATTAAAATGTTAACCCTTTGTTAACCTTTTTCTCGTCACCTCTTGGTACTCAACAAAAATGTGCTATGAAAATACGACGACTATATAAACTTCGTTCCACTTTTTAAATATTTTTCTGGTCTACTTGCATTCGACTAAACGGGCCAACAAGAAAAGGGGCTGCGCCCAAAAGTATACTATAATTTCTTTCCTTTCACGGATATAATGAGGAATATGTATTAACATATTCATATCATGTCTAATGATAATATATCACAACAATAGGTACTTTTAAAGACAAAGGAGGGTAAAGCGCTATGTGAAATGTAGGACACAGTTGACAAGTCACGTTTAAACGACGGCCAATCCGCCTAGTCCAATTTATCAATTGGGTTTAGTTGACCAGAGCAATTTCTTCGTTTCTAGAATCAGGATGAAATTATTTCACATTCCAGACGATTATACACATTGAGTTATATCCGCTGTGGTAAGTTGGTATGATATAAAGCTGTCAAAATGAAAGCAAAAACATGCATGTCACCAAAACCCAATGTCTACATTCATACATACATAATATACTACTAGTTTAAATATTTAATAACCGCTTGTAAGCGTAAACTTTATCTTAATGAAACCTTCACTAGTCCTATAAGAAAGGTACAATACGACCGACGTAAATTGGTGGGCCTGAACTTTGCGCAGAAGGCTGCGCAGTAAGATTTTTTAGGAACCAAATGGTGACATGAGGCGAGTGCAAGTGAGAGAACATGCGCGAAAGTTCTTAGTGCCTATGTTCAGGCCCGCCAACCGCCAAGTTACGTCAGTCGTATTGTAGGACAGGAGGCAAGTGTTCTATCAAAGTTTAAGCTTCCAGGCTCAAGAAAACAAAGCATAGGACCAAGGAAAAATCAATCAGTTCTATGATATCTCAAAAACATTTCCAACGAAATATCGCCTTTGAAATTTTAAAATAATTTCAAAGCTTTAGTATCAAAAACTGAATGTTCATATTTGGGGACACATGGCAAAAACAAATAACACCGTGCTTTGTGTACAAGCTGCAGTTATGAAAATACGTCGGACGTGACGGGACTTACCAAACGGTCATGAAACTGTTCATCAATCCTTGCGGGCACAAACTGAACCAACACAACCAGAGTTAACGACACGCAGCTGTGCCCCGCAAACACTTCACAGTGGCATCAGTATCAAACACAACAATTACACAAAGCAGCCTTACGCAAATGCGACATTAAACAAATAGGTGTAAATATTGCATCAAATTGTCGTTCCAAACGCATACGCTTTAATGTGCTGTATTCTTTAAGGGGCAAAAAAAACAAGAGACTTTTTAGATGCCGTGTGATGTAAGCTTTCGTTACGGTCTAAAGACGGTTTACAAGACATTCATGTACCTATTACACATATTAATGCTGAGAAATCAGTATGCAGCCGAGTGTAACACACGCAAATCGGTTGCAGTCATCATTATTTGAACACAACGAATATAATGAGGAATAAATTGTTATTGATGCCACTGTGTAAGCGCGTGAACTGCAAGTTATTATGATATATGATACTTTCATGGTTATTTTTCTAAATAATCCATGAAACAATGATTATGATAGACATTAACATTGAAGTATATGTTACGCTAGAACCGCACATCCGAACACTGATGATGTTCCACGCGCGAGACGGTGGGCTTCTGTTATCTTATCATACAGTAGAAAATAATTCTCATGCTGCCACCATTTCTACCTGTTGGGTGCGACGAGATGATGAAATACATATTTTTTAGTTCAAATCACACTAATATTATAAAGGCGAAAGTTTGTGAGTGTGTTTATATGTTTGTTACTTCTTCACGCTCAAACGGCTGAACCAATTTTGATAAAATTTGGTGTGGAGGTAGCCGACTATTTTTTACATGGATTCCCGCAATTCGTATTTATTTGCCATTTATCTACATAATACTTTGAGGTTACGTTCGAGAAAATGACGAATGAACGATGACGATGAATGATGGAGGCATCGCTAAGGACTACGTTATGGAAAAGCACCTGAACGTTTCCGTTAATAAGGATTTTAGTAATATTTAAATAGTTCAGATGAAACCAATATTTAAAGTAACGTCATCCGTGACGGCGCAACAGAACAAAAATGCAATACGTCACAATCACAGACATATTCTGTGATTGTGACGTATTGCATTTTTGTCAATTTTGTGAAATGTGTGAAATGCCTATTTTCTTGCTGACTGTAAAGTTTTTCAAAATCTGTAAACGCAGTTAGCAGTTAATTAAAAAGCTATTTCCTGCAGTTACAGCGGTAATCCACCACCGTCCGAATATGCATGCAATGCATGTATATTTTAAAATAGTGATGGTTAATAAAACGTATAACACGATATGCGTACAAAACGTACAGCGCTTGTTATATCGACTGAGACTGCATCGCAAATTGCACTTGCGCGCTCAAGGTCAATTTAGTGTGTGACAATAATTATAGTGACAATGGACTTCCCAATGGCGTTTTAATTTTGCGTATTTATGCTATATAATTTTGCAATCTACTTATGTCATAATGAAGTTTTTTTTGTGCCATTACTTTAAAGGTAGGTACGGTAAGTGTATAAACACTTACCGAGTTAAATAATTAGATACTGTTTTAAGTTCGTAATGCAATAATATGCGCTTTGTACCTGCACAAGCATCGAAATGAATGTCACGTAGTTGCGGATCCGGCACCACAGTTGAGTGGATCAAGAACATTGTTTGGATGTACAGTTGTAGTGTAATATATACTTTAATGATTAACAAGTAATATTTCATTTCTGCATGCCCAAGCACAGAACGTTCAATGAAAGAATATCAATGCAGAGCTATTTAATAAAATCTAAAATATTAAAAATAAAATAAAACTCTGTAGCACACAACTGCGACAGTATAGAAGAATGTTGAAGGTGACCAGACATGCAGCAATGAAGAAACAATCAAATAAATCACTCAAAGAACGTTTCAATTGTTAGTAAAATGTTATAATAGTTCATGGAAATCCAAAAATAAGTCTGGTCACCTTAAATACGGTGACAGCAGTAATAAAATAAACAAATGTTAGAATATCGTTAAATAGACGTTCCAGCAACCCTGTCTACTTAGGTTGTTAGGTCTAATCATGCCTGTTTCAAAATATTATTGGAAAGATCTACTGAGACCAGAGAAACAGGTAAAACTTGGTTCAAAAAGTTAGTTTGTTAGCACAATTTTAATGAGTTTATGACATGAAGAGCGGAATGAGGCGACAGGTTAGCAACGTTCGTCTTACTTGTTGGAGTTGATCCTGTGCGGCTTGCCGTCGTGCGAGAGGCCGGCCAGCTTGCGGCAGCGGTAGTTCTCGTAGTGTACCGAGCTTGTCACGTCCTTCAGGTCCTGAAGATGCGTCCTTATTACCATATTGCGCAGCGCCAAGAAGTCGCAGTGTTCCAGGTTCTCAACTATAAACAAACAGGCAAAATATTTAAGTTTCTGTGCAGTTTCAAGTCAGAATGACTGTGTAAATGAGCTGTAGGCCAAAATAATTACTATGTGGAGACTAACTACGAAGAAGAACTGGATGAAACGAAAAAATAATGGTGCACATTAGCCATGGAACGAAAGAGCTGGAAGCCATGGGGGAGGCTTTTATCCAACAGCGGGAAGAGAGAGAGATACGAACTGCATCGATTAGCATCATAAAAATAACGTGAAAATTGACGATTTTCTAGCTGACTCTGTACCATTTTTTTTTAAATAAATGAATGCAGTTAGCTATTAGTAAAAAAAAAAATGATTCTCCTAAGACCGTGTTACTGTAGCTGCACTGCAACGGTTTAGGTATCTACCTGCCCTTACTGATCAATCTCAAAAAATTATTCAGTGTAATGCTATTCGGGTAACTTTGCTTGCGCGATGCAGGATTTACGTAACGTCAAGTATGATGCATAGTTCGCATGTAGCGTTGTAGAAGCCTCCACAACAGTACCGATGTAAGCGAGTCAGTTATGACAGTAATTCATAAAGTGACACATTGTTAGTTGTGTTGTGACGTACCCTCGGCGATGCCCCAGGGGTACTTGCGGCCGCGCACGCGCCGCGTGTCGCTCTCGATGACGGTGTTGGCGCCCACCACGGCGAAGGGCACGCGCGTGCGCAGCGAGCGCGCCGCCTCCGCCACCTCGCCCTCCTCGCCCGTGCTCTCCGGGAAGTCGTAGATCTTGATCTTGTGCTGACTTATCTCTTTCATTATCTGTAGTACGAGTGGTATAGAACTCATTATCATCACGACGATTATAAAAAATATTTCACTGTTTGCGTCCTCGCCTTTTCATTAATATCCGTCGTTGTTGTGGTCCGCCATCGCCTCGTCGTTTATGAGCATAATATATTGCTCGCAGGTGATGTTTAGATTTGAGAAACGAGACTGACGGAACTCAAACAAGTCCGTTTCGTCCCACTAACCTGTTCTTTGAAATCTTTGCATTCTTCCGGGGTCATGGTGTCGGCCTTGGCAATGACCGGTATGATGTTGACCTTGTCGCCGAGCCGCTGCATGAACTCGACGTCGAGCGGCTTGAGCCCATGGCCGCTGGGAGCGATGAAGTACAGGCAGCAGTGCACGCGCGTGTCTGGCGGCGCCGCCTTGCGCGTCACACGGGACTCTGCGTTCAGGAACTCTTCATACTTCGACTCAACGAAGTCGATGATAGGTTGCCAACTATAATGACAAAATGGAGTCTCATTAATATTAATGAAAGTCATGAATGAAGAAATATTATCGCTAATAGCGAAATCAATCTAAACGATCATTATTATTTGTTTAGTGTACGTCGTCGAACAATTTTCGCGTGTTGGGTAATTTACGTCAATATTATTGCACGCAGAGTAATCGAAAGGATGTTTTGAATCACGCACCAATTGCTGTTGTCGACTGCATCGCCGAAGCCCGGTGTGTCGACGATCGTTAGCGTGAGATTGACTCCGTTCTCTTTGAGGATCACCACACTGGTCTCCACGCCCACCGTCTTCTTGACGCGTAGCGAGGGGCCCGGGTGCTTGTCCCGGTCGTAAACGTCCGTCAGAAACAATGAGTTTATTAACGTTGACTTGCCCAAACCAGTTTCACCTAAAAATAAAACGTGTTGAACATTAACAATCTTAATTTCCAAGAAGGCTGCATATTAACGGAGTGACTAATGTGCACATTCCAAAATTTTTATCATAACTTTAACTGCCAAATACTACATTCGGTGAGGGTATTTCATTTAGGGAATTTGTGGGAGACCTTTGCCCAGCAGCAAGACATTACAGAATACCAAAAGAAAATCGAGACCAAAATACTGGATTATTATTGTAATGAACTATGACTTACCAACTACCATTAGCGTGAATTCGAATCCTTTTTTCACTGCCTTTCTGTATACTTGGTTTGGTAGATTTGCAAATCCGACATATCCATCTAATTCTTTGGTTTTTGGCTTTTCTAATTTAGGTAATTCCGGTTTTGGCGCGACTGGTGGATGGTCAGGTTTCTGAAAATTAACAGAAAGCATTGTGTAGTTACAAATCGGCTTTCTTCCCTAGGGCAAAAATTACAAACTTCCATACAAACTTTCATCCCTTTTATTGGATGAATTTTCAAAAATAATTCCTTTCGTTATAATTATGACGAACTCTTGTGCCACATTTCATGCTTCTAGACCCAGCGGTTTAGGCTGTCCGTTGTCTGTCAATGAATGGCTGAATTTAATCATTTGATTAAGTAGAAGATATGGCATAGATTTAATCATAACATATCCTCCAACGAATAAAAACACTGTTATTACTATGAGTGCCCGCGTATAACGACAACTGTTATGAGATGCTGATCGTAGGTGATTGTTTGCAATTTATTACTAGCGTGGCGAAATAGGCAAGTACTTACTTCTTTATAATGTCCACGTAAGCACATGATAGAAAACTAGGATGGGTATATTTTAAAGAAGCTAGCTTTTAGCTTGTGAATTAACGATCACCCACAACTTAACTATGAATGAATATTAAAGTGGAACATCCACACGGCAGACTACTAATAATAATTGAGCATCGCCAAAGCAAGGTAGTAAACTAAACAGTTGACATAGAACGGTTTATAAGGCAGGAAAAGGAAACATTAACGCGTGCTCAGTGCTCACCGTTCAGCTCATCGAGTTTGCCAAATGTTTATTCAAGTGCGCGGGTCGTTGGCGGTGACTTAAGGTGTCGTCATTCATTGTCTTGACGCTTTTCTACTGGTAGCCACTGTTGATTCTGGTTTTCAAGAGTTGCAGTGGTTGGAAATAGTGTAGCGGGCTTCTCCCATTCTTACCTTGATAATGTTTTCTGTACTCCTGAGCGGGGCCTGGCCGCCGGGAGGCGCTGTGGTGGGCACGGGGGGTGCGGGTGTCGGAGGCGGCGCCGAGCTGGGAGGCTTGCTCGTGTCCACGGACACGCTGTTGCTGAGCTTGTTGAGGGTCCCGTTGGACTCGTGGTGGTTGTTCTCGAGCTGGTCGGGTAGCGTGGCGGCACGCTTTGCCAGCGCATCCTTCAGCGCGGAAGGCGGTGCCGGCGGCGCTCCAGCCGGCGGGCCCGTCGCGCTCACACTGCCGCCACTCGTAGAGTCCGACTTGAAGAACAATTCGCGTTTACTTTGTAACTGGAAACAAACAGAATTGTCGATAAGTATTATGTCTTACTTAAAAGGTTAGGCATTAGGTACAAAGGGTCTTAGGACGTAAGCATGCATGACACAATACAATGTCTAGGAACAGTGCAATAGAATCAATCGATAGGATGAAATAAATTCCATTCGAAGCGTTTCCTATAAAATAATAATGTTTCCTATAAAATAATAATGGCTCCTATTTAATTCCCACATCTATGCGAGGTAAATATGTGTATTAAGCTACTGGCGTGACATCAGAATAGTAGCACAGAATAACTAATAGTTCTAACTTATTTTCCTGTATACGAACATTACGAACGCAGGATTCCCATCAAATACACCTCTCACTAACGAGATTCCCGCTGAGCTGCGTAGTCATAAATTTACCGTCGAATAATGAAGACAGTTGTATGTATCGCAATATTGTCGCTGTAAATACAGACAAGTCAAGTATAGCTGACCGAGTCGGTCTAGCCGGCTCCATACGAGTCAGATGACTCACCGATTTCAAGGTAACGTTACTGGACAATGTAGTAAAATATACCTATAAGGTATAATTAACTAAGTATAGTAGCATACCTCGGATGAACTGCACAGGCATGTATAGTAAACAGAAAAGCGGGCCGTACCAAATGAACAATGGTCTGAACATTATGATACTTTACCCGATGCCAATATTTGCAATGACAAAGAAAATTAAAAAGTGCAATAACGAGTTAATTTCACTATTTAAAACAAATACTCGCATGAACCGCATACGCATCGAGTAAACCTCGTTACCAATAACTAGTACCTAATTACGTAGGTGCGAAGAACGAAAGCGGTGACTCACACAGTGCATGTTACTTGAGACTTCACTGCAATACACAAAACGATCCCTTAACGAATTTCAAACGGCAAGAAATCAATCGACCATAAAATCAAAAATCTCTTAATTAAGTTATTTTCATTGAAAACTGAATGTAAAATAAAAGAAAAGATCTGTTAACTTATAAGTTTATAACTTATAACATGCTGCTGCACATTAGATACCAATGATTATTTCTGGAACTCCAAACCACACAATATGTGAACTAGATCATAAAACAACTGATCTAAGACTCGATAGATTGCAGCAAGAGCAAGCGAACAAACACACGTGATAATAATATTTTTATGTTATACGAACATACGCTTCCCATTTAATATTTATAAATAATATACCCGCATGGACGTTTAGGCATATGCAAAACGAACAAGAAAGTGGATATGCAAACACGTATGCTGTTTCGCGAAGTGCGACGACCGTAATGCGTCTGTGACGGTTGATTCTAATAATACCTAACAACAAACTAAGTTCCAGGAGAAACCCTAACAATATCCCAGTTAACCTTAAACTTACAGCGATATCTGCGAAGAAGTTTCTTTCATTTACCAGTCTCAGGTTCCTCCGACATTTGCAAAAACACAGACTTTTTAAAATACTTAAATAATGTTGAATTTTTATAACCATTTTCGTCGGCACTGTAACCCAGATTGGAGAATATAGAGATGTCTCCGACACCTGGCGGTTACAGTCTTGCAGCAGTTGCAGCATCGAAACACGGCGCATCACGCATATCACCATTTCACAAGACAGCACACAAAAACTAGCCTATGATTGTCATCAATGCAAGATGAAATTCACTTTACAAAATCAGTCATCCTCGATGAATCAAGTACATGATGACGGAATGCCAATGGCCCACTGAATGCCTTGTACGCTTCGCTTCAGCACTCCATCCGGCGAGTGTTTACCACAGCACGACATTGTACTGTAATGTAAATAATCAAACGGACCAAACATCGCAAGGAATTTATTTGTTTGTTTGTAAAGCAAGCACGTATAAACAACCATATTATCGAACACTTAAACAAGAGTTCTACTACAATGAGAAATCATTCAATTTCGACACCGCTACACGCTTTACATGAATCAGTACTTACATCGTCACTGACTTTTTCACTACTTAATTTCTTGTTCTTGCATTTCCTTAAACTTAATCTTTTCTTAATCGTGTTAAACATTTTACTGATACACTAAATAATAATAATACTATTATCGATATCGATCAATATCAGGTAGAAGCACCGTCACACTTATCAACTGATAGACTTTGTAAATGAGAACTTGATAATGTACACGGTTGTAATAATATTCCATATTATTACTTTGCTAATACACAACACTATTCAATGCCAATAGGGATAAATTATATCACTTATCCATATGGAAGCTAAGCAATAAGCCAGCACACGCTGTACGGTCGTCGTTTACTCAACTGAGTACAATTTATAATACAATATTTTATCGTTTGTGCGAGGCAGTTTCGCTGACACACTGTAGCTGAAAACGTCGCTGACTAATATTGTCTACAGATTAGGTTATTGTTTAACCGTAGCTAAGCCGCATGCGTAATTAGTGGTACTTGTCATCTAATATACTTGACTAACTCATTCAACAGTTTAAAATCCGGTCTATTCACGGATATTTTACAGAATATAATGTACCATTAAGTAGAGATGAAAGTAAAACATAATTATGGGCCCACCCATTTATTTTAATAGAGCAACAATTGAAATTAGTACTAAATAGTAAGCTATAGAGGCAGTAATTACACGAGTGATTGGATAGCGACAATGCCATATTGTCCTCTGGTCGAACTCGAAACGTCAGACGTCAATAACCAAAATTCTGATAAGTGAGAGTACAAAAGATAATTCATTTGTGACCATCCTTATTATGTTATCTTAATTAAACGCAACTGTTTAACATCCAGCAATAATTTTCCATTCGTTGTAACAATTTTAATCTTTTTGTGCTAAGCATGCTACACTGACATGCTTAGCGCTCCTATGTTTCTTGGTGATAACATAGAAATGTTATCACCAAGAAACATAGGAACGGTATCTTAAGAACCGCGCGTAGAATAACAAGCAGTTTCATCTGGCAGCTCGACAACGAAAGAGGCATACGTTCTCGGCCGATTAAAAAAATGTCTCCCTCTCAAGACACTTCCTGTATAATTGCAATGCTTCGCTCGCAGTCGCGGGCGGCGCCACGCTACGGAGACATGACTCATTCGCTAAGCAATCACGATGACTCTTCCTGGCTGTATTGTCAGACGGATTATTTTTCTGCCCCCCCACCCCTCAACCCCTCTCTTTACTACCTCAAGAAATTTCTACAAACTAGAGCAGACTATCAATAAGAGATCTATATATAGCTGCAGATTTCATTTACTACATTGTTGTATTATTGTTTTATAAGTCATGACTTCAAAGCCTGCATTGCTACTAGATGCTTATTGAAGACGTACCACCTATTGCACATTATGTATAACTGCGTACTAATAATGTCTAGTTCTAAACAAAAGTCTCGGTTCTACACGGTTGCGGTCATTATGCACAGGTGTGTGCTGCGCTGCTCATTCCTACCCCGCCGGATATTGCCTCGTGCCTGTTCAAACTTCATAAACTCCAGGGCAGGTATATTAACTTGATAATAAACTGGAAATTAACACGCTGTAAATATCGATTGTCATTTAGTGAGATATTGATTCCTATTGAATTACTAACCCGCTACAGTATTGCATACCTACTGTATCGGATTAGTAGCTGCTGTTAGGATAGATAATGTTAGCGTTACATGCGTTACATGCTTATCAGTTTGCGTAAATTGAAAATAAAGCAGTATCAGTGGTATATTAAATTAAGTTGGGTATTATAGTTGTTTGTTTTTGTTATTTGATAAATTCATTTACGAAGCCTGCATTAGTTCATGAGCTAACAGAAAAGTATCAGTTTACCGCATAGAGCGGAGTAGGTTTCTCATTCTCACAATTAGCAGTTTATGGTCGAGAGGGGGGAAAATCGCAAAAAAAAAATTAAAATGTTCGATATCTCCTTGGAGTCCCCAGGAGATCATTCATCGAACATTTTGATCAGTTTATTTCCGATCTCGAGAAGTCTTTATGAAGCAAATCCCTGACAAGGCCAAAATATGTTTAGTAAGTAAGAAGCTAAAATTTTCGAGCTCGATTCAGTTGCTCTTGCATCCAAAATTCTCTTATTCAATCTCGATTTTTTTTTTGCATAAGCCGACAAAGTAACTCCTATTTCTGTATGAATGGTTAAAATAATACTTAACCTTTCGGAGGGAGTGTTATCTTTGACATCGCTTCACTCGCTCTTGCATTCTACATTCACCTAATTCTCTAAACTTTTCAGACAACATAATGAACTTGGTACGTATGAATGTTCAAAAAAAAAATTTTTTAGCAACCTGACGTTTTGCGAATTGGACTTACTGTGTATATACCAAAATTTATTATGTAATTTATTAAATGTGTTATGTACTTTTGTGTGGAGTGAAGGTGTACCTTCCGGTGACGGCCAATAACTAGCTGTACGCACTCACTTTCTTATACATTATATTTAGTTCGATCGGCCGAGTTCCGGCGACGACGTACGAACATTGCTCGGCCGATTAAGGATTAGGTGTACGCTTCGCGTTACATAAACGTCGTAAATAGAAATTTTCAGAATAAACCCAGTGAATGGAGTTAGAACAAAGAAACGGTAAATAAAAACTATGAGAACAGAGAACAAAGTCAATAAGTAGGTCTGTGGATAAGAAACCGAGGAGCAATATTACAATGTGCAAGCACATTGTAGGTTACATACGAGTAATCACGAACGAATTACAATAATAAAGAAAGTCGATTAACACTTATGGATATGGGCGCTATCTCGATCACTTTCATTTTGCAATTTCTGGTGTAATTGAACAGAGAGCCCACAAATTCAATTTGTTGTATTTAGCTACAAAACGAAATAACTTTAGAAGCTCTTTTTCTGCATGTATTCTTAGTCGCTACTGAATTATTCATGTGAGGTAAAGACGAAGACAAGCCCGACAAGTATCTCCTGATATAAATACTGTCGTGCATGTAGTACCTACTTACTATAACATGGCAAGATATTTATTTCTCACATAGCGTCTGTGGATTAGTGCTAGAGAATCCAGTGTTCTACACTCGTGAGAATGCGGGTCACCAACAGAAACCTTAATTTCTCGGAAACTACAAATGATAGCTTATTCAAATAACGAGTATTTAAAGTTAATTAACACTTAAAACGTTAATTAATTAACACATTACTTATTTTCATTAGTTTGACGGGGTGGAAAGGGGTAATTCAGTTCAAGGGGGAGGATTTTACGAAAATGGGTAGGTATAAATAATGTTTAAGTATTGACTTTAATCACCAATAATTTCAATATAAGTAGGTTAAAAGCCTTTTGCGATAAAATGTTACCAAGACTTGACCCTGTGATGCAAATGACAAAAAAACTTTTAGAATGTTAATGACAGGTGCCTTAACAAACCAGATCAATACGAAGACACGTAAAAACCATCGCGTGAAGCAATTAGGAAGACCTGGTTAACTATAATTAATGGGGGAAATGGAGCATCAAGCATCGTGTAACTAAAAGAAAGTCCATTACATACACTAGTGATGATTACAAGCTACGAACATGGTTGTTCTTGTTTGTGAATTTCTTATAAGGTTCATTTTGCTTCGTTTACGTTCACATATATCTCATACACGCACGCGCCGGTTGAGAGTACTATATGCATCTGACGTTTCTGAAGAACATCATCAATAAGGTCAGTATGGTCCTACATCCTTCTAGGGCGTCCCACATCTTCCTTGTGAGTATTTTTTTTAGTCGCCTTTCATTTATCCTCTCAACATGACCAGACCATCTAAACATACTTACTCTATTCAATTTGTGGCACTATATCTTCTTTTAAACTGCACAGTCTTATCTTCGTGTCTTATCGCATCATTCCTCAATCCATCTTTTATAGTACACCACACATATTACACAAGCAATGCATTCCCACAGCATTTATTCTACTTTCATGCCTCCTCCGCCACACGGCCACACCCAACCATCACTTCCATACTTAAGCGTAGGCGCCAGCACACCATTGTGGACAGCCAGTCGAGTCTTTTTGTATATCACTATTCACTTTATTTCTCACATTAACGCTCCTTACCTAATAAGGTATAATGGTTCTCAAACATGGCCCTTTGACAATTCAGCAGAGGTCCACGCTCGAGGGGTTTGGCCCCCCAAACTGGAACGGGTTGGGGCCGCCTTCAAGCGGCTCTTGCCCAACCTGAGAGGGCCAAAAACCTTCTGCCGGAGGCTTTACGTGGGGGTCGTGCGGTCCATGGCCCTATACGGGGCCCCAGTGTGGGCGCGTCCACTGCGGCGGCGAGCCGCCCACTACTTGAACGCGCCCCAGAAGGTGGTAGCCGTAAGACTTATCCGGGGCTACCGCACTATCTCGGGTGAGGCCACCTCCAGATCCCATGACGGAAGTCCGGCAAGGGCCGGACTGCCGCCATGGGATCTGGAGGCGATAGTCCTCGCGCGTCTGTATGAGTGGCGCGCGGAGGTACTACGCGCGGTGGAAACTCCGCTTCCGCGGCAAATCGCGGCGGAGCGGACGGATCTCCGGCGCGATCTCATGGCGACATGGAAAGAGCGACTGTCGCAACCCAACGCAGGGCAAGCCACGATAGCGGCGATAAGACCCCTCTTTGAGGAGTTTCTAGAGAGGCGCCACGGCGGCGGCGCCCTCACTTACCGCCTGACGCAGGTCACTGGACACGAATGTTTAGAGAGGTTCCTGCACATCATCAGGCGGGAGGAAACGCCCGGGTGTCACCATTGCCAGGATCGCCCGGTCACCTCCTTCTGCGAAGCAGTCATACTAGCAAAGGAGGTGGCGGGACGGCTCAGAGAGAGAGAGAGCCTCCCGTCCCAGCCGCCGCGGGAGACGCTCCGGACGACGGGAGCCGCGTGACGACTCCCGGCCACCGTATAAGGCGCGGGCCTGCGGGCGGAGAGTAATGGGTAGCTCACCGTCCGATCAGGACCAGGCCCGTGCCGGACGGCGCGTACGTGTTCCACGCGCGCCTCAAAGAGATGTCAGCATAAATTGAGGGGCCCCTTAGGGCCGAAGCCTGCCGGGTCAGCGGGATTGTCCGAAAGGGTTACGGTTACCGCTGGCCCGGAACATAAAGGGCTAAGGAAGGAACACGGGTGGGTTTTAGTCAGTAAAACTCTGACACTCCCTTCTGTTCCGCCCAGAGCGAGATCATTTGATGATTTCCCACCCAAAAAAAAAAAGGGCCCTGGGTCTCTAAGTCCGGGTCTGGGGACACTTGCTATCCCACGGAAACGTAGTACCGGGATAAAAAGTATCCATGTTAGGACCCCAGACCATGGTCTACCTGTGTGCCAAATTTCATCGAAATTCGTTCAACCGTTAAGGCGTGAAAAGGTTAATAGACAGTCATAGTTTCACATTTATAATATTAGTATAGTTACAGTACTATAAAGTATCTAGTAGTGGATAGATGCGATTGAGGTAGGAAATCATCATGTTTTGGTCTCATTAAGCAATATACGCCACTGGCCATGAATTTTTAATTGAGGTTAAATTAATTGTCACTTGAATTAACATTGTGAACTTGCGCATACGCATAAATGGGCTATTACGCGGATAATTACCAATTAAGGTAAGTAGTAGTAAGTAGGGTTTATGTTCAGTAATCAGTAACAAAGCTACACGTTAAGTATCTGTTTTTTTTTTTTACAAAATGTGAGTAAAGAGAAGTATGGAAGAAGAAGAAATGCTGGGCCGATCCCACGTACATTAGGATAAGGGTAAGAGAATGATGATCAAGAGGGAAGTTTAGAGTACTTTAATGATTATATTTTATAGTGTCGATCTACCTACAAACCGCTTAAATGATTGTTGTTAACTTAGGATTAAAGTACATGATACATGTCTCTCTTTTCGATCTCATCACCAACATGTGAATGTTGGCGCGCGGCGTTTTGAACTACCTACAAGTTAATTAAAAAATGGAACAACATTCCTATAAACTTTATTTTAACATCGGAGTTCACTCATCATAGGTAAGTTGGTTCGATTTGTAATATGTGCGTATTATGCAACTAAGGTGCGACTAAAATGAGCTAGTTGAAGCCAATTAATTGAATTTCTATTTTCAATTGCACCCCCTCAACCCCCAGATATCGATTACGAATAAGAGCAACTCTGAATAAATTAAAAATTCAAGCGCAAGCGCGCCTAGTAGTTTCTTACCGGCAAAATATTGTTTGTGTCATGTTAAAAAAGTGCAAAGTATCGATGGTGTGTTAAAACTTACAGTCACAAGACACAGGAACAGTATTGGACCAACGCGGCAACGGAAGATTTTTTTTATTACCTACCGTTTTTAAGTTATTGACATAACAATGCGTATTTTGCCTCACATTGTTAGCGTTAAATTCGTAAAGCACGA
Organism: Oligia latruncula; assembly: GCA_948474745.1. Taxonomy (NCBI): domain Eukaryota; kingdom Metazoa; phylum Arthropoda; class Insecta; order Lepidoptera; family Noctuidae; genus Oligia; species Oligia latruncula. The sequence goes on from OX419684.1 coordinate 10,400,394, forward strand.
AACTTCACGCTTGGAACTGAGCACTACGGACAAGGTAATCTTCCGATGATGATGCGAAATCTTATTAATTGATAGACCACAGGAAGTGCTAATAAATGATGCCAATTCTTAAGGTCTAAAAATAAAAATAGGGGGTTCCACAAAGCCCTATTGGGCCCTTTCCTCTTTTGTTAGAGTCATATAATAATAATCTCCGCAGGCGCGATTCTCTAAAGGAACTGTTTAAGGATATTAACAACACGACGTACCTAGTCAATATATGTACATATATGTATACAATATGAAACGTCATATAAAAAATAATAATCGTAAGAAAAAAATCAATTTCTTTTTTGGTAAAAGACGTTACTTGTATAAAATACATAATTATTACTAGAAATATGGACCAATTAATTCAACCAGCTAAAGTAGACTCATATTTCTTGAGGTAAGTACTGTTTATAATATTACAACTAAAATGATGTTTTTCAGAATACTTTGTGTGGACTTCCGTTTAACTTAGACTGAATGAGACGTTCGAATCACGCACACTATGCAGTCAAGCATGATTATATTATAAGTTCGGGGATTACATTCCTAATAACTTAATGACAAAAATACTTGGCTCAATGCTGGTTCTCTACTCCACAACCACAAGGGCGCATTAACTAATTGATTGGCATTTGATAAAAATGTTGGAGCTGCTAATGATTGCATGAATAAGTACAGACGCCAGCACATCAAGCTATCCGACACTGTAAAATTTGACCAATCAACTTTGAATCTTATGTTTTAGCGATAAAGTTGAAAATAAAAACACAAAAAACAAAACAAAGTTGAAAATCTATTAAAGAAATTTGACAGATTGTAATGGCTTGATGTGCTGGATGGCGTCTGTACCTTTGCATTGTAGTATTATTTAATTGCATAGCACATTCGGAGTACAATTAATAAAAGTACTAAAAATCTACCATTTACTAGGTACGTCTTTCAATGACTTGAATGTGCCAGGACAGTTGAGAGTATGTCAAGCTTACTCAAATATCTCGCTGATGGTGGCGTATGTGTTGGATCATTCGGTTTCCTTCAAAATGGTTGAGCTGAGCTGAATGGCGCTGATCCACGCCTCTGGTTCGTGAACGAGCGCCGACAGTTGGGATTGGTTATCCCTTGCCTTATTTTAATGATTTCTTTTATTTTCTAATTGATCCTTATTGGTCTGGACGCATTTAACGTGCACGTCTACCTACATTGTTCTAACAATAATTAGGTACCTATAATTTCAACATGGATGATGTAAATAATATTTTGATTTAAAAGTTTTTATATTTTTCCATGGAGTTTCTTGTCATTTCTTATCCATAGGAACCTACTACGCATTGAAATGGGCAACTAGCTACATCCGATGCGACTCACTGACTCTTTGACAGTTCAAACTTGCCTTTGAAGTACTTAAATGGTTTCAGTTTGACTGGCAATATTTAAAAACAATGCAGGCCTCTGAATCATTGCCTACCACTAAAAGTAACTGTATACGCGTCTGAGACATATGGATAACACATAAAACTAAGACGTCGAGTGCGATTGTGACTTATTATGCTATTGACGAGTCATCGACCCGAGAAGTCGAGAACCGACGAGGATTAGGAAATAGTTACTTGGATCTGTTCTGCATGAAGAAACGGGAAGTCAATCAAATACGTTTTGTCAGCTGTAGAGTCACGTGCATAAATATATTAATGGTTCGGCAATAATATCTGATTTCCTGATTCGTTCATTAATATCTCTTTTCTTAAGAAGACATCAAATATATGTGAACATGTGTGGAAGGCATATAAAAGTGCCGGCACAAATATGTGACAAGCCCAAAACTACATGACGAGAAAACCGAACTGTCCATAGTAATAATTATATTTATGCTCGTGACTACATTATAAACGTTTCCAATGGCAGGCATAAGAGTTGCATACAAACGACATTCTGTTCCAAAGGTTCAATTAAGTGACTCCCTTATCAACAGCCGTTTATTTATACTTAGACGGCGAAGCAACAGGGTTTTAATTGATGGCGACAATATGTAAGTTCTGAGTGATAGCACGAGCTCTAAAGGCACGTTTGTCACTGCATGACCGCTCCCGGAATTTCCTATTCATAGTGTTAAATTATTGAAATTGTTATTGTTTTATTCACCTCTGCTTTCCTGCGCAATGATAAGTTCCTCCAGATATCGCGTGGGCTCGTCCATCCAACTTTAGGCTTATCAGTTCCACTGTCTCCTACGCTGCTAGAACATCTTGTTAATTTAGTTAGATGTACATTGCCGTTAGTTAGTGCTCGGTTTTCCATTTTGAACACATCCGATTAGATTTCTTCAAAGGTTGAAGATGGCAAAAAACACTTGATAGAAGGTACGCTCACAAACTTGTCTGATTCTCACGTAGTATATTAAAAAAAACTTGTTGAACAAAGGTAACACAAAATCTTTGAAACTATTCGTTTACATTCACACAATGTAAGTATTGTACTTGTTCTATGCCCTTTTGGCTGTGTTGATGCACCGGCCGTATCGGTGTAACACCATTGTTCGTCTGTTGCCATATAAACACGGACTGACTAAAATCACACGTATTGCGTTAAAAATCTGCGACAATTTCAAATTAATTATCACGGTTTAAACGTCAGTTGGTAGTTTTTGAACACAAACTAACTGTTGTAATATGAAGCACCGTTCACGACTGTGTCAGTTTGAGGTTAAGTTACAAGCGATACCGGCTGCCGCGCCACACCAGCGCACGGTTCGGGCCTGTCCCACACGGGGAGATTATTACTATTTTGTACTCGATGTCGATACCAACGCTTTTATCAACTTGATAGTTGATACAGGTGTCAGCTGTTATCTATCAGATAAACAAAATGTTGAAATGTTGTTGAATAAACAAATGGTTTACTTATCATTCGACGATGCCCTGAGAGATATAAGTTATTATTTGGGCGAAGTAGGTATTAAAGTGCTTTTTTCAACTGTTTATAATAAGTATACTTTTTATCGTTAAAACTTTTTACAAAAATAACAACGGGCTTAAAAAATCATGACCAGCCAGAGCATATTATACTGTAAAATATTAAAACATTTAATCTTTGTTTAATTGTAGTTTAGTACACAAGTACATACTTATTTTATTCGAAAGCGGTTTACTAGATCGAAGGGCTAAAAATAAAACACCACGTGTGTAAGGGCCTCCTTAAACTCAGGTACCGCTGAGTTAATTATGACTATATCTATGTATATAGACGCAAAAGGATCCAGCCCGTCACACTTATGCCCACATGCCCACCAGACACACAAAAGCAACGAGCAATCGCTCCAAAAGAGGGTAAAATAAACAGTCGATAAAACGCAAAATGGTTCTTAATACGATTGTATCAAAGCTGAGAATATTATCGTTACTCAATGGTGCTTAGTTTTTTGTGCACTGGGCTTTACAATGCAAGAGGAGAACGTGCCCCAACCGCTTTTGCCGGTTAGTGAAAAACTTCAAGCCAAATTCGTTTCTTAAAACAATGTTTTATTGTAATGATTTAAAACATGCACACTTACTAGTAGCTATATAAATACAATCCATACTAATATTCTAAATGCGAAAGTGTGTCTGTCTGTCTGTGTATTACTTCTTCACGCTTAAACCGCTAAACCGATTTAGATGAAATTTTGTATACAGATAGTGTCTTTTTATCCCTCGATCCTCGATCGAGACTTATGCGGGTGAATCCGCGGGGCGTTGCTAGTATATTATAAACTGTGTCTGTCTGATCGCGTTGTTCTTCTAAACCGTTCAAAACTAAGTACTTAACGGATTTTAAAGCGATAATACATTATGCAGCAGAAGAAAGAAATCTCGATTTTTGTCAAATAGTACAAATCGTGCGAAGCAAGGGCGGGTCGAAGAGCATAAGTTAGTTAAGACGCCATAAACTATACAGTGACTGGCCACGAATCTTGAGAGCTCGATGAAAGAATGGGAAAGTTTTACCATAACTTACAATGATCTGACTATTAAATCGAGCGCGTAAGAAGCGCTAAGATTCGATCCAGTCACTGTAAAAGAGTACAAGTTGTCCAAAAATAGGACAATCGAAGTAAAAGTAACTCGAGTTCTCGGTGCAAGTCGCGAACTCAAGATAACGTATTACTGATAATGATTCCAAGAAATTGGACTTGAGCATACAGTGTGATAAAGAAACCTTAACAATTATGCGCCAGTTATGTTATGAATGATCCCCTCATGTAGGAACAGTTGAATGAACTACTGAGATCCATTTTTTGACTTTTGAGTAAAGGAAAACGGAACCTTTATAATACCAACTAGCTTCTGCCCGCGACTTCGTCCGCGTGAAATTTCACCCTCCCCTCATTCACCCTCTTAGGGGTGGAATTTCGAAAAATCCTTTCTTAGTGGATACCTACTCTTCACAAAGAACACACCCTCCAAGTTTCATGTCTCTAGGACCAGCGGTTTGGCCTGTGTGTTGATATATCAACAATCAGTCAGTCAGTCAGTTTACCATTTTATATAATATAAAATAATATAAAATGGTAAACTGACTGACTGACTGACTGACTGACTAACTGACTGACTGACTATATATTATATAGATTTTTTGTCCGGCTGTCACAAGGGTTTTTCTCGGTATTTATGCAAAGTAGGATTTTTAATTTTGGGGTAATGGTAGATTCCAATGACGCGCATACTTATCGCCAATCAAAATCCAAAATCATACTTGATTTTCTGGCTGTAAGGATTATAAAAAAATATGTTGTTCGTAATGTTAGGTAGGTACTACCTGATCTAAAAGATATTGCTCAAAATTTGCTAACAAATATGGTACCCTCCCCCTTTCCCCTTAGGCTTCTGTAGCTAGAAGTTCTAGCCTTTTAACCATAACTAAATCATATACTTAGTGCAGATATTTTTTTCCTGGTCAATGTCATTTAGGTGTATGGTGTTTATTACGCGCAATACAATATTTATTGGAGCCCTACGAATTTAGTTGTGCTAGCTCGCTCGACTCGCTCGTGGTCGGTTTTTTTTTCATATTTTTAAGCGAAACAATCAGTATTTAAGAAAGTATTAAATGTTCCAAGAGTTTTCAGGTCAGGGTGCGACCGTGAAACAGTTAATGTCTGTTTAGTGAATTCGACACATGCAAGCAGAATGTCCGCCACTGCTCGAGGTTATTTTTAACCCTGTAGACACGGGGACTCACGAGGTCAGTCACCCGCTCACCCCTCCCGCACTCCCAACCAGTCCTATCACATGAGGAACTGCGTGGGAATAGGCTGCCAGCATGTGCTTACCCAGGACAGAATAACACAAAACGGCAAAAACAGTTCAGTTGGGTCACGACCACCATTCCAAGATGAATCACGAGTAAGACTTTCATCTGCAAACTGCAATAAGCGAGCACTCCCCACATCAGTAAATAATTGTAAGTATCACATTGTCGTGATGGCCCAGTGATAAGGCTTTCACCTCTCAAATGAATAGTTTCGTATAATTTTTTTACAGTACATTGGTTGGACCAGAACTCGCAAACCTAGCGCTACGGTACGGTACGGTTCGGTGATAGGTCCATTTGGAGAAGTTTCGCGCCAATCGTAGTTGTTTACTTTGGTTTTTTTTCCACAAATATCACACGTAGATACGATTAAATATCATGATCATCATCTGCCCAATTATGTTGGGGTCGGCTTCCAGTCTAATCGGATGCAGCTGAATACCAGTATTTTACATGGAGCGACTGCCTATCTGACCTCCACAACCCAAATATATGACAAATATCATTCCAAATAGGTATAATAAACAACAAGAAATGCCCAGATCTCAACATAATTCCAATAAAGCGGTCCAATTATTACAAAGATTATGATGTTTTAAGTGACTGAAGTCAATAGTTTTTGAGCTACGGGATATTTTTGGTTAAAACTGCAGAAATAACTTTGATTTCTAGATAGCTTTTTCGAAAGATACTATGAAATACAAACTTCTTTTTGCGGTAGATAAAATGATTTATTCTTCGTTCGCCCCGAAGTTTTGTGCCACATTCCAAAAAATCCTGGTTCGTCCCAAACAATATGCTCCCTTCGTCCCAAAATACATTTTTTATTGTTTATTCACGTTTCGTCCAATTTTATATTCTTTCTACGGCCCATACTTTTTTTGTATATACCAAACTTACTTTTTTGTACAATCGGCAACAAAAGGGTTACGTATTATTAAGAGCCCTCTTACATTTCGGTACTGAGCACGCATATTTTTTATATTTTATAATTGGCATCTCGCAGTTCAACCTATGAGGTTGTCATCGTCTGCTTAACCGAGCTTGCCTGTGGAAGCCTCAATAAATTAAGGCCTCCAGCCAGCACAAGCGCGCATCGCCGGCGCAGTAAAATATATAGATTTTTTTTTTATTGCTTAAGCAATTATTGGAGACTATTTTGGTATAAATATTACGTGAAAATTATGTAAAAGTTCGGAGATATTCAGACATGTTTCCAGTAGAAAATTTAATCAGGTCCAGTCGTTTTTAGGGTTCCGTACCCAAAGGGTAAAAACGGAACCCTATTACTAAGACTTCGCTGTCCGTCCGTCCGTCCGTCTGTCTGTCACCAGGCTGTATCTCATGAACCGTGATAGCTAGACCGTTGAAATTTTCACAGATGATGTATTTCGGTTGCCGCTATAACAACAAATACTAAAAACAAAATAAAATACATATTTAAGGGGGGCTCTCATACAACAAACGTGTTTTTTTCGGCGTTTTTGCCTTGTGGTACGGAACCCTTCGTGTGCGAGTCCGACTCGCAGTTGGCCAGTTTTTTACTTAGACAAGTATTCGTGCCAAGTTAATTAACTCAAGAAATAAGATTTTTCATACAAACAAAATCCCCCATTTTCACCCCCTTAAAGCTTGGATTTCTAAAAATCTCTTCTTTATAAAAGGAAGCCGTGTGCAAAATTTCACATTCCTAGTCCCAGTAGTTTCGGCTGTGCGTTGATATGTCAGTCAGTCAGTTTCTTCTTTTATATTTATAGATTACTAGCTGACCCAACAGACGTTGTCCTGTTTTTGATCCGAAAGACACGTGGTGTTGTCTATTATTATAATAACGTTATTGTTGTTTTCCTCGGGAACAGCACTTTTTTTCGGGATGAAAGGTACCCATAAATGTACATAAATGGACATACCATTTATGTACATCTGACAACGTATAAATGCAAAATTTCAGGATGATCGGTTCAGTGGTTTAGACGTAAAAAGGTAACAAACAAACTTACTTTCGCATTTATAATAAAAAATGTACTTAGGTATTTGTGAAACAATCATAGTAACTTATTAATATTTTAATATTATTATTTAATAATATTATAATATTAATAAGTTAGGATTGTTTCACAAATAAGTATTTTTTTTTTTAACCTTTAAAGTAAGTTCTTGTAATTTGGGACGAAACACAACTTTAATAGTGATATGGGACAAACTAAGAATTTTTTGGAATTTGGGACTAAACTTCGGGACGAACGAAGAATAAATGGATAAAATCAATATTGTGCGTGCGATATTCATTCCGACTACGAAACCGAAACCCTTTACTGTGCGTGGTCACACATTTGGCCGGTGTTTTACATAGCGCAGGTCTGTTGTTTATAGTTTGGACTAATCACTTACGGTGATTTTATTTTGAGTATTTATCAATAAAAGTAGATGTTCAAGAACCTGTATATTTATGAGTATGATGAAACATACACCTGTAACGCATCAACAGTTGCATTTCCATAATAATTGTGATACTTGCATAAATTATAGCTAAAATGGCGAAAAGGGCCATTTTTTTGTAAGTAATTACAATAAGGACAACTTGAATGAGTTGTATTCGTACTATACACATTCAAAGAGCTTGGTAAGTCTTTAAGATTAAATTTTTAAATCCACACAAGGCTCTCTTGTACTCAAATAACTACGTCAATGCAGAGCTACCACATATAGCGAAGTTGATACGTTACTGTTTTATGTAATACCTACATGTCAGACGGTTAGGTACCAATATGGTTATGGTATCGATGTCCCAATGTAAACAAACTAGTTTCAGGCTTACTGAACGTTACTTGCATCATCCGATAAATACTTCGGTCTAAGACGACTTACTTATTCTAGTTAGAAAATGACAACGATGGCGATACACATCGAAATACAATATGATACAATAATATCATCACTACAGTGTGAGGGCTTTACAAAATAAAATAACACATCCCTTTCTCGGGGTGCCCTAACTACGATTAGGGGAAATGTTGAGGGTGCACATGAAAAACGGCAAGGGGACTCTGGGACTCACCGTTGCCGTGTCGGTTAGGGTGACGGTAGCAGAGGTGGGCCCATTCGGTGGTGCAGTAACTGTCGAGCCGACAGACACCTGATTATTAGCATTTTGTTCAATGATACGTTGACGGAGTGCTAATCTTTCGAGGCTGGCCAGACGATGGGATCCGCCGGTACCCTCCCTGTCTCGTTCCCTAAGTCCAGTGGTGCTGCCGGCGCTAAAGGAACCACTATATTTAGGCAATGTGGGCGGTGGAACAGGTCTGGCTGTACCACTGCGGCCAAGCAGGGAGCCGCTGGACGTATACGCATAACTGCTGGGAGTTCCAAGTGTAGCTGTACGCGGCGCTGCACCGATTCCATTTAGGGCACCAGTGGTCCCATTGACGGCGCCACCATTCACCGTCGTCGTGCTGCCGTTCATCTCCTTAAAGTGTTTTCCGTCATGCGAGTATTACAAAATCACCCACTGAGTCACTGACTGCGTACTACGTTACGATCGCGAGTTAGTGCGGCGCGCGTTGTGCCGGTGCGTTCAAGCCGGGTGCCCGACGGAGGCGGTTTGACAGCTCGGCGGTGGCGAAGAGGAGCGCGGGCGGGCACGGCGCCCCGCACTCGACGCCTCCGTCCGTCGTCGCGGCTTGCCAGCGGCCCAGCGCTGCTGTCCCGAGCCCGCTACATCTCAGGATTATTGCCACACGACCGCCCGACCAGAGGGTTGAAAATGCATTGTTGCCCGCTCTCTGTCAAGGTCAACGGATATTATTGGTGTGCAAGCTGTTTAGGCATCGCATTTTCCAAAGAGATTTAATTGGCAATTTAATGGCGCCGTTCTGCTACTAGTCTTACTCCGTTTTAAGTAATTATTAAACAAAAGTCGGAGTTCGCTGAAACTTTCATTACCTACTAGCACTTGTTGATTGTCAATTCATCAGACAAACGGACCAACAGTGAACAGACTATAATTCAAAAGTGACGAGAAACGAAATAAAACAAATAAGCACCACGTACTTACTTTCTCTTCCAACGGGACCAGAGCCAAATGTCACTTACAACAAGAATGTAAGAAACATTTTTAACTATAGACAGATTTTCCTCACGTTACAAGACTTAGAATAAATTGTCAGTCCATCAAGAAAGGAAATGACGCTGTCTAGTTCATCGGCCTGGATCCAAGAATCTAAGCGACCATTTGATTAGCGGAAGTACGTTTAAGGTACAAAGAATGATTGTGTTTTGTGGATACTCTAATAGCTTATTCGTCAGGCATAGGCAGCCCACAATGGATTTATAAGGAGGGGGCCTCCGAAATGAAGACATTCCGAATGGCATATAATTTCGCTGAAGTCAATCATCATAACAAATAATGTGTTTTTTTTAACACATGGTATAAACAATTCAGTATTGTTTAGGGAACACGTGTTAGTCGCATGTGGCAGTGAGGTCCAGCCATCGACCGCCTCACCGCGCATGCGCGTCCTCACCCCAATCCTGCGACCGTCTCTCCTTGCACAACCCTTCGGTGCATGCTACACCAACATGCTTCCTCCTATCCTCTCTGAATGACAATACTATTCCACTAATTATATTCAACGAATGCGCATAAAATTATCAAGGTTTCGATTTATTAGCCATGTTGAAACCAGCGATAAGTTAGTGGATTCATTATTTGCGAAATCCAAATGAGGAGAGATTTCAAAGACGATAATGATGAGTGCCGCTAATACAAGATGTACAGACGCCAGCACATCAAGCTACCCGAAACTGTCAAATTTTCCCAGTCAACCTTGAACCTTATGCTTTAGCGATAAAGTTGAAAAGCTATTAAAAAAAAAAACAGATTGTAGTAGCTTGTCGTGCTGGCGTCTGTAGAATGATTATAAATATAATTGTCTCAAGCTAGCATTTAAAAACAATGCTTTGGACGAGCAGAATGGATCCTGATTGTAGTTTTAGCTTTATTGGAAAGTAAACAAACAAGCGCCATCTAACGGATGTGGTTGACGTATTTAACATTTGTATGAACATCATTCATTACCGCTAGGAGCAGCTTGGAAGCGAGCAAATGTAAACAATACACACACATGGACGTAATGCTATTACTGGGTAATCACCAGGTGGCGTTGATTCAACACTAATTTTACATTTACAGGGAAATGACCTGAAAACAGGTTTGAATGGATTCTCGATAGTTCGATACTGGGGTGCTTAGTTACTATTTTGTAAAAAGACATTCAAAAAAACTTTTTAGTCTAAGAAAAGAGGTGATCAAAGGGCTCATTATTTTGTTCGACGCTTTGGCTGAACTTGTACAAGTTGCCAAGTTAAAATTATTTTTTATGAAACTTGTAATGAATTATAGGCTGAATATTTTAGCTAATCTTGTGATTGAAATCCCGTGTCGAGAAAGACGAATTTAATAAGTATTTTAGCTAATTCCGCCGACAAAACATCGACATTCGTTTCTATGCGATGAATGTTTCATATTGATAGAGAAAGATTTGGTAAATTATAATTTGAAGTCACACATGAATTTGATCATAATATGGTGTATTCTGCATGTGGACAGGCCATTCTACGTGTTCCAAAGCATGAATGAGTGCCTCCCGAAGTCCCGCCTGTCCCGAGATCACATTGCAACAAACGAATGAGTTTTCTTTTCGCCCGACTACGACGAAGCAAAAAGGAGGGTTATGATGATAAATAAATAATAATCATCACCATAATTCAGCCAAAGAAGTTCACTGATGCATATAGGTTTCTCACATGATGGATCGATGACCTAGTGAAAGTCGCGAGAATCCGCTGTATGCAAGATGCACAGGACCGGTCTATAAGATACAATTACCTATATAATTATGCACATGTAAATACTATCTACTTTTTTCCAATTTTTATATATTTAAGCCATATGTCCACCAACCATAACCATGAACGACCAAATCATTGTAACCATTCACAAGGGGACAAAATATAATGACGAAATATAGAAAAAGCATCGAATGATCTTCCAAATAAACTAGGTTTGATTGTGACAGGCAGACGCGGAAATTAGAGGCAAGTTCGTGATGGTTTTTCTATTGAGAAAATTTTGTTTATCTTTCTGTTACACAAAAAGTTTGAAAATATTATTTTAATTTTATATCTTCTATGTCTTGTCAATTTCATGAAAAATCTAACTAATTTACGATTGACAATTTTGCTTTAGGCACGCTCTTAATTGACGCACCTCGACGATTTATAGAAACCGTATACATAATACATTAGACAACAGAAAATGTGAGTACGGGAGCGATGTTTCAGTAGGCTACAAACAATCTACTTTATTTATTAAATGCAACATAAAAAGGTACATGGACGTTTCTCATCGAGACATACGGGTGCGTAAGGAAAGTATGTTGAACCGTAAACATGTTGAAAGATTGAATAAAGATGCGCCATTCTAGACGAAGCGCAAGCTGAAATGAAACACATTACACACCGCACGCGCACGCGTAAACATACGCATAATCAAACAAGTTTCATTACTTTTTTTTTAGATAATGATTAGCTTTTCGAACATTTGCCATTATATTTTATGGAGTGTTTTTTTTAACTGGGACGAATTTTCCTATGGATTAATCGAATCCAGAGGAAATATAGAGAAATAGTCTTAGGAACCATTCATGAAAACAAATTTTGGCATAATTAGTTTATTGATCAAGTACACTTTAGCCGACCCCAACATAGTTGAGAAAAGGCTAGGCAGATGATGATGGTCAAGTGCACTTTAATTTTTATGGACAACTTGTTCATAAAAAAATATGTGAAATTAATCAAATCGTTTTTATGCCTTTCGACTCGTTTAATTGTATCGAATATAAAAAAACGAGACAGCCTGCGCTAGCGCCATACATAAGACATCTAAATGTCACAGTGCCAAAGAAAAAAAATATAATTAATTAAATTGATTTAGAGCTGATTTTTCAATCGACAGATAATTCTTGTTCGTGAAATAAAGTTGACGTCTGATCTGACAGATTCTGTATGGAAGAACTGTAAAATATTCAAAATTAATCCTCGGATAAAATTATCTGGCGTTGGAAAAATCAGCCCTAACCTAAATAACGACGTAAGTATTGATAAAATGTAATATTACTAAGGGTTGATTTTTCAATCACCTGATAACTTTATTCGAGGAATAATTTTGAAATTTTGAGTTTTTTTTTTTCAAACTAAAACTGTCAAATGTCAATTTTAGTCTTTGAATAAAAGTTATCTACCAATGGAAAAATCAGCCCTTCGATAAAAAGGCCTTAAGGCTCCTTTAAACAGGCGCGACACGCGATAAAATCGTGCGCGACACAAAGGCACCGCAAGTCGCGCAATGAGCGGTGCCACTTGTGTCGCGCGCGATTATATCGCGTGTCGCGCCTGTTTATAGAAACCTTTAGTAAGTAAGCACCTATTTTTTTTAGCAATTAAAACACACACAATCTTTAAAAATCTTATAAATCGATTAAAATCAAAAATTTTAGCTAGGACATAAGATGGTGAACGGTATTTTTTTGCAAATTGAGCTATATATTTTCAAGGCACTAAAACAAACATAAAATAAAACAATATTTTTAGAATCCTCATAGTAAACTCTTTTAAACGATGCCAAACAATCCATACTAATATTATAAATGCGAAAGTGTGTCTGTCTGTTACCTCTTTACGCTTAAACAGCTGAACCGATTTAGATGAAATTAGAGAGATAGTAGAAGGATAGTAGTAGTAGAGGTAGTAGTATACCTAGAGATAGTTTGAGTCCCGGGAAAAGACAGAATACTTTTTACCCGGATAGCCCCACGGGATCGACACTTGGGTGGGTGAAACCGCGGGGTGCTGCTAGTATATTATGGTTGTGTCCTAAGATCGAAGTGACCCCGCAATTATTTATTTTTTCTTTGACTAGCAATCTGTGTGCGCGTCACCGAGACGCCAAAATTCTAATTCCTGCGTTACATAGATCTCAAAAAAAAAACCTCTGTGACAGACGAATGAAACAGTGATGTTACAAAGATTCCGTTTACGGTTTATTGTATTTTTGTCTGGGGGTGTCCAGGGATAAAACCAATTTCACTTATATGTCCGGGGTTTTTGAAGATTTCGTCCGGGCGGCATCGACAACTTAGGTGATGGCAGCCCTAGCCATATATGAACTGATGTGCAGTTATGTTCAATGTGCACTTATGTGTTGCGGTCTGAATTGATGCCGTCTGTTTAGTAACGAACCTACAGTTAAATCAAAACATATGACGACGGACTCGCCATGCTGCCATCATTCATTAAGTAATTTATGTTTGAAACACACCACTATAATATTTGCAAAACTAGTATCATTTTATTTTTTTTGATCTGTGCACGTTTAAATATGTTTGGAAGGAGTTTATCAGTTTGTTTCTTTGTTACACAAAATAGTATATTTCATTACAAGTGCGGAAAGGCTGTCATTGCAAAGAGTTCCGACAAATGTCTACCCGAGCCGAGGCGCAGCCGAAGGCGAGGGTTGACAGTCGGAACAAGTTGCAATGACGGTTCCGCAGGTGTACTGAACGACTATTTTTAATACAGTTGCGAAAAAATTAAGCAATTTAATAAAATAATAAAAACACAATAGGTATTGCTTTTTTCTCTTCTCTCCACGCAAAAAATTAGTCGTATGTGGATATGTAACGACTTTTTGACTTTTCCAGTAAAATGTTCTCCGAAGCATTTTGTGCAATTATATCTACTGAGTTCCAGTGAAAAAAAAAATAGAAAAAAAATAGGGTCGAAATTACTCATTTTGTGCAACAAACAACTAAACTCGCAAAGAAAATTTCTGGAAAATGGCGCCAACCGTAGAATATAAGCAGAGTTTTTTTTTCTTCACCCATTTTGGTAGGCAAAGGGAACTATCCATACAGCTTAGTCTTCAGTATTTTTTTTTATTGATATGAAATGAAATTTAATGAGATGAAATGAAACCTAACCTAACTCATTCAATTAAATCATTAAATCTGATATTGAAATAAATTAGTAGCTTCTTTTTAGAAATATACGTATTTGTATGAATCACAAAAACTCTTTAGTAAAAACTTCATGGTTGGTTTTTCTTTTTAATAGACATTATTTTGACAGTTGGGAAAGAGACACGCACGAGTTCGGGAAAGGTAAAAAAAAAGCACTAGTATGTAATAGCCCACATCCCGAACGCTATACGTCCCTGCAATACACCACTTTTTGAGCAACTGTATTAAAAAGTATGTTAAAAATGTGCTTTTGACAATTTGGTTCGGTTTATGGTGGTCGTCGTCTGAAGACGGATAAAGTTTTAAATTTAATATAGCCATGTATTCACGAAGCGAAGGGATAAAGTCGCGCTACATGTCGCGACACTTACTTTCAACCCTAACCTCAAAATATTAAGTAGGTAAATGACAAATAAATAAGTACTAATTCTCGGGAGTCCATGTAAAAAAGTAAACAATGTAGAAAGAGCATTGAATTCTCCTCCAAATACCAACATCGTAATCGCGAAAAAATAATCAGCCGCCCCCCATACATTTGGGTCGAGTTCGAGTAGGTATTGAAGTTTTGTATGGTGTTGGTTCCATAGAGAAAGTTGTTCAGTTTGATGGTCTGTGCCACACCCTTAAATATGACCACACCTTTCTGATACATGCTGTATTGCACGCACGGCATTCTCCTTTTGTTTTCGTAAGTTAACTCGGTCACGTAACTCAGTGATGGCTGGCTCAGCCCTACAGATAAGAAGCCTGGCAAGTCAATAATACATGTAAACATTAGGCGTGATAAAACTATTGAGGTTGGTTGGTAATTACCCAGTGCGCTTGACAATCATTAGTAATCTCTGTCAGGTAAAACTCACAAGGAATAAAAAGTAATTTAAAAAAATTAAACCGACTTCAAAAATAAATCAACTCAAAATTATGAAATAACTTTAATTTCGGAAGTCGGTGTCTTGGAATCTGTATTTTAGTTTTTTGCCACCGACTTCCGAAATTAAAGTTATTTCATAATTTTGAGTTGATTTATTTTTGAAGTCGGTTTAATTTTTTTAAATTACTTTTTATTTGGTAATTTTTAGTTGTTGCACTAGAATTTGGCCAAGGTTTTGAGATGTTTTCGCTTTGACACTACACCCGTAGCTCGTATCAATAAGCCAGGCCGTAACACTTTCACGTCTTAGTCCATATCTTGAAAATTACTGAATCGATTTTGATGAAACTTGCACTGTTCCCTAAGTTGAAGTAAATGTAAGCCAATAAAAAAAGAATGGTCACGATCCGATTAATGGTTACGGAGATATGCGTGGACAAACATACATACATACATACATACATACATACATACATACGTCTATAAAATTTTGTATATTTGTTTGGAAGCCCTAATAGATTGTCATATGTGAATATAATGCAATTCCAATAATATTACATACATACGTATCGAATTGATAACCTCCTTTTTTTTGAAGTCGGTAAAAAATGAGGTTATAAAATACAATTTACCTCGACTCTATACCTAAATAGAATAATATTATGGAGCATTAGAATTACAATATTGCGAAGTTTAATTCAGGACTATTTAATCTTCTTTTCGGCACTGTAAATGTTCGCGAGTAATTGCACGCGTGCCGTAAGCTCCTTGAAGAGGCATTTCATTAGAGCAATAGATATTCAAAAACCGGCTAAGTGAGTGTCGAATCACACACACGCACAATAAAGGGTTCCGGAGTCGGGATGCACGGTATTTAGTAGTAAAAACGGAACCTTTATATGATCACTCTCTTGTCCGTCTGTCATAGAGGTTTTTAGAAATATCTCGCAACTTCATGGAGTTAATTCGACGAAGCGGCAGGTATGATCCGACTATACATCCTAACATAGTAATTTATTGGAGGTTTCGGCAACTTTCATCCATCCTAAAATAACCTTCGGATACATTGAACTGATGATGACCCCCATATCCGAGCACTTTTAGGCTTCTAACAAAGGCCTCTTTATGTTTGCGCAATCAACTAATGATCCCAACCTACAGGGTAAACCAAATAATAAATTAGCTAAGTACATTGATGATGTGATAACCTGTCAGTGAATAATCCTACGCAAGTAATAATTATGCAAGCAATGTTTCGTATATTCGAAGAAACGTCCCACAATCATAAACTGATGAACAAAGTAGTATAACAGGTGATTGAAGGTTGTATTGTGTATCAACTATCGTTGTTGCTGAGTGGTTAGAATAAAATATCATAAGACCTTTACTCAGAAGTGAGACAGCAGAAATATGCTAAAAAAAAACCTAACATAACGCTAAGACTTGGTGTGATTAACGCCATGAAGTGTGTCTGAGAGGAATCCCTTGACAGATTATGTCGCAAATCGTATTGTGGCCGTGAATCATGAGGTGGCGCTGCCTATTCGCGTCAGTTTTCAAGACACACATAAAACCTTATAAATACTGGCAGCAATAGTCTATGGACGAGCCATGAGATTCTTCTTCTTTGCTCTCTTCTTCTGTTTTTACGTCCCTTCCTTCATATTCTCGTCCGTTGTTCTAATGTTTCGTTTTTTCTAAGTAAGTGGGCAAACGCACTAGCGGTTAACCGCGGGGGCGGTTAACCGCGCGGCTAGCCGCTTTTTCTGTTTAATATGCAACCGCTTATGATTGTACGGCGGTTTAGTGCGTACGATCATAAGCGGTTGCATATTAAATTGGAAAAGCGGCTAACCGCGCGGTTAGCCGCCCCTGCGGTTAGCCGCCCCCGCAGATAACCGCTAGTGCGTAAGAGGGCTAAGGAAGAATCATCTGAGCTATGTGTACAGTCACGAGCACTAATATGTCAACACTTGGCAACTTTCAATTGGGATTTTTTCACAAAATAACGAAAGCAACGTTGAAATACGACACTTTACATAAACCTATGGGTTCGAAAACACTATGTTCCTATTATTATAAAATTTTATTCAAAAATAAAGGAGAAAATTGCATTTGAATAAAGCCAAGTGTATACATAGGTACTTATGCTCGTGACTGTACAAGAGCGTGAACGGCATAATTTTAATTTTCGACTATTATATCAAAAATAATTCACTGCAGCAAGTCGAGGGACTCTGCCTAGTATACTTCGTGACTACAAAGTCCGTTCGCACAGTAGGTTTTCAGAAAAAGCACTTCTCCCGTCAGTAATGTCACGTACGCGGCGCCCCACGAGCAAAGTCCTATACTCGCATTCATAAAGGACCTATTAATATCGTGTAATCAAGCTACAAAGTATTTGAAGAAGTAAAAGTCCATTCATGAAGAAGTTGATGATGCGATATTATACTTAACTAAAAACATCGATAACCAACCAGACCGCGATAAATTGAGTAGGATGTGCCCCGCCTAAAAAACAGCATCATAATAAACCACTTTAAAAAATAAACCACGGTTATCTATTCGTTATGGTCAGGAACTTTTGGTGAAAAGGGGTCCCAATATGTCTCAAGGTTGTTGCTGTAGTGGAAGCCGACTTCAAATATAGAAGAATTATCAAGAAACCGTTCCATGACTAGAGACATTAAAAAAACACTAGAAAAAATCATGGCATTCTAAAGGCTCATATTATAAGAGGCCAGAAATGGGATTAACTTAGTTATAACTTTCAAAAAAAGAAGCTATTAATATCTCAAGAATTTATGTCAAGTTATGATTCATACTAAAATGAGGTATTCTTAGCTACTAGGCCCGCTGTCACCAAGTTCACTTGTAAACATTAGGGTTGTGTGTTGTGTGTGAGGAAACCTCGCCTCCGCCCCCGCAAATGCTTTCCCGCAAGAAATTATACTTCCGCATCCACATCCGCCCCCGTAAGTTTTTAACTTAGTTGTAATTGTAATGGAGGTCTTATTAAAGAAAAGCTATTCCAGTTAAGCGAAGACCTTTTAATGTGGTGGCGATATACTCGTACTTTGAAGTTTCAAGTTGTTGCTCCGAGACTATTTGCACTATATCAATGAAAATTTGGAAAGATGGTTAGTGAAATTACAAAAAAATAATATAAGTCGTGGTCACTCCCCTAATAGAAACGAGGGATGAAAAATTCAACCAATGAATTACTATTTATATCATGAAATATCAATATATAGGATTGTAACAACAGGGTTGTATTGATAATTTATTTATAATTCTGTAAATACATACTCGTTGTGCTGGCCAAATCATATACAACCTGACACTGACCTGCAAATTGCAAAAAAACGTAAGAAAATTTTAATTTCACGGGCTACCGCTAGCGCGGCTAGTGCTTTTTAGCTAATAGTTTTTGTGATATGGAATACTTTCAGTTACAATCGCTGAAATAACTTTGTTCTTCAAAGTTTTATCGAGAAATACTCGGAAAGTGGATATTTTGAAACACGAAAGAACCGATAGGTACCTAAAATACTTCGCAGCGGGCTACTATCATGTTTAAGCACTAATAATATCACAAGCGACCTCTTTCCTCCGTACCATAAACGAATAAATTCTGTACAAATATATCATAGTGATAAGAGAAATTAATATTGCTAACAGCCGTATTTCAGTATTTATAGTACATATTTTCAAAATCGCATTCCTATTCCTACACAAATGTAAGTATGTAATAACTTCAGTTACAGTCTCGTTATAGAACAGGAAAGTGTTCCTTTTGTATTAGGTCATCGATACATATATATTAGCACTTAGCTATTACCCTTACCTGGTCTGTAGAGTCCCCACAGGGCTTATAACGAGCCAAGACTGGTCTGTTTCTTGACCTATTCAATGGAGAATCCGACAAAGATGTCATTGTAATGCACTAACACACACCAATTGTAAAAATATTTATTTTTTAAACTGCAAATATAGTGCACATCTATATGCTGTTCAAGAGGAAAACATACTGTTATAGTTACAGTAAATATTGTTCCATTACTCACTAACAAACGCGATACCACATTTTTTCGTCGACAAATCACATCCGGAGAAGAGCCGAGTGAAGACCGTGTGGGTGATTCAACCGATTACGACAACCACACAGCTTAGAACTACCACTGATAAGCGTTAATGTTGTTTCACTAATAAACACACCCTAAGTGACACAGAAAATTATCGGATACAGCTAAAACTGTTTAGCACTGCTATTTAAAGACTTTACATTGTGTAGCACCCTGTGTGTTGTCATTTACTGCCGCATGCATTGGATCATCGGAATGGTAAGTTTAGAAATGTGATTTTTTCGAACAGAATGCGTACGATAATTATTTGTGAAGTTTATTTGTTTTATAAGAACTGGATGACTTTTACTTGGCTTGTTTATTTATTGATTGTATTATTTTCACAATTAAAGCACATCGCAACGACCGCTCCCCGATTATAAATTCGCTTACTGAAACAATAAAACAATATGCGCGTCGTGGATAGCGAACGGGTTCGTCACTGCAATCAGTACCGATGTGTAAGTGCGGCCCAGTCCGCGTCGATGACGGTCACCATAGGGACTCGGTATCGGTGTCATGGTGCTTGCTGCCCCTGAGTCGTTGCCTGAGGACCGAATAGCGGTCGCGAATTCCAACTCGTAATTCTAATGACGCACGTATGGCATACGTGCCCAGCGGACAAACGGTCCTGGCGACCTAATAATTCCAACTCGATATCACTTCATTGCTAACGATATCAATGCATTTTAATAATTGATTGATTGGAATGCTAACGTAGATTAAATTAGCTAGATTTTACAAAAATTTGGGACTTTTGAAGGAAGCTATTATGATCACAAATATTTAAAAATAAAAATGTACTCACCGCTGTTTTTGAACCGTTGATAATGCAGCACATGAAACAAAAAAAATATAACTTAATTATAATTATTCATCGTTATTTTATATTGTTAACCATTGAAGAGATCTTTATAATTGATTTAATTTTGGCTTTGGCTAAACACTTTTATTTTAAAATTCTATACACATACCTAGACAGGGGAGACAACATGTACCTACGTCCTCGAGACTTTCTGTGCTCATGAAATCAACGTCCATGAAAGAATATTTATATCACCTATTTTGTATAAACAAAAAATAAGAATTAAAGGTGCCAAATAACACGCAACTATGTGTGGCAAAGCGAGACATACTACTTACTCTGTATAGCAAAAGTCAACGCACGATTCAGTGAATCACTAGAACTGTATGCTGCATTGTTTTGGATCCCGATTGTTTTCACGTCGTCATTGATCAGTTAAAACAAATGACGTGACCTAATTATTATAAAATCAACAACAAACCATAGATAGGGTAATATATTTATCGATTAGCTAAATACCGGCGTTGATAGAGTATTGTATAGATTAGTTGACAGCGCATGCCTTCAGGGACAGCGATCTTGACAGTCACTTAAACTGGTACTACCTAATGTAGCCGGGTAATAACTTCCCAAAGAAATCGTATCGTGATAGCCGTTTTGTTGGGCCTCAGTGTTAGCTAACAACTGTCTGTCTCGTTTATTCTTACTATTGGATCTAATAAGTGTGTCCTGCTCTCATTTCTTTTTTTAATATTTAGTGACTTGTCCAATGCTCATACTTTGTTTACGGCTGTCAACGTATACCATACTTTCCATAGAAATCGTATCGTGACAGTTTGTTGACATGGCTGTTTTGTTGGGACTCAGTCCTTGGCTAATAACTGTCATTTTCTCATAATTATTATTCAATGACTTGTCTATTGCTAAGTCTTGGACAATACTAGTAGTAGTCGGATAATACTTTCCATAGAAATCGTATCGTGACAGTTTGTTGACATGGCTGTTTTGTTGGGACTCAGTCCTTGGCTAATAACTGTCCTTTTCTCATAATTATTATTCAGTGACTTGTCTATTGCTAAGTCTTGGACAATACTAGTAGTAGTCGGATAATACTTTCCATAGAATTCGTACCGTGACAGTTTGTTGACATGGCTGTTTTGTTGGGACTCAGTCCTTGGCTAATCAACTGTAATGACGTCATGTGACGAGAGATGACCTATTCCTAAATTTTAAATAAAATGTTATTGTACGGATAGTACACAAGCTTTGCTTGTGGACTGCCAAGTCATGTGTCGCACGTTCAAACCCGGCCGTCGTCAGGATCGTCTTTTTGTATTTACAATTATTTAAAAGATCATTTATCTACATTAAGAAATAGTTAAAAAGGCGACGGTGAGTTTGAAGGTGACAGAGCAGCGCTAAGACTAGTCAGAAACAGACGTGTGTCACTTTATATGCAAATGTTCTTGAGATACCGCCATGTCAAAATAATAAATATTGTGACCAGAAATAAATTCGGGAGATCTATTTTGTTTGCTTATGTGAATATCTTAAACCAGGAAGGGGTGAGTTGCATTATGAATTACCTAATAATCGTGTTGATCCATTCGGGAATGTTCTTATTGGGTTTACATATTGTGTCAATTGTTCCAGCATACCGACACGCCCTTTAATTATTGGAGAATTCTTGTGCAAATTTCCCCGAGCGAGCAGCTAAACCGTATGTACAATTTCTCATATATCCGCCACTATCTTGTTACCGTTCCGTGGCGAAGACTCACGCCAGCAGCCGGCAGTACTGAGGACTGGAAGGGTTCCATGCTCCTACCGCCATCTGTCTAAAACCCTCCTGGCGCCCTTCTTATTTAGTATTAAGTTAGTTTTAAGTATTTAGTTAAGTTTGTGTGCCCAGCTGTCACCGCCCTTCAGGCATCTTGCGGTTATTGAATAAACCCGTGTTGAATATTAAGTAGTTTCACTGTCAAACACCCACCAAAACAGCAACGTAACATGGCGCCTAACGTAAAAATAGGGTGGGTTGCACAGTGTATGTTCTTTTGTATAATGTGTGTGTAATTTCAGATTAGGTTATAGTTGTGGTGTTGAGGATCTTACCCATTCTCCGTTAATTTTAGTTTCGAGCAATAATATTATTGATAAATGATTGTTTGTTAATTAAACATCCTTGTCATCGATATCGATCATTCTGTGCTGTTTACCGGCAATCATTGATATACTTACATACCTATATAATTTAGCAATACATTTATTCTGTGTTATTACGTTACAAGATTTGTTACGAGTTTTGTTTTTTCCTTTGGAACACGTTCTGAGAATAAGAAGTAACAAAAAAAAAAAAATATTAACTTAAATTTTTTTTTTTTAAGTTGCATATTAGACTTAGGGTGGATTTTTGGTCATAAAATTGTAGGTGGTTAAAAAAAAAAAAAAAAAAAAAAAAAAAAAAAAAAAAAAAAAAAAAAAAAAAAAAAAAAAAAAAAAAAAAAAAAAAAAAAAAAAACGTCATGGATCCATACTATCTTTTAAAAGTCGAACTGGAATTTGAACTTGCGTGTAGGGGCATAGTATCGAGGGCGGTTGTTTCAGTATTAAGGAGATTATTAAAGGAAGTACTTTTAAGTGAACAAACCGGGGACTATACCCATGAAATTAAAGCGCCGAGACAGAGTTTGGAGACTCCGTCGGTAGAACTTGAAACTTGCTCGTCCAAACTCAAAGTATTAACACAATATATTTCAGAATTAACGGACAAGCCGGATAAACCTTTATTTAGGAGACTTGTGTCTAGGTCAATTCATGTACAGAACAGATTAGCCTTCATCACACCGACATCAGATGGGGAAACAAAATTAAAATCTGAACTAAAAACAAAGGGGCATGTCTTATTAGCTCAGTTAGAAGAACGAGATGAGCCACCTGTAGAAGCTGATTTGTCAGCTGAGGATAAAAGTAATATAATAGAAACATTAGGGGAGGTCGGCAACAAAATAATTAAAAAGATGGAAGAAAGTAGAAACATCATAGGGGAAACACCACAAAACACTGTGAATCAGCCACAAAACGAGAGGAAAACTTGTACCTTCGAGGATTGCTTTAATGATCAAAATAAGGTCACAAAATTATTTCGCAGTTCCACTATAGATGACGGTGTGGGTAATCGAAAATTAGTTCCGATCAGTAGCTGGGGTATAAAATTCTCCGGAGGAAATAATATGAGTGTAAATGCATTTATAGAACGGGTAGAAGAAATAAAAGAAGCACGCAATGCTAGTGACATTGATTTGTGGAGGTATGCAATTGATTTCTTTGAGGGTGATGCGCTTATATGGTATAGGGCGAACAAGGACAGTGTATGTGATTGGGAGGAACTGGTCTTCCTCCTCAAACGCACATTCCAATCTCCTTATTATCAGGAAGATTTATTAGATGAAATTAAGTCTAGAACGCAGGGTAAAGATGAATCGGCAGTAATTTATATTTTTGTAATGCAAAACATGTTTAATAGGCTACCTAATAAGATCACTGAAAGTGAAAAAATTCAGATCATTATAAAAAATCTGCAGCCATATTTTCAGAGAGCGGTATGCAGGGATACCTTCATATCAGTGGAGGATCTGGTTAACATATTACGGATATTAGAAAGAACTAAACGTAATTGTGACAACTTTCAAGAGCCACAAAGTCATAAGTTTAAATTAGAGCCCGATTTGGCTTATAAACCTAGTGCATGTATTGTTAACAAGGAAATAAAAGAAATGCCAGTAGTAGCAGAAATAAAAGATGTAAAGGCAGTAGGCAGTCGCTGCTGGAATTGTAGAGAAATAGGACACCTATTTCGAGCCTGTACTGTAGTTAAGCAACGATTATTTTGCTTTAAATGTGGTCGTTTTGGGGTTACTTCAAAAAATTGTTCGTGTAAGGGAAACGCGGCAGGGGAAGGCACAAAACCTGCCAAGTAGTGCCTCCCCTGCAAAAGCAAAGTAAAGAATGGCAGGATTGGTTACAGACATTACAACATTTCTTCAAATACAACGAAATCTGCAAAATTTTTCATAATGATAATGACAACCGTAATTATATTAAGTTTAAGGTTATGGATTGCGACTGTATAGGTTTGTTAGATAGTGGAGCTAACCTAACGGTGATAAATCCTAAGTTTGCTAGGGTCTTGGTCACATTGGGATTACGTTCGTACGGTAAACCAGGGGCTAGGTTGTCTACGGCTGATGGAACTAGTCACACCATAACTGAGGCCTTTGATGTTCCGGTATCATTTGATAACCAATTTCATATCATCTCAATGTTAGTAATGCCAGGATTATCACAAGATCTGCTACTAGGTAAAGATTTTTTTGATGCGTTCGGAATCCAATTAAAATTGAAGAGCGATTGTGCGCTTATAAACAAAGAGATCTCACCTCTAGAAACTTCCAAAACAACCATCATACCTATGGAAGATTTAAGTGTCAGTCAGCAAAAGGAATTGTTTGGGTTAATTACAGAAATGAAAAATAGCATAGGCACGGGGTTAGGTAGAACGCATATTCTAAAACATAACATTGACACAGAAAATCAGAAACCAGTTTACCAAAAACAATATAACTTCTCACCAACCATAAAAAAATTAATAGAGAAAGAAGTAGACGAAATGCTCGAGAATGATGTGATAGAACCATCAATCAGTCCTTGGTGTTCACCCGTGCTTCTAGTTAAAAAACCTAATGGGGAAAACAGACTTTGTCTAGACAGCAGGCAATTAAACAAGGCCACCAAAAGAGACACTTACCCATTGCCAAGAGTTACTACCATTATTGACAATCTTCGCAGTGCAAAATATTTGAGCACATTAGACCTTAAATCTGCATTTTGGCAAATACCGTTACAGGAAACGAGCAAAGAAAAAACAACTTTTGCTGTGCCTGGTAGAGGGTTGTTTCAGTTCAAGGTTATGCCGTTCGGCTTGGTAAATGCATCTCAAACACAGCAAAGGTTGATGGATATTCTATTTCAGGCGCACGATGATAAAGTTTGGGCATATTTAGACGATATCATAATTTGCACTTCTTCTTTTGATGAACATATGGAAGTATTGAGGAAAGTTGTGGCTATTTTGAAAGAAGCTAATTTAAGCGTCAATCTAGAGAAGTGTAAATTTGCTAGATCTAGTTTGAAATTCTTGGGATATATAGTGGATAGAGAAGGACTGAGAACTGACCCCGAGAAAGTTACGGCTATATTAAACTTTCCGAGGCCAACAAATTTCACAGAACTCAAAAGGTTCATTGGGCTAGCCAGCTGGTATAGACGTTTCGTACAAAATTTTTCTCTGATTGCTGCGCCTTTACATAATCTCACTAAAGGTAAAAAGAAAACAAAGTTAGTATGGTCACAACCTGCTGAAGAAGCCTTTTTAAACCTTAAGACTTTACTTACGTCGGCTCCAGTAGTTTCGTGTCCTGATTACAATAAGCCATTTACCATACAGTGTGATGCATCTAATGAAGGTGTAGGAGCGGTATTATGTCAGAAAACAAACGACCATGATCAACCTGTTGCATATCTAAGTCGAAAACTGAATGATTGTGAGAAACGCTATTCAGCCTCAGAGAAGGAACTTCTGAGTGTAGTTTATGCAGTGGAGAAATTTCGACCTTACATTGATGGAGTTCATTTTACTGTCATTACGGACCATAGGGCCTTATTATGGCTGCATAAAATGAAAGATCCTCATGGAAGATTGGCAAGATGGGCCATGAAACTACAGCAGTTTTCATTTGACATAGTCCATAGACCTGGCAAACTTAATATTGTGCCTGATGCCTTATCGAGGTCGGTAGATATTACCACTCTAGAGTCAAATTTCATAAAAGTATTAGAGAAACACAAGGATGATTGGTATCACAATAAAGTGAATCAAATTATCGGAAATCCGAGCAAACATGCCAATTGGGCTGTTTTTAATGGGTTACTTTTCAGGAAAGTCATATTAAAACAATATCCTAGTCATACTTCCAATTGGAAATTATTCATTCCTAACCAACTCAAGAACGACGTGTTAAAAAAATGTCATGATGACATAAATGCTGGTCATTTGGGAGTTCGCAAAACGTATTACAGAATCAAAAAGGACTTCTTTTGGTTTAACTTGCTAAGAGATGTTAAGGATCATGTCGACAATTGTGAGACTTGTGCAAAATATAAAGTATCACAGCAACATCCCTTTGGATTAATGGGTCAACATAGAGATGTATCTCAGCCGTGGCAGGTAATTTCTTTAGACTTAATGGGTCCATTTCCCCGGAGCAAAATAGGAAATACCATGCTATTAGTCATATCGTGTTGGTTTAGTAAGTTTGTGTTACTGTTCCCTTTGAGAACGGGAAAGGCAGACAAAATTTGTGAGATAGTAGAACGTCAAATATTACTGTTTGGGGCACCCACGGCAATCATTTGTGATAACGGCAAACAATTTGAGTCACAATCATTTAAGGAAGTAGCCACTAAGTATCAGTGTAGATTAAGGTATACACCACTTTATCATCCACAAAGCAATCCGACGGAACGAGTAAATAGAGTAGTTGGGACACTTATAGCGGCCAATTCATCGGCTAAAAAGCATAACGAATGGGATGTTCACTTACAAGGAATTGCACATTCCATAAATACAGCTGTACATGAGACTACAGGCTATACGCCCTCATATTTGTTCCTTGGTAGGGAAGTTTCAATTCCACCGTTTGATATTTCTGCATTAGACACTGATTCTCTAGATTTGAGCAAAGAGTTAAATTATAAATTTGAAAATGTTTTAATGGATATTTCGAAACGACAAAAATTGTACAAAGAGGTTCAGATGAAGCTATTAAATGCTCATAACAATAGTAGCAAATACTATAATAAGAATCATAGACCCGCTACATTCACAGAAGGGGACATTGTGTGGAAAAGAACCAAATACTTATCCAAAGCATGCGACAAATTTATGGCCAAACTCGCACCAAAATTTGAAAAAGTAAAAATTGTACAGAAGCTCTCGAATAATGTGTATCGCTTACAAAATATGCAGGGCAAGAATATAGGCATTTGGCACGCGAAAGATTTAAAAAGATAAAAAAAAAAAAAAAAAAAAAAAAAAAGGTTTTTTTTTTTGTTTTGGGGAGGAGGATATTTGTAATGACGTCATGTGACGAGAGATGACCTATTCCTAAATTTTAAATAAAATGTTATTGTACGGATAGTACACAAGCTTTGCTTGTGGACTGCCAAGTCATGTGTCGCACGTTCAAACCCGGCCGTCGTCAGGATCGTCTTTTTGTATTTACAATTATTTAAAAGATCATTTATCTACATTAAGAAATAGTTAAAAAGGCGACGGTGAGTTTGAAGGTGACAGAGCAGCGCTAAGACTAGTCAGAAACAGACGTGTGTCACTTTATATGCAAATGTTCTTGAGATACCGCCATGTCAAAATAATAAATATTGTGACCAGAAATAAATTCGGGAGATCTATTTTGTTTGCTTATGTGAATATCTTAAACCAGGAAGGGGTGAGTTGCATTATGAATTACCTAATAATCGTGTTGATCCATTCGGGAATGTTCTTATTGGGTTTACATATTGTGTCAATTGTTCCAGCATACCGACACGCCCTTTAATTATTGGAGAATTCTTGTGCAAATTTCCCCGAGCGAGCAGCTAAACCGTATGTACAATTTCTCATATATCCGCCACTATCTTGTTACCGTTCCGTGGCGAAGACTCACGCCAGCAGCCGGCAGTACTGAGGACTGGAAGGGTTCCATGCTCCTACCGCCATCTGTCTAAAACCCTCCTGGCGCCCTTCTTATTTAGTATTAAGTTAGTTTTAAGTATTTAGTTAAGTTTGTGTGCCCAGCTGTCACCGCCCTTCAGGCCGGCACATCTTGCGGTTATTGAATAAACCCGTGTTGAATATTAAGTAGTTTCACTGTCAAACACCCACCAAAACAGCAACGTAACACAACTCTCCTTTTCTCATAATTATTATTCAGTGACTTGTCCATTGCTTATACTCCGTCTACGCAAAAAACTACTTTTTCTTCACTTTCATCTAGCATTGTCACATTGTCTCTTTCACTGCCTAAACCTATCGCGCCTAACCTAGCCTGATGATGTATTTGATTTCATGCACCTTTACTGAACATTAGGGATGCTACACAAAGATTCTCTTGGATAAGTTAGGGTTATGATCATGAGTTATCATGAGTTTATTAAAGTGGGTAGGCAAGTGTGTGTTCATATAAATTCTAAATTAAAAGGTGATATTCTATTTCCAAAAAGTGCCTACGGTAATCTTTATATTAATTAATTAAAGATAATATAAGCGAGTGTACCTAATGGCTTATAAATCTTATTTATATAAGTCAAACTATAGTAATTTAGATGAAACCTTCCCAAATTAAAACAAAAACCTTACACGATAAACACGAAGTCTCCGTTGCTTCCATTGCTGCTGAATACTAATCTTCAAGTCTTCTTAATAACGAATAGAGTTCAAAACATTATTTCCCAGAAAAAGATTACATCCTAATAGAAAACAATTGTATCACTACACTTTCGTTGCTTACGAGGAACCAACTGTCCATCGACCTGATTGTTAGCAAATATTGACACTTGCTTGGACAGTGTGACAAAGTTAGCTTTTTGTACAACAATATACGATAGAGACGTGACTAGGTGTTTACGTATGTGAGATAAGAATGCGTTTTACGGCGGCAACGAAGAGCAGGCAGTGTGCACGCTCGTCAACGAGGACTGAGCTGGCGGACGCGATACTGTACCTACTGCGCGTGCAAGTGCACTACAAGCTATTTCAATACATGCAGGGAATTCGCAAGTTGGCAGATGCCAGGCGCTCGCGCCGGGGTGGCCGTCGTAGAGCGTGCGTCGCGTGCCCCGTGAGGTCAATCTGCTTATAGCGGCACAAACTTACTCCTGTGTAACCTGTATTATATAAAATATCCCCTGGTACCTACTATAGTTATTTCCTCTACTCGACTTAGCCTCCATCAATCACATTGACAGTTACTACAGAGTTTTCGAACAATACAACATTAGAGTCCTACAAGGATCTCTTGGTGCCTGAATGACATTGACAGTGGGCGTTGTTGGTAAACATTTGTAAAATTGGTAAGTACAGAAATTTTATTCACAAAACAAGATGGCGGCGTCAGTTCTGAATTTGGCCACGCGCCAAAATAAGTTTATAGCGTTGTATCAACTTATAACAGTCAATTTGATTGGAGAACGCTCGAATCGCAGTCGAAGTTGAGTCGAATGAAGGAAATAAATAAGAAGAAAAGCGGTTAGCTGCGGCAGCGTTGAAATCGGGAAAAAGACGAAAGCGCTCGTGAACTGCTCGACACACTACTTCAGCTAACTTTTGAGACTGGACTGGAGCTGACTTTTGGTATTATTTTCGGTCACGTTAAGAGAAATTGTTACAGGGGGACAGCAATGCAATTTTGTATATAAAGCTAACAACCCAATATAGGCACTCGTAGGTACCTATCATAAATTCTGATTGTGATAACGTCTGCATTTTATTGCAAATTAATAAAATGAAGGTCACTTCCATTTACGATGACAAGCCTGCAATTCAATAACAAATGAGGACTTTGATCTGCTTTTGTCTATATGTATGTATAACGCAAATGTTTATGGTAATTAAGTTACAACGGCTGACAAACCCTGCACGAAAGACGTTGTGATTTTGTGATAATCAAAGCATCCGAATTAATCATTATTATGAATTATGATGCCGTTTACTGCTAATACTTAATTGCAGAAATTCTTAAATTATTCCTATTAGGTATTAAGAAAATCTTTCTTAGTTACCAATAATCCGGTCATTTGCGCAATAAACTTAGGATTTTGAAATAAAAACGTTATTTCCAATTATCCTGATTCTACACCACAGGTGTTCAACCAGTGCGTCCTGCCCGTCATGACATACGGTGCTGAAACGTGGACAATGGCGCCGATTCTGTAAATTCACAAACTAAACTAAATTTAAGTTAAGGCATCTTTTTCTTTCTATTTCATTAGGACAAGGACAGAAGATAAATATTAGTTTAGTCCTGTCAAATTAGTCAGCGCCTGGCGTAAATTGACGTATTTTTAGTAGCCAATTTTTTAATCTCGTCTAAAGTTGTCTATGGAGTATCTTAATTTGACAGGACTAAACTAATATTTATCTTCTGTCCTTTTCTTAATGAAATAGAAAGAAAAAGATGCATGAACTTAAATTTAGTTTAGTTTGTGAACAACAGAATCGGCGCCACTGACGGTCGAGCTGGTCCACAGATTCAAGGCCGCTTAGCGGGCTATGGAGCGAGCTATGCTCGGAGTCTCTTTGAAGGATAAAATCAGGAATGAAATTATCCGGAAAAGCACCGAAGTTACCGACATAGCGTGCAGAGTAAGCAAACTGAAGTGGCAGTAGGCTGGCCATGTCTGTCGAAGAACCGATGGCCGGTGGAGCAGACGAGTCCTGGAGTGGAGACCGCGTATCGGCAAGTATAGTGTAGGACGCCCCCCAGCTAGATGGACGGACGACCTAAAGAAGGTGGCTGGGTAGACTGGATGCGGAAGACGGAGGACACGGTGTTGTGGCGCAGTCTGGGGGAGGCCTATGTCCAGGCAGTAGACTGCGATAGGCTCAGTTGATTATACCACAGATAATATTTCATGAAGGTTTGCTTATGGCTTAGAAGCGACCGAGTGAACCGCGTACCTACAGAAAGGTGTGGATTACAGCGAGGGCGACACAGTGGTCAGTTTCCGCGTGAGGGCGCACATCCTGGGATGAGGTCACACGCTCCGTGAGCACGGCACAATATACCTACGTCTAACCAATAAGTCAAGCACAAGAGCAAGAGCGTCAATTGTGTTTGTGCGTGTTTTGAATAAACGCGAATGAACAAAAAAAAAATATTCTAGCTAGAGGATCTGATGTTGGGATTTTGGGACTGCTGAGAACTTGAAAACCTAGTTTTTATGTTTGGTGCAGGACTGCAAAATTCTGTAAGTAGCCACGCCACGGAAATGGGTGGGTACAGGACCTAAACGCAAGTTTTAGATGCAATAAAAGTATATGATCTACTACAGTAAGCAAAATCCCACCAAAAACATTTTCATGTAAAATGTTGCCAAGACGAGACCACATATGGCTCGCACTGCCAAAAAGTTATCAGATCTCATGTATAGCCAAGCTTCTAACTCTACACGCCCTAACTTCACAAACTCTACACCTTAGTCAAAATATGAGGCTATGCCGTTTCGTTACTACAAGAACTATTGTATAACAGAAAAGTAATAATAAATTACCCTATAACCCTATTTGCTGATGATAGCACGGTAACAGTAGCTGGTAATAAACCTGGCCCATATGAAACTGATGTTAATGACGCGTTAATCGGAATAATCTCTTGGCTTAACGACAACAACCTAAAAATTAATTTAAGTAAAACTCAGATTATGCATTTTGACCACAAAAAATCCAGTACAAAAATGATCGTAAAATTCCAAAATAATGTAATTAATGACGTGGACAATGCAAAATTCCTGGGTCTTATAATAGATAGCCAGCTTAACTGGAAGAATCATATTGAAACATTATGTAAGAAAATAAGTTGTTCATCCTATGCCTTGTATAAACTTGCCCCAACCGTTAACACGGATGCACTACTCACAGCCTATCATGGTCTTGTTGCATCTGTGTTAAGATACGGCATCATATTTTGGGGTAACTCTACTAATAGAGAAGTCGCGTTTAAGGCGCAAAAGCGCTGTATAAGATCTATGTTTGGGCTTCAGATAACGGACAGTTGTGTACCATATTTCAGAAAGAAAATTCTGACGCTACCAGCCTTGTATATATATGAAGCAGCCTTATTTGTAAGATTAAAAACAAAGTTGTTTCCTTACCTATCTGATACTGTACAACGTAACAAGCGAAATGACATGCTACGCGGACGCAGAGCCAAGTCAGCTCTCATGCAGAAAAGCATATTCTGCAGAGCCCCGCAAATTTATAATAAAATAATATTTTTCACCTTACGCCCATGTGATGGTAGCGAAACGGCCAAGCCACATATGCGCTGCGCTGACCCCTAATAGTAACGCAAAGAAGCAATACCCCGCTTATCGGTCGCGAACCGACACCGACACACGTAATGACCCTAATTTATGTCAAATTCATAATTAAATAAAAACAAAGCAATCATGCTGAAGAATACAACAATGATTAGTGATTACTGATTACAGCTTTTCCCTTTACCTAATGTTGATAATAAAATTTTGATACTGGCTGCAATATTTTTTAGGGTTCCGTACCCAAAGGGTAAAAACGGAACCCTATTACTAAGACTTCGCTGTCTGTCCGTCCGTCCGTCTGTCTGTCACCAGGCTGTATCTCAAGAACCGCGATAGCTAGACAGGTGAAATTTTCACAAATTATGTATTTCTGTTGCCGCTACAACAAATACTAAAAACAAAATAAAATAAATATTTAAGGGGGGCTCCCATACAACAAACGCGATTTTTTTGCCCTTTTTTGCTCGATATCAATAATGGCAACATGTAGGCACTTGAAATATTCACAAAATACTCAGTTGTATTTTTACTTTAATAATAAATATTTAATTGGGGCTCCCATACAACAAACGTGTTTTTTTCGGCGTTTTTGCCTTGTGGTACGGAACCCTTCGTGTGCGAGTCGGACTCGCACTTGGCCAGTTTTTTTTAAAATTTAAATGCTATTCTTTAAAATAAACTACTACTTTTTGTGAAATACTCAACACTCAACACCCATGGTGCAAATTCAGTATTACATTTCTAAAATAGTCATAAAATAGTGCATACATGTTTTTTATGCTCTCTAACAGTAACAGGTTACTAACCTAATATTATATTTTATGAAGAATGGAATGACCGCTTTTAATCAGAGCAACTTGCACACCAGTAAGTAATCAGTTTTATCTGATCCAGCCTGTTTTTTCCTACCCTCCCCCAGTGATACCTTAAGCTAAGGTCCGTACCTCACAGGGAATGCCCTTAGCATGTAGTCACTTAGTTTATGTTTTTTGCCCAGGGTGGAGGCCAAAGTAAGACACCCACAGGATAGCCCAGTTAAGCAACCAACAACCTCCTAAATTGAACTGCCATTGAGAAAAAAGAAAATAATAAGTAATCAGCTCATTTGTTGGATGTCACTTGTGAGGGCAGAATCCCTCAAGGGCTGTAAGATTTTTCTATTTTTTTATTATGTTTTAAATGTTAATTGTATAAATTATTAATGGTGGTGGTTTAGGTTAATTTAAACGGTCATTAGTTTGTTCCTCTGTAAAATTATAAATTAACAGTTGTAATAATTTCAAATAAATTATAGTTATCCTTATTTTGTGTTCCACTTCCTACTTTGAGTGTCAACCCCACTATGTGATAGCAAACACATTTAACACTATTAAAATCAATGTTGCTAATAATTATTATCCTAACTTTAATTAGACACACATGAATAATACAGAAGGATACAGATGATGTCGACACATGATTATGAATGAACACACACACACATAAATGTGATGGTACAGATTATTACCATCAAATTGTCAACCAACTGACAAAGCATTTTGATGCTCTTGATAGTGACTTGATGACATCTTCAGAGTAATATGAGTAATATGTAAAACAGGCAAAAACTACCTTTCAAACTTTAATCATAAATGGTTCTTGATTCCAAAAATAAGATACTCTTAAAATTGCGCACGGTGAAGGTTCCGGTAGTCGGGACGAATATTTACGCATTGCCATTTGGCTACTGAATCATGTGGTAAAAACTAATTATCACATTTGATTCTCAGTAGTAGTTATAATGTAACGTGTAGGTAACTTCTGATAATTTAATCAAGAAATGAAGAAATAAGACATGCCCACTGATAAGTAAGTAAAACGCCTATGTTCGTCGCTTTCGTCAGGTCACGAATGATATCTAGCACTAATCTATCTCACAAACTATGTGTATTGATTAATTATGTAAAATACTTGAATATTATTTAAAATACCCATAAACTGTACTTAAACATTTAAACGAATACTCAGAGCGTTTGAAAAAGAATACTAATAAGAAATTGGCGCGAATAAAACGCTATTGCATACGCAAAATAAAAAAAAACTTATTTCAAATAATTATAGCTTCACGTTACCTGATCTCTGCATATTGAAAATGCTAGGAATCCAATATTCAAACCAAAAACATTTCTTGAAACACAAATTCAACACACTCTTCAATGAAGTACAAACTGTCAACAATCCTGAATCCTCACCCGCCCATGGTCCATGGACCGCGTAGAAATTGATTTTTGAATATTGTTGCCACTGGCAAAATTTTTAAGTAATTTAAAGCAAACCCCATTTTCTTCCTACACGGACACTAGATTTTAATTTTATAATGCTGAAGCCACATTGGCGTCTATCGCCAGAACCCTTCAAGCTAACTATTTTTTGAAACTATACACGTAAATGTGGTATCACATTTACGTGTATAGTTTCAAAAAATAGTTTATCGGATAACATTGTGAAAGGTCGGATTGCGAGTTTCGCATGGGTGGGTGGCGTGGCGGTACAGCAAAAAGTTACGAAGTTGCTGTTTCAGTGATAATTATCTTTTTTCATTATGATGTTGCCTCATTCTTGCAATTGAGTGCCTAAACAGTACCAAATAAATAAATATGCACTTAATAAAACAATGACATAATTTGGTATCGTGGGTCCAATTTGACCCCGGCGACAGTACAAATCTCCACTTGAAATAAGCTTCAAGCGCTGGACTTCCGGCACCTGGCACCTGCCACACCTTGCCACGTAATGAGATTAGACTGGTGCACAAAAATGTAGCGCCACGCATTACGAAATTGAACGTACACTTTATTGTTGTTATGATTCCTTTTAATAACCCACGATTTCTTTGAGGGCTAAGCGCGTTACAAACTTACAAGTCTATAGATTTGGTACGAAAATTCCAGTATGATTATAGCTATCCATTATAGTACCTACTAATGCCGCATTAGATTGTTAATTTGTTATATTCTATAGTTACTTTACTCTTTGGCTAAATTAAAGTGTGGAACTCTCTGCCGGCATCTGTGTTCCCGCCCACATTTAACCCGTCTGCCTTCAAAGCAAGAGTGAACAGGCATCTTCTGGACACGCTCGTTCCATCATAGACCTCATCTATCGCTTACCATCAGGCGTGATCGGGGTCAAGAGCGGGCCCATTTGGTAATAAAAAAAAAAAAAAAAAAAAAATTGTAGTCTGTGGGTGATTCTGATTGTTGGTAATTGTCAAATTTGTTTGACTTTGATTAAACCTTGTTTTCATAAAAAGGAATTCGAATTGTTTGGTTACTTACTACTATTCACAGAGTACTTTTTGATCTACTATTAAAGAAGTTGTCACGGAAATCTTACACAACGGAAACGCAGACAGCAGTACAGAATAATTACTATTTTAGTAATCTCATCATCCTGCTTGTATTGTACCTACTCATCAATATTACCACTAACATTGATTTTAACCGTTTATTTTTATCTTGAACATGGTTATTTTTTACAAACTAAATCCTGTATCTTTTAAGTTTGTTCAAAAAGTTTTTAACTATAGGAAAATAAATGCTAAGAATAGTGCCAAAATTATATTACTGCAGGTAAATCTTTAGAAAGTTAAAATTTAATTAAGTAGTAAAATATTTTTTTAATAACTTCTAAACATAATTTTGTCTACAGACTGTAACTTTTCCCAAAAATGTATTGGTATTATCTGCAACCCTAGCATTTTCATTATGGCCTGTGAAAAATAAAGATGTTGCTGAAAATATACAAACAAAGAAGCTATTGCCTCCTTTAGAAGATGCAGATAAATTATTTGACAATGGCTATTATGAGGAATGCTATAACTTACTGTCTGAGCATCAGGTAGGTCATGGTGTATGGATATGAAAAACCATTTAATACTTACAATAAAACCTTTGACCATAATAAACTTGTTAAATATTTTATTCCTTGCATTCATAATTTAATTTATTGTGGTATCTAAACAAATTCTATTTTAGGACAAGGACAATGTAGAAGTCCAATGGCGTATATGTCGAGCTTTATATAACATGTCAAAGGAATCAAAGTATGATAAACAGTACAAGAATAATCTTATTCTCCAAGCATATGATATAATATTGAAAGTGCTGAATGATACCAAAAATGCTCAAGACCATTATGCTGTACACAAGTGGTATGCTTTACTATTGGATGCAAAAAGTTCGCTTGATGGTATGAAAGAACGAATAAAACAATTGGAAAATGTCAAGAAGCATCTCGATGTAAGTGATTATCATCTTTGACCACATTCATTGATAATCTGGTTGTTCCTGATTAAAATAACCATTGTGAAACTTTATTTTCAGATGGCAGTTTCAATAAATCCTAAAGACGCTACAATTTTGCACATGTTGGGTGAATGGTGCTATCAGATTACCGAGATGCCTTGGCATCACAGGAAAATAGCTGAAGTTTTATTTGCTTCTCCACCATACTCCACTTATGAAGATGCACTTGAATATTTCTTGAGAGCAGAAACAGTTCAGCCTAGATTCTACAGTGTAAACTTGTTAAGACTTGGCAGCTGCTATCTAAAGCTAGAAAAGGAGGATCAAGCTAAATACTATTTACAGTTAGCTGCAAGCTATCCTGCTAAATCAAATGATGATCACCAAGCAAATACTCAAGCTGCTGAGTTGTTAAAAAAACTCAAATGAAACTGTTTAATTATATTATAACAATCTCCGGTGGCTTACAGGACCTAAACGTAAAAAAACCCCAAGTTTTAGAAACAATAAAAGTATATGATCAACTACAGTAAACAAAATCAGAAAAATAGTTATTAGTCATACTCTTCAGGATATATGCTAGGTAGATAGTGTGTTGAAAACATAATACAAATAATTTGATACAATAAAAAAAATTATGAAGATATCTCTAAAAACTTTCTTTTTACAATAAAAACCATACTACTAAACATACAATCATTCAATTTTTTGTCAGATTATTCTACAAGCAACATACTAAATCACTAGTGTTTTAATTTTTTTGTCCAAACAATAGGTTTTTTGCATTTGTAATTAAATAATTGCTTCATATTTTGCAATAAATTACCAGGGTTGTGTCATCGCGATTCTATGCAGATCGATTCTCTCGAGATCGATTCTCTATGCAGTGACAGTGACCGCGCTTTAAGTCATGCAAGCCCCTTAATATTGTATTTAAAAAAGATAAATATAGAAGAAGATCATCCAATAAAAATGTGAGCGGTTGGGGGACCCCTATCAGGAACGAAGTTCCTTTCGCGATACTCACACGCACACACGTCTAATAGAAAGAGACAGAGAGTCGAGAGAGAGAAAGTATCATGGAGGTGGAAAACGCTTTTTCCTTACATGACGATTTCTACCAGTGAACTCTACCACAATCCGCGTTATGGAACTTCGTTCCAAAACACTGAATCTTTTCATGAGTTTATTCTTACATTTTATGGTAAAATACTTCTCGGTATTGGAAATAAACTACAGTATAGCAAGTAAAAGTGCTGCAAGTTGAATATACATATTTTAATTATTTTTTAAATAAATTTTATTGATTAGTAAGTAGGGACAAAGAGGATTTTTTTTTATAATTATGTAGTTCATAGGTACCTAAAAGTTTATATTTTTGTCATTGACATATATATTAGGTACTAGCGTAAGGACCGGGCTAACGGCGCGACTATGCGTCATGTTCGTGAACGGGCGCCGTCGTCGGTTGGGGCTGGTCATCACTTAGCTGCCTCGGCTTATTTTTAATTATTTTATTTTTATTTTTGGATTGTTGTTTTAGTACTATTTGTTGTACTCTGGACGCTTTTAACGCATACGTCTTGTTTATTTTTACATCGTTCTCACATTATTTAATTATAAATTCAAAAGTAATGATGTAACTAATATTTTTGTAAAATATGATTTAAAAAGAGTGTCCATGGAGTTTCTTGTCCGTTCTTCTCCATAGGTACCTACGCTTTGGAATGGGCAACTAGCTTCACATTTTTCTGACTGACCTACTTCTTGACAATTCAAAAGTGCCTGTAAAATGGTTTAATTGAAATAAATGCTTTGAGTTTGAGTTTTGAGTTTGACTAAATGGCACCAACGCGCTGGTCCTAAAATGACGGTTTTAGGGCCAACGCGACTCAGTTGACAGTGGTGCGCGCGAACTTCGAACGAAGAACTTCTATGTAAAATGTTCAGACGGGCGTAACCTTACTTTTGAAATCATTGATTTTTGTAGTACCTAAATAAAAATATATTAATTAAGGTCTACGAATTATTGGCGATTCCCGGTCTAAGAATAGAGAACCTGACATCCTCTGAACAAACATCTAACAGATTATTTTCAGTCTGCCTAGTGCCTACTGACTACTCAACTAGACCAATACAATGGATCCAAACTCGATTGATCAACGATTAATTATAAAGCGAACTTTCGTGACCACATTCCGGCTTCCTGCTCCATCATCAGACATACGCATCAAGATTAGGTAATTAATGAGCCCAAACACTATAATAAATGTCTGTCTACTTTAAGTTGTTGAGGAGTTCAAGGAACATGATCAATTCGTCAGTGGCAAACAATGTTGCCAGATGAAGATGACCATCTCGCGTTCTCCCCAAACCTTCCCCGAAATCCCCCCAAAATTCGGGTTTTGAAAAAAAAACCCCCAAAAATTACAAACATTTTTTTTTTATCAATTTAAAGAATTGATTAAAAAAAATGTTTTTGTTTAATTTTTTTTTTTTTAATTAAAATTAATTTTCTTTCCTTAGGATTAATGAAAGATACAATTTTATACTATTTTAGCAATAGTTTCCATTACCGAATCAGCCTCTTCACCCGCGTCGTTTGCAGTTCCGTATATTTTTTCTGTACCTATTCAATCTGTTTAGCATCTTTGAACTAGGTTTACAATGAACAAATTCTTCTAGCAGTGTATATCTCTCAAGATTGATTCGGCAGTGTGAAAGGCCTGAAAGATGTGCAGGCCTTCTATCACCGACTGCATTTTTTTGTGTGCTTTCACAGATTAGTTAGTGGTTTGATCGCGTTGATTCGATTGATGCATTCTGGTAATATATTTTTTAATCATCACTGCTAGCCGCGGCTTTGCCCAGACTAGGAGTAGGAGAGAATGGTAATAAAAAAACCCCCTAATCCCCCCACACCTAGGTTTCTCCCACCAAATATCCCCCCAAAAATATTGTCCCCCCATAACTATAAACAACCCCCAAATTTGGGGGATTCCCCCCAATCTGGCATCACTGGTGGCAAATTGCTTTATTTTTTTAATAAGTCCTTACTCTTTAGAAAGGAGGACTAAAAAAAAACGTTTAAAAACGTTACGTTGCGTTGTTATTACTTTTATTAAAAACTAGCTGACCCGGCAAACGTTGTTTTGCTCCTACACTACTCCTACCCAACTCCTACCCTACTCCCACACTACTCCTACCCTACTCCCAAACTACTCCTACCCTACTCCTACACTACTCCTACCCTACTTCTACCCTACTCCTACCCTACTCCTACCCTACTCCTACACTACTCCTACCCTACTCCTACACTACTCCTACATTACTCCTACCCTACTTCTACCCTACCCCTACCCTACCCTACTCCTACCCTACTCCTACACTACTCCTACCCTACTCCTACACTACTCCTACCCTACTCCTACTATAAAAAAAAAAAAAAAAAAAAGTATCTTATGTCCGTCTCCTGGTCCTAAGCTACCTCCCCACCAATTTTCAGCCAAATCGGTTCAGCCGTTCTCGAGTTATAAGTGGTGTAACTAACAGACTTTCTTTTATATATATAGGGTGACTGGTAATTAGTGACCGATACTTAAACACATGATTTTACTCATCATTATGAACAACTTTTACTATGGGACCAAACCTGAAATCGTGAAATAAAAAACAGCTGTTCTCTACATTTTGACGAGTTAGACGAACATAAATGTAGGGAACAGCTGATTTTTTTTTCACGATTTCAGGTTTGGTCCCATAGTAAAAGTTGTTCATAATGATGAGTAAAATCTCGTGTTTAAGTATCGGTCACTAATTACCAGTCACCCTATATAGATTGCTTTAGAAATAGAAACGCAATTTTTAATTTCTTGCCAATTTGAATACCTAAATCTTACCGCAGGCTGTAAGTAACGTTTTCAACATGTGAGACACGTAAACACGTTACCACGTAACATGTGAATGCCAAAGTGAGTTACAAGTTTTTCTATTTATTTTGACCTGTGTACCCAACATTGGTTTTTATTAAGAACTAGCTGAACCGGCAAACGTTGTTTTGCTCCTACACTACTCCTACCCTACTCCCACACTACTCCTACCCTACTCCTACCCTACTTCTACCCTACTCCTACCCTACTCCTACACTACTCCTACCCTACTCCTACACTACTCCTACCCTACTCCTACACTACTCCTACCCTACTTCTACCCTACCCCTACCCTACCCTACTCCTACTCCTACACTACTCCTACACTACTCCTACCCTACTCCTACTATAAAAAAAAAAAGTATCCTATGTCCGTCTCCTGGTCCTAAGCTACCTCCCCACCAATTTTCAGCCAAATCGGTTCAGCCGTTCTCGAGTTATAAGTGGTGTAACTAACAGCCTTTCTTTTATATGATAGATTTAGTGTAGATTATTCTGAACACTCAGGTAGGCTATTAAATAAAACTTATTTATTATTTTATTTACATATTTGTTTTAATATGTTTATACTTTTTTAAAGTACCTACTTAATCAGCATTTTCACTTCATCCCCATGGTAGAACGGCACCAACTGAAAAGTAAAATGTTCATGACCATTGAATACACAATAACGACTACATTCCCTGCAGGGTTCATAATAGTCCTCCAGACCGTATTTCAGCCATGGCGGACAATCTCAACGAAGTCTAGCCTTCGGCACGGGAGATATGTGCGTGCGCAGACACAGGTACACTCTTCTCACACCCTCTTATTCCGACCGGCATCGGCACGCAATCCGACACGACCGAAGAGAGGCGTAGGACCAACGGCTTGATGTGCTTCCCGAGGCACGGGGGTATCACACCGCCAATTTCAAAACTCCCGGCTGTTACTAAGAAATTCCTGATGAAAAAACCCAATAACACTTTGCCCGACCTGGGAATCGAACCGAGGAACCCACGCAGCCCACGCTCAGCAGTCGCGCTTGCAACTTCCTACATACTTAAAGTCTGTTTCATGAAAGAAGTCTCGTAGAAATGGCGCCACGGTCGTGCGACGGAATCCTAAATATTGATTGTTTTATTTATCTCGACGTCTTAGTAGAGGCACTGGTTAATAAAATAAAAGTGTCTGAGGTAGGAGGATGGTGTAGGAATGTTGCTAACTATATAATAATTATTAGTTCCACTTATTGCCGCGGGACTTCTTTCGTGAAACGGACTCTACTTTACTCTTTGCTTGCAACCGAGCAGTGCTGCCAACTTAGCATTTTTTTGGCTAAATTTAGCACATTCCCCAGTGATTTAGCATGAAAAAATTCAGTTTAGCATATATCATATTTTTTAGCATTTTA
The DNA here is from genome assembly GCA_948474745.1 of Oligia latruncula. Classification (NCBI taxonomy): domain Eukaryota; kingdom Metazoa; phylum Arthropoda; class Insecta; order Lepidoptera; family Noctuidae; genus Oligia; species Oligia latruncula. The sequence continues at coordinate 10,442,354 of OX419684.1, forward strand.
CCCTGATAAGATAAAGTCTGCATTTTGTATATTTTTTAAAATTTTACCATTCAACTTGTAACAGAATTACAAGCCAAACACAACAAGTTAACAAATGCCATTTTTCCTACGAGGTCTCTGTCTCAAACTTGCGAAAAATAGGGACATATTATAAGGCTTATGCATTTACGTCTTCCGTGCTATATCTACCAGCTGCTTCTATTCAAGATGATACCGACGATGTTTTATGTGTCACAAAATTGGTGCTTCTTTTACACTAGGTATTGTAAAGATTTTATAATAAATGCTCTTTTTCTCCCTATTGGCATTTTTTTTATATTTTCCTAAAAATTTTAGCATATTTTTAGCATTTTTCGAATGTAGATTTAGCATAAAATAATTTTTAGAGTTGGCAGCACTGACCACGAGTCAACGGGGCCACAGAGCATGAACGGGGCAGTTATAGGGTTAGGCAGAAGTGAATCTTACACCCAGATTTTTCCAGTTATGTTTAAATCCCATGTAATACCCCTATTGCGAGCCTATAATCGCCATCAACCGGGCGATTTTAAAATCTGTGCCTGGACGTGGATTAATTATGCTGTCGACAAAGTCAATGTTGTTGATGTTGATATGCATATTCATTTTTTTTCCTTCGCCCTACTCGGGCAGGCTAAGGTTTTGGACCATACCGCCTCGTCTTCATTGTTTATTGGTGCTGATTCCCTTGTTCACAAACTAAACTAAAGAGTTCAGTGCATCTTTTTCTTTCTATTTCATTACGTCCTGATGCACTGTTAGGCAATCAAAACTCGTTGTAATTCTCCCAATATATACTTTAGTCTATGGTTGTAATTTGACGTAATCCTGAACAGATTCGTTTGATTGGTGTATCCCGAGTCACGACACAGCACAGTAATGTATGTGAAGATAATCTGCGTTTTCGTTTCCTGCTGGTATTGTCTATGGTTGTAACTGATGACTAGGCAGCATGGTCCCTGACCCTAGCCTGTTCCACAAGGAACAAAACGAAAAAAAAAAATCTATCTGGAGTAATAGTGTTCTGTGGTCAGGTGTGTCATGCATGTCATATTTTGAAAGAAGTTCGTTATGTGTTATTTTCAATTAATTCAATGTGTAAAATATTATTTGATTAGCACGGCCATTATTTCATTCGTTATAGTTTATTTTATTACAAAACGCATACTTACTGCTAATATGTCTTTGTATAATGCAGACGAAATAAGTGATGATGAAGTTTTCTTCGGAAAGCTTTCTCTGAAAGAATTGAAAAAACATATACTATGGGATAAACAACAGCAAACGTAAGATCGTTTTATCAAATTAATATCTATGCAGGTTCCTGGCTAATCAACAAGGGTAACACTAGTTACTTACTTGTCACCTGTCCCACCGCCGACCGACGGCACGACGAGGAAGCGACTAGCTAACTCATCATCTTCCTGCCCTTATGCCATGTTACTTGGGGTCGGTGCAACAGTTTTCTTCTTCCATTCTCCCCTGTCAACCGCCACGCTATCATTCACTCCCTTCTCTTTCATATCATTCCTCACACAATCGACTATTTTAGCATTTTCTCCTCAAGAAACGTACAAAAGATTGTACGGTACCTAGGCCTCGTTTAAATTAAAACTATAAAATCCGCCCCTAAGACGACCCACTGACCAAACAATATAATGAGATACAGATACATAATATTTATAGCTGTTCGCTGACTCTTCAGATTGCCGCGAGAACTCTGTTAAATAAAACTCGTTTGTAGTTGCTAGCTCTACTCTACTCGCTTCTCGCTGAGCGCGGCTTTGGGACAGGTGCCTTAGGGTTTATCTATCTTCGTCTACAGGATGAAATTTAAAACTTGCAACAAATTGTAATAGGAGGTGCAGTAGGTAATAAAAAAATTGTGTAATTAATTAACGTCTTAGATAGTGCAAACTAAGTTATTGCCTTCAAGTAGACACAAATTATCGTCATTTCAGTATTTTTTTTTTCAAAATTAATAAGAAAATTAAAGTATTAATTTTAGAATGCGCCCAATAAGCAATACATTCATCACTGAATTCAAACCATGAAGCAACTTTGCAATGTGTTGAACTAGCGGTATTTACCTAATTTTAATCATTACCATGAAAAAAAGGGCACATGACGACGATGCCAATCGCTCACCTACACATGTGCATGCCTTTCCTTGATAACATGCTCTAAAATGACTTAATATCACACTGAATTAGATATTTTAATTTGTCGCACCTATTCAATTTCATCCTGTATATTATTTATATATACATGTATTAAATTGTGTATAAATAAAATAGAAGTGTCTGTTTGTACTGTCAACATGACAACTTTTTACTAAATGCTTAATAATATGAAAGTATTTATGGTACCTACTTGCATACAAATACTACCTGGAGTATGTGAAAAAGGGAAAATATTCAGTACTTACTAACCTAAGAACTAATTTACAGGGTCAAATTAAATTAGCTAGAGAAACTCTGCAGATGTAATGGGTATTGATATACAACATTATTTTTAGTATATTATGCGAAACCTGAATATAGTTTGTTCAGAATAAGTAACTGAATCGATTCCAATAATTTTTACCCCATGTTATATTTCGTCCCAAAAATATTTAAAAAAGGTTAAAAGTTGGACACCGAGCGACACTAAGTAAGTTATCCAATCTCCGCGCCGAACGGTTAGGTACTTACATAGGTATTATTATATTATATCAATGAGCGCAAGACGGCGCGCGGCGCGGCGCGGTTGAGCATGTGTTTTTGTACAGACAAACAGGTTACTTAACAAGCTTATAACTTTGTGATTTTTCGTGATACAGTTTTGAAAGTACATAGATTCTTTACATAAAAATACTGGACACGTGTTTCGGGTTTCGCATATACTAAAAATAATGTTGTATAAAAAGTTATAACAAAATTTACTTGAAAAATCAGTTCAATTTTTTTTTTTGTGTTAACTTCCCAGTTTTTTGTTGCGATTGGTATCGATATTTCAACACAATAAAACATATTTTCTTCATACTTCAAGTATCAACACCCCCAACGGTTGTTGAGGTCACCAAAAAAAACATCAAATATGTTTATATTTTCATTTTATCGTGTTTAGATATTGATACCCATCACGTTTGCGGAGTTTCGCTAGCTACTTTAATTTGACCTTGTATGCTACTTACAAGGCTCTTAAGATTCAGGAGAAATTAACCTTTACAGTTTTTTTTTTCTTAATCTTAGCATACATGCTACAAGTGAAATCAACAGCCCCAATAATTCTGGAGATCACAATGAAAGTTTGAAAATCCTACAAGCACATTCACAACCTAACTTAATACCTAATTCCGAAAGCCTTGTTTTTTCTGAAGTCAATAGTCCTGGGTGGGATATGAAAGTGGCTGATGACAGTTTTATTGAAATGGAAAATATGGTGTCTAAACTATGCGTATCACCTAGAAACAATGAGAAGACTGGAGAACTAAACAATACATTAGAAGTTATTGAATATATTTTAAATAATCCACCAAGCAATACTAAAGATAAAATGGAAAAAAATTATGACCCTAGACTGAAGACTGAATTTAAAAATGAACCGAATGTATCAGATATATCGCTACAGAAAATTGATAGAGAAGTAAAAAAGTATGAAGCTTTTAATTCCCCAGAGCCTCCTCAGAACACTCCAGAAAAATCTGCTCATCAACTCCATAAGTATCCTGAAGGTCATATAACACCAAGGGACATAAAACAGAAACATATTTTTAAGACACCTGCTCAGCCTTTATCACTGAAGAAACCAGCATCCTTGAAAAAGACTCCAAGTCGGTCAAATGCTTATCAGCACATTAGCAGCCCAGTGGCCTCTTACATAAAAAACTGTCCGATAGCACCTTTGGTAAAAGATGTCCATCCTAAAAAACCTTTACCTGGAACATCATCTATTCCAAAATTTGTTAAGAATATCCCACCAGCTAAACCAAGTAATAAAGAAAATGTCAACTTGCCTTCAGTTGCATACAAAAGTGCTAAGAAGACAAGAGTGGTAAGTTGTCACACTCGTTTTATTTAACAACTATTGCAAGAAAACTTGATTGATTTGATAAATGGCAGATGATGAATTGCAATTTTTAAAATAGAAACAAAAAAATGTCTATGATTAATTAGTGTTAATTCAATATGTTTGAGAGCAGTGGTGGCTTAGTCCGAGTCGTAACGGCCGCGACTTACGAGTTGCAGGTCGTAGGTTCGAACCCAGAAAGGCGCTTTACCTGAATAAATTATTTCATCACCACTGCTCCTAAAACGGTGAAGGAAAACATTGTAAGGAAACCGGCATGTCCTAGAACAAAAAATTCGAAGACATGTGACATCTACCAACCCGCACTGGGCCCGCGTGGTGGATTATGACCCACTCCCTCTCACCGCGAGTAGGCCTGTGTCCCAGCAGTGGGAACATTATAGGCTGATTATGCTACAATCTGTTAATTCTATCTGTCTTTGTGAAACATTTTAATAATGATTAATTATTATTTACAGATTGATGTACCAGATGAACAGAAATTGCCACAGAGTCATTGGGTCAAGAAAATCACAAACACTTTACCAAAACCACTGGTAATAAAACATGATCACAGGGAGCTGAATATTGCTAAGAAAAAACGAATGCCTCGGCAAGAAGATAGCTTTGCTGATCTCTCATACCACCAAGCTGAAGTCTCTGTTTGTACGCAGAAATCTGCATTCAAGCTAAAGAAAAATCTTTAATCATACTAAACTGACTGAACTTCATGACATGAATATTTAGTATTGTGGTAGGTAATTATTATATTGACAAGCTGTGCGCCTGATGGGATAACTTCTATATAAACTTTCATTCCCTATTTAATCCCTCTAGGGTATGAATTTTCCCAGTGGTTTAGGCTGTGTGTTGTCTCTCAGTGAATTAAGATTGTTATTCGGTTGATTGTTCTTTCCAAATATACAGTTACATTTTTGATATAATTATTTGTTTTAATTAAGTTTATGAAGAATGAAGGCAGCAAGCTCCGGGATGGTGTATTGGTGTAGGTGCCTGAGTGAGTTACATAATTTAGTGTGAAGGGAACAAGCCGCCGTATATCATATAACAATACAGAAAGCCTGTTGCGGCTAGCCTGACCTGTGCAATGGTCAGGTGGTTCAGGTTGCGTTTGAACCTAACGAGCGCGTCCTAGTCTCGCTCGGTCCAGTTCACGCAGATTCTATAAATTGTTCTAAGAATGTTCACTTGCTTGGCGACTTGGAAAGATGATGCCGGTTTATTTATACCCTGGAATGCAACATCCAATGTGTCACAAGATGGCCTATGGTCATCTCCACTGATTGTCAAAAGTATTATAAACAAAGCGACATGTAGTTATTAGTGCGCTAATGAAGGTGTTGTATGGTTGTCACAATCAGTGCGGAGTTACAAAATAGAAGTGTGAAATATGACAAGACTAGGTAGCGGTCAAGGCCATGTCAGTTAATTGTTATTTGAATGTAGAGAACCATGCAGAGAATAACCTTCTACACAAGAAAAGTCTAACACTTGTAATGCCGGCTTTGGTCGGATTTTTCCCTTATTAAGTATATAAGGCAGTACCGCAGTAAGCAGCAAGTTATTGTCAAATGTTACGTTCATTCCCAGTCGCCCCCGCGGGGATTGCCACCGGAGGCAAATGGGAATAAAAATTCCCAGTCGTTATTCTGTCTAAAACTTTAAAACATAATTGACTTGGTCAAATAGTTTAAGGAAGTTGCCAGACTATTGTTCACCTACTATATTTTAGTAGTAGGAGTTAGTATTGTAAGATTAAAAAACAACTTAATAAAATTAAAATAAATTGCTTGATACCTCATTATTAGAGTTTCCAGTACTTACGAGTGCAGCAATCAGTGTCTTCAATAGCATAGTATATTTGGTCCCCCTCTTCATTTTTTAAAGCGTATTTATTAGAGGTTGTAATATTCGTAACTAGCTCCAGCATCTGCATATCCTGTTCTATTTGTAGCACATCAAGCGTAGAAATACATTCCAATCCTGGTGGACCGATCATGGGCCCCTGTCGAATATTCAACCATTCTTGATCTGAAACTAATGTTTAAAATGTAATGTATTCTATAATACAACATAGATAATGTTAAATAAACCACATAGCATAACATCACGCCTGCATCTCCGGAGGGTTAGGCAGATGTGTACCTATCTATAAAAAAAAAAATCATATTATTATAAAATAAATTACCTGTTTCTATTTTTATGAAAATTGTACACTTAAGACTTAAAAATATTATGTAAGTAAACTATAATAATTATTTACTTAGAGATATGTTTAGTAAATACCCTCCACCAACCTACGGTCAATATCAAAATAAAACCTTTTCTCTTCATCTGATAAAAACTTTTCATAACCACTGGAGCCAGTGCTGAAGAATTTTCTACAAATTCTATTCAAACTCCTCTTAACACTAGAAACACTTAGTGTTTCAAAATAAACTCTCTTCTCCCTGATATCACTTATAGCTACACACTTTTTTTTGTTAGAATAATATTTGTACTTTAGCCACTTCATGCACTTTTTACTCTTCTTATTAGAATCATCATTTGAGAAAAAGTCTAAATTCGTTTTAGAGTCTTTTAACATACTGGCAACTTTTATGGATTGTTATAAATCAATAGAGAAATACAACCAAGAATAACTTGCTCTGTGAAATAACACTGAACATAATGCAATATCAACATGTTATCAATACTCTTGAAGCTAGGGGGCATTGCACAAAGAGTAAACAGCTTTATCTGTAGATGTCAACAACTCCTATATTTAAAGAACAAATAAGGCAAAGACTAGACAATGAAAACCAGTCTATCAGCAAACTGCTTCTCATGCACGAGGTTTGTGGGTTCAAATCCGGGCAAATAGGTACCAATGTGACCTTTTCAATCCTTATGTACTTAAGTTTATCTTACACAACACTGACATTGGTGTAGGAAAACTGAACTTATCTATACCTACTAATAATAAAGCTGAAGAGTTTGTTTGAGGAAGGCTATAGGTTACATAATATCACGCTAGGACCCTAAGGAGACGAGTAAAATGAAAAAAAAATAAAGAGAGATTACTAAGCGAAAACGAAGTACCTAATCGCGCGGGCAAACAATGCGATGTGACGGGGTGGGTCGGGGGAACAAGAAATTCACTAGAAGCTAGTAATATTATTAACAAGTCTGAAATCACCAAAACGGGGCTGACATGTTCTCACAAGAACAAAAGTCCCTAAAATAAAAGAAAAAAAAAAAATCACCAACCCGCTTTGAGCAAGCGCGTGGTGATCAATGCTCATGCCTTCTCTGTATGAGGAGAGGCCTTTCCCCTACAGTGGGCCAGTTATAAGCAGGCTGCGCTGGTATTATTTTCTGATATCAAACTGCATTGGTGTTGGTGATAGTTGAGTTCGCAGTAAATCAATGCATCATGTTTGCAAGAAGTTTTTTAGTTAAATGTTATTCTAATATTGACTTGCTGCACGCCTTGGTGTAAACTGTAGGTATGTAGGTAAGTGCAGCAAACAATTATTATCTAAATAAATTACCTACTCTAAATTCTGAAGCACTAGAACCTTATAGTCTTTTGTCATAAAGTTCATTATAGCAAAATCACAAGCTCTATCTTGTATTTTGCTCCGGCCCGAATATACATAATATAGCGATTGCTCTAAGGTGTACATTCAGTCGGATAATGCAGGTGACAGTGGGCTCAAAGAATTCGCCTGGAAACCTCTGCGACTCGCCACCGCCGAGGAGGCTTGTAAATCCTTCTTGAAGATTGTTCTTACACAGTTACACACTTAATATTTTATAAAATGCGCCAAAACATTTTTGAACTTAGTTGGCATAATGCCCAATGGTATTCCGGTACTGCTCCATTTTTTTGCGATGAATTTTATATCGAATTAATTTCTTTTCTAAGAGTTGTTCGTTATTCAATAATCAGTCCAGAATATCAGAATTTGTCGGTCACTGGTTCAAAAGATATAAGGGTTTATAGGTGTAGGTATAGTCAGAGCTAGATCGAAGAGTTTTTTCGTGAACTTTACCTACCTTACTAATTGAACTCATTATATCTCCTAAACTAAGACCCGATTAAATCTGTGACTTGGCGACTGATTCAGACTAATTGGCGACTAAATATGAGAGAAAACAGATCTTCGCTAGGTGCCCTAGTTTTTGAGATATAAATGTGGCCCTGCTGGGGAGACTCCAGATCGGCCACCTATAAACCCTCATATCTTTTGAACCTGTGACCGACAAATTCTGATATTTGGCGACAAATTTCGACTAATTAGCGACTATTTTTTTGTGTTATCAAAATTAAAATCCCTGATGGTGGCTCTGCCAGAGTCAGTGACACATTCAGTGGGATTAGAGTTGTGTTGATGACTTTAATGCATTGATAGTTATTTAGCTCAATGCTTTAATGATTATAATTTTGTAAATACATATTTGTTACGGTCGCGAATCATATTTAAAGTACAACTTAATAAACTGACTAGCAAATTGCAAAAAACCTAAAAAAAATTGAATTTCGCGGGCTACCTTAGCGCTTCCCCCTTAAGGCGAAAGCGCCAGGGTAGCCCGCGAAATTCAATTTTTTTTAGGTTTTTTGCAATTTGCTGGTCAGTATTAAGTTGTACGTTGATTAAAATATGATTCGCGGCCGTAACAAATATGTATTTACAGAATTATAATCATTAAAGTCATCAACGCAACTCTCTAAGACCATGTAATCCCCAAGAATGACTATTTCATGAAATCTTGACATTTGGGGATTACATGGTCTTAGAGAGTTGTGTCGATGACTTTAATGATTATAATTCTATAAATACATATTTGTTACGACCGCGAATCATATTTTAATCAACGTACAACTTAATACTGACCAACAAATTGCAAAAAACGTAAGAAAATTTGAATTTCGCGGGCCACCTTAGAGCTTCCCCCTTAATCAAATTGTTTCACGTGGGAAGCAGTTGCCGACAAATCCATAGACTACTATTAAATACTGGACAAATCTAAAGCAAAAAGTCATCGGAATCATCGGATCAATATCAAGCTGTCAATCATATTGAATTTTCACAATTTTCTTATTTGCCATTTTCAGCCTATCAAAAAGTACTCTATGGTTGCCATCGATACGCTAGAAAAAGAATCTTATTGCTTATTGTATGGCGTGGAATAGGCTTTTCGGCGCGAGCGAATTTCTTCCCGCATCCCGCGCGGTATTCGTATCAATTTGATCAGAACTTTAGTGCGCGAGTTCGGCTCGTACTTGACCGATTTTTTCATTCATTACTACTTCTGGAGAGAATACATAAAACGCACAATTATAGTTCAATAACACATTTATATCATACACGGTAATATCAGTTTCTTAGAAAAGTACATAATAAAAGGTTGCAGACAATCAGATGAGCATTTTATGCTCACATTACATTATATCAATGTAAATCGTAATGCATCCATCTGTGCATTGTTTTCGTATTGTGCAATGTGCAGCATTTGTAGGAATAAACATTAATTACATTGGTTAAATGCATTGTTTAACATAGTTAAAATAAAAATGATCGACATACCTAATAACATTGTATAATTATTATTATTGTACTAAGAATTTAGTGGAGAATAGTTACAGGATGCACAAAATATACTACAGTAATAAGTATATTCATTAATCATTACACAGATATATTTTTAGATACATAATTAGAATACTTATATAAAGATTATTATAATTTTTGGTTGCTCATTCTAAAAGTACACATGTAAGAATATTTTTATAGGTACAGTGTTTTTCGAGCCAGTTTGGCTAGATTCTGAATTACAGGTCCTACAGAAAAACTGAAAGGAACCTTGGGCTAAAAGAAAATGATACCAAAATTAAAAAAAAAAACAAAGAAAATTAAAGTAACGATTTTTCTATAGTGACACTCGTTTTTTTTAAAGAGTTGGCTCATAACATGAAATGGTGACAACTTCCAACAAACTATACGATCATGGTCAAGGTAAATTAATATTTCAGATAATAAAAATTTCGTTTGTAATGCGACTTAAGAAGTTAGAGGAAAATATTTAAATTAAATTAAATTTCATTAAAATTGAGCTCATGTTTTTCTTTCTCCATTACCTATAGTTTAAAACTTACCCATACTGGCTAGAAAAAAAACAACCTGTTTACTTAGCTAAGTATATATTTATTTTTAATGACTAATAGAAGCATGTCTATATAAAAGTTTTCTACAAATTCATGCAAGAATTTTTAACTCTAGTATAGTAGAAATTTCTTGCATGAATTTGCTATTATCACGATATTGACAAATAATATTTAGGCTTTCAACATCAAAGGATAACACTATCCCATTTAGCACCTGTTTGAAAAGCAGAAGGTAAGCATAGTATACTTTCTTACATCTATTTCTAAGGACGATGAACACTTGAGGGTGCATTCCGAAACATGGCAATGTAGCAGCACATAGTTGTCAAATATTTCAGTTTTGATTAATTTATCAATATTACTGAACTAGCTGACCCGACATACGTTGTTCTGTCCAATAATTTATACAAAAATCCAGTAGGAAAAAGGACTTTGTTTTTCCCGAATGTGAAAATTTTCCAGGAAACTTTCAACATTTTTCTTTCCATAAAAATCTAATTTGGCCTATTAAGAACATTTAAAAACAAACATAGTCAAATCGGTCCAGCCGTTAATAATGATGCACAAGTCCACCGAGCAGCATTTAATTTTTTATTTATAAAGAGATTTATTTTCTGTAACACACTAAAATATTGATATTGAATTGCAATGATCACACTGGATTACGTGTTGTACTTGTGACAGTTTAAGGATGTAAAAAAGCATGGTATAAAGGGAATTGCTCATTATATTAGGGTGCTTTGGCTAAACGTGTACAAAATGTTCCGCTGAATTTTCTTTCCAAAAAATATAGCAAATTCCAGCGTGTATATTTAACGTTACCCTAATTGCAGCATTTTTAATATTTTATTTAATAAATTGGTATTAATAAATAAAACAAAACTGAAATATCTGAAAGATACTTGCGACGTTGCCTACTTTCAGAATGCATCCTGATAACATTCTGTAAAAATACACAAATAAATGTATATTCGATAAATAGGTTATTATATAATACCACACTTATTTATTCTGTAGTAGGTATATGTACTTACATTTTTATATTTTAGATAATTCAAACATAAGGCGATTCAGTTTAAAGTTTAAGTAAACTACGCGAGTATACGAGATGACAGGTAGATAGGTACAAAAGACTATCACGCTGCTTATTATTATTATTGGTATAAAACTAGCCTGCGGGGTAATTGCGTAGCACACTAACAGTAGAAATGGCTTACATTTTGACAATTTAACATTCATTCATTGCGTTATTTACATTATTGAGCAGACAAATTTTTCGACCATGTGAAGCAATGGATTAGCAATATCATTCAAAATCATTTGATTTGCGATTGATCGTGTGTTACGCAATTAGGGTACTGGTTGGTTTATAGCGTGGTGTAAGTTCAGGGCCACAGCGAGACCTGTGGTATCATATGCAGCTTCACATTAACAAGTCTGTGCGTACCAAAAGTAGCTCGCTTATTTTAGAAACAAGATTACAATATTCCAGGACTGTTTTGAAAAGCGACTTGTTACAGGCCAGGAAAACGCCAAGACAATGTAAAGGTTACAACATCAATATGTACATAATACACATTATCTAACACGAAATGCATATAAGACTAGAACAACAAAAGGTAAATTTGGAAAACTACATTATGAATAGGAATTATTGCATTTTTATGTGCTTTGTAAATGCAAAAGTTGTATTTGAGCTGTAAGTACATAAATATCATTTTAATTTTTAATAAATATTCTTCCAAATCACTTTAGGATTCTTCCACGTCAATTAAATAAAATAAAATCTTAATTAAAAATCACAATCAAACATTGTACGTATATAAAATCATGCTTGTGTTCTCTTATAAGGAGGCGAGCAATATTATCATTGCTGTTGTTAATAATCGAATAAAATTGATTCTTTCCCATTTATATTCAACTCCTTCTGAGCCAGGAGTCCGCTAATCTCGATTGGTAGACTTCATTCTGCACTAGCAGTATGCTTTCGAAGTTAAATTAGCCCATTCGGCTACAAGAATAAATGTATTCAAGACAGTTCTGATGATCACAAGTGTGGAAATATGTAATTAGTTAAGCAGTTAATAATAATTGTAAAACAAAGTATATCATATAACAGAAATAATCATTTTAGGCTTATAGTACTAATTAGTGCGTTTCACATAATTAAAACAAATTGAAAATAGTTTCATGAGTATAAACACGCATGCTTTAAATTAATAAAAGTGGCGACGCGAGACGGGATTGTATTTTATTTAAATAGCTACCTAGAGAGAGACCATCCCTTGGGTGCGATGGCGACATGTTAAAACATCGAGATTTCTATGATATAGCATAGAAATATGTGTATAGGAGAATCATAATCCATTGTGTAATTTAGAAGATCCAAAGCCGCCACACAGACAGACACGAAAATCGACTTCGTTTTATTAGTTCTTTTTTATAGTTATAGATTAATTAAATAACTTCAATGGATATTAAGAACGCATTCTGTAAGTTGTGCAGCGTCGCAAATAGCAGTTAAATATTTCGCTGATCGTAACTCTGAATATGTAGTTTTTACGTGTGAAAAAGCACTTGGAAACTTTCAATATGATTTTTTTCCCTAAAACTGTTACAACACCTAATTTAATGTTATTATTATTGCAATTCAGAATCAATGTTTTTGTACGCTGCAGAGCAATATTTCATAATTTAATTGAGTAATATTGATTATTAATCAAAACACGAAGGAGATGCGAAATATTTGAGAGCTATTTGCGACGTTGATAACTTTTAGAATAAACCCTCTAAACGTCCTGGCAGTTGTTTTTTTTTTTTCAGACAAAGAGCTCTTTTAAAGTATGCGTAAAATAATTATCATAAACACCTCTTTGCAGTGTTGAAGCGTTAATATGGCGTGTAAATTGGTGTGACGGCTTGGAAGTTGTAGCTCCGCGTGGAACTGATTGATTTTAAGTTAGTCCCCGGCGCGACAATCGGCGACATTAACCATACTTCTCGCCGCCACTAACTAAAACTAAATAGTGGGCGATTCCATGAAAACAGCTCAACTCTTGCAAATAATTATTATTATTTTAAGTTTAAGATGCTGTTTGATTCCTCATTATCTAATGTATACTAACGTTTTACTACGTATTTAGTACTTGATCAAACATCGAGATTTCTTTATAAGTAATATTGAAGTTTATTTTTAATGTCTTCTAATAATAATTCGGAAAGAAATTCTCTAAACATTAAAATTTTGTACGTGAAAAATGCTGCGAACTTAAGAGTCGCCCAAATTTCATGGAATCACCTAGTACATAAATTGATAAAGTTAGAGATTCTATAAAAATCATAACAAATCTTCCAAAAGTAAAGTAATCCAAAAATAAAAACGAAATAAAAAATATAATAATAGTAGTATCAAAAATTATCTGATTAGTAGTATCAAAAATTCTCTGATTAGAATGATAGGCAGCCAAAATGGTGCCATGATTTGAATCCTCTTCTCACATTTACAGCATGCCAGGACGATCGGACTCTTGGTTTCCAGACTTCTCAAAGAACATGAAGTCCTGAAAAGTAGTCATAGAAATTAATCATCAGTCATAATTATATTCAATGCAGTTTAAGTTCGACGTGACAAAATTATTAGGGTTCCGTACGCAAAGGGTAAAAACAGGCCCCTATTACTAAGACTTCGCTGTCTGTCCGTCCGTCTCTCTGTCACCAGGCTGTATCTCAAGAACCGCGATAGCTACAGTTGAAATTTTCACAAATTATGTATTTCTGTTGCCGCTATAACAACAAAAATACTAAAAATAAAATAAATATTTAAGGGCTCCCATATGAGTAGACAAATTTTTCGAACATATGAAGTAATGGATTAGCAATATCCTTCAAAATGATTCAGATTGAGATCGATAGTGTGTTACGCAATTAGGGTGCTGATCGATCGGCCCATGCGGCTATTGTTACTTACTTTAGCCACGAGAAAAAATAATGTGGTGTTTTTTGTTTTCGACATAATATTTAAATAAAGGTAGTTGTTACTTACGATGAGGAAACAAGCTCCAAGAAGAACTGCCTTTATTTTCACATCCAAATCCATGGGGAAGGTAATGCCGAAATAATCGGAATCAGTAAATGCTTCGCGCGCCAATCCCGACCACTGCTTCGTTATCTTGCCAACTTTAGTTTCGCCATCCTTGGAGTATACCTGAAATTGCACATTAGTTGAAAATGTAGATTATTACGGTACTACCTAATTATGTTCGACAAACGCTGGGCTGTCAACCCCACTACCAAACTTTTTTTTAACCGCAACAGTTAAGCTCTTGGCCTTCATCTCACCTGATGGTAAGTGATGATCAGACCGAAGGTGAAAGCAAGCTTCACCCGGAGTCCTCAACCACACAGGAACTTTTTTTTTCTGCGGTAATCGGCGATCAGTTTTACTTTTAGCGGATGAGTTGGGGTGACTCCAGCGAGCCTCAAACTCATACGTATTCGTGCTTAGGTCCACACAGGTGTGGGTGGACTACACGATGTCTTTCCTTTTAAGTATTTTCCTGCAAGTTCTTGTTTTCAGTGCGGCAGCCAGATAGTAGATAGAAGTCTGCAAAGGCGCCGCCTTTGCAGTCTTTCCTGGTACCTTGTTGTGATGTTCTTGATCTCGTCAATGACATAATTCATAGATAACTCCTTGTGTATTTCAGCGTTCGTGACAAGCCAAGGAACGCCACTAATTGAACTCCACGGTGTCCTCTTCTGCCGCTTACGGCGGGAACACGGGCACGCGTTAGCACTCATCCGTGAACCCGCCGCGGCTGTCCGTTACCGGACCCTCCTCTGGGGACTACTCCCCATCACCGGCGCACCAGAACACACAGCAGACCGTGACCACCCCAGGGACCAAACCAGCACATGGGCGCCAGACGATCCCGTGTCTGGGCACCCTTGGTCCCCCTGCGACGGGTCAGGTCATTGGCCCCGCAGCTTGCCAATTTTCGGCCGCAGAGGATAGAGTCAAAGTCAAATCATTTATTTCAAATAGGCACATTAAAGGCACTTTTGAACGTCAAAAATAAACTAAATAGAAATGATTCTAGTTGCCCATTCGCAAAGGTAGATTTCGTATGGAGAAGAATGGGCAAGAAACTCCACCGTTACTCTTTTAAAATGTTTTACAAGGTCTTGTATACATAATAATAGAGAGAGCGGCCAACGTCATAACAACACGCCCCCTCCTCTGCGGTCCCACCGCGTCCACCCTCATACGGTGGCGACCCCGTCAAGGCCGCGGAAGGTAGGGAGAGCGGCGCACCGCAATACCGGCTCCTCTCCCACCGCAGCCTCCAACCCTCATCCGCAATGAAAAAAAGCTATACTGCTCCTCAGTGTTTCTAGACATCCAACAGGCCTTCGATAAGGTTTGGCATAAGGGTCTGTTATATATAAGCTGAAAATCAACCTTCCCCACCAGTACTACTCACTAATGAAATCCTACTTGTCAGAAAGAATATTTCAAGTGAAAGAAGCAGATGTGACGTCACGATTCTGCAATATAACTGCTGTAGTACCGCAAGGGTCGGTATTAGGACCGGTGTTGTACACAGTATACACTGCAGATCTCCCGCAGGCTGATGAAGTTACTACAGCAATATTTTCTGATGACACTGCAATACTGGCAAGTCACACAGATCCTGCTGTGGCATCAAACATGCTGCTAGGAAGTCTCGACAAAATAACCACATGGTTTTTTACAAAAGTGGCGGATAAAGACGAGCGCAAGCAAATCAGTCCAAGTTACATTTACGCTGCGAAAACGAAAAGGTGACTGTCCACCAGTACAACACAGAGGAACTGGCTATCTTACCTCAACTGCCGAAACACAGTAATGCTGTTAACATTGTTGTTATGGTGACAGACTTAGATAAGATGGTAGCTAGTCAGCTAGCTAGACTTAGAACAAGCCCTGTCATCAACCAAACCAAGCAGAAAATGTTGGCCCCGCTGGGAATCGAATCCAGGACCTCTGGGTCTGAGTCAGGTGGTGTTACCACTAGAGCACAGAGGCAGTTAAAAGTTGCTTACTGACTAGTCTCTTTACTTAGGTCAATATTAGCAAAAAAACTGTTTAACTGTATAATGCTACACCGTAAAATACATTATTATTATAGCTTAAACTAAATTACTTACATGGAATTCAACATCTCCACAAATCGAGAAAGTGCAAACTGGTCCCTTGATTCGGAGGACAGTGTCTCCGGCAGCATTCTTGATACTGTAGCAGGGCCTGCAGATGGACCATTCTTGCTCAATCGAACCAATCACAGAGCCTGGTGGGGAGGAAACCTCCATGCTTTGCAGCCAGCATGGACACCAGCACGAGTCACAAGCCAATGGACGGTGAAGATGGATCACCTGTCATTAGAAATATATGTGAATTAAAGTAATAGTCACTGGCAGTAAATGTGGCCCAAGTCCTAAACACGAATTTGTAAACCAACTAAACCTATTCTTTAGGATTTTTTAAGGGGACTACAGGACCTAAACGCAAAAAACGCAAGTTTTATAGTGCCTAAAAGTATATGATCGACTACAGTAAACAAAAACAGAAAAATATATGATATTCTTCAGGATATATAAAATAATAATAATAATAATAATAAATCTTTATTGAAATAAATTCGTGTTACAAAAACCTATGAAGCCTCTGAAACCCAAACTAGGTAAAAACCTGTATGTCAGATTTAACATAATACAAGTAAGAAGACGGGTCACAGCCCATACAAAATTTACCCAGGCCCAGTGGAAAAAAAAGTTATTATAGTAAAGATTTTTTAAAGAAGCCATTTGGCTAGTTGCCAAGTGCTTCTTTAAAAAATCCTTAAGAATAGGTTTAGCTGGTTTAAGTTAATAATTTCATTTTAAGTTAGTATAAATGTGTCTTATTTTTTTTTCCAAAGCTGTTTTTAAAGTTCCCCAGGAAGTTAAAAGATTTTTTAAATTAGAACATGACACTAGCGGTATCTACAACGCCACATGGGAACAACGCGTCATACTGACGTCACGCAAATCCTGCATCGCGCAAGCAGAGTTTACCGCGCAATTAGCATAGATACAACGGCCCGACATGAATCATTGGGCAGTTGCCCACCAGACACAACACCCGTCTGGTCGGAGGATCCTCCCTTTTCTATAGAGTATGAGTGAGCTTTACACCCTGTTCCTCATACCTCTATAACACAGCGCTACGTAGGCCGCTTGGTCCTGCTTGTTAATCGTCAAAGGACGAATTCGGCTGTAGTTTTCAATGTACCTAGTAAATCTTTACTAGAGTTTTCTAAACACGCGGCGACCAGAAATTGGCAGAACATGGCGCAACAGCGTCTGCCGATACCACTTCATCAAAATGACCTTGTAAAAAACGGATTTCTCGCCGCTGTTGAGAGCTGCGGGGTAATTGTGTAACACACTGCATTGCTGTTGCAATGGCTTTAGTTTTGACAGTTCAACAACATTCATTACGTTGTTGAACAGACAACATTTTTCAAACATATGATTAATAAAATTGATTAGCATATTGCTGCCTTGAAAATGATTCAGATTGTGCTTGAAAGCGTGTTGCTGTCAGGGGCTCCAAATGGAATGAGGTGGCAAACCAGACGAAAGATAGAGGACCATGATTTATACATCCAGAGACAAGCACCAGAAGCCAGAACTAGAACACTATATTGTGTCGTTTTCTATTAACAACTTGCCAATAAATTATCATCAGAGGGGTTTTAATTTCACTACAAGCAACTCTCGAAAGTAGTTTTTGGTATATCTTTTCAGTATTTAGCAGATATGGCAGTTTATCGCCGAATTACTAATTGACTGTAATTATTACTAAGGTCAAAATAATTTTAGGATGATATCACAGTATTGTATGTATGAGTTCTGACTTTAGTCCAAACCTCGAGTCTGTTATTGTATTTTGAATTTTATAGTTTAAAGACAGTTTTTGTATGAAGTACTTGCCTTTTCTCGAAGACTTCACTGGCTTGAACTAAACTTACATGTTATGTACTAAGACAGAAAATGTTTTTTTTTGTAGTTACCTCATTCCTGAAGTTATCCATGACTTTCATGTCAAATGGTCTCATGGGTCCGCAGCAGTTTCTAGTGCAGCAATCATTGTCTTCAACAGCATAGTATACTTTTTGACCAATACTATTTTTTACTGTGTACTTATTATTGGTTTCGAAACCCACAAACGCCTCCAGCAGCTCTACTTTTTGATGTACTAATAGCCCATCAATCATAGAAAGGTATTCCAGTCCTGGTGGACAGTTGCTGAGTCCTTGCGGAATGGTCATCCATCCACCTAAAACAAAAGTATAAGTAATAATGGGTTCTTTTTGTAAAAAGACTATTTTTTAATCACAACACACATACACATCATAAATAATAATCATAATCAGCCTATAATGTTCCCACTGCTGGGACACAGGCCTCCTTTCAATGAGAGGGAGCGGGCCATAATCCACCACACGGGCCCAGTGCGGGTTGGTGGATGTCACATGTCTTCGTTCACCGTTTTGAGAGCAGTGGTGATGAAATAATTTACACAAAGTAAAGCGCATGTCTGGGTTCGAACCTGCGACCTACAACTCGTAAGTCGTGTCCGTGACCACTGGGCCACCACTGCACACATACACACATTGATGAATAAAATAAACACAGGCCCTTCTGGACCCCTGAATCAAACCACCCTGCATATTTTTGTTTATAGGGTGGTAGAATAAAGAAAAATTGTTCAAAATTTTCAATATCATGGGACTTTTATTGTTGAGTTCCTAGACATGAGGAGACCATTTGCATTTTTTATTTTTCAAAAAGGTTCTACCTGAGCCAGGAATTGAACCTGATTATTTTTACAAAAACATCATGTATGCCGCCAATAGTGTAGCTGGTAAGGACCAAATGTTATATAAGTATCTACTTCCTAGTTACTTGTACATAGTCTAAGCTAATAAATAATAGGTAGTACAAGGTAATACATTATTCACAAAGAGGATAAAGCACCTTACTTATACCCTAAAATAGAGTCAAATGGAGACAGTTGGACTATACCAAAGAGAGGGACTTATAAAGGACATATTACCATCTATTTAATCATCATTTTTGTTATAGAATAATAAGGTTGTAGTTGTCATAATAAGGGGGGTGTGTTGAGAATCAAAATGTTGTACTATTTTTCAATAAACTAAGTTTTTTTTTTCAACCCTAGGTACAGTCACGGCCAGAAGTCCACTTACACCGCAATGACCATTATCGCCTGCGCTATACGGGCTGACACACATACGCATTTTTATCCGTGTGAGTGATGTTCCAACGCTAATAAACTTACATGTCGTGCGTGTAGCATCGTGCTACGAGTAGTCATAGATGTGGTCAATGCTAGACAAGGATGACAATATCAGTAACTTGTTTCTTTATCGCAGTCTAATTATTTTTTTCATAGTAATGCAAAATTTCAACAAGTGAATATAAGTTAACATTAGCTAGATCGGTAACGAGGCTGCACTCGCTAATGTGAACGGGATAGGTGTAGGTTCGAATCCTAGTTGGGCCAGTTTTTTTTTATGTTTTATATCATTATTATTATTTAAATGTTTTAGTAATTTATTTTAGTAAATTACTTTGAACAAATATATATTACAATAAAGGTAATTTATTATTATAATATGATAATAAATGAAACAAATTTTGATATGGTAACATTGTAATATTTTTTATACAAAAGAAATCCTTTACACTTATTTATGTTATTATAGGGCCACAATATTTGCCTTGGTTTCAATACTAATATTAGCCTGCATATTGAATTCAGAAGAATACTAAAATAGCAACAACAAGATAACACAAACGTTCGTAACTATGTTCACCAACCAACAATAGCGAATAGTGGAATAATTTAGGTAAACTAGTAAAGTAGTTAAAATATGAGGGTAGATTTACAAAGTGAACTTATCACTTTGTTTCAAATCTACCCTCATATTTTAATAACGACTCTAAGATTATAATTGTAAAACGCTTCGATCAATAATAGTACTAGATGCCCGATAAGCGCTTCAAAAACGGCCCGAAAAATACAAGCACGAATACTTTTGTGCTCTTATTTCAAATTAGTATGGTCCAATCATAGCCAATGTTAAGACGTCAAAATGCATCAGTGCGCGTTCAAAAGTTGTGTAAATAACCACCGTAACACCAAGATTTTGGAAGGAATATCTTTTTTTCGGTAAGTTTTTATCATTAAATGTTTTTCATAAAATAGTAACACAATTAAATAGTAAATATAAATCAATTAGCAAATATTATGATTGTTTGGCCAATGTTTGCGACAACGCGCCAACTACTATAACAAACATTGAAGCATTGAAACGTAATTCCAAGAACTACGTCTAGTTCCAAATTCGAGTAAGTACGAAATTGTCAACAAAATGTTTTTAACCTTATTGCTTAGACGTTAAGTTTCATTTTAGAATAAATATTTTTGTACTTATTATAAAAATGACTTTTTATTTTCAAGTGACATTTTAAATTTATTGCTTCGATGACAGAAGGAATTAAATATTAATCATTTGCAATCGTAATTAAACTTTATGTTAGAGTGTTAAGGTTTATAATAATCTGAAGTTGTTAATATTATTAAACTTTTTTCTATAGTTCGTAGTAAGAAATATAAATGTTTATCTGTGTGCAAACGTGGCCACTTTAGCGACTTATTTTTGTTCCTAATCATTCATCTAGTACTATTATTGATCGAAGGTAAAACGAAAGAATATTCGTTTAGTTGTGGAATATTTAAGATATTTGTTAGCAACTCGGCATTCTTATTTCACATGATTGTAATACTTAAAAAATATTATTCATGTTTGATGTGAGACTCGAACCCGAACGTTCGACATGCGAGGCACAATGCTAACTACTTTGGCCACCGTAACGCTCACTTAACTTATTGAAATTTGTAATAACAATCATAAGCGGCCAACAAGTTGCCAATGTGTAGTGTTGTCAAACGTTCTTATAGAAGAAGGTCATAAGTACAACTAATATTCTTATGCCATAGTTTTGTGAGATTGCTAGTCGACTTCTGACTGTTATAGTACCTATATAAGCAATAAAAAAAATTAAGCAGTATTATTCAGTGCAATTTTTTATTTTTTACCACTAAGTGTACTTTCTTGGGCAGATTTTGCTGACATCCTTTTGAGATATTATTGTCTCTCTAAAAGAAGAGCACAGGGTGGGCCAATTTTTATGTATACGAGTGTATGTTAGTTTTCTTACCTGGTGGTACCTGAGGTCCCGGCTGTTGAACTACAGGACCATAGCCTGGCTGAGGGTAGCCTGCCTGGCCATATCCTGGTTGTGGATACCCAGGTTGAGGATGCTGATACCCAGGAGCAAACCCTGGTTGGAAACCCGGTTGGAATCCAGGCTGGAAGCCAGACTGCATCCCTGGTAGCGGTTGAGCTCCAGGTGGCAGTTGAGGGCCTGAAGGTGGTGGGCCTGGATAGCCGCCTTGCAGGTGCATTGGATAGCTTTCAGCTTTATTATCCGACGCTGGAGCATATCCTTGAGATTGTGGGAAATTCGGGGAATAGGGTGTTTGTTTGTGCGACATATTGACCTGTAAAATATATATAATAATTTCATTCTAATCACTGATACTATGAATGACTATTATATTTCTATCAGCTATTGTTATGATAGTTTCCAGTCACTCGTTATTACATGCATGATCAATAATTTTATTAATTTGCGAGTGCTGCATTCTTTACCGGCGCCCCGCTTAGCATGGAACAGTGAATAACACCACAGAACACTATTACTCCTAGCGGAGGTTAACACTGGCAAACTATTCTTAATACTATTCTAAAAGTCTAAAATAAGCCCTAGGCCGACAGCCACTGAAAATAGTAGCCAATAAAATGTTTACGAAAATGTTGAAAGATTGAAAAGTCAAATTTACAAAATTCTCTGTGTATGAATTCTGAGCAGAAGTCAAACTTACAGCTATACGACTATTCTTATTTCTTACACTCAAGTATTACTTATTGCTTAATATACTTCCAAGTTTTGTCTAGCTCCCTAAAATTATTTATTTTTTTCGGACTATTTTTTGTCCATCCATACTTCCATAGACAAAGACAAAAGTATTTTGTTCATAGAGCATATTTCAACATAATTTGATTTGATCAAATACTAGGTAATTGAGCAAATGAGCACGGACGTTGAATGTAAATGTAAAGCGGGCTGTACACTTGTAGAGCGAAAGCCCGTGAAGCCCGTGAAACGCTACTGTGGTTTCGCGTTATGTCCCGCAATAAAGGGTTCGCGCTTTGTTCACACTGCGCAAATGCGAACGCATCTACGTGTTATTTTCGCAGTAGCGTGTGAGACGTTGTGAGTTGTAACGAGCGGCGATGTTACAAAAACAATGAGTGTTTCGTGGAATAACGGCCATGAGCTAGCACTATTTGAATGTTATCAAGCAGAGAAACAATGATCACAAAAAAAAGTAATTTAAAAAAATTAAACCGACTTCAAAAAGAAATGAACTCAAAATGATGTAAGTAATAACTTTAATTTCGGAGGTCGGTGTCTTGGGATCTGTATTTCAGTTTTAGTTTTTTGCAACCGACTTCCGAAATTAAAGTTATTTCATAATTTTGAGTTCATTTCTTTTTGAAGTCGGTTTAATTTTTTAAATTACTTTTTTATTTCGTAATTTTTAATAAAAAATGGTTGCCTGTAAAGTCGGTTTTACGGGCGAAGATTTTACGTGACAACGTCTTTTTCTCGGTAGAATATTTATTGATGCATGCGCCGATTCAATGCGCCTAATTCTCTAGTGCTGCGCGCGCGGCAGACCGATCATAGTTGAGTGGGAGAGAGACGCAAGGCATTCGGCGGGCCTCTCTCTCGTTCGGTGACTCATCGTAACGTTACCGAGCGTTACACTTTTGACGTGACAACGTCTTAAATTAGGTTGCGGCTGGGAGTCACTTATGAAAAAGTGTAACGCTCGGTAACGTTACGATGAGTCACCGAACGAGAGAGAGGCCCGCCGAATGCCTTGCGTCTCTCTCCCACTCAACTATTCTACCGAGAAAAAGACGTTGTCACGTAAAATCTTCGCCCGTAAAACCGACTTTTTTCATAAGTGACTCCCAGCCGCAACCTAATTTAAGACGTTGTCACGTCAAAAACTGGAATATTTGTTTGTAATAAGTAGGTTTTGAGATGTTTTCCCTTTGACACTACACCCGTAGCTCGTATCAATAAGCCAGGCCGTCACACTTACACGTATTAGTCTATATCTTGAAAATTACTGAATAGATTTTGATGAAACTTGCACTGTTCCTTAAGTTGAAGTAAGTGTAAGCTAATAAAAAAAATGGTCACGATCCGATTAATACCACATACATAATAACATAATAACTACATACATACATCTAGACATACATACGTGTCGAATTGATAACCTCCTTTTTTATTTGAAGTCGGTAAAAACCAACTCGCCCTAGAGTTGGTTTTTACCGACTTCAAATAAAAAACACAGAGAGACAGACAGAGTCACGACAACAGCGACTTCGATGTCCATATCTGTCAAACGTGCCGCTACTTAAACGTAACTGCGAACGAAACCGTAAACGTTGCGAGTGTACAGGGCATTTTTCACCCAGAGTTCACTCGCGATTTGCCATTTGCGCACTTCTATGTCCGACCTGTGCTGTGGGCGCTGTGGACATAATTATAGTAAGTACACACGCAGTGGCTTTAGTCGACGGGTCACTGCTGGTGATTTTGAAAACAGCGTGTTGCGAATCGCGCACGACCCAAAGGCACCGCTCGTTGCGCGACTTGCGGTGCCTTTATGTCGCACGCTTAAGGCGAAAGAATAGAATAGAATAGAAATACTCTTTATTATGTACACCAAATAAATTACAGACATAAAAATAGAAACTGTACATAAGGGTGACACAATGGGCGGTCTTATCGCTAAAAGCGATCTTTTAAAGACAACCTTTGGATGGATTAAAAAGGGGAAGGACAGACAAATACTGTAGGTAGTCTGTGGTGTACCTATTACATAATACAATACATAACGTATATTATACTAATCTAAATAAATATATACATATAATAATAAACATGAAACAGGAGCAAAGAAATTATGATGATGATGTTTAAGGAGAGAGGAAGTGCTTTTTTATCATAATTTTAAAAGTGGACAAAGATTGAGCACGCCTTACCGACACGGGCAAGTCATTCCATAACCGTACTGCTTGAACAGTAAAAGATTTGTCATAGAAACTGGTGGAATGCATCGGCATCTCTAGTCTCAGATTTTCCGATGACCTCAGATATCTATTATGTGTGTCATGAAGGAACTTGAAACGTTCTTTAAGATAAGTGGGGGTTTTAGGATTAAACAAAATACTGTAGAGCTGAAACAAGATATGAGAATTCCGGCGAAGACGTATGGGAAGCCACTTGAGCTTTGTACGAAATTCTGAAATGTGATCATACTTGCGCAGGCCAAATATAAATCTTATGCAAAAGTTTTGAAGTCGCTCAAGTTTATCTAGCTGTGCCTCAGTAAGATCTGGATAACTGACATCAGCGTAGTCAAGGATGGGAAGTAAAAGGGATTGTGCAAGCGCAGTTTTAGTGGCAGTTGGAAGAAAGTTCCGCAATCGTCTCAGTGACTTACAGATGCAAACATTTTGCGACTTACCTCCTGTAACTGAGGACCCCAAGAAAGATGTTTGTCAATCCAAACCCCAAGGTTCTTAACCTTTTCGCTGAAAGGAATAGCAGTTCCGTTAAATTGAACCTGGGGGAGTTGCGACCAGTTTATCTTGGGGATCATCCTTGAGCTGCCAACAACAATGACTTGAGTCTTCGATGGGTTAACCTGCAACCCATGCGCCTCACTCCACTCACTGATTGAAACCAAATCCTTGTTGATAATATGAACAGCATCAGCCAAATTTAAGTAGTCAGCTTGCTTATAAATTTGCAAATCGTCAGCATAAAGGTGGTAGGAAGAAAGAAGTTTTTTGGTAATGGAATTTATAAATATTGCGAAAAGTAAAGGAGATAAAACGCCACCCTGAGGTACACCGGCAGAAGTATAACTGATGAAATTATTTGGGTTTTGGATTACTTAATGACTGTAATACGATTTTATGCGACGGACGTAGCAAGCCTTTATTATCAAACATAGACACACAGTATTGCCAGATGAAGAACCATAGAGTATACAATAACTTCTATAAAATAATTGTTGCCAATTTTTCAACACCCCCTCTCAACAAATATTTTTAACAACATTTCAATACAATGAAAAAAATTAAACATAACATAGGGCACATTTACATGAACTAATACAATTTCTAAATAAACATTATTCTTAACTTTAAATTACACACTTTTCAAAATAGCATCCCTATGTTTCTCAAATAAGATTTTACCCAATGGTTTTGTTAAGAGATCGGCCAAATTTTTCTCTGACATTATATAATGCAAACAAACTTTTTCATTTTCTACATTTTCCACAATATAATGGTATCTTATGTCTAAATGTTTCAACCTTTTATTATTCTCTTTATGATAGGCAAGCTTTATAACTGACTGGTTGTCTTCAAAAATATTAATATCTACCTTAATGCTAAAATCTAAAAGTAAATTCTGTAACCAAATTGACTCACAAATTGCATTACTGAGTGCTATATACTCGGACTCAGTTGAGGACAAAGAAACAGAGTTTTGCTTTTTACAATTCCAGGAAACTAAACAATTAAATAAAAAGAACATGTACCCCGAAGTTGACTTACGGCTTACAGTATCTCCTGCCCAATCTGCATCAACAAATCCAAGTATGTCTGACTGATCACTTTCAAATATTAAACCTAGATCTAAAGTCCCTTTTATGTAACGCAACACTCTTTTAATACACTTATACAAATATTCACTAGCTACATGCTGATATCTAGCAAGAAAGAATACACTTGTACATAAATCTGGTCTTGTGCCACACACAGCGTACATTAAGCTACCAATCATTTGCCTACATTTTTTCTCAACTTCCTGATTTTCAGAACTTTCCCTTTTCAAAAGGTCAAAATTGAAATTTTGTTCAATTGGTGTGCTAATAACTTTACAATCTGACATATGGTACATTTGTAAAATTTTTAACAAATATTTTTTCTGATTTAATATTGTTTGAGAACCTTTCTGTTTTATTTCAATGCCTAAGTAGTTAGAAGCCAAACCCATATCTTTCATTTTAAAGTTATCATTCAACTCATTTTTGAGTACATCTATCTCATTTCCAAATAACAAAATATCATCTACATAAAGAAGAACATACATTAATGTTCTACCCTGTCTCTTCATGTACAAACATGGATCATTTTTTGATTTCAAATATTTTTGTGATATCATGAAATTATCAAATTTTTTATTCCAATATTTTGGAGATTTTTTCAAGCCATACAGTGATCTATTTAACTTAGCAAATTCACCATTTGGAAGTCTTAGGTAAACTAGCTCATCAATGTCTCCATGAAGAAATGCTCCTACCACATCCATTTGATGCACCGGATATTTAAGTTTATTTGCTACGGCCATGAATAAGCGGAATGTAGGTAATTTAGCTACAGGTGAGTACACATCGGAATCACAGTTACTCTGCTCGAATCCACGAGCAACTAACCTGGCTTTATACACTTTTTCACTATTTATTTCTTTTGTACACAACACCCACTTACACGACACTACATCTGAACACTCCGGCACACTCTCCACTATTTCCCATGTATTATTCTCATTTAGAGTATCCAATTCCTTTCGTATCGCTTCCTTCCACTTGTTACTTTCATCAGTACACATTGCTTCCTCATAAGTTATTGCTCCTACACTCGAATAGCACTCATAATCACCGTACCTTTCAGGCTTCTTACGATTTCTCTGGGGATGCGAATATTTTTCTGTTTCTGAACTCTGCTCTTTACTTTCTTGTTCATTTGACATAACTAAAGTTTCGTTTTCTTTTTCAGGTTCCCGGATCGACTGCTGCAACTTATTTTCTTCAGGTTTTTGTGCTAACTGGTTATCTTTTTGCAGGTCTACTGGTGAATCAAAGTTTACACACTCCGAAAACTGATCGCCGCTGTCCGAAAAATAATCGGGGATTTCTGAAGACGGATCATCACTTTCACCATTTTCGTTACGTTTTATGTTATAAAAGTCAACAAAATTTTCGGAACATTTTGCGTTCGGAAACTCATTTTTTGACTTTAAACTTTCATTCGATTTCGTATTACCATTTTTAATAAAAACCACTTCACGTTTCACAAGAACGTCGTTTTTCTTTGGTAAATAAACACGAAAACCCTTTGACGTCTCTCCATAACCTACAAAGTAACCAATCTCAGACTTCGAGTCCCACTTACGTCTTTTTTGTTTCGGAATGAGAACTGCTACACTGGAACCGAATTCCTGTAACTGATTGACTTCAAACATTGATGTGTTGAACCACAATTCATATGGTGTGACATTCTTTATCCTACTTTTTCCTGTTCTATTTAACACGAAAACTGCTGTATTTACGGCCTCAGCCCACATGTTCTTGTTAAAATCTGTTGACAATAACATTGTTCTAGCGCATTCTGTTATTGTGCGAATCTCCCTCTCTGCCCTACCATTCTGTTCTGGTGTGTAAGGCACACTAGTTTGATGAATTACACCGGAACTTTCTAATAAACTTGTCATTTCACGATTGACAAACTCAGTACCACAGTCACTCCGCAGTACTTTCACTGAATAACCAAGATTCTTTGTCACAAAAAGCAAGAAACACTTCACTTTTGCATACACTTCACTCTTTTGTTTAAGAAAATACACTGACTTATATTTTGTGAAATCGTCTTTTATTACAAGGTAGTACCTAGACCCACCTAATGATTCTACTTCCATTGGCCCACATAAATCTAAATGTAACATTTCACCCGGCTTTTCAGCACATGACTTGCTCAATGGAAAAGATTGTTTATGTTGTTTACCTTCTAAACATGAAACACATGAACTTTTGTCACTCTCATTTACCTGAATATGACTTCTTTTTAAAATGCTTTTTACATGTTCTGTGTCCTGATGCCCTAACCTCTTATGCCATTCACTTAATGGAACAGAAATACAACATGAACTGTTTGAGTACTGAAACTCCATTATAAATAATTTACCTTTTGGTTTGGACAAAGCAACACAATCACCATTATTATTATATATTTTACAACAATTACTATCCATGTTCATGGAAAAACCTTTATTAATTACCACTGTGACAGAGAATAAATTTACCTTTAACTCTGGCACAAAAAGAACATCATACAAAGTTGTAGCAACCCAATCAACTCCGTTGTAAGCTTGTAATTGTATGTTTCCAAAACCTGTGGCACGGATAGTGGAGCCATCACCTATAGTGACATTTCGAGGTTCATTTAACTGTTCAAACGTTGTAAAAAGATCTTTTTCAAAACACATATGTTCGGTGGCTCCGCTGTCCATAACCCATACATTTTCTCCTGTGAAAGTTGTCAATAGAGTTGCACTTAACGCATTACCTTTTGATTTATTTTTGAACCAACAATTGTTCTCAGTGTGATTAGATTTCTTACAAATGCTACAGACTTTACTGTCTTTACCAATAAAATTAGAATTTTTTGACCTGCACTCACTTTTATAGTGTCCCAGCTTACCGCACTTAAAACACTTTCTTGTTTTCTTCGACTTTGTGATTAATGCTGTTGATGAAGCCTCCTCTGCACCTCCACCCCTTAATAGGTAGCGCTGCTCCTCCACTAGTAGCCGAGCTGTTAGCTCTGCCATAGTTTGCTTATCTTTAGGCACCGACTCCCACGCAGACACAAAATGACAGTAGTGTACTGGTAAACTAGTATTTATTTTAGTTATGGCCATTGAAGAAGGGATTTCTGAGTCCAAGGATTTCAGGTTACATAATAAGTCCTCAACTCGGGCCAAAAACTCGGACATAGTCTCCTTTTCGTCATATTTTAATGCAAAGAACTTTTCCTGTACTAAATGTAATGACAATTCTCCTTTTTGCTCAAAGATGGTGTGGAGTTTTTCCCAAATTTCTTGAGCTGTTTTACAACTCACTACCTGGGATATAACTTTGTCTGATAGACGCGTCACAATTACACCCTGTGCTTTCGCGTCGCTACTGATCCACTTGGCATCCTCCTGTTTGATATTATTGCCGTTGACATTGTCGTACAACCCTGCTGCCATCAACAGGACCCGGATTTTAAATTTCCAGACACTCCAATTGTGAGAACCCTCCAGTTTGGAGTTCACGTCGTTATTATTATAATTTATTGATGTGTCCATCTTGTTATCCTCACCGTTTTTCGTTGCGATGACGATTTACCTCGCCGTTAACTCGCTGTTTGTTGATAGCGATGACGATTTGACCTCGCCGGTACCTCGCTGTTTTTTAGGATTTTGATGACGATTTGACCTCGCCAACTACGCCTGCACACGCCTGACGCTACTTCGCCGCCGCTACGATGCGATGCTCCCTTGTTTTTTACCAAGAGCCCGCCTGACCAAAATGGCCGCCGAACAATTTTCGATTTCGACGCTATGTACCGCGTCTTTCGCCTTTGAAATCCAAAACCGATAATTACCTCAGCGGTTACAGCGTTCTGGGCCCATAACCTGATGAAATTATTTGGGTTTTGGATTACTTAATGACTGTAATACGATTTTATGCGACGGACGTAGCAAGCCTTTATTATCAAACATAGACACACAGTATTGCCAGATGAAGAACCATAGAGTATACAATAACTTCTATAAAATAATTGTTGCCAATTTTTCAACAATAACACCACGAAGAGCAAGACCAGCGCCAGAGTAGCCCGCGAAATTAATTTTTTTTCCCGTTTTTTGCAATTTGCTGGTCAGTATTAAGTTGTACGTTGATTAAAAAATGATTCGCGGTCGTAACAAATATGTATTTACAGAATTATAATCATTAAAGTCAACAACACAACTCTCTGGACCATGTAATCCCCAAGAATGACTATTTCATGAAATCTTGACATTTAATCAACGTACAACTTAATACTGACCAGCAAATTGCAAAAAACATAAGAAAATTTGAATTTCGGTGGATAAATAAACATTAAATCGCAGAGCGATTTAATGTTTATTTATTTAATTTAATGGTGGTTGCGGTAAAAGGTTACATGCTCTGTGGATGCGGTGATTAGACCGCTGCAAATCTCTGGTAGCCAAGCCAGCAAAGCCGCTATTAGCTTTTCTTTGAAGAGGCCGCTACTGTCGGGTCGTGAATGAAAGGACGTTAAAAAACACGCGATTCTTAAAACAATTTAGTATTGTACAGCGCTAGACACGCTAAGTAACTTTATTTAATTAATTAATTAAAATTATGAGACCACGGAAAGCCAACATCTTTTATTTTCCTTTTTATCCTTGTCATTTACGGAAATATGTAGCTGCTAGCGTTATCTAAATGCCGCCTTTGCACATAATTTCTACGAATAATTTAAGTAATAATATCACAACAGTATACTTTTGCTACTAAATAAACACAGCGAAGGGTTTTGTAGTTGGGATGAATATTTAATTTTACGCAATGAAGAGGATTCCTATACATTACTTACTAATTCCATGGATTCCTTCGATATACGTTTCTAAGGTAAGTTTATGCGAAAAAAAAGTTGTTTTTTATTTTTCAAAAACCTTTTAAATGGTTTTCTTTTGTTATTTAATTTCTCACAGTAAGTATTATAATATAATATTTATCATCTTATTATTATTATTATTGTATCCCTCTCGCAGAGAAAAGGCTTATGTCCCAGCAGTGGTAACATTATAGTTCACGATTCTATTCTATTTTTCTTTTTTATTTCTGAACGAAACACAGAGTAGACAACACAAACATAAAAAATTGTTTCCGGCAAAATGTTGCCATCTTTGAAATGAACTACCAATTGGTAATATGACAACATAGAATAAGTTCTTATTGTTAACCGACGAAAAAAGGAAGAGGTTCTCAAGTATATTTTTTTACAGCATGCAATCTGCAAAATGACAGTATTTAAAATTAAATTACTGTGAAATTCACTTATAAAGTTAAAACCGTCTTTGTTTTTAATTTCATTGAGCTGTAGCATGTATTTATAATGTTTAAATTGAGTAATGTAGTGTAGTATAGCTCCTCAGCTTTACAGCAGTTATATCGTATATAGGCTTCTTTCACTCATCTTATTAAGAATGAATGGTTATGAATTACTTAGCTGGGGTACTATTAAACCGACAAAAACATAAACAGACTGAAAATCGAGGCACCAAACAATTAATAATTAAAGTAGATCAATGAACCTGCAATAATTTTACGCTTTATTTGTTTATTTAATATCCTTTTTTGTTTGTTTGGGGCTGTCTCAAAATGAGTTACTTAGTTTTGACGTGACAACGTCTTAAATTAGGTTGCGGCTGGGAGTCACTTATGAAAAAGTGTAACGCTCGGTAACGTTACGATGAGTCACCGAACGAGAGAGAGGCCCGCCGAATGCCTTGCGTCTCTCTCCCACTCAACTATTCTACCGAGAAAAAGACGTTGTCACGTAAAATCTTCGCCCGTAAAACCGACTTTACAGGCAACCATTTTTTATTTATATATGAGCTTAGTTAACTAAAAAGGTTTTACGTTGGTTAATTTTTTGATAAAAAGATTTTTTAAATAAGTGCATCATGCTCGTATTTCTATTTCATGATTACCTATCATTGTTATTACCGTTTCGGTAGAATATATTGATTTGTGTTGGTAACACTAGCATCCTTCTGGTACTATTTTCCATTCACCAACCAATCAAACCATTGCATTACATTGACCAACCTGCTGCTGCTGTTGAATCTAGCTAGCAGTGAACAAGTCAGTTGGTAGATGTTTGCTTCCGCGTTTGTATCTTTGAAGTAATACCGTCGCGATGCAGTTCAAGTTGTTTCGCCACTCATCCAACTAAAATGGCGTCGCTGTTTATCAATTAGCTTGCTTTATGTGTACCATAGATGTGTACATTACTCAGTGGTCGTATCCGAGTGAGTCATAAACATAAACCAACATAGCAATGACATTTTTATAGCACATAGTGAGAATACGTTTCTAAAACGTTGTGTAGACTAGCAAGTGTGATTTGAGGAACACAATAATGCGCGAATTCAAAGTGGTCGTGTTGGGCTCGGGTGGGGTCGGGAAAAGTGCTTTGACTGTGCAGTTCGTGTCAGGATGTTTCATGGAGAAATATGATCCCACAATAGAAGACTTCTATAGGAAAGAAATAGAAGTAGACAATTCACCATGTGTTTTAGAAATATTGGATACCGCCGGCACGGAACAATTCGCTTCAATGCGAGATTTGTACATAAAAAATGGACAAGGATTCGTCGTAGTATATTCACTAACGAATCATCAAACGTTTCAAGACATCAAGCCAATGAAGGAATTGATAACGCGCGTGAAAGGATCTGAGCGCGTGCCCATTCTGCTGGTCGGCAACAAGGCCGACCTGGAGCACCAGCGCGAGGTGTCGAACGCGGAGGGCTCGGCGCTCGCGCAGATGTGGGGCTGCCCCTTTGTGGAGGCCTCCGCTAAGAGCCGCACCAACGTCAACGAAATGTTCGCCGAAATAGTGCGTGAAATGAACGTTAGCCCCGAAAAAGAAAAGAAAACTTATTGTTGTTGTACAGTGCTTTAATATTTAGAGTGTAATGTGGCATTTATTTCTCGTAAGACTGCAAAAGCGAGGCAGGATCGTGCCTGTCTCCGCTCGACGGCCGACCGTCTCCAGTGGGGAACTCGGCGACGGCGCGCCGGCCCCGGCCGCTGGGGCCCCGGCGGCCGCGATGCGCGTCATATCACATTGTTAATATCGTTGATACATACCATTGTCCAATCAAGGTGCTTTACTTATATTTTCATACTTTATTACTGGTAGATACTCCCGCAATAATGGTTATAATGTGAACAATTATCCTTATTGGAGCATGAATAGTTACTCAAATGCAAAAAAAAAACAAGCTTCATTTTGTTGTTCATAATATTTTGCGGACACTAGCAATAGCCGTGTCTGAAGCAGAAACATGTATTGTAAAGTAATATTAGTCAACTTTGTATATAATTTTATGAGATTAATGATGTTGAAGGGCAAGGACAATTTAGAAAATTAAAAAGCCATCCAATATGCAATAAACTAATGATTGTGTAGAGTGGTGTGCGAGGATGAGGAGGAACTTACACTTAAGTGATGTCGCAGATTATATTTTATTGTGTAAATTATGTTTTTATGAAAAATCAGTAATCAAGGAAAGCAGTATGTTTTGTCAGTTGCGTGATTGTGTTTTAAAGTCTACCAGGATTTGTGATAATACATATAACAAAATACCTATAATAAAAGTTTTAAGTGGGAGATTGAAAAGTGAAGTTTTATTCTTCAGTAAATAAGGTAACCAATCCATTTTGATATTACACAATTTACATGATATATTTTAGTACAAACAGTGAACCCTGTATATTTACATTCTAGAGACAACTAAAAAAATTTAAATAAGTTTAGAAAATCATTCTCTCTGTA
The DNA here is from genome assembly GCA_948474745.1 of Oligia latruncula. Taxonomy (NCBI): domain Eukaryota; kingdom Metazoa; phylum Arthropoda; class Insecta; order Lepidoptera; family Noctuidae; genus Oligia; species Oligia latruncula. The sequence goes on from OX419684.1 coordinate 10,476,335, forward strand.
ATAATCAAATTGTTTCATTGCAGTTTAACTAAATGTTGTGCTGGTAGTGTTTTGTATACTATTTATAATAATTAATTATACCAATAACATTTGTGATATTGAATAGAAAGCGAATAAATTACATTTGCATTTCAATTTAGTAATTTAATACAAAAGAATATTTTTATTTTCACAAACAAATGGCACAGATTTATTTGTGCGAGTCCTTTCTCTTGAATGTAATCATGTTCTGCTTAATTTCATGTTAAGTAGATACCCAGTGCATACCAAGTGGGCACTCAACTGTGCAGATCATATCATCCACAATGTGGATTCAATTGCACAGTGTGCAACTGGTATGACATTGCTGCTGATTGTTTACAATCTTATTACTTATAAATAAGCAGCTTATATGAACTCCTTTTATCTGCGATTGGCCTTCTAGCCATAATCACCTGAAGTGTCAAACAAATGTCTTTCTTTTTCAATATTCATTGGGTGAAACTAATCACCAGATTAATTGCGTTATGCACATAAAATGGCAATTGATGGCAATGCCTTTTAATTCAACAGTTCAGCATAGTTCATCGCTTTATTGAGCAGACAAATTTTTCAAACCTACGAAGCAACATTAGGAATGTCCTTCAAAATCCTCAATTTGTGATTAAACCTGTGTTATACAATTAGGTTGCTGGTGCCCTGAGTTTTTCTTGAAGTGCAGTGTCAAAAACTTAGTTTTCATCCACTCCTATTGTAGTCTAGTGCACTTCAGGCCAAAAATTACTCAAAAATGGAATGAAGTTTGCAATAAATTCAGTAGGTATCTCTAAATATTTTTTAGTTATTATGCCTCATTGGACAGCTCGTAATATGGAAATGTATTTAGGATAATGTTTGTGTTCAGTGTCATGTCTTAATTTACATAGATTTCCTGTTAAGTTTGAAAATTAATTTTTGTTTGCATTTCTATACCTAATTATCTGCAAGTGTCAGTTACCAACGACAATAGAAATCTAAGTCTTTAAATTCTAGAGATAAATAAAAAAAAAAGGAAAAAAAAATGGTTGCCTGTAAAGTCGGTTTTACGGGCGAAGATTTTACGTGACAACGTCTTTCTCTCTCTCGTTCGGTGACTCATCGTAACGTTACCGAGCGTTACACTTTTTCATAAGTGACTCCCAGCCGCAACCTAATTTAAGACGTTGTCACGTCAAAAATTGCAATGTTCGAAAACGATGGATAAGCAGACAGACAAAATACCAAAGTGGTGAATGGTTGCACACAGGTCATACTATTACGCCATAATATGCATTCGTCGAATTTTATGTTACTCGGAAAAGAAGGGGAAAAAACTTCGGCATCCGTTTTTTTTTTACTCTGGTCTCGTCACCTCTAGGAACTCACTATAGAAAGTATTTTTAGAGTTCCGATGGCAAAAACCGGTCAAGTGCGCTGTGCGTGTCGGACCACGCACAGCAGAGTTCCGTAGTTAAGTAAGATAAATGTTTACCCATGCACTTTATCGACCTCGAAAATAACTTTGTAGGTATTTAGTTGTAACCGAAAACGTTACGTAATTTCTGTGGTAAACCGAATTATTAAACTTGCGGCAAAAGCGCCAGTGTCTGCAAAATTTAAATTTTCTTACGTTTTTGGTAATTTGCAGGTCAGTGTCAAGTTGTAGGTATGTTGATCACAATATTAAGCTTATTACCTAATATTGAGTCAAATCAAAATGCTAATTCTTTAGATTTTTTTCCTCCAAAATCGAGGTCATGATTCCTTCGACAATTTTCTACTAACCATAATTTCTTTCAGAAACTTCAAAAACCATCATGAATAAACAGCATAGCAGTGCGATTCTGTAACCATCTCATCGTGAAAACTTAGGTGAAGTGATCGTGGAGTGAGCTGTCAATAGTGTCAATTAGCAAAAACAAACCCGCATCACCTAAGTTTTCACGGTGAGATTTTTACAGAATCCATCGACTGATTTTCGGTCGGGCCGAAGTAGGGTTGCCAACCGTACTAACATAGAGTACCGTCAAACGGGGTGAATAGTGATGCGGCAGGGGTGAATCGGGACGAAACTTTAAAAGCGATTTTAACATTGAAATATAGTTTGTTGCCAAAAAGGAGTGTAATGTGTTTATTGTATTAACGATTAAGTGTCCTTTTCGGCAACAAACTGTATTATTTCAACGCTAAAATCCATTTTAAAGTTTTGTCCCAATTCACCCCTGCATTCCTATTCACCCCGTTTGGTGGTATTGTACTCTATTTCGCGTTAGCATAGGTACTTTATAATCTGCAACAGTGTAAGTACTTACGCTTAAAATGTATAACATCAACTTACGACGTTGATGAAAAACATATTGCAGCCAACTCATAAAGTTCTCAAGTTAAGTTAATAAAATTTATATGGGACCACCGCGCCGCGCCGGCTTCTTGTATCAAATGAATCACGTAAATCGCCCTAGTAATAACGGAGAAATCGGTGTGCATACCAATTACCAACATGCAAAAAAATCGCCAACTGCATAACCTCCACCTGTTCTTGAAGTCGGTAAAAAAAGCACTATTCAAGTGCTAGGCATCGATATTGAAAAACAATATATTTGTTACACTTTCCTGCAGCGATATTGTTTAGTTTGGTGGCTGTTAGGCTGCCCGCACACGTCGGATATAATCGGTGACCGATTTTTGTAGGAGAAAAATAGAACGTACTGATGGCATGGCAATAGTGCAACGCACACATCTTATAAAAAGTCGGTCTAAATAACATAGGGCGAAATAATCTGACCGATTGTAGGACCTACAAATAGTATGCCGTGTGCGAGCGTGTTAAAACGTAGTGGTAGACAGAGGCACGCACCCAGATGACAAAAAAACTGGAAAAGGTTTCGGGATTCGGGTCGGGCCAGGGTCATAGATGACCATTCCCTTTTTGTGAGATAGAATAAGCACACTCGGCAGTAATTGCATTTATTAGTTGGAATATTGCTGCGTTAAAACGCGATGGTTCCTTGTGGCAATCGCCAAGTGGCACGGGTAAACGACTGGGCTCTTGGCGCGTGCTGCTAAACGGTAACCAGCTGTTGGACCGTGACGTACGGTGAGCGCAACTATCCTCATTTCTGCAATACTCATCTACTTTGTTATTGCTATAACACTGTTGCGCGTAATTTAATAGGCTATCGGACAGTAATCAGAAAAAATCTAAAAAGTAGTTTAAAAACATCATCGTAACATGAAACGATCAATCTCTAAATATTTTTGCGAAATAATGATCTATAATTTAAAATAAATAAATGACATGAAATAATTTTAACATTTTAATCTGTTTTTCGCCTCAAACGAAACACCTATCCAAACCCACAGTACCTATAGTGATGTTTTTCGTGTGTAAATAAACACTACCGTAGTGTTATCTAGTTTTTTAATAGCTTTTGCTTTGTTCATGTGTTATCAGTTACAAATTAGTATCTAATCCATTTTTCAAGTATTTCCTGGCATCTAATTGAGTTTAAACTTGGCATACCCTATGTAGGTAGGTACTTAATATTTTCCTAAAAGCTTGACACTTGTAACCTCTTTCCGTAACAAAGAAGCTTCAAGATTTTAAAGTTTTATGTAAAGGTATTTTTATTTACTATGAGTTTTCTTCTCATAAAATACGAATGAACTGTGATTGTATTTGTGTGAAAATCAAGATTTTTATGACGCGACCAATTATAGGTAGGTACATCATTTTCTCTACGGAAAATTGAAGCATTGTCAGTTTGTCACTAAACTAAAAGCGAACTTCATGTTATCACATGCATATTTTGTTTGGATTTAGTTGAGCTTTATACTTGAAGAACTTCATGACACGGTCCGCTGCGTGACCTCTACAGCACTAAAGTAGGAATCGACATCAACAATCTCTACCTATGAATCGTTATAATGCCCACAGAAACAAGGTTGCGAAGGTTGTTCACACAACGACATGCTGTATACGATCTAGGGAATAACTGAAGACAAAAAGTGGTTACATAATAAACATAGGTAATAATAATTACGTCACTGAAATTCGGTAGTGAACTAATTCCTGCAGAACGTCACAATCTATAGCTCAAGTGGCACGTTATCATAAGGGTCAGCGCAGACCGACGGAGTGCCAGCGAAGCGAATCCTTCGATAATAACTGAAAGTCTATTTTATTAACTATGGCATACGGTTGAAATTTGTACCTATTACTTACGTAATAAAAACAAAGCGTCGCGAAGCGACTGGAAGCGTAGAGCGAGACTAAGGTCAGATATTCACGATCGACGTAAAACCATTAGTAAAGTCATTGTAATGTAACTCATCTCGGTAAGGTACCTAAGAATAAAATTAAATAATAGGTAAGTAATAAATATAAATTAGAATTATTGCCGCGAGTTTTATCAAAGTCACGGCACTCATTCTAATTTAAATTTTATTACAATTAGGTAAGAGTCTAAAAGAGTTACATTGTAATGAAATACGGGCTTACGTCATTCAAATTTGACTGCGAATGTGCTTGTTAAGCGTCACACCACACGTCACAAGGTGGCTTTGTGAGGTCCGCTCGTCGCTCAGTGTGTCTTGCATCCAATAAACTGCTCTTCGCCGCTACTCCGTCGGTGTACGCTGATCCTAAGTCTTTTCGTGCGCTACTACTGCTTATGTGCCGTTAGTGGCCCAGATAGGAGCTAATTCGCCCGGACGTTGACGGGAGGGTGTTGTAATATCGTGTTTACTTCCTTGTGCATCGATTAGTTACTAGCCACTGACTCCATCTTTACCGACGGAACTAAACAGGACATAAAATTTTACTTTCATGACTTGACTAACTGCTATATTGTACTACTCTTTGAACTCGCCTAGTTGGAGTTCGACAAAGCAAGCAAGACAAAGCTTCGTTTGAGGCATTGTTGCTAATGTTTATTGTACTTAACTAACTTTATTAATGCGGTAAATATGTAGGTATTTGAAAACGGTTATCCTTAATGATTTGCTTGAACCAGTTACAATTTAGATTTGTTGTTAGCTTTCCCTGATTGATTCAGTCAAAATGTAGGTACTTAGGCTAAATGCATTGGCTGGAATAGCCATTTTGTAATCACCTACAAAGACTGTTTTTCCCGAGAACTAAGTAATAGTCATCATTATTCATTATACTTAGTAAATTAGATCAACTAATGGCAATATTTGACTTTGGTGGCGCGGGCGCTAATTCTATTGGTGGAGGTCATGTCTAATAAAATATTAGGTAGGTACTTAGATTTCTATGGTCATGTCACTTTGACAGCTTTGTTGAAAGAGTTGAAAACAAAAAAAGAAGTGGATTAAAAAAAAAACTATACAGTGCTGCTATTTTGAATTAGGGGTGGTCGAAAGTAGCTCCAAACAATTTTTGCTAGATAACACCACATATTGTAGTCTTTGGATAACACGGTTGCTTCTGCCTGTTCTCCGACCGAACTTGAAACTCTGTTTGACACACTGCCTTGTGTCTGGATCCAGTACCTATTTATTAAACACGATGTTTACTAGAATATAAATATAGACATCCGGTCCGGATAATAACGGGTTTTCCGTCTATTATTGATGTATTAAACAATTTACTATTATTTTATTAATTTACATAACTAGAATAACAGTACCTATTGGATTTGTTTCTCTTTATTACGAGATAACCTAATTTTAAACATTAATTATTAGATATACCTAATGTGTTATTACTATATATACTTATCTCTGATAGGTTCCCAATCCCAACTAGATTGTGCATGAGTAGTTATACAGTTAGTTACATTGCCAGACGTGTGGCGAGGGCCGCGGGCTGCGTTATTGATTACATTACACAAAGGGAAATATCTACACACTGTTTCCCCTCGTCTAGCTTTGATACCTCTACACCTGAATGTTAATTCACAATCGGATCATACATACGTGTATGGTTCATGTGATGAATGTCTGCATTGGACTTGCATTTTGGAATCTGAAACGGCACTGGTGAAGTAGGAAATAGCAGTACTGCATTCAAAAGGTAGTAACCGTAATCAGCCTATAATGTTCCCACTGCTGGGACACAGGCCTCTCAATGAGAGGGAGTGGGCCGTAATCCACCACGCGGCCCAGTGCGGGTTGGTAAATTCATCAAAAGGTAGTAAATTCATCATTCTCCTGCCCATAACCCAGTTTAGTTGGGGTCGGCACAACATGTATTTTTCTTCCACACTTCTATATTAGTCGTCATTCAAAAGATCATTGATCTGATAAATAAGGCAGAATCAGTTAAATTAAGAATTCACTGGAATTCACGATCTATGTAAACATTATTTTATGTAGTGTAAAATTACCTACAATGAGGCTGTGTAATTAATAAATTGAACATGTGCCAAAGAATTTGACCGCAACGAATTTTCCTGAACCTAATAAGATTAGGTACCTATAAAATCGAGAGTTTCAACATAATACCTATCTTTGTATTTTGGCTATATATCGTTACGTCACGATCGTCACCAAACCATTGAAGGGACTTGCGGGCAGAGCGGATAAGGAACTAATATGCATAATAATATCATGCACTTGAGCCCCCAACTTGTTCATTCATTCAGATGGATGTAATGAAGTCACATAGTACATTCACATTTGTATACCGCTGTCCTATATTTAAATAGTTTTTTTGGATTATGTGATTACCTACCTACCTATCAAGTGATTCTCGTCTTACGCCCGATTTCTGGAACGAAAAGTGTCAAAGTTAAGCGAATTTTTCGGTGATCCTTAGCTATTAAAAATTCAGTCAACCAATCACAGCAGTTGACATGCGCTTAATTTTGAGACGTCGTTGATTTTCGTTGCAGAAGGTAATGTCAAGCTTAAAACGTCGTTCTCTCTAAAACATAGTGATGTGGATTGGTACATTATGGCAGAACTTCGTTACCTACCGTTATCTAAAACTTTTTTACCGACTTCAAAAAAAAGGAGGTTATTTTAACATTCCAATTAAAGGATACCTACGCTTTCTTATTGTAAGTATTGGAAATGTTTTCGAGGAGTATGCAAGGTCTCGCCTGGAATAGATGCGTCTCGTCGAGTCTCCCGCGCACCTCGCGCGTTGCTGCTGCGTGTGGGGCGGCTATAAATAACCAACCTAACATACGCTACGTCAGTCCAATAAAAATTATACCATAACGTTGAGTAACATATTCAAGTGCCGCAAAAATAATAATTCGAGCACGTTCCCTTACCGCTTTAATATACAATCTAACCTCTCGAAATCTGTGTTACAATGCCACAGTAGTAGCTACATGCAGTTTCGAATAATGAAAACGTTGTTTACTTACGAACGACAGAATGGCGCGGTGCTCTCCTCTGTTCTCATGGCTTGAGCGTTCTCATGGAAACAATCAATGCGGGTGCAGAGGTATTATTACATTGAATGCTTTTAATTTAACATCAAATAGGTGCTTTCCTGGCATGAATGGAATTTATCGAATGCGTGCACTTATGAACGACTAACATGATATTCTTCACTTTTCGGTTATTAGGTACCCAATTGAATCAGGATATTAAATTAAATACTTCTTTATTGCGGCGTCAGAGGCGTTGTTCAGGTCGCCAAGGATGCAGCTGGACGGACACTTAGGACATTGTCTGATCTGGAGCACCGAACTCGCACTGGGTGTGGGATGAACAGATAATGCTCCATTTCGCCTGATTCCATTCCTTCTATTTGGGTATGCAATCCATTCAATGCTTGCCAAATCTTTCCAAATAGGCCACTGCAGTTCACGACCGGGAGGCAAGTGTTCTTGTGGCTTCACGAAATCGTGACGTTGTGGATACCTCTAAACACAATTTACTTCGCTCTTTATGTAGCCTGACTTGGATTGACTTTGTAGAGCGTAAGAAGCTTTTGCGACTTTTTAGTCTACCAAAAAAATTACCAGGGATCCGTTTCCCGACATTCCCTCTACGACTAGAGGGGATTTCGGGAAACGATTCTTGGTCCTTTTTTTTCACAAGCTTGTGCCATCTTTTCGTACGGCAGTTGGTGCGATATCGGCCAGCAGGTAGAGCTTATTGAGTGGAGTCCGTTTTGACAGTCCGATACCACAAAAGCAAAGAGACATGTCAGTTGCACGAAGAACATCATACTGCTCCTCAGTTGTTGGAAAAAGACGACGGGTACAATTGTTTCGGGACCTTCGGCTTTGTTTTTGTTCCACCCTCTAAAGACCCTACACCTGATATAGGATTCGAGCAGTATTCGACCTTAGTGCTTTGCCACATGATAAGAGTTCCTGTTACGGAGATGGATTTTGTATGCTGTGTCTGAATTAAATACCCAAGTAAGATGCAAACATTTCTCAATCACTCGAAACGATTCGTCGAAAACTGATTCTAGGCACACAAATTGCGCCATATACGTAGGCGGGAACTGCCTTGACTGAGCTCCTAACATGGTTTGACCTATGCTGTGATGCAGGCTGCTCCCTGTGACGCAAGTTGCGTCATTTATTATTATTTTTTATTTTTATTAAACTTTATGCCACATAAAAATACAAAGGCGGCCTTGCCATTGGAATTCTCTACCAGTCAACCAAGGGTGGTGGAGAGATAACATGGAGGCCTTGCCATTGAAATTCTCTACCAGTCAACCAAGGGTGGTGGAGATGATAACATGGAGGTGCAGATTGTAGGTATATGTGTGGAAAAAGAATCTCATTACTCGTTTTCGACAATATTTTCAAATTCCTATTGGTAATTGTCGGAAATTAATGCAATGGTCAATGGTTCAAAAGAGTTTTCAAAACTAATAATAGGAAGTTGAGTAAGTACATCTATTTCTTTATTTATTTTTATAGTATTTTTATCTCACGATGTGATACGCGCTTTACTTGTGTAACATCAAGTAAGTAGGTATAGAAACAAGCTGTGAATATGTGTGTAAGCTCTTGGTACCGTTCGAGACAATGGCGAAGTTGGAAGTGTGTTTGTGTGTGTTCATGTGCTGACGCTACTCGTCTTCGCGCACACATTCCCAGCGTGTTTGTACACTTGGTTACTACAAGTAAAGCGCGAGTCGCTTCGTGTGATAAAAATACTTGTACCGCAAGACAGACATGCAGGTTTTCGAAGTAGGATATAAAAGTTATAGATCCACCTCGTGCTGACTGCTGATCCACTTCAGCCTACTACGGATAAAATTCAATTGGAAGACGTAGTCAAGGGACTTTTGAAAAAACATCAGTCAAAAAAGTTGAATTGTTGATAGAATGGAATAGGTAGGTACCAATGTTTATGTAGCTAGCTGTATGTATGTACCTACACGGTACGTAATAATGACTCGGATAATGAACAAAATGCGATTTCATAGCAGGTGGTCTGCATAATTGATCTGAGCGCAATATAAGTATTTCCACCACTTCGCTAATAGGGGTGGGTAAGCACCTACCTGTATAACATACTTAATCAGTCTATGATGTTCTCATTGCTGGGTCACAGGCCTCCTCGGTAGGAGGGAGCGGGCCCTGTGTGGGTTGGTAGATGTCACAAATGCCCTCGAATTTTTGGTTCTAGGACATACCGGTTTCCGCACGACGTGTTCCTTTACCATTTGAGAGCAGTGGTGATATCTAGACTCGAAATAAAGCATTGGTGCAAAAATCGCGGAAAGCCAGCGCCAGAATTTATTATAGGCAGCAAACATGATTAAGTAAGTAATAATTAATACGTATATTGCATTCTCCTATCAATAAAAACGAATCCATCCAACTGCGAAAGAAAAGTATTGGCGAGTGCATTATCTGCGGCAGAAGTAGGTACCTATCTACTCATCAGAAGTGAAACCATATCGAATTGAATATCACGAGCAGCTCGCTACGTGTCTATAGTTATTATAAGACTTCGCGTGCGTGAATTAGTGGCACTATTGTAGGACCTAGCATGCGATGTCGATACGAATAACTGCCGAACCAGCCGAACTCGATGTTGTAAAAAAGTGAAACTATGATTTATCTTTCAATAGCAGGTAAAAGTACCTAAAATCCGCGACACAAGTTAGGTACCCGAGTTAACCGATACTGGGCCTTCACTCTTTCTGAAGACATCCTTTTCAATTCATAAGGCCAGGTAAATTTGGAACAATACCTGTGACAATACCCTGCAATTGCGTTCGTTTTTAGGGTTCCGTACCCAAAGGGTGCCAACGGGACCCAATTACTAAGGCTTCGCGGTCCATCTGTCCGTCTGCCTGTCTGAAGTTAAGGGGGATCCCCATACAAGAAAAGTATTAAAAAAATAGCGGTGTTTATACCTACACATTCTGGTCTATTGAATATTTATGTTGTTACAAAGCTGATGGACAGTATTATGGAAGCGAAAATCGGAATATTGTTTTTAAACATCTTTTTACACAACAGAAAGAAGCTAACATCAAAACTACAAAATGTGAACCGTTTCAATGCCGATCCGATAGGTATTTCGATGTAAGTACCTAACTCTCACGCTTTATAATTTTTTATTTTTTTTGTTTTAAAACACTCGTGTGATAATATTCGGGGCTGCAGGCGAGGTTTGCAATAAGGTAGGTATATATAACAGCTTCAAAATACCAAAAACTACTATTAACTGCCTAATTACGAAACATTGTGGGTACTCCTCACGGTATATAATGCAGGTCCCAGTGTTTACGTATTTAAAAATATAATGATGGCCCAAAAGGACCCTTGGGAAGGGGTAGTGCGCGAGTTACAAAAGCTAGTGAGTGATCTCGTGATTAAAATCGGTGCTCTCGAGTGCAAAATAGATGAGCAAAATTCTATAATTGCAATACAGACTTGTACCGTATTTCTATAATTGGATTAAATCAGCGAATGTAAAACAATTCTGTAGCCATGTGGGTCACATTTTACCGTCGCCTTGTCGCACAGGACAATCTATTGTTACTTCAATTCTATTGTGTTCAGTGAAGTTCATCAGTCATAGATACCCAAGGCATCACACTGATAACCATTTTATGTTTATTGGTTTATTGTAATATTTATATATTATTAAATAATAAAACTATGTCTTAGGACTTGATCTTGCTAACGGTACTTTTTATGTGTAAAGTAATTTTTTCTTCCATGATAATAAGATATTATACAAATATATTCTCGCATTACTACTCAGAGCGTTGCATTTATTTATTGCGATATTCTAATAAGCTATTATTGTATTATTGTATTGAAATCAAACTCAACAAGCGTAGCGATGACTTGTGGCTCCTGTAATTAATTCGATCTTCATGTTTTTTAATTTATCGCAATAACATACCATTCATCTAGTATACCTATTTATATTAATTGTAATCTGAAGAACTAATAATTGCATAATATTACACAAATAATTAGAACACAATAAAAAAAACACAATACAACACTAGGGTCTAGGATAAACATGTGCAACTAACAACGTTTGCAACAGATACACCATATTACAAGATTCCATGCAGTGCAGCAGTGTACAAAGTTCGGCCTCATCGATATTCCGGAAGTGTTTTTTTTTATAATAACCTTTCTGTTTTGTTTCGAAAGTAACGAAGGGAAGTTGCAGAAATTGTTAAGCTCATTCATAAAACATGTAAAGGGACGCACGTGGCTCGAGGGGTGAGGGTCGCATTGTCAGTTCCTTTACAGTTTCTATGCCTTTCAGTATTAACACAGATCGTGTTACACTTTCACACTTTTTTTGTTTTGGTCGACGCGGTGGACTTTTTCACGTCCTATACGTCGGCCGTTGTGCGCTAGTAGGTACGTCACATGGGATTCAGACAATGGCTTGCAAGTTTTTGCGAAGCCACCAGTGGACGGTGACATCATCATCATCATCATCATTTCAGGCGAAAGACGTCCACTGCTGACATAATAGGCCTCCCCCAAGCACCTCCACTTCGACCGGTTCTGTACTTCTCGCATCCAACGGGTTCCTGCGGCCTTCACAAGGTCATCGGTCCACCTTGTGGAAGGCCTTCCAACGCTACGTCTTCCGGTACGCGGTCGCCACTCCAGAACCTTTCGGCCCCATCGGCCATCTGTTCTGCGAGCAATGTGCCATGCCCACTGCCACTTAAGTTTGGCAATTCTTCGGGCTTTGTCGGTTACCTTGGTTCTCCTCATTCCTGATTCGATCACGCAGGGAAACTCCAAGCATAGCCCTCTCCATTGCCGTTTGGGTGACTGTTAGCTTTCTTATTAAGGCCCATTGTGAGCGACCACGTTTGACGGTGACAGTATCGACGTAATCTATTACCAAAATAGATTACTGATCGATAATATTGTCACCACAACAACAGATTTATACTTAGGATACGAAACTCAGGCGTCGGTTTTAAAAGTAATTGGTCCAGTGGCATAAAAAAATATTGTAGCAATTTTTCTCAAAAAAATTCGTTGCCACCGTCATGGATTTCTATTTAATCTGTCATTACGATTGGGTGACGTTGCCGCTTGCGATTTACGGTTGCGGAATAGCACCAAACGTCCGCAACGTCACGGGCATAATCACTATTTCATCAAAATGCGAGAAAAAAATAATTAAAAGCTGGACTCCTTGGCATTTGGTCCTGTGCCAATTTCCTTGGGCAGACAACACTAAGTTCAATGTCGGCTTGAATGTACGAAGGAAATATTTTGTTATTTTACTACGAACGTGTACTCCAAAATGGGGTGTTTTTATTATGGTATGATGATTTATTTTCATCCCTCAAACTACTTCGCAAGAATGGACAACACCGACTGCGACTGACAGACCAATGTAGGTATTTTAGTAGGTGAGTAGCTGTTGTAACAAAGGTCATTGGGAAGTGGGACAACTGTTTTTGCTCTTCTTTATCTGCCGTCGAATCGAGCGAAAGGTATCATCACAACGCTGTGTTTCCCGGTGAAATCGTGTGTATTCTCACACGAGACTGGCAAAAAATCGCTGGTGTAGCAGCTACAAGTCGTTAATTGTATTGAAATATGCGAAGCGCGTCTCACAACAGCCCGTCATAGTCAAGAATCGGGTTTGTTTATATGGTTGAGTCACGGTTACTGCGATGGCAAACCGCCAATGCTCCCGACACTAGCTAGCTAGTAGCGGAGGAATAAACTGCGATCAATGAAAATAATCGATGTTAAGCCATGGACTGCCCTAAATTGTTGAATTAGATTCGAAACAAATAACAGAATTGGATAAATGAGCCCAGTGTGTATTGCTGCACACGTTTGCAAACTTCATCAACCGTAACTAAGGATTTTCGTAAGTGCACTTCACTACTCAGGCGCAGAAAATAAAATAAAGGAGGACAGTAATATGTGCTACAATGTAGTTTTATTCAGCCATCTTTATTTTGGATGAATTAGGCACCAGCTGTAGAGCCGTAATGTGCCCGGTGCGTTGACGGCTCAATAGAAAGTGAACGTGGGAGCAGCACTGGTTGCGCAGAGAGGAGGCGGCGCGGGCGCACAGGGCTGCGGACTGATGCTGCGTGTATCTGACGTCATGCCCCCTTCCTCACCGCTGCCATGCCACCGGCACTCTCCCCCGCGGTTTTCAATATCTCTGCTAATATAACCTTCATTGATGACTAGATTTTGCCCGCGGCTTTGCCCGCGTGGTGGTCGGAAATTATTTCATGGGATCGTACTACTGGGATGAAAGTAACCTTTGTCCTCCTAACCCAGGTCATGGTCTCCCGCGTGTCAAGCTTCATCGAAATCCGGTCAGGCGTTGATGTGTAAAAAATAAACAAATAGACAGACGAGAGTTTCTTACCCTTGTAGAATATTATTACAGTATATTATAAATAGTAGGTAGGTGTATTATGTTGTTTTCAATAAAACAATGTAAGTGGGGAACAACAATATTTTACTCGAATCTACAATTTAGTTCGCTTAAGTACATATTTTCTGCTTTGGGACGCCATCGCTGTCCTGTTCCTGTCCTAGTGTTGTGCCTCCATCACTCTGTCTTCACTAGTGATGTAGGTAGGTACTTACAATACTAAACAGTACATACTACAGTAGGTATGGGTAGTATGAAAGTATAAATAAATAAATAATAAAATGTTTATTTCAATTTACTTAAGGTAGTTCGTTTGTCTCCAAGGTTTGAAGTCACCTTTTAATCAAGGAATTGCTTATAGTAGGGGACCCCACATCACTTCCACGTGGCATTGTCCAACAAGAAATAAGCAAAAACAAGTATGGATTGATGAATCACGTCCAACCGTCCAACTACCCTATTTTTATAAGATTACGGAAGAATCCGATACGGTACGTGTCTGCACTTACGCACTGTCATACATTATGATTGCCTTACTTTATTAATGTTAGTAGATCTGTATTTATATTCACATCGGCTGTTCTTAGTGACATTATGTTTATGTTGCGTCAACACACATAGCTTTACTGTTGGGATTGTTCAAATATTTGGGACCTTTTGTAGTAAAAACGAACTACATTCGCGTTGGTCTAGTGGTCGCAAACGCTACTGCTGAGGCCAGTCTTGGTTCGATTCCCGGGTCGGGCAGTGTTATTGGGTCTTTCTTCTGTAATTTCTCAGTAGAAGCCCGGAGTCTGGATTTGTGCCTGGATAATGGCTATAGCCTTGCCCCCTATTACATGGCGATGTGTAGGTGTACTATAGGTACCTACACCTCTGTTTAACCCTTCGGGGATTACAGGCGTTACGTTATGTTTATGTTATCCTTACTATCCATACTATAATAATTATTATAAATGCGGAAGTGTGTCTGTCTGTTACCTCTTCACGCTTAAACCGCTGAACCGATTTAAATGAAATTTGGTATAGAGATAGTTTGAGTCCCGGGAAAGGACATAGGATAGGAGAGGACATTTTTATCTCGATATTCCCACGGGATCGAGATTTATGCGGGTAAAACCGCGTGACGCAGCTAGTGTTCTAATAAAACAAGAAAAACGTCAGCCTTAAGTATAGCAGTTATAGTTTCAATTCAATTTTGCCAGCTGGTGCATTTTAAAGACCAGTCGTTACACACGGAAGAATAGTAATTTAGATCACAATTATTATAATTAATTTCAAAGCGGAAGAGGTGAATTGTGATGATACATTGCGGGATGGGATAGTCACGGTCAAAGTCGTGTTAGCCAACGTTCGCACGGACGTAAAAATACCGCGGCGGGATTTTATCGCGCAATGGATTTTGAACTCTCAGTGTTGGGTCGAGCATTGAGAATCTAACAGAGCGCATCCCAGCGCATCAAAAACACACTGGTGGATTTTCCACTCTCGCGAAAAAAAATCGCTGCGGGAAAAACGCGCCCGTGCGTACCCCGGCTTAGATACAGGTGTGATCAAGTTTAGCCATGTAACAATATCGTTTTTCGGTTTTCATACGGTTTTCCATCATTTATGAGGACGGTTTAGGTGTATAATTTATAAATGCTTATAAGTAAACTGGCTGACGATACGATATGACGATATGACGAAGTTTTACTGTCGTGCGCCGCTAAACTAATAGTTACGAAAACAATATATTCCGTATGGAATTATTCCTCAGTAAGTTCCAGGGTGATATTTTCCGACATCCACGCTGGCGAAGCCGCGGTCAAAAGCTTGTTTAGACGCCAGCACATCAAGCTACTACAATCTTTCAAACTTTAATAGACTTTGAACTTTATCGCTAAACTATAAGGTTCAAAGCTGATTGGGAAAATTTGACAGTTTTGGGTAGCTTGATTGCTGCATGCTGGCGCTTGTACACACATAAAACCACGCCTTCCTCCCATGGGGATATGCAGAAACAACCACGTGCTATGAACCTGATACCTACTGAATAAAATCAAACTAAAGCAGAGGTTTTGAAGTGAAAACTTCTTTAGGCGCGTTGGGCATTTTCTGAGATAGAAAAAACGCGCGACATTGTTACCGTAACCGACACCTCTGTTTTAAGTTTTGGCCATTATAAAGACATCAACGCGCGGTACATTTTCTTTGGGAAGAATGACCTTCAAAAATATTTATAAAACTACTATGCTTTTTCAAGTTTTCACTTCTGTCAGCACTCCTGGAGTGCCACTGTTTTTTTTTGCCATAAATGTCCTACTTCTGGTCAAAGGCCTGTTAACTGATAATAATTATCACCAGAAACGCTACTTATCAGGAAATAATTGAAGCCTACCGGTTTTCCGTTGAAATTGTGTTTACGGCAATTAGTGAAACTCATTGAAATCAGCCAGTTCTTTGTTTCAATGCCACGGTCTGGCGGTAAAAACAGTGCGGATGCAGCTCATGCAGCCAGATTGTGAAGGCAAGGTAAATACGATTTACGTAAGTAAAGGTTCGTTTATAACAGCTGTGCGCCAGCGACGACGCGCGACGGTCGAAGTGACGCCACGAAGAAAGCGATTTCAAGATCATTGACGCAATACTTGGACCGCTGTTTACTTGGACATTGGATAAACAAAACACTGCGATAACAGTGGTGGCCCAGTGAGAGCAGCGATGGCCCAGTGGTAACAGCCCCGACCTACGAGTTGTACGTCGTGGGTTCGAACCCAGGCAGCCGCTTTACTTTGTGTAATTAATTTCATCATCTGCACTCCTCTCAAAAACGGTGAAGGTAAACATCGTGAGGAAACCGGCATTGTCCTAGAACCATTTAATTTGAAGACTTGTGACATCTACCAACCAGTACTGAGCCCGCGTGGTGGATTACAGCCCAGTCCCTATCATAGAGAGGAGGCCTGTGTCCCAGCAGTGGGAACGTTATAGGCTGATTATGATTGGAAACTGCTACTTACTACTAGTTCTAACAACATATAACTATCTAGTTGGCAAGAGTTAAGAGTTATCAGCAATAGTCACGTTCTCCTGTATTTTTTACTAGGCAGCAATTTTAATTTACGTACCTAGTGCATAAAACAATAGGGCGTGAGAAACCAGTAATTGGTTTTCACCCAATTAACCGCGGTATTAAATGACCTTTCGTCCCAATATTTCAACCTATGATTTCCAATTAAGTAATTCTACGAATCGTAGGTACCCTTTCGGATTTAGATGGAAATTGGCACACAGGTAGACCGTGACCAGCGGGGTAGTTGGGTAACATACTAACAGTAGGAATGGCTATCATTTTGACAGTTCAACAACATTCATTGCGTTATTTGCGTTGTAAAGCAGACACATTTTTAGAACATATAAAGCAATGGATTAGCAATATCCTTCTAAATGATTCAGATGGTGATTGATAGTGTGGTACGCAATTAGGGTGCTTAGGACTTAGGACATAGGATACTTTTTATCGCGGTAGTACCTAACCTATGTTCTCTTGGGATTATTTTACGATATCTATGCGGGTAAATCCATGGGAAAAAGGTAGTACTTAAACAAATACTTATTGACTCTGACTCAAATTTTTGGCAGGATTCGTACATTACCGTAAAATTCTGTTATGTGGAAAGGTAAAGGTAAAGTCGTCATTTTCATTTGATGATAATGTAGGTATGTTTGTCAAAAAGTAATCAAGAAGGTAGCGAAGATAACATGTACTAATGTACGTTCAATATAACATACCCACAATTATGTTGTTCGATAGGTGGGTAGCTACTGGTATTGGCTTTGTTATCGACGTGATTGTTAATATGAAGAAATCTGCGATAACTATATCTGCACACGTACGATGTTATTATATTTTTAATCCTAGAAATTAATGACTGTGCTAAATAAAAATGATATCTACTAACATCACGCGTCTTAATCATTTTAATTACGCTACCGACAATCGTGTCCCTACATAATTAAACTTTATTTGATTTAATTATTATAGGTGAAGAGCAAGCATTTGACATGTTTTGTTATCTTAGAAGAGTGATCTTGATAGCGTAAATAACGCAATGAATGTTGTTGAACTGTCAAAATGTAAGGCATTGTCATTGCAATTGTGTTACATAATTACCCTGCAGTTCACCATGACCTTGTATGGAGAGTTGGTATAGCTGAAAGATCAGACTACTCTCGAAAGACTCTTAAACAATGTCAGAACATTAATTTGCTCAATCTGATTCTATTTAAGTTCCCAAATTCCTATAAACAGTGACTTCCTCTCCCGGTGGTGTTGCCCTCCGTGTGATGGTTATCTGGCAGCCCTACAGAGCTACCATAATACGGGCGGGTGTCGTCGTACGCAGGCGCACGGGAGTGCTCTTGTATGCGTGTGCGTGTGACTCATTTTGCGCTGATTAGCTCATCCGGTTCTCTGTAGACATTTTAACTCTTTAACTAGACATGTGTTTTATTTTTTAACCTCCAGTGGCTACAGTTGTCAACTGGTCGACTGGTCGTGGTGATAATTTGGAAAGTAATTTGATGTGTGCCTCATCAGATTTTTTAAAATTGCCTGTGTCTAGAAGCTGAAGATTTCGCAATTTTTTTTATTATTTTAAAGGTTAGGTTAGCGGGTGTTTAGTTTGTGGTTTTAGTTTGTGTTAGTTTGGAGTCGTTTGAAGGGCACAGCGATCTGTGAGGGCGTGCGCGCGCGCATCTCAAGTTGCGGCTGCGGGCTCACTGACTGCTCCTCTTATTTATTTTTATGTTTTTTGTCGCACACATCCCTGCTTAGTGCGGACGCAAATGGTTCTCATCTCGTTTACTAAGATGTTTTTATGCACTTGACTGGCTATTTATTGAAGTATCATTCATTATTCTGCACTTCAGGGAAAACTCGTAAAAGAAACAAGTCAAGCACAGTGCACAGATGTCACAGAACGTTGTCCTCATTGGTAACTGTTCAATGATTTGATACTTCTGTTTGCTACATAAACAAATGATTACTTCGTTTTGAAAGTTTACCAGGAAATCGGTGTTGATCTTCTAAATGGTTTTAACTTACATCTTATATAAAAAACTTTGCCCCCAATTGAGCATTTGCGCCATCTTATGACTAAAAAGATTTAAGATTGAATATGTTATCTATTCTTGCTTATCAAATGTGGACCTAGTACATAAACAACAACACTCCTGTTTTCCTAGAAGGGTTAAGCAAAGGTGTAAATATTAACATTTCGCCAATTATGTTTAAGTCACATGTTACAGGGGGCGAGCCTGATGCCATCGGCCGGGCACAAATTCAAACTCCGGGTTTCTTTTGAGAAGTTCCTGATGGAAAAACCTCGTACCCAGGAGTTTGATTCCCAAGTCGCGCAGTGTTATTGGCTCAGCAGTAGCGCAGTTAATGTACAAAGATAAACGGTATCGAATATCGTTTTCGTAATTCGACAGAAAGACAGGGCCCTAGTTAGGCCAGGCATAAAACATCTCAATAATATGCACTACACGATTTTTTTGGGATGTTGTTTGGATGAACGTTCATTGGGAAAACTTATTGACTTGCATGTAGGAGCACCTTTTAGAAAATATAAGTCAAAAACAGAAAGAAATCAAAATTTCGAAATTTCAGTTTTTCGAGAACTACGCAGTTGGCACAGGTCGTTCGTAGCAGCATACTTGGTTTTACACTATTGTTATTTTATTATAACAAAGTAACGACATCCCCAAAAATCATATAAACAATGCAATTTTTGCGACATAACGCGATTTTTGTGTCTACGGTGACTGGCCTATTAGCTGGTTTCTAGATACAGCTGCGTATAAAATCAGGTTGAAGAAAAAACAAAATACTGTAATCTGGTAATATGGCCTCAGGTAACTGCAAATTCAGTAAGAAAGTATCGTGTAGGTGTATTTCGCCGATCAGCCTACGTGTTTGGATCAGTAAGTGAGTAAGGTGAGTGGTTGACCCGCAGTTGCTCGGAGCACCCTGCAGTCAAACCAGTTGGCCTGGAAGGCCGGCGGGAGCGGGGAGCCTCGCGCTGCGGTCCACATCCAACTAAACAATAAACATGATAAACACTCAGTTAACCGTCAACTATTATTGTTTAAGTATCTTGTTTAAGAAATACTGCTAATGCTATTCTAGTGAGCTAATTCCCAGTACCCTCGTTATTAGCACTGAAAATTATTGACGGAAGGAGCAAATGGTGACTAACTTTTTTATCCTAACACTATTGAGACCAACAAAAAGTAATTGGTCTAGCTACGACATCACGAGTCAATTTGCTGCACTGATTTACAGCTTTACAATGTAAAGAACTGCTTACTGATCCAATATATTACCACCATTATCTGAGGCTGGTCATGAGTTAGTACCATAGAGAAGTCAGTTAACAGCATTGACTAGCAATTAGCCTACGGACAGTGCCGCATTAAGACTACTTGATGCCCTAAGCAATCCACGCCTGTAGGCCCGCCCTCCTATCCACTAGTCGCTTCATATTTTTCCAAAACATCGACGAGCGATTTGTAAAGATTGGCGCACATCTCGAGAGTGACTTTTGGGTCTTGTAATAACTTGCTGATAAACAGCCTTGCCATTCATGTGCTAGCAAATAGGTACTGTTTCGGTGCTGTTTCTGCCTTATGGTGCCCCCCGAGACGTGATGCCCTAAGCAATTGCTTAATTTCCTTATGGGCTAATCCGGCACTGCCTACGGAGCATATATTGCGGATGAACAGAATTTAAACAAATATTTATGCTGAATACTTCCAAATAGCTATATTTTGGCGAATTATAGAAACATATGAATTAGTATGTAGGCTAATCTCATAATATTTATAAATAAAAGCACCTTCCAAATAATATTGTGCGTATAACTGTGTATTCCACTGTTCCAAAAACATCTGGTAAAATGTAGGTACTAGATCAGAAAATGAAGCTATGCCAATTTGTAGTTTCACTTACAATTCATTTGACAATTGATCCCGGCGTGGTACGCTATTGGCCCATTACAATAGAAAATCAATTGTGTCTCAATAGCGGTGATTAAGCGGTTAATTTAATAGTTTTAAGTAGGTACCTCAATTTTTATCAATGACCTTTCTATTACATTTTAATAGATAATACAATACAATAGTTTATGGAAAAAATTGAAACCTAAATACCGGTGATGTATAGAGTTGAAACCTTCTAAATACATCGCGATAAATGTGTTCCTAATTCCCTTCATTGAGCGATTGCCCTCGGATTTAACCCGTACCCTAATTGCGTAACACACTTTCAATCACAATCTGAATAATTTTGAAGGATATTGCTAATTCATTGCTTCATATGTTCGAAACATATTCTGGTCAAGAACGTAGATAACGCAATGAATGTTGTTAAACTGTCCAAATGGAACCCATTGCTACTGATAAGTAGTGCGTTACGCAAATACCCCGCAGGAACAGGGTTTATTCTTTACACTTTCAATAAATAGAAGAAGATAGAATACTCTTTATTATGTACAGACGCCAGCACATCAAGCTACAAGAAACTGTCAAATTTTTCCAATAAACTTTGAACCTTATACTTTAGCGATAACGGTGAAAATCTATGAAAGAAATTTGACAGATGGTATAGTAGCTTGATGTGCTGACATCTGTACTTAGGTACACCATAAAAATGAGATACTTTCTGAACAGACAGTAGATACGTACTGTGATTCTGGACAGTTCAATATAGGTTCTAAATTTGGTTTGGCCTATTGGATATCTAAAAGTCAAAATAGGTATTACAAGTAGAAATATAGGTACTGAATAGGGAGATAAAATCTTGTAGCCTGAAATACACACATCAAAAGTGTCTAGGGATCAAGCATTTTTATGCGGATTTCTTGAGATTGAGATGTGGCTTTGTAATAAATTTATGATTTTATAAATTTATATGGATCCTTTTTGGTGCATTTCATAATTTGAATCAGGAACTGTGAATCAAATTCGAGTAAAAGATGAAAATCAGCTGTCAATATTTTCCCTATAAAAACATACAACGCATTGAAGACATTATTAGTGCTACTGTTTCCCTACTACTGATTAAAACCAACGTTATTATGGAGCGGCGACGTCATTTAAGCAGGGAAGAAATGCTCAGAGCCGTGGGAATGATAGAAGCTGGTTCCCGGCAACGTACTGTGGCTTTAGCTCTGAATACAAGTCAGAGTGTTATCAGTCGACTTTGGACACGTTACCGAAGCACTGGTACCGTGGCTGAGCGCCATGGAGGACGGTATCGCTGCACCACACGGAGACAAGACCGATACATTCAAATCTTAACTCGAAGAGCTCCAACAATAACCGCCATGATGTTAGCCGTGAGGCTTCATCACTCTTCAGGGAACTTAATTAGCGACCAAACAGTCAGAAACCGCTTGCATGAAGTGAACCTTCATTCCCGAAGACCGCTACGGGTACCACCTATAGCAATGCACAATCGTAGGATTCGATATCAATGGGCTCTTGAACACAGAAATTGGGCAGAAGAACAATGGCGTTTCGTGTGCTTTTCTGATGAGTCTCGTTTTGGTATGAGACCGGATACAAGACGTATACGACACTGGAGAACCCCTGGACGCCAACAGCGATTAAAATCCTACCAGGAAGTCCATCCTTATAGTGGTGGAACCATCATGGTATGGGCGGGTATTTGGATCGGCGGAAGAACTGAGTTGATTTGGATCAGAGGCAACCTCAACGCTCAAATTTATGCTGAGACGATTGTATCAGACGTCATCGTTCCTCTACAAGTGCAAATCGGTCCCTTATTTCAGTTAATGCATGATAATGCACGACCGCACACCGCAAGAGTTGTAAGACAGACTCTCGCCGCAGCTAACATCAATGTCCTGCCCTGGCCTGCTCAGTCGCCAGACTTGAACCCGATTGAGCATGCATGGGATATGCTACAGAGAAGAGCTCTGCCGAATATGGAGGGTATCCAGTCGCAAGAAGACCTTTTTTTGTTGTTGCAACGAACATGGGCGGCCATTCCACAGCGTGATTTGGATGAACTCATTTTGAGTATGCCAAACCGATGTTCTTGTGTTGTTAGTGTTCGCGGTAGAAACACGGATTATTAATTGTTTAAGTTACCCAATAAAATTTTAAAGAAAACTGTTATTTCAGTCTTTTTTTCGAACTTTTGTGTTAGTGGTTCAAATGTCAAAAATCCCTTTATTAGGAAAATAGCAAATTTATTTATTAATGCAAAGGTGACTTGGTTTATCGTTACTGTGACAAACGAAAACACTTTATTTGATGAATCCTTAAAGAAAATTTTAATTAATATCAATCAGGAGAAAAGTTATTGCAAAAATATATGTTGATCCCTAGACACTTTTGATGTGTGTAGTTGCCCTAGGATTTGACATTCATTGGACTGGAATTTACTGATAAACAGATAAAGGAATATTATGTATTATTGACTGGCTGTGGCTATAATAGTCCATGATTATCTCCGACATTGCTCATCACAATTCCACAACTCTATGCAAATCAGGCAATGATCTGAAGGTATTTAATTATGGAACTACCTGAACCTGGGTACTTACTAAGAATGTGTCCTACGGGGTAATTGCTTAACACACTATTAGTAGCAATGGCTGTCATTTTGACAGTTCAACAACATTCATTGCGTTATTTCAGTTGCTGAACAGATTTTTTTTTCGAACTTATGAAGCAATGGATTAGCAATATCCTTCAAAATGATTCAGATTAAAATTGATAGATAGTGTGTTACGCAATTAGGGTCCAGTTCAACAGTCCAAAAGGACAAGTGGTTCACTTTTCAACTTTCTAGACGAAGAGCAAGTTTGGTTTGTTTTCTGAAATCCTTAGTAAACAGGAGGTCTGCGACTGAATATATTATTGACAGGGCTAACAATTTAAGTATGTACACGATTTTAGAAACAGCAGAAGGACTCAATTTTATCTGTTTAATTTTCCGTTTTATCTAAATAGATTCATAGAAACCTATTTACGGAGCAACCGATAAAGCGTTAACGGCTGATTATTTCTTATCTGTTTAGGACATGTTGTCCAGACGATAGTTAGTCAATTTCCTAGTCAACATTTCAATGTCCACGACTTCCCAGATAACTACGATTGATGGAGCCGCCTCGATACCAATATTTATTAAATACCCTGTGTATCTAGTGCCTGGTACCCAAGTACCTAAACGTTGACATGTATGATTTTCTCAGTTAATTAGAGATATTATCAGCGTGTTCCGTTAGTGTCGCCCTAGGTATCTGTCGGGGTAGGAGAGACGTAGCAATTATCCTGGAGCGGGTCGCTGCGCCCGCGCCCGCGCCGCACGCAGCCGCATGATGCACGACACGAATAATAAACCAAGCCACTTCCTGCCCGGCGATAAGCGCTTCATACACACATAACACACATCACATCACACAATACTACGCACGCACACTGTCACAACACTAATATACATATTTTTATGGCAACCTAACTACATACATTACTAGAGACAAATACATAGTTACATTATAGTTGCGTTTTATGTTTTATCTGTACATGTGTTATGTTCTTTGTATTCAACACATTATTGCTTTGTTCACTATTACATTTAAACAGTCTTTATGCACACAAGAGCTGCGCATTATGTGTTTACAATAGACAGGTAGCTAACATCCATTGTAATATTAGTAAAGTGAATCTCTAAGTATATATTAAAGTATGTAACAAAAACTGGTAAAGTGCGAGTCGGACTCGCTCACGAAGGGTTCCGTACCACAAGGCAAAAACGCCAGAAAAAGTTTGTTATATGGGAGCCCCCTTAAATATTTATTTTATTCTGTTTTTAGTATTTGTTGTTATAATAGCGGCAACAGAAATACGTCACCTGTGAAAATTTCAACTGTCTAGCTATCACGGTTCATGAGATACAGCCTGGTGACAGACAGACAGACAGACGGACAGTGGAGTCTTAGTAATAGGGTCCCGTTTTTACCCTTTGGGTACGGAACCCTAAAAAATAATCATGCTCCTGAACTGTACATTAATGTTTCCTACGTTTTTATCATATGTCTGACTTACACCGACACCCTTTTATTGAGGAAGAGTAGGTACCTAGTCCTACTCTTCCTCCTAGACACTACGTCAGCGTAATTTGCTTAAATTTATTTTAATTAAACAATCTTATCTAAAGGATTTAATGTTATCGAAGTAGCGACCACTGCCAATTGTATTTTATTTTATAATCAGAATGATAATTTAATGTAACAGTCATCACACTTTTTTCTTTTTTTTTTGAGTGGGAAATCATCAAATGACCCCTCCCGCTCTGGGTGGAGTGGAAGGGAGTGTCAGACTCTTACTGACTAAAACCCACCCGTGTCCCTTCCTTAGCCCTTTATGTTCCGGGCCAGCGGTAACCCTTTCGGACAATCCCGCTGACCCAGCAAGCTTCGGCCCTAGGGGGCCTGACATCTCTTTGAGGTGCGCGTGGAACGCGTACGCGCCGTCCGGCACGGGCCTGGTCCTGATTGGACGGTGAGCTACCCATTACTCTCCGTCCGCAGGCCCTCGCCTACGGTGGCCGGGAGATTATAAAGGCGAAAGTTTGTGAGTGTGTTTGTACCTATGTTTGTTACTTCTTCACGCACAAACGGCTGGAGTAATTTTGATAAAATTTGGTATGGAGGTAGCTGACACCCTGGATTAATACATAGGCTTTTTATCCCGATATTCCCACGGGATCGAAACTAATACGAGTGAAACCGCAGGGCGCAGCTACTTTTAGAAATAAACATGTAAAAATGACTAATCCAATTGATGTGAAATCTGTCTCGATTATAAAACAAGGACTAGGTACCGATACTCCATTTCTTATAGCATTAGAAAAATAACGGCTAAATAACGACAGTAATTGTGTAATATTGTTGAAATGACTGCACTTTAGAGTTATTTTTAATGTAAATGGTAAATAGATTATATTGCTTTGTATTTATCGTGAAACAACGGAGTTTATTATGCATTTTTATCGAAAAAAGGAAGGGGCGATACCGTGATAACTATTACTTTTCTAATGTTATATTATATGAAGTATATATGTTATACTATTTTATTTATATTATTTAGTATACGTATGTACAAAATATTATAAAATTAATGAAAAAGTCCCTAAGAGTCACAAGCAAAACTAAAATTAATAACATTCCAATAAAATTTGAAAGAAACTATAAGGTCATCACATGCATCACTGTACCTATTCCTTATGAGTCACTCACTCCACACAAAACATCATCAATATTTTGCCCACAAATATGTATTTAATTTCAATCGGAGAGGCGACTGACATTGCCAATACCAAAAGGCTGTGCAAGAGGAAACAACGATTAGATAACAAAGACATGAGTCAGTTTAACTGGAAGACCTTGTTTACGTAGTATCTCTGCATATTTCTGTATACTATGAGGATGTGATAGTAGGAATGTCCATGGAAACCTCGCGCCCAGAAGCGAACGGTTATGAGTAGGTAGACACCATGATGACACTTTGTACTGAATATCCGAAGCCCAAAATTCTGACAATTGATTCAGCCAGCGGATATCGTCATCTCATAAGTTGAAAACCAATGCTTCCAAATGACAGATTGTAATAAATCAGCGTATCTACACTAATCATCATCTGCCTAGCCTTTCTCCAACTGTGTTGGGGTCAGCCTCCAGTCTAACCGGAAGCGGCTGAATTTACATGGAGCGACTGCCCCTCTGACCTCCACAACCCTGTTATTGGGTAATATGATACCCCTTAGTAAGACTGGTTGTCAGACTTTCGGGCTTCTGACTACCCGTCACGACTGTCAAAGAGGCAGTGTATCTATACTAATAAGTAAGCTGTTGATAACCCAATTCTTGCAGGAAAAGTCAAAAAGGCAGCCTCACTGCTACTAAGCAGATTGCGTGGGATCAGTAACAGCATCCTGAGGGTAATAGGCAATAAGTTAGACAGCCCCATAGATATCCGGGGCTGTCTAACTTATTGCCTATTACCCTCAGGATGCTGTTACTGATCCCACGCAATCTGCTTAGTAGCAGTGAGGCTGCCTTTTTGACTTTTCCTGCAAGAATTGGGTTATCGTGGACAGCCCACTGGTGTGGAGGTGTGGAGCCTCACCCAGAGGACTAAGTCTCTCTTAGTTATTAGGCACTAACATAGTTTTTAAATTCATACTAACAATATAAATATAACTGTAGTGTAATGGATCAATGGTTGTCTGAATAAATCCATACCATAATAATTATTATAAATGTGAAAGTGTGTCTGTCTGTCTGTCTGTTACCTCTTCACGCTTAAACCGCTGAACCGATTTAGATGAAGTTTAGTATAGAGATAGTTTCAGTCCCGGGAAAGGACATAGGATAGTTTTTATCCCGATATTCTCACGGGATCGAAACTTATGCGGGTGAAACCGCGGGGCGCTGCTAGTTAATTATATATTATAGGTAGGCTTTTTAACATCACGCTAGGCTAAGACACGAAGGAGCCGAGCAAAAAATTCAGAAAAAACCTTAGCGAAAATGAAGTAATAGTGCGGGCAGGAGATGTGATGTGACGGGTCGGGGGAAGGAATTTCACGCCGACGAACTCGCGGCAACATCGAGGAGAAGGCAAGGATAATAAAAGCGGTGTACTTCTACTTAATCATGTAAAAACGGAACTTGTAAAGGCTAACGGTAGATCCCCTAGTCCGGGTCGCCGGTCTTAGAGGTCTCCTCCCAAAATTCTCATCTTCTGTGCAAGCCTCCTTTGAATACTAAGTAGTTGCAAACTTGCAAGATGTTACCAACTTGTAACTATGCTGATTTGATCTGATTGGAATTAATGGATCGATGATTACTAAGCTGTAACACGCTTATTATCTTGTGCACACTGCATGATTCAATGGGAAATCACTGATTGGATGCGATGGTTTGTCACTACATATGCTCTGTCGATGTTTACACTCAGTTCGTCGTCATGATGACGTCTTCCCAGCTCGGTACGGTATCGATTGTCTCATCAAGGAAAAAAACGAATATGAGCAAACGCGTATAATGCTAATAGTATACAACGTTATTTTTACCGACTTCAAAAAAAAGGAGGTTATCAATTCGATACGTATGTATGTAATATTATTGGAATTGCATTATATTCACATATGACAATCTATTAGGGCTTCCAAACAAATATACAAAATTTTATAGACGTATGTATGTATGTTTGTCCACGCATATCTCCGTAACTATTAATCGGATCGTGACCATTCTTTTTTTATTGGCTTACATTTACTTCAACTTAGTAATTTTCAAGATATGGACTAAGACGTTAAAGTGTGACGGCCTGGCTTATTGATACGAGCTACGGGTGTAGTGTCAAAGCGAAAACATCTCAAAACCTTGGTCAAATTCTAGTGCAACAACTAAAAATTACCAAATAAAAAGTAATTTAAAAAAATTAAACCGACTTCAAAAAGAAATGAACTCAAAATTATGAAATAACTTTAATTTCGGAAGTCGGTGGCAAAAAACTAAAACTAAAATACAGATCCCAAGACACCGACTTCCGAAATTATAGTTATTTCATAATTTTGAGTTCATTTCTTTTTGAAGTCAGTTTAATTTTTTTAAATTACTTTTTTTAGTATATGCGAAACCTGAATATAGTTTGTTCAGAATAAGTAACTGAATCGATTCCAATAATTTTTATCCCATGTTATATTTTGTCCCAAAAATATTTAAAAAAAGGTTAAAAGTTGGACACCGAGCGACACTAAGTAGGTTATCCAATCTCCGCGCGGAACGGTTAGGTACCTAGGTACTATTCAATGAACGCAAGACGGCGGCGGCGCGGCGCGAGCGGCGCGGGTGAGCATGTTTTTGTACGGACAAACAGGTAACTTAACAAGCATAAAACTTTGTGATTTTTCATGATACAGTTTTGAAATTTTGTACATAGATTCTTTACATAAAAATACTAGACACGTGTTTCGGTTTTCGCATAAACTAAAAATAATGTTGAATTGTTGTATACATTCGAAGACAAGTAAATTAAGAACAGTCTCCAATGTCTTCTGAGTATTATGAAAGTTCAGACGTGGTATCTTACCATTCCATTGAACTAGAACATTCCGGTAGCCGAACCAACGATTTATAAATTGTTATTGTTGTTGCTTTTAGACTTAAGTTACACGTCCGGGTGATGATTAACATTTATCTTTAGAAAGTGACGATAGTCGGTAACTGGTACGTTTGTTGTTCGTACGATAAATCGGTGTGCTGCTTAATCACCCTGTCTATTTACCTTGGAAGTCCAGCGCTTCCAACGTCATTACGGTTGAGTCATAGCTTGTCATTTGTGTACTTCACTGAATAAGTAAATGACATATTTCTCAGAAGGGTCACCCAAGTGACGTAAAAATTACCACCTCTTACTATACCTAGTCATTGATTGGTAAAGATTTTTACGGGCATTACCACGGACAGTTTCGTTCGAATGACCATAAGTTATTGTTGGTTCCAAGTCGCGAACAATCATGTTTTTGCAGAAAAACCTAGTACCTTATACTACCTATAGTGGGTACCGCAAGTTTTATTGTCTCATAAGGAGAGGTTTTTCTATTGGTGCCATTATTTCAATAATAAAACTGAGAATCAACTTCCCTTCGTACGGTACTTAGGTGGTGCGATGCAAGTCATTGAGTGCAGGCGGTTTTTGACTCCCCGATATATTCTATACGTTTCGTTCAGGGTGACTTCGTCTTGCTTTGCGTGAGTGGATCGCTCCCACACTGGGCACGCAAATTCATCTGGGCCCTAATTCACTTAACCATTCAATGATTCCTTACTTCGAAACCACGTGAAATCCTTAGCTAATCACGCCAACCTCGCGTTCATTTCATCACGCGCGCGGTTTCGTTTATTGTGTCATAGAGAACACGGCTCCGTGAGATACAGAGATACATGCCGGTTGTGCGAAGAGGAGCACCCGGGTGCTGCTCCTCAAATGGCAATAAGGATCGCGTTATTTCGTTTCACGACTTTCTGTTTTGTTTATAAGAGATACTTAATTTCCATGTCATGGTCTTTGATTACCCGAGCGAAGCTGGGGCGGGCCGCTAGTGACTAATAAAGAGGTCATTAAAACAGTTGGCTCTACTACGCCTTTATGTATAAGTTACATAGGATTTTTTTAGCTGTCAGTAGTATCTTATCGCCATTGACTACGTACCTGTAGATCTGATTACAACAAACAGATTTGCAGATAAGTAGGTACGCACTTAGAATTTCTAGAACGTGCCAAGAAGATAAAGATATATTTGATACTTGAGCTAAAACCTTACGAAAGGACGTCAGGCTTAGCTGCTGCGAGTAATATAAATACTAATGTCGCCATGGTCGAAGTACGGGTCAAATGAATCTTAGCTGTAAATCCGACTGTTTCAACTTGTAGGGGTAAGATAGCGTGGAGTTTCGATTTCCGCTGCTGCGTTTATGTGGAACCGGCTTCGAATATCGGCTACTAGAACGAAAGTAGGTCCTATAATGTACAGGGAAAAGATGCATCTATCAGCCCATGCATCTTTAATATCCGTTCCATTAAGTTACTTGTAAGCAATACTTGTAAGTGTAACACATTGGAAAGAATATAGCATTGACTGGTGGCAATTACTAGTTCTTTTACTAGTTGTGCTCATCCTGAGTGAATGAGGGCAAAGATACGTAATTTCAAGTTTCTTTCTCGACATAAGTGGCTTTTAATGTTCGAGCTAGGTTAGCATTGTTGTTGGATAGATATGTGTAATAAAACGCCATTATGCGGTTGTATCACCGTTAATTCAACGCTAGTTGCGTCTAGTTGGCTCGGGCTCCCACGTCTGCATCTGCTTCGTGTCCGGCGCCCGGCTCTCGCTTCTGGAAACAGATGATACATACATCTGTCGCCATCTCTGTATGTAATCATAGATAATTTTAGTTCCACCAATTTAGTCACATTTCAAATACAATAACAATAACACCTGTTATACTATGAGTTGATTCAAACGTAATAATAATCGGCAGAGTAATTGCGTACCTAACACACTATCAGTAACAATGGGTTTCATTTTGACAGCTCAACAACGTTCATTGCGTTATTTGCGTTGTTGAGCAGACACATTTTTCAAACATATGGAGTAATGGATTAGAAATAAGCTTCAAAATTATTCAAATTGAGAGTAATAGTGTGTTACGCAATTAGGGTGCTGATATTTTGGTACAATATTGTAACTAAGTCACTGTGAAATAAATAATTTCTAAGAGATACCTAAGTAAAAAAAGGGAAAAAAATGGAAGAGCTCATACGGCATTAAAAAATTAGCTAAGCCGGATAAGTTAATTCATTTGATAATGAGCAGTCGTAATATAACACGATAGCGGCGAAAAAATTGTATTTCCCAGTAACATTACTTTTGAATCACCCCTCGTTAATATAACTTCTGTGTCACTTTAATCCATGGGTTTCAAGTGCAACTAAAATGATATGATATGATTGAGGCCATTTTTATATCGTTCTGCATCTGCAACAGTACTTGTACAGAGACATCTTTGTACTCAATAGAAATGTCTTAGTCTATATTCAGTTCAAGGTGAAATCAATGACAGTGAAGTTAACTTAAAACGTAGTTTAATACACTGTAAATTTCCATTCGAAGACAACGGCTTGAGATGAAGCTTTAGTTAGACAATAATATCATTTGTCGGTAATGTACGAAGATTACTTGGTGTAGGAACATTCTGGGTTGCGAATTTGTTAATTGTATGAGAGCATAATAAGGGTATGAGTGCAAGAACAGGTTTGCCGCAGAGTTGTTGCGGCCGTAACGAGGACGCGATGACACATGTCTAACGGTAATTCGATTTTTACATGGGCTGAGCGCGTGCGCACGTGATTCTCAAAAGGAAAACCATAAACAAATGCTAGAAATGATCAGTTGTTTGTATAGAGTATCGGACACGAGGAAGTTGCCAAGGGCACTCTGAACATGAACAACTGTATCTACTCAAACGTGTCACATTTATGGCCTAAAATCGTGACTGGTCCATAGACAAGTTCATGAATGAATTTGGAAATAAACAAGAGGTTGCATATTCAAATCGAGTGTGGCTACCTGCCTACAACTGGTAATCATTTTGGAAAGATTATACAACATTTTCAATACCAGTAACTTCGTGAGCTGTTATGCAAATGGTCAACATACATAATAATATAAGAACGGTGTAACTTGATTCTTTTGACATTAAAACCACAACATTCAGTAATGAAGGTACCTATGATAGAGGTATTCCTTTGATGGGTGAGTCACTGTCTTGTGACCTATGTTTAAGAAATACTTGAGGATGGTATACCTTTAGACAAGTTGATGATTAATAATATAAGGAATTATTGGTATGGCCACTTTAACTCTTATAATGCATTAACGTCAGAATTAGATGACTCTGAATATATTTCTGTAAAAAGTAATATATCAATAAAAATTATGAAAAATGGTAAACTTTTTAGTATTTAGTGTAAGAAACACAACTCAGAAGGTTAAACACGAGTTTCTTCACAGTCATCTAATTCCGAGGTTATAACCCCAGGGCCACGCTAGATGCAGTGTACCGTGTAAGTGGACCGAGCTATAGAAGAGATTGCAGAGGCGCGGGCGCAGGGTGGTGGCGACTGACAAACTGTCATGTAACAGGCTCGTCGTGCAGTGTTGCAAAGGCTGAGCTATACAATAACATTATACACGCGGCAGGCGCGAGGGCTTTCAATTGATACATTTTCGAAACCGGTCTTCGTTTTCATAACATGCTCCGTAAGATTCGATCTCGAACCTCCTCTGTTAAGTAAGCATAAATGAGCAGATATTATTTATAGATGAATTGAACATAATAGAGCAATTGATAAAATAATATAATTGCAGTTCCACCTAGAGGTGCAGACATTTTATTTTGCTTTTAGTACACACAGTATTCAATTAAATTTCACCATTTTCATTTTCAGTACAAACAGCCCGGAAATCAATGTTGTTACTTTGAACTTGAACCTGAATGACAATTGTTGACAGATTGTATTTAAAAATAGTTATTAGACATACCTCTAACAAAGGCATCGATGAGATTGATCCAGTTAGCTTCGTGCATTGTCAACACAATATAGCACGGTACCCACCTAGGTAAGATAATGGAAACAATTAATAGGATGTCATCTAGCTAGGATCCATTATACAAATGTTTTAAACAAACGTTTTGTCTTCATTGTCCAACAGATCTAATTCTGGTTATACGCACTTTAAAAGAGGACGGCAGTTGAGATGGTTTGCAGGTGTTCTTCACATTCTGACAAAGAAAGTAGTTAATAATAGCCGCAATCAGTCAGTCACATTAGAAAGTTAGACAATATGATACAAGTGGTCCAATTGGTGTGTTATGTTGACAGGTTGTGGCAGTGGGCATGCGCACTGCAAGTGTTCGGTGTCGAATGGCGCTCAGATAGTGTTATAAAAGGCGCATGAGTGGAGCGAGTGTCCCACTTCAACGGATCGAAGGCCAGAAGTCGATTTGGGGCGAAGCTGGAGGCTGCGCGCTTCGTCCCCAGTCAGCGCAAATGTCACGCGAGCTATCTCACACAATCACGTTACATAACGCACTTGTTGCAGCACTGAACAGTTGAACACGGAGCAGAATGAGGCAATCATCAACTGTGCTAACGGGTCGACAACTTTACCAAAATTCTAATTAAATGACGGATATCACCAAACTTCAAGGGCCCGATTACATCATTGATCGATTTATTGATGATCAAACTTGTACAATCGCTGGTTCTTTATAGCGACATCATCACGACCCTAATGTAAATTGATTGACACGCTTTTTTAGCGAGTGTAGCTCGCGTAGCGTATATTTTGGGCGTAATGGGCGCAGGCGCACTGACGTAAACCAATTCCGCGGACGTGGGAAGCTCGGCGAAATCCTTGCGTTTGTTGCTGAATAGTTTTACGGTACATTAACAATTATTACAACATTAGTACGCAAATCACAAGAATATTTTATTTAAAAGTTAACTGGGCTATGAAAATCCTTGGAAAAGTCTGTAGGAGCTCGTAATGGCGCATGTAGATTACAATGGAATAGGAATGCGTCAATTGCAAAATAAATGTTATAAAAATCTCACGCTACATGATTTCTTTCGTTAAAGTCGCGATATTGTTTATTATCAACAAAGGTCGTCTGAATGAAAACAAAAAGAACGTAGAGAGTCATTGTATTTGAACAAAGCGTGTGAACCCTGAGTTGAAAGTGTGCGTCCGACTGGTGCTCCGAGCACGCTCCCCGTGCCGACTGCCGACTATATTTTTATATTGCAATAAACAGTTCTAGATATGTATACTGATTGACAAGATTCGCGTCCTACATACTGTGAGTGTGGAGCTGCATGTGTAACAAACGACTCAACAGAGGCGTCTCCACGGCGCTCATTGTCTGAGCGACTCGACTTGTCTTCGCTGTAGCCACTATCTAAGTACGTAGTATGTCCTATCATGTCTGAGGCATTATTAATGAGTAAAACAACTTCTGTGTCCTTTTTGTGTTCATGATCAGTTACTACTTATTTATCAATACTTCATTAGTACCATGAATGTTTTAAAACTAACATTTAACATAACGAATGTGTACGAAGCTTTTGTAATTTTTCCTTTGTATCAAATATATATCTGAGTGTATTATTTTAATTATTTCTAATACAACATTTCATGCAAGAAACAGTCACCAAGGTAGTGCCGTCGGTCACCACACTGGCCACACGTACATTACCATAATCCGGCATTAGGCCTGGAGCAGAATAAAGGGTTGCACGAATGGGATACGGTTCATTATGCAACGTATTTCCTCGTCGCCCGTAATGAGAGTGAAAAAAATAAGGATATGCACGGAGCACCCGAGTGGAAACATGGAAAGGAAATATTCCTACGCTAAAGTTTCATTATACTCTTGAGCTCTTGAAACAGTTTTTTTAATTTACCGGAGGGATATGAATCAAATGGATTCATCTGCCAAAGCGGAAGATTGAGCGAAGTTTCAAGTAGATACCATCGATCTAAATATATAAAAGTAGGTTGACGTGTTTGTTTGCATAGACCATGAGTAGATATTTATTTTCATTCGGTAGCGGCTGCACTTAGCGTTTTCACATCTGTTTCTGATTGTGCGATATAAATAATATTGTTACTCGTAGTTTTATATCATATTTGACCAATTAAGCGTTTAGGCGTGTGTTGTTCACTTAGTGACAGAATTAATATTGTGTAGTGTAATGAGCGTGCAGATGCTCGTTTGGGAGCACACAGCTGCGGTATTAGGTCATGTGAAAGTTCATAATGCATTGGAGTATCTGACTAAAGTACTAGAGTGCGGATTCGGGAGTGATGCGCGTCCTCAGCCCTCCTCCGAACTGGAGTAGTGGGACGGATTAGGATAAACCGAGTCAATGGCCGGGTCACGTGGCTATTTGTGTTCCACTCCTTTCGAGCCGCCTCACCGCCCCTCGCCCCTCGTCTTCCGTTCCCTTGTTTAAACTACCCGCAACGGACTAATTTTGGTCACTAATCTGTTGAACAATCGTCGTTGTCGTTCAAAACCTGCTCAAGGGTTGGGTTTTGTTTTCTTTAGTCAAGCGCTTAATTGTGTGGGGGGAACGTTTTATAAAAGTTATCAACAAATTACACTTCATTATTAGATACTTATCCATTATTTAACATCTGTTGTTAAACGTTACCTTTTTAACTATAGGAAACGTGGTAATTATATGTGTTTACTGTGAAGGGAAACGCCCAATTGTTAATCAAATGCAGAGCTATATTAATAGTTGAATACCCACACATTTAATGATAACTAACTGTTTTATCACAACGCAGAGTTATTACAGTCTAGTAATATTGTCGGAATCAGGCGATGTGTCTAACTCATTTATGAAGCTATGGAGCGTGGTGGGAGCGGCGCCCAAACAAACAAACCGACCAAACACGATAGCATACTATGTATTACGTACTTATATGTAACCGTGCCTATGTAAAGTAGGTAGTGATAAGTACGGTATGACATAGATGAAGGTAAAATCATCCCATAAAACGCTAGCTCCTATCTCTGGTATTTTTTTTTTATGCTGGTGATTGATCTTGCGACAATCAAAAGAGTCGTCTTTCCAGGGGTCCTAAAAAGGCCACTTTGGCAGAATCATAAAAGGATAACATTATGAATCATAATAGACAATTAACTGTTAAGTTAATCGTATCAAATCCATTGGTGAAGGATTTTTCAGGACAGTTATTTTTTTTGTCTGTGCTAAAATACCAATCAATCCAATCCAAATCCAATCCCAATCTCTTTGATTATACCTACGTAGTGCAGCGAAAACAAGAAAAACACGGACTGTCTTCGCATTATTATGATTCATAATGTTATCCTTTTATGATTCTGCCAGTGACCTTTTTAGGCCCCCAAATAGTTGGGGGCCTAACCACAACGTGTGCAGTGTCAATCTGAGAATCTTTAGAAATGAGAAAAGATTTCCTTGGAAGTCGGTACCTACATCCTCTACTCTAGCGTGGAGTGTGTTAGTTTTTATCAAGATAGGTAATTCTGGTTACAAATGCTATAATGTATATTATAGTACTTTCCTATTCAAGCTTATTTATTTGTCTTGCGGAAAGTACATTTCATACCCACTTCATCGTTGTTGAAGGCATTGCATCTCATCTCTTTGCGTAAATGCAGTTGTATAAAAGTTATCCTCTTGCTAAGGAAGGAAACACCGTGAAATATCAATTAAAACATAACTGCGGAAGGCGCAGTTACAATATAACAAAGTTTACGTCAACAATATTGTTATCGTTACGTTATCCTATTAAAATTCGATACGTAGTAAAGGGGCAAATAAAAAGTAAATGCTACGACCTTAATCCGAAGATACCGATTTGTCTAAGTGGACTAATAGGGCAACTGCAGATAGTAGAGGTCGATAACCCTTTGGAAAGAGAAGGGTATATCAGGTGGATGACACCAAATTTTTATAAAAGTAGGAACTCGTTGTACGACTAGATAATGGTATAATAGCTTATTATTTCATTAATTCAGTATTGGATAAGTACTTGTGGATTAATTCAGTATTGGATAGGTACTTGTGGATTTCACGACCAGAAAATGTTGTACAAACGCCAGCACATCAAGTTACGCGAAACTGTCAAATTTCCCCAATCAACTTTAAAATTTTATTATTCTAATTTTTTTTTTGTATAAATTAATAGAAATATAATTCTTTCTTAAGTTTTCAAAACAAATGCTTTCCAATTTCAATAGGGTCCAGTTGACCAAAGACTTTATGAAAAATGCTCAAAAAATAGAAACGAAAAACAAAAATTCAGATACTATATGCTTTACCGAAAGTAAAGTTGAAAATCTATTAAAGAAATTCGACAGATTGTAGTAGCATGACGTACTTATGTATTTTAATTGGTAATATGACTAAATAATTTTCTTTATTCATGTGGGTGTACTATAAGTACGTCTATCGAACCCTTCGGGGAAACAAGGCGTGATGTTTTGTTAACTAATAATTCATTATTGCCATTGTTCGGGAACTCCCAAACTCAGACGAAGTAGAACGAACACTTCTGCCTTCACAGAGCTTGACTGTCTTAAACTAATATCAGACTAACTCTTAGTTGTAACTTGTAACAATTATATATACGAGGCGTAAGTTCACTTAGTTGCGTATAAAATGCATTGACTTATTAAATAACTTTGATAAAACGTAAGTGATCCAAAAGAATCCGCGCTGCCTATTTATTTGTATGCGCCAATTCAAAATAAAAGAGCAAAACCAAATCAGTCAATCTGCCTAACCTTTTCCCAACTATGTTGGACGTGTTCCACATTGGGCACCCGCTTAAATGGCACCTGAGTGAATGCACCTGACCTGACACACAGCGGCACATTCACTCAGGTGCCTTTTAAGCGGGTGCCCAATGTGGAATACATCCTATGTTGTAGTCGGCTTCCAGTTTAACCAGATGCAGCTGAATACCAGTATTTTACATGGAGCGACTGCCTGTCCGACCTCCACAAACCGGTTACCACTGGGTAACACGTACGATACCCCTTGGTAGGACTGGTTGTCAGAATTGGGTTTCTGAATACCCAATGACTCACCTATATCACCACCACCACCAATACCCATAATAAAAAAAAACAGTGGCACTCCGGGAGGTCATAAAGAAGTGAAAACAAAACACAAACAGAATACTTTGCCATCACTCACTGACATATCGGATATACATTAAAACCGACTACATCCCGAGGACAGCCGAACACATCCGAAGCGGGTATTTTTTAAATCGTCTTATAAACAAAACGCGCGTGGTGTAGCTTACGGTAACAGTGGCGCGAGTTCAATGGTTTTCCCCCATCTCAAAAAATGCCAAACGCGCAAGAAGTTTTCACTTCAAAAGTGTAGGTACACAAAGAAAAAACAGCTGAACTGCTTCCGTTCAACAATTATTTATGGAAGCCATCTTCTTATTAAATTGGTGTCGTTTTGAACAGGCAATTATTTTGCTTCAAACTGGCAGTATCCACATGTGTAAATAATTTGGTAGGTAGTCCGTAGGCCATACTCAATTAAAACTTCTAGGTATGTAGGTAGGAGGTACTGAGTATCTTTATCTCCTAACACCTGTCAAAATCAAGTACACATTAACTTTCTACAAAAGTTGATTTTGATTGTTTACACCAACCATTTGTCAGAAATTTTTCAATTTTATAGTAGTCAAGCTTTTGCCCGCGGCTTCGCTCACGTGGAGATCCGAAATCCCACAGAAACGTACTACTGGGATAAAAAGAACCCTATGTCCTAACCTAGGCCTATACGTGTGCCAAATTTAATGAAATTCCGTTCAGCCGTTTAGGCGTGAGAAGGTAACAGACGGACAGAGTTACCTTCGCATTCGTAATAGTATACATAATAGTAGTTAAGGTGTAAGTCAAAGAGGAGCCTATTGTGAGCAGTTGAAGTAAATAAATAATAGTCTCAATTTCGTGTATACTAGGAAGCTTTCACTGACACCGTCATTCCGTCATAATGTAGGAGTTTGTCGAGATCGCGGGAATTGGCAAGAGGTAATGACTTATTGTTTGAGCATAATCGACCCTAATAATAAGGCGGAGGATGGCTCCCCTTTGTAGACACATTTATTTCTCAACTAGCTGTTGCCCGCGAGTTCGTCTGCGATCCAGGATGAAAAGTATCCTATGTCCTACTCCAGGTCATGGTCAACCCATGTACCAAATTTCATCCGAATCTGTTCAGCCACTTTAACGTGAAAGCGTAACAAACAAACTTACTTTCGCATTTATAATATTAATTAATACTAGCAGCGCCCCGCGGTTTCACCCGCATAAGTTTCAATCCCGTGGGAATATCGGAATAAAAGTAGGTATCCTATGTGTTAATCCTGGTTAGAAACTATCTGTGTGCCAAATTTCATCAAAATCCGTTCAGGAGTCTTTGAGTGAAAGAGTAACAAACATCCATCCATCTTCACAGACATAATAGGATAGTTAGGTTTAGGATAAGTTATTTTTTATCCGACTACGGCTAAGCCAAAGGAGTGTTATGATTTTAACAGTCTTTGTATGTATGTTTATCTGTTTCCTCATCCATACTAATATTATAAATTCGAAAGTAACTCTGTCTGTCTGGTATGTTACCTTTTCACGCCTAAACCACTGAACGGATTTCGATAAAATTTGGCAGAGAGATAGATTGCATCCCGGGGAAGGACATTAGTCTGTGGTGGGAGCTGTCTTGTTTATACCTTTTTGTTGGTGTTTCTATCGTAGTTGGGTTTTTAAATTTCTTAAAAACCCAACTACGATACGATACGATCCGTTTTACCAAAATGGTAAAACGGAACCCTTATGGTGAGACTCAGTCTGTCTGTCTGTCACAGCTGGATATCTCAAGAACTGCTAATGCTATCAACTTGAAATTTGGAATAGTTTTAGATGACGTTTGCCCAACTATTTTGCAAATAAGAAAGAAATAAAAAAAATTCCACTTCGACCGGTTCTGTGCTTCTCGCATCCAACGGGTTCCTGCGGCCTTCACAAGGTCGTTGGACCACCTTGTGGGAGGCCTTCCAACGCTACGTCTTCCGGTACGCGGTCGCCACTCCAGAACCTTTCGGCCCCATCGGCCATCTGTTCTGCGAGCAATGTGCCCTGCCCACTGCCACTTAAGTTTGGCAATTCTTCGGGCTATGTCGGTTCTCCTGCGGATCTCCTCATTCCTTATTCGATCACGCAGGGAAACTCCAAGCATAACCCTCTCCATTGCCCTTTGGGTGACTTTTAGTCTTCTTATAAGGCCCATTGTGAGCGACCACGTTTCAGTGCCATAAGTCATCACTGGCAACACGCACTTGTCAAAGACTTATTATTCCTACTACTTAAGATATAAATGCTACCTGAAAACTGTTATTCTTATCTATAACATAACTCTAATTTAGTAAGAACCTACTGCTTACAATTTAATTAATTAATTACATAACTTTACTACTTACTCTTGATACATTTTTAATTACATTTCATTTCATTACATTGTACAGTTAATGATATTCTAAAGAGTCCAATTTTCATTCCATAGTCACGACATGGTCACAACGGATAAGTCCACCGGTCAGGCTGCCTGCCAAAATACTACCCTGCCAAAATGAGTCCTGTATAAGTTAGGTTCACATGAGTGCGACAAAGACGAATGAGGTGCCTCGTGACGTTCCGAAGCGATGACATCATTACAGTGTAACAATGGCGGTACGCGATCAGCTGTTGAACTAGCTTGACTAGCTGTAGGTATCTTTAATTAGATGTCTACGATTGCGTATTAAACTACCACCGACCACCACAGTCCGTTTTGGTATAGTACGACCGAATACTGAACTAGAGATGTA
This sequence comes from Oligia latruncula, assembly GCA_948474745.1. Taxonomy (NCBI): domain Eukaryota; kingdom Metazoa; phylum Arthropoda; class Insecta; order Lepidoptera; family Noctuidae; genus Oligia; species Oligia latruncula. Next base: position 10,517,241 of record OX419684.1, read on the forward strand.
ATTACTCCTCTTACCCAATTATAATTAAGTAACCCTTACTTTCTCTCTGTGATTCAATTTTATTGGAACCATATCGCTTGTACTAAGCTCTATGAGTAGCTGAAAATAAAAACGTAGTTGAAAGAAGAAGCATGAAAGGCTGAGTACACACCAGTTCGCTATGTGACTACACTACATACAAGTTTGAGTTCCCTGAAATGGTGAATGTCAGCTCTGCTAAGAATGTGTAATCAACTAATCATAATGATGCCTTGTGTTGTTGTGTTAGGTTACGCTGAAATTGTTCCTGAAATCGAAGTCAGTCGTGTCGAAAGACCAGCCTTGTTAAGATTTTAGCCATTACAAAGAACTTAATTAAGTCCAAACTACATAGTATGAGCTCTGACTGCAAGTTTTAAGCACCCTGTGCACCATACAAACCTTGATGAGTCAGCTAAGACTTAAATACAGTTGACACAAGAATGCACTAGAACAAAATAAAGATAGAGGTCCGACTGACGGCCAGTCAGTACATAAGTACATCGTAAAAAGGATGTGCTCATATCAGCACATGTCGCTTATTCTTATGAAGTGTATGATGTATAAATATACATTAAACATACCCTACATTATCGTTTCAAAACACTCTCTCTGCAGTGGTTCGATTTGAATGGCGATAATCGTCGCGGCTAACATAAATAAGGGTGTTTCAACAAGCCTTAACGTTACTGCTTTGTTCGAAAGGATATGTCAGTAGGTGATTGTTTCTCAATTAGCATATTGCTTCACTGGCTTGTATAAAAATATGAATATTATTGTGCAGTTGAGCGCCGAATACTTTATATGGGTTTAAGCGGAGAGTGGGCGGCTGCTGGCCGTGAGCCGTCGACTTGCGCGATTAGCGACCGGCAGCGCCCGCACCAGGCGCGCGCCTCGCCCGCCCGCCGGCCGTGCTTGCGACACTATAGGTACGCACCTACCTGAATAATTACCTATTATAAAATCCCGATCATACACTTGGCACACAACTACACACAAAGACATACTAGCTTGATCCCCGCATACGTTACATTGTGACAAACACAAGCCTTTATGTGACGCCTTCGACCGGCGCAGAATGCCGAAGAAGCATGCTAGTGGAAAATTAGCAGTAGGTACCTATTCTAGTGTAAAAAGGTGCATCCCGTGACCCGTCGCCAACTCTACTGTGGACCCAAAAGCTAAATAGGTTAGTAGACGAACTTAAATTTTCAATAACATTCATCTTACGGTGTCGTAATAAATCTAAAAATGGAATACTTAGTAAAAAAGGCTTGTTAGGTAGGTTATGCTAAAAAAAAAAGCATAGAAGCGTAGCATAAAAGTTTGAAAGCTGTGGTGTCTCGGTGATAGCACAAGTTTGTAGCGAGTGAAGTCACTGGTATGAACTCGTGTAGTTTTATTATATTTGGTTTGCACTTTAATACTACCATGAGATGGAGCGTAAACAGGAAATACCACGGATATCTATGGGAAATACTTTACAAGCCACAACAGATTATTCTCGACACATCATTGTGATATTAGGTATCATTGTACGCCGACATGCATCGTGGTGGCGAATGACATGAAAACCTGCTAAGGACCAATTACGAAGTTAGTGGCGTCGGGCGCGCACTGTGGTAGTGTACCGAGCACTGAGCAAGTGAGCACTGACTGAGCAGTAGGTAGGTACGGAGCCGCGACTCCGCGAGACGAGTGTATGCGTGCAGTCGTCCCAGATTTGTGATAGCCGCGGCGCGATCCCGACAGTTGAGTATTGTGCGACCCCTGGGGTGAACGATCTCCTCTGAGTCGTCGACACGGCCGCGATAATTACTGTCGCTCCGAGTCTCCGCTGCGAGCTGCGAGCTCCGACCCGTCCCTGCCTACGCCCGGTGCCCTCTCAACAGCTGCACCTAACGCTAACCGCTAATGTTACTAATTGAAACACTTTTGCTTACCTCGCCTTGACCACGTTGTTTTCGTTGTTGCGACAGATAATTGCAGATGAACCAGAATGCCACTTAAAAACTTAAACAAACAGTACACAGTGAGTACCTACCTAAGTTGTACGAAACTCAAACTTTATTTTATCTATTTTCTTGTTGGAAATCGTGAAAGAGCGTGTAGGTAACACATAATGAAAATTGCAGGTGAAGGTTTTTCATGCTCAAAGGTAACATTTTGCCAAGTACATACTTCTGCTAAAAAGCTTTTGACGAGAACTTTCCATACCACCCATAGCCGCAGCTAAAGGCACAGCTAGTTTATGATTTTAAACTAATTTCAAAGAATTTAGCCTAGTTTATCAATTCTAACATTGTTTTTACACGTTTGGCCGCTTTTAAGCCGGCAGATGATGAACATACTGTGGCCTAATTTCACAGTGTACAATAGATTATTATGCTAACAGTTCGTTATGCGGAATACGGATCTCAACCGAAACAAATGATGAAGGCAATGTTTTAGGTCTATAACGAAGGGGCGGTGTATTTTCGCCAAGAAAGCTAAAAGAAGGTACCTAAGCTAAAAGTACCTAAGTATTTTGAATCCTAATACGGATCGATAGGCATGAGTGCCAATGTTCAAAGGTTAACGAGGTATTAACAATTTAATATAACGTGACTCCGGTGACCGGCCCTCCATTGTTTTCAAGGTGAAACGTTAAATATTGAGGGGATTGATCTTTGTCCATACGTTAGTAAAACATACGTTCGTTCAATAGACATTACGTATGGTGATTTTATGGGGACCGAAGTACGGAGGCCAATGCCAATACTTCGAATTACTTCATGTTTACTGGTCTATGTTTAATAAATAGGTACCTATGTAAGGTACGGTGATAATGCCAATTGTTATGCGTGAGTTGTATCGATGATCTTTATAGATTGCGTATGGATACCTACTAAAGTCTCTGAGACTGAATGAGACAATCACGAGGACCTCATGGAAGATAATAATATCTAATCTGGATCTAAGGATCGAAGCCACGTTGAAGAAAAGATACCAGTTATTTTTCCTACGGGGTTATTGCGTAACACACTATCAGTCGCAATGGTTTTCATTTTGAGATTTCAACAACATTAATTGCGTTGAGCAGACAATTTTTTTTAAACCATGGATCCTTCAGAATGATTCAGTTTGTGTGTTCCGCAATTAGGGTGCTAGTCTATATTTATGGTTGTCTAGTTCCACGATACAGCATCGTGGAACTAGACAAGAAGTGGCGCTCTCTGTTACAATTTGTTATTTAGTTTCCTTATATTATTATTACTTCTTCTTCTTCTTAGCGTGTCGATAGCAATCTAAATATACTCGGCCCAGAATTCGGCCACTTGTTTGGCGCCTCCACCAGCGTCCATCAGCTCCTGCAACGTGCAGCTGACAGGACACGCAGGACACGACATTAAGTGTCCCATCGTTTGTGGAACAGCACCACATTTACACTCCAAGGCGGAGTCGTCTATGAATCTCCACCTGAACAGGTTTTCCTTGCTTCGGCCAACCTGGGTCCGGAGTCTGTTTAAAGACTTCCATGTTACTCAAGGTAGCTCATGTCCAGGTGGGAGGTCTTCAGCGGGTGGGACGAACGGTCCGATATTACTTAATATGTTCTTAGGCCACAAACAGATATAAAATTATGCGGCAGGGTTTCTTTTTAGCTATGTTCTAATAATAGTATAAATAAGGTAGGTAAGTAGTTAAATGTCTATGCTATATATCTTGGGGTATTATTTACGTTCGGAATTACTGCAAATAACCTGGTTTTACACGTTTTCCTTCCTTACTGTACATAATTAAAAATGAACATTAATCATCCTGTCATTACTCACTAATTAGTGTAGTGGGTAAGGATCTTTTTTATGATATTCCTGCAAATATAAATAAAGTGTGAACTGCTAGGAAATATAAAATAAACAAAGATCAGAAATGTAACTGCACTAACTATTAATTAAATAAGTGTATGGGATAATTATGTAGATACCTACTAGAATAAAATTAAATCTCACACAAAACTTTCCAAGATATTTTTTTCGTTCATTCTATTAAAACTTTTCACGTATCATGGCCACCAAATTCTTCAAAGGAAGTTGTAAGTAGAGTCGGTCTTCATCCACACCACAGCGACCGACGAGCCGTTAACTGATTAATTATTACTGAGGGCCGTCAAACAAAACCTTTCAAAGTAAATGACAAAACGTCTCCGGACGACTTCGGACATGCCATGAACCTCGCAAATTGTATGTTAACTAATGCGCATGCAATTTTCGTTTCGACATTTTCCGACGAAGTTTAAAAGAGTCGTTTACGTCGTCTGGGCCACACTGGAGCGGAAAGGGCTATTTTCTATGTTCATTTCATCCACACTGTAAGTATTTTCCGGTCCGTCATGTCCACTCACTCAAGGGCTAGTGCTGGCGCAGGGGGATAATGGAACTCACGTCCAAAGGGATTTAAATAATGGGCCGTGGGACGGGCGCACGGGTCGCCCCGTCATCCGTCTCCGCTGTTTACGCGTGTCAGTTTAAACCGATGTGAATTCAGTCCGGTACACAGACATCGAAAATAAAATCGCAATGTACTTCAGAAATGAATGTGGTTTTTATTAAGGGTAGACTTTGGATGTTTTGACAACTCTGATGATAGGTACGTTAGACGCAGCCACAATCAATGTCCAATTTTTAAATTATTTAATATCAAATACTTTCCCATAATCTAGTAAAGGCGAAGAAATTAATCGAGAGGAAGACCACACGTTTATAATAAGTTCTCAAGGTGCGGCGAGAATCACGAAAGGCAGCACCACCTACCAACTAAGGTATGAACTACCGGAGTGACGTGGACACGGAGTGCCAAGAATACGCTGCACTAGGCGAGTATATATATACATACCTAAGACATGCTACCTGACGACACATTACATCATGACTTATCATCACAGTTCACTTTTACCTTTGAAAACACAGTACTTAACGCTTTTTGAAACTGTCGTATTGCAATGTCAAAGCTCGTTTATGTTATCCGTGTTTAATGGTAGTTTGGGGTTCAATTATTGGAAAATCCGTTAGCGCACGGAACTGTTAGGCCTTGATCCATTTGCATCACGTCGCTATGCGTTTATTCAATTACCAATTCAGACTTTGATTTTGTACTGATGTCGGCTGTTTGTTGTCACAGCGTAAAAAGAGGTGTAACTGCAAGTTTTTTTAATTTAAAATCAAGTCTTCTAACAATTACTAATGTAATAGACATTTATAAACAGCGTGTACCAGTTCTCGATAATACGTGTATAAATTAATACTGCCTTGAATTACTATGCAGAACTGCGCCGCTACCGTCGATGGTGTACTAAAATTAATCCTGTTCGTCCATATTTGGCGTGTTTGCTTATGTGGTCCCTATAATTAATTTTTCTTATAAAGTTCCTTTGGAACCGGGAGTGTCCACATAGAAAGTTTATCTACTTACGGTAAACAACTTTTATCGCCGGTTACGATACCTCTACGTCACTTTGGTGGCTTCTTAGGAAATACGAGACCATACGTATTGAAGTTCATCCATAAATCAAAATCAATAATGAATTTGAGCTCAATAATAAATATAAGTTGGGGTAAAACTTCTTCGCAAACTTCGATAGCTTTTACCTCTCAACATCGTCCCCTGATTCAACACTTTATACTTATAGCGTATGTATCACACGTGTTTAAATATTGGTGCATCAATATCAAGTTTTAGGCAAATTCACGCCTGAAGGAACTTGGTTACTGTCCTCTTAACCCAGATTATCAATGGCCAGATGAGTGGTCAGCGGGGCCAGTGGCTGAGACGCACTGAGCCTGCGCGCACGCTGGTGGCCGCCGGTTGGCGACCGTTCGGGCGCGGTCGCGTGCCCTCGAGTCTCGTCGGCTGCCGTGACGCAAGCGCGCGTGACCATGACATCAGTTCTTCGGCGCCAGTGCCGCGACACCTATGATGGATCGACCGAGACGATTTCCATTTCAGTGCGACAAAGAAAGCGGATGTGATGTAGATAGGACGGCAGTATGTAGAGTAGCCGGTGTCCTACCAAAAGAGGAATCCATCAATTGTGACACTTGATTCGTAATTCTAAAGAATGACGAATAGACTGCCTGCATACGTGTGTTGAACAAACACAGTTATATAATGATTCCAAAATATTACTACTGATGTTATAAATTACTAGCTTCTGCCCGCGACTTCATCCGCGTGAAATTTCACCCTCCCCCCATTCACCCTCTTAGGCGTAGAATTTCGAAAAACTCTTTCTTAGTGGATGCCTACTTTTCACAAAGAACAGACCCTCCAAATTTCATGTATCTAAGACCAGCGGTTTAGGCTGTGCGTTGATATATCAGTCAGTCAGGACTTTGAATTTTAATATACATATATAGATGATAAGTGGGATGTTACACCATCATATCATTATAGGCGTATGAGTCATATGTTATATAGACATATGAATCATTTGTGAGCTCAAATATAATGTATGATTCTATATTATGATCCTAGATAGATATACGATAGTGTAATATCCACTTATTCAAATCAAACTACCACTTGCCATGTCAAAGGTTGAATCAAAACAAGTGCATATTGTTGGAATTATATAGTAGACCAGCTGTGCCCGCGACTTCGTTCGCGTGCGTATTGGACATTTCATAGGTTTTTTTTTTCGCGGAACCCTAATTCTTTTCCTAAAATAAATGTTACTCCTTAATATAACATCAGCTATCTGCCAGTGCAAGTTCAAACAAAATCGGTCTAGCTAGCCGTTTCGGAGATTAGCTGGAGCAAAAATTATAAGTACAATGTATACTTTCATATATAGTAAAAAGCTGTTATTTTGAAATTACAAACAGACACTTCAAGTTTATTTATTTGTTTGTATATAGATTCTAATCGAACTGTCCGGAGTGTTTGGTGCGGTAAACCACAATGTGAATGAGTAACTGTCAATTTGATCAATGTTTGGTGTGTAATCCGAATTTAAGAACTCATTGACATTTCGACTCGATTGGACTATACAACCGGTTCCTAGTCATTATTTTTATTATGATCGGAATTAGTTGTCATACGCATAGCTACGCGCCAATGAAGATATAATATCTTATTCGATGATAGACTTAATGAAATTACGAAAAATAAGATATAACTACATGGTTTCGTATTTATTATTTTTGTATATGCATACCATACATGTATACTTACGTGCATTCATTGCTTATAATCTAAAGATAATCTAACTCTATATCAAGTTACAAAATCCACGCAACACTTATCACGGGAGTCGAATAAACACCCTCTTGTATAATTTACCTACTGGTTGGATGCAGGTAGGTAAAAACCAGTTTTTGTCCATATCTAATATCAATCAACGTATAAGCGAAGCAGGAAGCATCATTGGACAGATAAAAAAAGTACTCTATGCTTCACGGTGTTACGGTGATTATAAAAAAGATCTCAAGTTTTTAGAACTGAGGTTGTATCATTGTACCAATTGATGAAAATAATAAACATTTTTGATAATTTCACACAAACGTTTAAATATCAACTGTTATGGTTTTGCATTACCATCAGTGTTTTTAATAAGCTCTACATAGTCGCACGCAGCGTAAGCGCACCGTAGACAAGCGCCGACGTAGCGTAGGCACATCGTAGGCGAGCGGCTATGCAGCGTAGGCGCACCGTAGGGGAACAACTACCCAGGGTAGGCGCAGTGTAGGGGAACGGCTTCGCAGCGTAGGCGCACCGTAGGCGAGCGGCTACGCAGCGTAGGGCCAACGAAGGCGAGCGGCTACGCAGCGTAGGCCCAACGTAGGCAAGCAGCTACACAGCGTAGGCGCACCGTAGTAGAATGCCTACGCAGCGTAGGCCCAACGTAGGCGAGCGGCTACGCCGCGTAGGCCCAACAAAGGCGAGTGGCTACGCAGCGTAGGCCCGGCGTAGGCGAGCGGCTACGCAGCGTGGCCCAGAGCGTAGGCGAGCAGCTACGCAGCGTAGGCCTAACGTAGTACTTTACTCTCCGGCTTTAAAAATTTCTACCTATTACGAATAGTTATTGCTGAATAACAATGTAACTCTTCACATAACTTTATGAATAGTACAAATGGTGTCAGCGGCGATAAAGTTATGTAACGATTAATAATTTCCATGTTGATATAGACATCGTCGGTAGCACACCAGTTTAAATAGTGTTATCACAAAGACTAGCCCAACATATCGTGTGAGGCAATTGACCCTAATATCGGATGACATCGCATTATCGCCACTCAACATTACTGGCCCACATGCTACGAATATTAGATATTCTCAATGATTTGCGATCTATTCCAACTTCCTTTATTGTCTCCAATTGAGCATTCCTTTGTTTATTACGTTTTCTAAGAACATTCGTACTGGCTCGTATACAGTAACGTGAATGTTGGCTGTAAGTTGTATGTAGGTAACTGCTCTTGAATCCTGTTATCTTCGGTGTACTAATGTACGTAATTAGCCGGAGATGTACAGTCGACCCCACGGCGGTGGGAACAGTTTGACATTGAGCTGGCCTAGCGTGGTACGGAGTGTCAATAGATTGAGAGGCCAGCTTATATTGGTTTTGTTTCCTGTGCAGCCTACTGTACAAAGCGTTTAAAGATAACTGTGCTGCGTAAAACGACTTGTTATTCTGATACCTACCTAGTACATAGTTGTCTTTTTAAATAATGTTTTTTAAAGTGCATTATTATGTTTACAACAGTTGGACTATACCGGCATTTGTTAGTGTTACAGTTCGAGTATCGTCGGAGATGCATCGGGGGGCGGAAGTGAGTGACGAGCGGTTATCAGCGCGGCAGGCGGCCACTGCGCGCCTGCGTCGCCGTATCACAGGAAATACGTGGTCAGCCACTGGGCCACCGACTCTTTACTACTCATTTTATAAACAAGCGACGATTCTTTCCTTCAGTAGGTACCTAATTTGCGTTTTATTGTGGTTTAGTTGACTCATAATACTTACGAAATCACGATGCCTAGTAATTATTTCTTTTTAATTGAGTTTTCCCTGTTTGTGCCGTCCTTTAAATATTTTATTACAAATTCAAAGTAGTTACGGATTTACCAACACAGCACTGCATTGTCATTCTATCACAGGCAGTTATAAAGCCAAGAAAACCTTATTTAACTTCCATATTTTGAGTTGATGAATCTAAACTCTATGATAGGTTTGTTTACTTTAGACAGATGAACTCTGTTCAACTTATACAATGGATTGCATAAACAAACAAAAGATTTTCAATCCAAGTTATCTGATTGTATCTCGATTTCAAAACTGCGTCACGTAATGATTTAGTACTTTTAAGATTGTGCAGCAGAGTTGGTTCTATTTCGATTCGCTTCGTCGACTAAATTAAAGTACGTACCAAGAGCATCAAACACTAACGAGGGGTCAGAGGTTGCCTGTACGTATATGATTTATAATGATCGTGGAGCGAGTAAACACGGCTGGCGGCTTATCGGCGTCCCGCGCAGGTTCTTCACCCCTGCGGCCTGTGGCCCGTGGCGGTCGCCGTGGCCTGCCGCCTGCCACCGCCTGCCTCACGCGTGTGTGCCGCAACACTGTCTAATGACACTCCACGTCCGCGGGACTACTACTCCCGTATTGTTCGACACTATTGATTCACATTGTTTACGGTCTTCAATAATTACCCCACTCACTCACGTGACAATTTCCTTTTCAGAATTTAATGTAGGGGTAACACAAAAGCAACTCAAATGCCGGGTCGTTATGAATGACTAATAATTATGAACGGTATCTTAAATGTGTATTGGAAATCTTACAAAAACTCTTGGCACCGGTGTGGATGCCGTGTGATTCAGTGATTAATTTACGTCCGTGTTACTGCACGCTCCAAAATAATTTGACGAAGTCGTCGAAAAAATGAGGAACCTTAATGTCCGAAACGAATCATAATTACGACGACACGTTTATAATTTACACATTAAAGCGAACGATGATTGATATATAGTTTGCAATACAATAACAGCTAAACAGTGATTTACTGCTGTAATATTTGCACCACAGTGAACCTTTTATCACTGGTTTGATTAATGCTTCCATGGCATGTGCGACACTGATATTACTTGCACATTAATGAGCAGGATGCGACGTCATTGTTATATATAATATAATATGTGTCATTTCTATGCAAATGAAAGGGCAACGACCTGAACGAGATTCCAAAAATCCCAAGTAGGTAGGTGGCGTAGGTTCCTATATACCTACCAACAGGTTGTGTCAAGCAGAATACATGCAAGCAACGGTTCAATAACAATATTGAGTTGTCATTGTCACGATGTTGAAGGCTTTTTTAAAAAATATGCGCGCCGGATGGCCGCCGCGCACCTGACGGACGTGCGCGGCTTTGCAACTACAAACAGAACATGGTTATCATTAGTAATTTCTGCTGAACGTTAGTGCTGTCAGAGTGTGCTGCTAACTTGATGACTACACCGTTCTTGGATTGTACTCCGAAACGCTACACCTACTTATTGTTTGGAGCTCTCTATAGAACCAGACTATATTATACGTACAGGTGAACACAATATTCAACATCGTGAAGCAACCAGCACCCTAGTTGAGTAACAAACTATCGATCTCAATCTGAATCATTTTGAAGGATGTTGCTAATCCATTGCTTCATATGTTCGAAAAATGAGTCTGCTCAACAACGTAAATAACGCAATGAATGTTGTTGAACTGTCAAAATGAAACCCATTGCTACTGATAGTGTGTTACGCAATTAGGTACCTGTACTTATACAGGGTGGCAGGGACATCGACGCGCAACCTGTTACCAGGATTCAGTACATGATTCTGAACCCTGCGTTGAAATTTTTCGACATTTTGACCTCATAGGTAGGATTTTTTTTTGATAACCGACGACAAAATTTCTACGCTTGGGTCTAAAATCATGTGCTGAATTCATGGTTACATGTTTGCGCGTCGATGTTCATATGCCACTATGTATAGTGAATATAAGTCTGAAATCGCCAACCCGTCTTGCGCAAGCGTGGTGATCAATGCTCATGCCTTCTCTGTATGAGAAGAGAGGCCTTTGCCCTGCAGTGAGACAATAAAAGACTGGTATTATACAATATACAGGTGTCTGGTAAGAATTCCAATGCTCTTACTCACACATATGCCTCCATCTCAACCTTAGGAATTTGTGATACCAACCTACTTACCTGCTATTTTTTGTTCTTGGATCGAATTAGATGCCTATGCATAATTTTTGGAGTGTTAAAAGTATATTTCGAATTTTAAGTTTCCTTTACATTCATGGTTCAACTTTTACTGTCTTTATGTGGGCAGATTAGAATTGGTATGCATTATTCATTCTTAGTGCGGTCGTTATTGGTAGACGAGGTTATAGACGATCTGTTTTGTTTCGAATGCGTAAGCGCATCGGTGCCGCGGTGGCCGGTCGGGCGTGGACACGGATGAATGAATCAACCGGACCGGGCCGCGACCGTGACGGCGCGGCGCGTCATCGAGAAGGCGCGTCCTTCTCGTCCTTCTATAACGTTCCATCATATTGTTGGCCATATTGTTAAGAATCTAACGCTTCGTGTTTTGGTTAAATATTTATGGAAGGATCAGTTGGTTATTCTGTTGTAGGTGTTGAGCGAAACGTACCTACCTACCTACGCAATAACGGAAAGTAAACTTTTTCTAAATATTTCGGATGAAGTTGTTAATATTATTGAAAATCTATTAAAAAAATAAGCAACTGTTTACAAATGGTGATAAAAAGATAATTAACCCGAATAATAAGGAAAATTAAAAACAAAATAGATCTATTATCATCACGAGCACAAAACAGAAATGGTCGACAGCTGCACGTCACATGACTGTCACAAGAAGGCTTCCACGTGGTTTTTAGTATTCCAATATTTCTAAGACGAACGACAAACGAGGTAGGTACGCCCACCATCATGATAAAAGTTTCAAGAGATTTACATATTAGAACCTGATAAAAATACCACTACCAAAGCTAGAACAAAGTGTTGTATATCATGCCGTAATATAGGTAGCTCACTTTTAAAGTTTTACCAGCACCATAAGATGCTAATTTTTCAACGCGCCAATACATATCAGGTTACGTTAGCAGTACTACCTGCTATAATTATGATTAGATCCTTGATAACAATAATAAAATTACCTACTGCGTGAGCTGTTGAATCATTACATGAGTACATGTGTGTTGCACAACTCACAAGTGATCTATCCAAAGCATTATTGTGCGATTTCCTAAAACCTTGGACGTTAAATCACTAGTGATAACATCGTTAATGAAAACTGACCTCTCTACGTCCGACCCAGTTATTAATTACTCGCAATGAAACAGCGTTTGGTATCTTTAATTCTTCTGCTGTTCTAACACTCCTAGTGGTATCATGTAACCCAGTAACTGAGTTATTGAGGTCAGATTGGCAGTCACTCCATGTACAATACATAGCTGCATCCGGTTAGACTGGAAGCCGACCCCAAAATAGTTTCGGAAAAGGCTAGGCAGAAGTAAGATCAATACTCTACAATAACTCATAGTGACAAGAATGTCTCACGGATAAAATATGTCAAATCTTTCTACTCATGAGTTCATGGCATATTCCCCCTTAGATAATAATAAACGTTGCTTTAGCCTAAGTAATGATTAGCGTGTCTGTTAAACCGACATTCGTTTTTGACGTTTTTAAACGTTTCTAACGCGTCATTGGTTTAAACCAGTTTGTTTAGGCCGTTGAAAGACGGTTTTACGTTGTTTAAATTTTGCCGTGAATTTAATTAACTTTATGCAACGTTTATGTAAGGTATCGTGTTTTGGTTGGAATGTATGGCATTTTATACCTAAAGGAAAAACACTTAACCAGCTATAGGATTTTTTTTTAGCTAGTGCGCAATCTGTTACCATAAATTCAGCATAATTATTGTAGAACCCTCGAGTAGGTTATAAAAAAATAATCTTGTTCCATACATTTTGACAGTTCTATGAAACAGCTATTTTTTTTTTGATAACCAACGAGAAATTTCTGCGCTAGGGGTCTAGAATCAATATGCTGAACTCATGGTTACAGATTGCACACTAGTTACAAAAAATCCTGTAGATACATAAATGTGGGTACCTAACAATACCGATATCGTGTCCCGTTTATTATGATAACCATAAACGTGCCTATTCTCGGTAACTACGGATGAATTACTCATAACTACATTATGTTAGAAAGATCACCGCTGTAATTGTTATATCAATATGGATGGAGTTATGGACCTAAATACACATCAATATGGAGTTATGGACCTAAATACTCTTTGTGTGCTATATGTAAACTTAATTGTTATTATTAATAAACCCGGCGCTATTATTGTAGTCAGGGCTTTCTGTGATAAATAGTGTTTTACCTACTAACATAGGCCATACACAGCTATTTATTTATATATATAATAATTTATTCAGTAGTGTACATTGCACATAGGAACATCAACATTAACTGTTCGTATTTTATAAATTACGTTGACCAAATTAGGTCATACTAAGCAGACATAACTATGTAGGTACCATAGGTACGGGGAACAGTCAGAATTTATTATTGTGATGAATATACATTAACATCACATAGCACTATGTAACTATACGTCGTTATCTATACTTTAGAACTGTTTCTGTTTGTGGTCTGTTCAAATTAGTTCTAATTGATGTTATTTCAAGTTAAATAAATATCAACTTTATTTTAATGGTAATTAAGTTGATGTCAGAGTGACTAGCACTATTGCAAAAGTTATAAAAATGTTTGAAGTTGTAGCGTAAAGTGAACTTTATTGTGTACGAATTTAAGTTATTTTCCATAAACTCATATTTGTTTACATTTTTGGCAATTAAATCGCGAACGCAGTATTAGGAGAGCTGTGCTGACCCACACGATTGTCGATATCGATGATATAATTTAATTTGTTCCTGTAGGTATTATATTATGTATATTATAGATTTTGTAAAACTGTAATATTAACATGTACAGACGCCAGCACATAAAGCTACCCGAAACTGTCAAATTTTCCTAATCAACTTTGAACCTTATGGTTTAGCGATGAAGTTGAAAATCTATTCAAGAAATTTGACAGATTGTAGCAGTTTGATGTACTGGCGTCTGTACCAGCTACAACCCTTTGTTTTGAGTAGGCAAATAAATATTATAATTGTAGTTATACTTCTAACATTTGATACAGTACTGAAATTAATAATAGGTATAGAAGAGGCCAGTGGTTGTTATTATTATTATTTGTTTCCTCATGAAAAGCGACTGTTCCAGTAGTACATGCTCATAGAATTTGTTCAAGTATGTCTGTAGCGCGATGGATGTGCAATATTGTTAGTAAACTCATTTCGGTAAGGCCGCACGTGGCGTCGTCGGGCACACGTATTGTGGGCAGCCTGCCAGGAACAGGGGAGGATACAATACACCCTCTTTTTTCCTTGTTTTGTTTACACTGCATACATTATTTGTAATAGAAATTGAGATATTACGAATTACTGAATTGTTAGGACGTGGGTATAACTGTGTATTATTTATGTATAAGTGTGGTATTCACATATTAGGTACTGAAAGAATACATATTATTCAGAAGTACACACTGCACTTGGTAGTGTAATTTCTATGCGGTCCGAGGTACAGAATCAGCCTACAAGGAGCGGGCGTCATATTAGTAGGAAGTCCGGAATGGCAGTGCCTAATCTGCGTTCGCGATTAATTTGCCAAAAATATAAACAAATATGAATTAATAGAAAAATAACTTCAATTCCTACGCTGCAACTTCAAACATTTTATAACTTTTTCAATAGTGCTAGTCACTCTGAAATCAACTTAATTTGTCATCGAAATAAAGTTGATATTTGTTTAACTTGAAATAGGGTGGGGGTAAAGCAAGGCAAGGGCATCACCACATCAGTTGCCATTCATACATTTATTGAGAGACACAACAACCATCATATAACATTACGTTTGTAATCCCACAAGGGTAAGGCAGCGGTGTACCTATTGTACAATGTACAGACGACGCCAGCACATCAAGCTACTACAATCTGTCAAATTTCTTTAATAGATTTTCAACTTTATCGCTAAAACATAAGGTTCAAAGTTGAATGGGAAAATTTGACAGTTTCGCATAGCTTGATGAGCTGGCGTATGTACGTACACCTACATTTCGCCAGGGGCGACCCTATTGCCATCAACCGGGCACAAATCCAGACTCCGGGCTGGTACTGAGAAATTCCTAATGGAAACAAAACCACCATTAATATTATTTAAATCACAGATAATATTGAGTAAATACATTAAGTACCGTTACTAAATGTCTTAGTAAGTATACTTAGAAATTACGATTTTATCTTTTACTGACTGTTGTTCACTCAGTTTCTTAGCAAACTAACTTTAGACCCGCTCAAGGGTAGAGTTTCCGAGAATTCTTACTTAGTAAGTATTGCTCTCTGCACCCTCTGAGGAACATTTCCTCTGAATTTCATGTTTGTATCTTTAGAGTGCGCGTTGTGCCGTTGTCTCTCCTTTATGACTAAGTAGTAGGTACCTAGCATAAGTAGGAACCTACCTAGTAGTCAGTTCAAGTATAATCAATATTTTTTTTCTCCTCACAGATTTTGTTTAAATGTATGTATGTATCTATCTATGTATTAGTATTTATTCTTGTATTTTATAGTAATTTCCTAGCTATTTATCCCTTTGGTTGCACCTGCCATGTTTTGTCTCTGCATCACCATAAGGTAGAAAATGCGTCAGACATTAAGTCCGCCTTTGTACAGTATTTATTTTACTTGTGCATAAAGTTTTAATAAATAAATAATACCTGGAGTGTCTTCTATTTATTTTTGAAATATACAACCTAAATTTTCTAATATCATCATCATCTGTCTAGCCTTTTCCCAACTATGTTGGGGTCGGCTTCCAGTCTAACCGGATGCAGCTGAATACCAGTATTTTACCTATCTGACCTTTACAACCCAGATACTGGGTAATACGATACCCATTGCTAAGACTGGTTGTCTGACTTTCGGGCTTCTGACGACCCGTAACGACTGTGAAAGATCCACGAAAGACTAAATATTCTAATAATTAATACATTTTCTATGTAAGTAGCTGCACTTAAGCCATAAAAGCTCTGCAAAGGATGTGTGCAATTACTAAGACAGAATGACGGACTAGCAATGATCTAGTGTTTGTTCTCGCTTCGATTCCCTTTCCATGCGAAGTTCAACCGACCACGACCCCATGGGAACTTGAATTGCTTATAGTCCATGGTAAAGCAGGTAGCTTGCGAAGTAGGATGTACTTTTTGAATTCGTTTTATTGAAGTACATCGCCAGCACATCAAGCTACCCGAAACTGTAAAATTTTCCCAATTAACTTTGAACCTTATGCTTTAGCGATAAAGTTGAAAATCTATTAAAGAAATTTGACAGATTGTAGTAGCTTGATGTGCTGGCATCTATACTTAGCCCGCGAAGTTAAAATTTTCTTACACTTGCAGTGTCAGGTTGTATGTTGATAAAAATACGATTAAATTACGACAGTAACAAAATTTGTTGACAATAATCATACTTATTTTTTATTTTGTTTTCTTCTACCCGCACTGATATAAAATTTCAGGACGAACGAAGAATACCTAAAACAACATATAATTAGTACCTAATAAGATTTGTTCTCATGTAAGTGACGAGAATTAAAGTTCTTTAAACCGAACAAATATGTATTAACAGAATTACCTATTACTCATTAGAACCATCAATAGAAGTCTTAGTTAAAATTGACGTCTAATGTCATGATTTCATTAAAATAGCCATTTAAAAGGATAATTTGAACATTGAGAGTTGTAATGGCCATTATAATGATTACAATTCTGTAAATACATAATTGTTTCGGACGCTAATCATATTTTGATCAACATACAAGCTGACCTGCATAACATAAGAAAATTTTAATTTGACCTTGGCGCGAATATGACCTAGGTAGGGGTCTAGGTCAAGCAGGTATCACTAATGCCCATTAGTTTGTGTTGTTCCACTGTTTACGCGGACACTACATCTTTGCATGTTTCGTTAACTAGGTACTTAGTTTAGTGTTATAATGTTTGTTACCCAACTTTTTCAACAACACAAAAACTCCGCGAAGAATATGTATGAGGAATCTTGCAGTTTGGAAAGCTTCACAAGACTCATGTCATGTCTCATGTCTGGAATTTTGTTCTTACTTCTCTCCAGTTTAATTATCACCATCAATAAATCAATTTAACATTTTACAACCTTTCAGTTTATAGTCGTGATGAGTTAATGACTCATGGATGACTGGGATTGGTGACTCGGTAAATACATCCAAGACGTCTTCTTCAAAAGTGGGCTGGATTCATCATTGCAGTCTCCAAATTAACAATTACTACAACAATCGTGAATCATCTCCGACAGTTGATTTAAAACTGTCTATTGATATCATTAATTAATCCATCATACCCCTTTCCATTTTTAGGGTTCCGTACCCAAAGGGTAAAAACGGAACCCTATTACTAAGACTTCGCTGTCTGTCCGTCCGTCCTTCCGTCTGTCTGTCACCAGGCTGTATCTGAAGAACCGCGGTAGCTAGACAGTTGAAATTTCACAAATTACAACATACGCGCTCCCACACAACAAACGCGATTTTTTTTGCCCTTTTTTGCTCGATATCAATAATGGCAACAGATATGCACTTGAAATATTCACAAAATACTCAGTTGTATTTTTACTTTAATAATAAATAATAAAATTAAAATAAAATAAATATTTAAGGGGGGCTCCCATACAACAAACGTGTTTTTTTTCGGCGTTTTTGCCTTGTGGTACGGAACCCTTCGTGTGCGAGTCCGACTCGCACTTGGCCAGTTTTTCATCATGGTTGCGCTTTGAGGAATAAACATATACCTAATATTTTTAATTTGAATTTGTGAGAGCAACTAACGGTTGCGCTTTGAGGAATAATTTAGTTACGCTTAGTTGGTTGCGCTTAAGAATAGTTGCGCTTTGTGGAATGATATGCCCGCTCTTTGCATCATTGAAATTTAAACACTGTTTATACGATCTACAATAAAGTTTATCAATTAGTTATCAAAGTTTATAATTTATTCACTCTAAAATTCTGTTAGAAATTCTTCTTTATTTATTTAAGTAGGTATATATATATGTTATGGCTAATAGCCGAAGTGCGGCTACACCTACTTTTAGCCGGGTACAACTAGGTGCATCCTACGTCGACGGAGCCCCGCGAAGCGCGAAGCTTGCTTTAGACCCTTTATACAGAAGTCTGTGTAAAGGGTCTAAAGCAAAGAGAATATTAACGTCGTTGGTCTAAAGTAACCTAACCAAAACTAACCTCGGGGTGCCCTTCGCTCGCTCTTGCATCCTACGTCGCCTATCGACCGACTGCAACCATGCAACCGATGTTAGTTTTGGTTAGGTTACTTTACCTAACCAAAACTAACCTCGGGGTGCCCTTCGCTCGCTCTTGCATCCTACGTCGCCTATCGACCGACTGCAACCATGCAACCGATATCACCCGAAGTACAAACGGTAAAATTAGGCGTAGCCGCACTTCTTATATAAATAGGTACTTTATTGTACACCAGAAAATACAAAAAAAAAACACGCGTACCGTAAACACACTGAGAGCGACAAACAAGTTATTTGCTACAATTTACAAGCCACAGTTTACTGCTGTTTCCTAAGAATCCATTACTCAGCCTGATATTTTCGTGTACACTGTGTCGTTGTTGTGGTGTCATCGTCAGCATGGTTGTTATCTCATTATCGCACTGATTAACGCAGCTGACC
This sequence comes from Oligia latruncula, assembly GCA_948474745.1. Taxonomy (NCBI): domain Eukaryota; kingdom Metazoa; phylum Arthropoda; class Insecta; order Lepidoptera; family Noctuidae; genus Oligia; species Oligia latruncula. Next base: position 10,536,163 of record OX419684.1, read on the forward strand.
GTGTGGTGCGCAAACAATGGTGTTTATCACGGGACCAATCATATCATGGGATTTACATAGCTCGGACCTTGGCCTTGTGGCAGCCTTGCTATGTGTCGGCGTCATTCGTCATGCAATCACTCGATGGCACGCGAAATATACTTACAAGTTACAATCTGCCTTTTTTTGTTGAGAATCGACCTTGCATTAGCAGACGTTTCGGACGAACTAAGTAGTTTCAAACTGTCGCGTATAATATCAACGTGAAATATGTTAAGACTCAGTCTACGTAACAAACGATTACCTATTTCTATGTCACTGTTAAAGAAAGTAGTTATGAATGTATTTTCCAAAGGACGCCAGCCAAAATGTATGAGTAATATGAATGCCAAGCACAACCAGTGATTTACATTCAGAGACAGTTTCTGTCTACCAGACTTTATTAATGTTGCTGTATTTTTACAGTAGAAAGACATTTGAAAAGGAAATCTGCGGAAATGCTGGCACTTTGGAAAATATATTGTCACGAATGCAACTTGTGTAGTTCTACTGGCTACGAGTACGTAGCTAGTTAGGGAATAACTCTGCAATTTGAGACTGAAGAACTAATCACTCAGGGTTCATTCATTTGTTAAAACAAAAATATTGTTCAACGTCTTCTGGAAAAACCAAATCATGCCGTCAAAAATCTATTTAGGCTTTCACGAAATATATTATATTAGAATAAAAGTTGATATAACGAGGAGAATAATTTACCAGTAAAACTTTCCTGCACCCTAATTGCGTAACACACTATCAATCAGAATCAGAATCATTTAGAAGCAAATTGCTAATCCATTGCTTCATAAGTTCGAAAAGTTTGTCTGCTCAACACGTAAATAACGCAATGAATGTTGTTGAACTGTCAAAATGAAACCGATTCCGATTGATAACGTGTTACGCAATTGCCCCGCTGGCTTCGAAATGTATTGTTTATAAGTACTTACATACAATTCTGTTTACCTACATCTGTAAAAACTAGTAGGTACCATATTTAGCTTTGTTACTTCGAGAAAATACCACGTTTCTATTAGTTTATTTGTAGTAAGATTTTGCGGTGGTGGTATCCAATTTCAATTGCGAAGTCAAGGTTTTTATTCTATTGAACTATTATAGCATAAACCAGTGAATAGGAGACCTCCATACGAATGATTAACCAGCAGTGTGACGTATATTTATCAGTATCCTACGCTAGTAGTATAATACTTACCATTTTCTTACAAGCTAATGTAGGTAAAGCTAATGTAGGTATGATGCCTCTACGTAATTCTACAAAACCTTCATCTTATCATAAGTACATCTACATAATATTACTTAACGGTTGCATAAACTCTGCGCGCATACTCATAGGTGCCTCTACGCACGTTCATTTTCGAACAAAAACAAGCGAACTGCATGAAACAGCTCCGCAGTGCCGCGGGCGAAGTGCCGCTAGTTTTTTGTTTTATAGGCAAACTTTTTAATTAGCATGCAAGGTCTGTCAAAGCTCATAATAATCGGGAATGTGCAACTAGGCCCTGCATGGAAGTGCGTCACTGCTCGCTGCGATGTACTCGACTGCTGGCTGTTTCAAAAGGTTCGCATTGCACATTACCGCTGCCTTGTCAAACAAGTTTGCTAATTATTTTTTTGCAATCATAGATACATTTGCATGCAATTATTCGTATTTAGATTCATTAGTGGGTCAGTGGATTTCAGATTTTTAAATAGTAAAGGAAATAATTATGAATGAGTCGTGTTGTGAGAATTTCGTGTTTCATTGTTTTTAACCTTTCCGTAGTATATTATTTACAAGGAAAAGAAAAGTCATGCATAGAAAACAGTAATTTACCGGTTTTATTATTGACGACGGCGTCGGTTGTAGAACTTTTAGATATTGAAGTTTTGATAAAATATCGATCAACGGTAAAGAACTGCTAAAGCATAATTTGAGTTTGTGCTAGTCTCGAGAAGTTCATTGAAACTTCGATCGGCGCTAATCCGGCTGGGCCTAACCCGGCTAGAAAGTGGTACAACCGTGAAATTAATATTACTTACATAAATTGAGTGACTTTAAAATACTGACTGTTTCAAGATATTGATATTTTTAACAATAAACTGCAAGCAGTAAGGTCGCTATTTCTTCTAAATATTTCCTTAGAACATAGCACTGATAAAAACGTGACAGCTGGTTCAAATGCTATCCGGTAGAGTCATGCATCATATGGTTTGGCGGTGGTATGATTCTTATTTATTTCTAAGTATTAACAAAGTCACACAAATGGATAATGGTTTCCATACCTACTGTTGTAAGATATCGACACATTTTAATACGGGTTTCCATTTAACTGTGAAAACCCACGTTTGAGTGCAGTCGTAGAACTAATGAGTTTTTGCAACCGTTTTTTCGTCGTTGTCGATTTCATTTGCGGATTCGTGTCAATCAAAGTGTTGGTTTGCTGTGGAGTCACGTACCACTGACGTCAGCGTAACACTTTGCACACAACTGAACTAAAACCACTATTTAGTGAAGTATTATTTCCTTTAGATTGAGTTTATTTTGTTATACTTAGTTAATTTAATAGCACGTTTGGGAAGAGGAAAATTTATATTCAACTCCTATATAGATAGGTTAGATAGCAGCAGCTGTCAAGTTTTGATCGTAAATAGATTGAAGATCCCTTTACCTGCACTTAGCGTCGAAAATATTCACGAAACTGCTTAGATAGTTACCTTCGTAAAACGAATAATATACGCGCACTAGGCTAAACTATTTGAAAATAAAATTGTAAAACTCAGTATGAACAAACTATGTAGGTGTTTCGATTGCCGACCGAAGTACAGAACATTTACAATTATATTTCACTGCCGGCCGCTTGTAAAAAGCAAAGCGTTTAATTAAAGGCTTTTAACAGTTTTAACTGAAGCGAACGTACCTAAGTACTTGTACAACGTTTTATTTGCTCGAACACATAGTTTAATCCATGTCATTACGAGGCTACATTTCTTTCAATACAATTGTTTCGTTCATTAAATAGATAACGTCTACGAACTAAACTGCTAAGGAACCATTCTACCAACTTGTAATATGACGACTTTGTCTGAAGTAATTGGACCTCAGGGTATTCACCGTGGAACGAAGACTTTGTTTGAACAATGCCCTGAGTATTAATTACTTTGATTCCCATTGGGAATCCAACTTTGGAAGTCTGAAGTGAAAGTAAACAGTGCCTGTGATTAATACAATTTTCATAAGAATATGGCAATGGAACTTGTCATAACGTGGTTAGTTCTCTATGAAACTTTTTAAATATTTTATTACTCATTGGGTACAATGTATCTCAGTTTTATCGCATGTGTATTTTAAATATAATGTTTATGGCCAATGGGCAGTGGTCACAATGCTCTCTTAGTCATATCGAAACGAATTCAATAAATGCTTGTAACATGATTCACCGACACACGTCGCCGGTGCATACCACGCTCTCCGTGTGGATCTCTTATTTAAATTTTGTTTATTTAATACGACCCAAAAAGATGTATTAACAGTAGAAAACACGTTTGTTAATTTACATGTTCACTAACCTCCTACTAAAATGATCACATGTGAAACGCCTTATACGATTACATAGCAATTGATGTTGGATCGCACATTTTGAGAGTTATTCAATAATCAGGAACTTGATTATCAATGAAAATACCATCTTTTCATCAAAAACTCAGAAACTGGTGGTAGTTATTTACTATAATAAATAATAGAGATAGATTGGGAGTGTAAAATCTTCGAGTAGGGACCTATCTAAGTAAATATCTTGGTAGGCAAACCTACCTAGGTACCAACTATAAATCAAACTAGGCATTAATATAATTCATGTCTGGTTTAAATAATTACATAAGTAAATAACTTTTGTAGTCAGTTGAGTAATCGTTTATGAACCTGTAGGCACTATTTCCTTAACCCTTATTTCCTTATAAGGCTGCTTGCTCTATTTTCATCGCCATTAGGAGGTTGTTCCTCAATAAAATTGTGTGCACTTGGCTTGTATCTTCGTTTGTGTTAATAGGTTGAACAGTGTTACGATTGGAGATAGACCAATAAATATGTGAAGGTTTTACTGCTTTACAACTGCAAACTCGAAACAAATGAAACCAACTACTCAGCTAGTACCTACCTATCTTATTAATTAGCAAACTATTTCATTGCGAAGTAAGACAACAAACACAAATTAATTGGTGTCATAATTATCAGCGAAGCTGCGACGATGCAATGCAAGAGGTGAAACTATTATCATTTCGTCGCACAAACGAAAGGCAAAGAACAATAAGTGTTACAGTTTGGCAAGAGTCCCGCCGACGACGAGTCGACGCGACGACGACGCGACGGAGGCGTGTGGGAAAGTGTCCACATGCACCGACAATTCCCCGGGAGTTTTCAAAAGCCCAAGTTTGTCGAGCTATACGACAGAACAATAGTTTCAACCATTTAGGATTTCGGCTACATTGCTTCGTGCTCGACACATACGAATGTCGCTATTCTGTGGCGGGAATCGATTCTCTTTTGTCTTGATGTGGGCTACACTGGGATTGTTGCTGTCTAAGAGGAAAGCCTTCTTTAGATATACCTACCTAATGCGCCAGAGCAAAACGGTTTTATCTGGTCGGAATTCTGTATTTATGTAGGTTGAATCAAGCGTGAGCGGAATTTCTCATTAGTTTATTAAGTACCTATTAGGCACTTTCAGCTACAATTCTTGAAAGATTTGCAAGATAACTGAGATCCGATCTGCTACAATTTGGGTGTGTGCGAGTAATTTTGTCGTCGTGACCAAAATTACTCGCACACACACACACTCGTATATCGAAAGAGAGATAGAGAGAGAGAAAGTTGCATGGGCATAATGCTTTTTCCTTATGTGACGATTTGTACCAGCCAACTCCTACCGCAAGCTAGTAATAGCAAGTTATTAAAGAACTTTAAGAAGAACTAAGACTCTGCCATCCGGGCATAAATTACCGTGGCCTTCTAGGAAAACCCAAAGTAGGCCGCAGCAAGGACAACCTCCACAAGTGGGGGTTCATGGAGGGCTCAGACCTCCGGTGTGCATGTGGTGTCTCTCCACAGACAATGGCTCACCTCCCATCTTGCACCGCATGCCCTGTCACATGCACACATGAGGACCTAATGGCTGCGTCAGGGAATTAATTAAAAAAATGAAAATTTTGGGCCAAACAAATACAAAAAAAAACCTATATTTTTACCATCGACACGCTAAGGAGAAGATTAAAGAACTTCGTTCCAATATCTGGTACTACGACATAGGGACGATTTCGATGCACATCCTCACGACAACTCACGGAACGGAAGATATGTGGATTTGACCACGTTGAATGGTAACGTTAAGGTATGATTGAAATCACTTTCATTACTTATCTATTTGATATATGTACACCATAAAACGTTAAATATAAATAAATTCTACATCTAATTAAATCATAGTACATTCCTTTGGCATCGGTTTCAGCATTAGGCAGACTGTTGCAAATAAATTGCTCATAGCTTGGTCTTGGTACTGCGTCTTGCCGTCTATGGTCAGGAAAGGAACGAAGGATGGAGCGAGGATGTGAGTCTCATCTCCGTATCGTTTCAGAAGAATCGAACCACGCTTGCTGTTCACGCACTCCCATATGTCTTGAACGTTTACTTCGTGCTCAGTACCACACTGAAGAAGAAAACAACAAAAAAATTAGATAATTTCTGCACCATCATAATCGGCCTATAATGTTCCCACTGCTGGGACACCAGCCTCTTTTCGGTGTGCCCTGTGCGGGTTGGTGGATGTCTTGGTGATGGTTGATTTACCTATATTATGTAGAAAAAAACCAGTCAAGTGCGAGTCCGACTCGCGCACCGAGGGTTCCGTAGTTTGTAGCTATGTAAATAGTTTATCACGGGTTTTTTTTATGTAGGTACTTACAAATTTACGGTTTTCGGATTTTTTCCGTTACTTGTGTTACATGATCTTGCTTCCTGCTCAAATTTCATGATTCTAGGTCAACGGGAAGTACCCTATAAACTTGAATTCCCTTGAGAGTGTCGAAATATACGTTTTTTGCAGCATAAACGGCAGTATCTTTTTTCAAGTTAACTTAGAAGTTTGATTTTTTCACAGCTTCAAGGGACTGTAGACTTGAGTATATAGTTTTAATTTCAATTCGATACATTTATGCATTCCCGAGATAAAGGGTCTTGACAGACAAACGGACGAGCGGACGGACGGACAACAAACTGATCCTATAAGTGTTCAGTTTTTTCCTTTTGAGGTACGGAACCCTAAGAACAGAATGCAACATCAAAGTAGGAGCTACAAACAAATTATTTTACAAACATGCAATTTTGTAATTTGCTATCCTCATTTTTCCTATTTAAGTGGCTATACTAAAGCTACATGCAGCTTCTTTGAACAATGCAGTCATCTCGTAGAACCCAACACAAAGGTAAATAATACTCGGGCCGAAGCTTTCGGAATGGCACTAGAGTTAAAACTGGAAACAAACTGGTAGTCTTTTATGGCAGTTACCATTTACTGGTTGTTCCGACTTGACAGAAACAACTCAGAGTAAGTACACGTCATTATCTGATTTACCTGTTTTGTGAGAATTATATTTAACTAGGCAGAAACTGGTCCTAACTTATTTTAGGTTTACGCTTTGTACTGTCAATTATATCATGTTCAAGTCTTGCATGTCTTGTTTATAGAAACTGGTGTAGGCAATCATTTGTAAAGAGGTGTTATTTAAAGAGTTCACATAAGGGGCTGGCGGAGCATACGTAGTTCATACAAACGTAATACCAAAATAATTTGTGAATCAAACATATTCTTAATTTAAGTTATTACACATTCTTAACTTAACTTACATATTCTTAACTGATTTAAAGAAACTGATTTAAAGACGAGTTATGAGAAGAATAAGTTTTTTATAGAAATTTGAAATTCCTCATATCTCGTCTTTATATCAGTGTCCTTTCAAAATATATTTGGGAACCTAGATATTCTGTAATCCAATCGGGTTTCGTTAGTCTAGTGGTTGCAAGCACTATTACTGAGCATGAGGTGCCGGGTTCGATTTCTAGGTCGGGCAAAGTTTTATTCATGGGTTTGACCATAAAGAACTTCTCAGTAGCAGCTCGGAGTCAGGATTTGTATTCGGTTGATGGCAATAGGCGCGTCGCCTAATACATGGGACTTAAACATTACTGGTGCAATGTTGTTGTACTATTATATGTATAGGAAACCTCTTCCAAACTCTTCAGGGGTTACAGGCGTAATGTTATCACTACATATAAAACAAAGAAGGATAATATTTTCTGACACTAAGTGGCCAAACTGGCAGCGCGGGGCGGGGAGCGGCGCGGATGCGGGAACGCGCGCGATCTGCCTGTCCGAAGTCGAGCACGGCTGCGTTCTGCGTACCTATTCTCGTGTCAAGTGTTTGTCAAAATATAATATGGATGAAGAAGACTTATTTTTACTAGAAAAAAGCTGGAATTCGTTTGGGAACCCCGGTTCCAGCGCGGGCCGCCCGCGCACCCACTGCGGCCACTTGTATGAACGAGCTATGGCGTGAGTTGCCCGCGCGCTTCCCGCGCCGAGCAGCCCGCGTCGCTTACCGCGCCCGCGTGCCCACTATGGACACTCAAATGAAGTTCTTATGTTTGAGTACGCCGCGCCGCGCCCGCCTCGTTCCCGCGCTGCCAGTCTGGCCAAGTACTAAGTACGCGGGTCAAGCCGCGGGGAAAATTGTACTAAATAAAACTTACCCAATGGAAAACAGAAATGAAGTATTGGTATCCGGTACGATAGGAGGTGTTCTGCATGAGACAGGTGTTAAAGTTGACGGCCTGTGTAATATTGCGCAGCGCATCTATGGCGCAGGCTTGCACCGTGTTGCCGAAACACTCCGCGACCCCGTGCTGGCAAGAGAACTTGTAGCCGCCAAACACACGCCGAGTCTGGAAGGTGGAAAGGAATCTGGTTATTTTTGAAGTTCTACGACATTATTACATAACCATCAGCCTATAATGTTCCCACTGCTGGGACACAGGCCTCTTCTCTTCGAGAGGGAGTGGGACACTCCACTCCCACTTAATTGGGTGTAAACTACCACGCGGGCCCAGTAGGTTCGGGTTGGTAGATGTCACATTATGTCTTCGATTTTTTGGTTTTAGCACAATTATTAAATTATTATTTTTCAATTGTTCCTTTAATAAAAAATAAGTCATAATTTGCCGATAACCGCTGAGCCAACAGTTATCGGGTTTTACAGAAAACCGATTCACTTTTTCAAAAACTTACCAAGCTTTTCCTATTCGCTTTGTGTTGACTTCAATGGTCTGTAAAGTTAATGGAAAGCTTCGAAGATTTTCCTGTGAATTCACATCTTAAGAAACTATGATTTGGTACTGGTGTAAGGTTATCTATACTAATCATCTACTTACTTTAATATTATAAAGTGGTAAAGTAAGTTTGTATGTATCCAGGGTTACTTTTGAATTACTGATCCGATTCCGAAAATTCTTTCACTAACGTAAAGCCACATTATCCCTGAGTGTTATAGGCATTGATGCAATTAGGGAACAGAATTTTGTATGAGAAAATCTACTTTACACGCGGGCAAAGCCGCAGGCGAAGCGCTAGTGTTTTATCAAGTGCAACTTGAAAGTGGCCTAAATTGCGTCAAGCGTAGCTTATAGATATTTAATGAGTTTTTCAAAGATTCTAAAAGCATAGAAATTAACTGTACCAAGACTTGTGCGACAGCGGCGGGGTAATTGCGTAACACACTAACAGTAGGAATGGCTTTCATTTTGACAGTTCAACTACATTAATTGCGTTATTTACGTTGTTGAGCAAACACTGGTAAAATACTGGTATTCAGCTGCATCCGGTTAGACTGGAAGCCGACCCCAACATAGTTGGGAAAAGGCTAGGCAGATGATGATAATGATGATGACGTTGTTGAGCAAACAAAATTTTCGAACATAAGGAGCAATGGATTATCATTATCCGTCAAAATGATTGAGATTGTTATTGTTAGTGTATGCAATTAGGATGCTGTACCTATTATGAAGCATCAAGTTATTTGTCTCTCTCATTTGACTAATATGGTATAACATGACATGTGTGGAGAGGACACTTCAACGGGTTATGAGTCGTAGGAGACGTGTTTATGTTTGTGTTGGCATAATCAGATTCGTCCCGTGACTTCGTCCGCGTGAAATCCTTTTTTAACATAAAATATATTCCATGATATTCGGCAATACTGTATACATATAACTTCCCATTAGTGAAAGTTTTCACAGTAGTTCCGTAGATTACCCCCTACAAACAAACTCGCTACCTCTATATAATATTATATGAGATAGACTAGATGTGCCCGCGACTTCGTTTGCGTGCATGTCGCAAAACAAATTGGATTTCAGGGGTTTTAATTTTTCAGCCGCAGAAAAAAAGTTACTACATAAAATATCAGCTGTCTGCCAGTCAAAGTCCCGTCAAAATCGGTCCAGCCGTTTAGGAGATTAGGCGGTACAAACAGAGAGACAAACAAAAATTTTACAAACAGTTTTTTTATAAGTACCGCAGGTAATTCAACATTAATGGTATTTAACATGGTAATTTAACAGTTTCGAAATGTCTTATTTAAAAAAAGATATTTGGAAATCTCTGTTTCTATGGAAAACTTAAAATCGGTCTAATTTGGCTGTAACACTATTTATCAAAAATTTTCTCTACTAACTTTTTAGACCTTTGTATCCTGTTTATGCGTATGAAGTTTCATTGAAATCGGTTCATTCATTTCGTAAAATAAGGGCTTGAAAGTTTGTATGAAATGCCATACGGCGTAAACGCTCTTAATGCTTATATTTCGTGTGAAGTAATACCAATGACCCACAGCGTGTTTTATATAAATTAAAAATGTCACATTAACCATAATGATGCTGAAATTTCACGTACCTTAGCGTGTCCGTAGGGTATTAAGTGTATGTCTAAATATGAGCCTAGCCTTTCCATAGCAGGTTTTAGTTGGTACACGAAGAAATTCACGCTGAATGGACATAAAGTTTCATAATACACTTTGATTTCAACTGTGTCCTTTACTGTGGTGGCCTCTGTAGGGATCTGAAATGATGTTTGAAGTCTGTTTAGTCAAAAATCCGAAATATTTCACAGTGGTACCTATACAGGGTGTAAAAAGACCCATCACGACGCCGTAACCTACGCATTCTGCACATCAAAGTAAGTAACTTTGTGCAAAAATAATTTCTGGGAAGCGCTTTTTATTTTTGGAGTAGTGCGCAATGTAACGCACGCAATACTTTGTGCTTAGTTAGGTTAACGTCAAAAAATATTTTAACATTGGCCTCTATCTCTCTGTATCTCCGTAACCAGAAGGTCCAGTACAAAAAAAAAAAATCAGAACAAATGTCTCTCGGCTTCGTAAAGGGTATTTTTACACCGGTACATAAGAAGCAAATATTGGTTACACTCACATTCGCAGCTCCATTCCTGTGTTCTATGTTGTTATGTGTTTTAGTTGAGTATCCTAAAAACAATTCTCATTATTTCTAAATTTCCCAAGCCAACATTAATTTAATTCAAATATTTGCTTACCGGTATTCAAGGGGTCACATATCGCAACTCCGATAAATAAATAAAGTAACACTATCTGATAATATGTCATTGTACACAGTTGAACCACTACTGCGGCTCACATCTGCAAGGAAACGTAAAAATAGCTTGGAGACAAAATGATTGTCGTATCAAATAGCCTATGACCAATAGTGATAATAGTTCATGTGACGATATTCTTTATCGTCTTCTGCAAAGGATTAAATGTCTTTGCCCTCATATTATCTTTTAAACTTCCATCTACTCTGGTTTTGAGGCTATCTTATATGTTCGCTTGTAGCAATGAACCCGCCTCCAGTTATCTTTTTCTTTACTCGTGGTTGCATTGGTGACATCTGCCAACCCGCACTGGACCCGCGTGGTGGATTACGGCCCACTCCCTCTCACAGAGAGGACGCCTGTTTTCCAGCAGTGGGAATTATGCTTTGGCTGCATTGTGGCTTTTGCATTAAAATAAAGCCACCCAACAGAACGCCAACGATTGCAACGATTCTTCTTTTCAATAGATACTTAGGGTACCTGGGCATCATTAAATTTCAAGTGGATGTGCAGGCAACACAACGCAGGCAATGATTGAAGTGCAAATCAGATTTACATAAACTATGGTAAGGATGGGTCCTTGAATAAACTACTGCTGACTGTACTGTAGTAATTAGCTACCCATTTATTTATAAGTATTGCTTAGGGCCCGTTCACACTATCACAACCACACTACATTGCAGCGACGAAATGTGAGCAAGGAGTGGTTACGTGTCGCTGCAACTTCTTGCAGTTCCGTTGTCGCTAGTGGTTTCGATGTAGTTAGGTACGTTGTGGCTAGAGTTTGCAGACAGAAAAATCATTGTGTTTACTTGTGGATGCGTTGTGGCTGCGACTTGGCCTTGATTTGTTCGATAGTGCCCACACGGTTGATTTTGACATTCATTTTTATATAAATTATCGTCCACGTGTTGTACTTGTAGTACGTGTATCGGGCCCTTAAAGTTAAGAGACTTTAAAACGTCAAAAACGTATGGTTAAACAGTTGCTAATCATTATTTAACTATATGCAATGTTTATTATAAATAAACCCCCAAGGGCCCGATCACACTTACCACAACCACACCACAACGACAACACGCGGTCGGGCATTTGTATTAAAATTAATACATAGTTTATTCATACGGACCACACTTGGCCGTAAAAATCAACCGTGTGGTCGATGCCGACCACATCGAAGCCACAATGCAACCACCAGCGAGACCGCGCATTAGTGTCCGGCCACATAGAAAACACAACGTAGCGTCGACCGTTTGATTTGACTTTGGGTTTGATCACACGTACCACAACCACACCACAATGACAACATTTGGGCGGGCGCTGATTTGTTTGAAAATGAATAGTTTATGCACACGGAGCACATTTGACCGCTGAAGCAAGAAGTTGCAGCGACACTATTTACACGCAACCACTGCTTGCCTACATTTGCCGCTGCGATGTGGTGTGGTTGTGGTGCGTGTGATTGGGCTCTTAGTGTCTAAAAAACTTTTTAACAAAAAAAAAACCGACTTCCAAAAAAAACACTACAAACTGAAAAAAAAAACACTACAAACTGAAAAAAACTTTTACAAAAAAAACAACCGACTTCCAAAAAACACTATAAAGTTAAAAATAACTTTAATTTCGGAAGTCGGTGTCTTTGGATTTGTATTTTAGTTTTTTGCCACCGACTTCCGAAATTAAAGTTATTTTTAACTTTATAGTGTTTTTTGGAAGTCGGTTGTTTTTTTTGTAAAAGTTTTTATTTTTTACTTTTTAGTGGGTCAGTTTGTCATTTATTTAAGTTACAATAGCCTAATATCAACGGATCATCACCTTTTACAAAATATTGCTTTTCCCGATGCAGGGACGTTAATTGTTGAGGAGTTCTCCTAGTAAGAACCAGGAGAACTGGAGCTGATTGAGAAGTCACCATCAGCTCCACTTCACCATACGCATTGTAACGAGCATAAATTGCTTAGCAACCATATTAAAGTAATCGAATCGCAACCCGTGAAATATTTGTCATTGAGTAGTTCCGATGGCCATCTGTGGTCTTCATCATCAGCTCCACTTTACCAAATGATGATTTCCGAGAGCAAATGCTCAAGTTACTTTAATTATTGAGTAGGCCACACGACGAAAAATGACGCGATTACGCAACTTAAATTCGGTTTCAAATTGACGCATCAGCATGACTAGTAGGTAGTGGTCGTCCTATGTAAAACTACAATCTTAATTAGGTAGGTATTATTTTTGTACGACCTGAACATTTTGGCGTATTGAACCGTATGAAGTAAGCCCAACAAAAGGTAACTGCTGTAAATCGTTGAGGAATTCCCTCGACTGTCTATGGTCTCCATCATCAGACCTGTAATGGCACTTATAACCCATATGGGTGCAAAGTTTTTCCTTTGCCATTACAGTTCTCATAAATATAAATTAATTAATTCCAAACACAAGGTAGCTACTGTAAACTGTTGAGGAGTTCCCTTAACTGTCCTTCGTCTTCATCATCAGACCCCTAATGACAGTCACAACCCATCTAGGTGTAAAGTTCACATCAATACAAATTAATCAAGCCCAAACACAAGGTAACTGCTGTAAATCGTTGAGGAGTCCCCTCGACTGTCTTTCGGCTCCATCATCAGATCGACTCCAGGCCTTCATTAAATTGTAGTGCTTTAAAATACTTAACGAAAAAATTAACAAACGCACTAGTCGCTCCTACGATTTTCGAATGTTCCCCTCGGTTTCACTGGGATGCCATCATCAGATCCTGGTTTCCTTATCATGGTACCACCCTTGGCATATCTCCTTTCCAACAAAAAAAGAATAATCAAAATTGGTTCATAAACGACGAAGTTATCCGCGAACACACATAAAAAAAAAAAAATAAATATACGGTCGAATTGAGAAACCTCCTCCTTTTTTTGAAGTCGGTTAAAAATAACTTTAATTTCGGAAGTCGGTGTCTTAGGGATCAGTATTTTAGTTTTTGCCACCGACTTCCGAAATTAAAGTTATTTTTCAGTTTGTAGTGTTTTTTTTTTCAGTTTGTAGTGTTTTTTTTGGAAGTCGGTTTTTTTTTTGTTAAAAAGTTTTTATTTCTCGCTTTTTAGTGGGTCTATTTATAATTTATCTAAGTTACAATAGCCTAATGTCAACTTGCCCATCGCCTTTTTATAAAATATTCCTTTTCTCGATGCAGGGACGTTAATTGTTGAGGAGTTCTCCTTTTATTAGTTTTTAGATTAGATGCTGATAATCCTGGCTGCAGCATCAGGCCAGACTTATGTCAACATTGCATTGAACTTAAAATTAGTCCTGTTTAAAATGAGCCCAAACACGACTACGGTGCTGTAATTTAAAGGTTTGTACTTTTTCTGATGCTCGTGGCTTCAGCATCAGGTCTTCGGTGTGTCTCAGTAACAGTACGTTTATCCACACATCGAGCCCTTTTCAATGAGCCTAAACACGATATATCGGCTGTTAGTTGTCGAGGAGTTAGGTACTCTGCAGACTATCCTGACTGCAGCATCAGGTCATGACTTGATGATCATGAGACCAAGTGTGGTCGTTAAAAACAGTCCTTGCCTGTTCGAGTAACTTCTTACTGTTAAGGAGTTGTACCTTCCATCATCAGCCCAGCTACCTGAGATGGTGACAACCATACACAAATACACAAGATACTTCATAAAATATGCGAAAAACAATAAGTGAGCCTATAAAATTTGAGGGTTGCCCTCGATTTCTCTAAGATCCCATCATCAGATCCTAACTTGGTGACAATGGGACCACCTCAGAACTATCTACTTTCGAACAAAAAAAGAATTTTGAAAATCCGTCGACAATTGGCGGCGTATTCGATGAACAAACATACAAAAAAAAAAAAAAAAACATACAAACACCCGAACATAGTACCTCCTCCTTTTTGTAAAGTCGGTAAAAAGAAAATCTGAAGGCAAAGTTATTAAGTATCAACTTATTTAAAAGTTTATTAAAGGTAGGCCTAAATGGAAGGTCAGTCGTTGCGAGTCAGATTAGTTGTTTAGTTGCAATATAAGCAACATTTTCAAAACAAAACACATAGCTTAACAAACATTACATTTATTACTGTATTACATTTATTTTTCTTAGATTTACTTTTTAACTTGCGCACACTCTGGTGGTGGTGTCTTAAAAGCTGCGCACACGTCTTTCATGAAGTTGTCTCCGTTATTCTGGACTCCATTGATCATGATGTAGGGAACGAATTTGAAGCCAACCTTTTTGCTTTCGTCTCCATAATATTTAAGGAGTGTATTTCCTCTATCCCCTTTCGCGCATTGCTTTATCCACGCTGGGTCAACGTTCATGTTCCTCCCACACTGTAAATAAATAATTTATGTTGTGATAGAAGTAAAGAACAATCCAAAGTTAAACAGCCTTTAACGTTCTCACTGCTGGGACACAGGCCTTCTCTCTGCGAGAGGGAGAGTAGGCCATAATCAACCACGCGGGCCCATTGCGCGTTGGTGGATGTCACATGCCTTCGAACATTGGGTTTCGAATTTGACGAGTTTTTTTCATATTTCTTGTCAATCCAAGCTTACCTCATCAGCAGCTTCATCGTCAGATCCTCTATTGTTTCTTGAGGATCCCATCATGCAGGAGTTGAAGAAGACCGCTTTGGTAACATTGTGTAGGTAGTCGATGGCACAAGCATGCAGCTTGTTGCCGTAGCACTCCTCCGGACCATGCTGGCACTTGAATTCGTACACGCCGTTACCCTTGTCTATTGTCTGTGAAACGAAAATAAAATAAAACATAGCTCATATCCGTAGCATTTATTACCTTAAAATTAATTAGTCCCACCTGATAGAGATTCCTTTAGAAAAGGGAGAAAAAAAAACTGTATTTAGGTACTATTAGATCGACAAAGGGTTTCGCACATCTTTGACCAGTAGGTGGTTATGGCGCACCTTCCCGCACTAGTCCGGGAATGCAAAATAAAAAACACAAGCGTTAAATACATTGCATTTCGAACCTACAAGCGGTGCAATAAAAGCTACTTCCTGAGCAAGTGTGTTGAAACAACTATAATTGGAATGCAGTTCTTGAAACTTTTGTCAAGAACTAGGACTGATTAGGTGAAACGAGTGAACCAACTTCCAATAAACTTTGAGTTTTTTTTATGTCAAAGTCGTAGGTCGTACGGCGGTCTGTTCCAAAAGTATCCGAGGAAAGTGTACACAAACCCTGTTCAGATTAAATTCTCACGTTTGTGTCCTATTCTTCTGTATTTTTCTCCTTCATAACTCACCACTTTTTCCAACAAATATTATTTGAATACTTATAATCTAGGTAGTTTGACTATATGCCAACCGTTTAACTGAGACGTTGCCTGAGGTAGCTGCGCGGTGCGGGAGGGGTGATAGTTGTCACAAGTTGACGAATCACTGAGCTCTCGCATCACGTCACCACACCCCTCTCGCACCGCGTTGCTACCTCAGACAACGTCTCAGTTAAGCGGTCGGCCTATAGTACAAATTAATTGCAATAAATCAAAGCACATTACAATGGAATGCAAAATAAAAAGGGAATAAAATAATACAAATGAATAATATTAATAACAAAAAAGAAAGAATTTAAAGGGCATTGTTGTTTTATCGAATTTGGATCTAAGTAAGTACTTATGGGATATTTTCTTTTTGTTCCTTTATTCCAATCGATAAACCGGCTTGCAGTAAACCAGGCGAAGGTATGCAGAGCATTTCCTCTTTTTGAATAATGATCGGAGCATATGAATTAGGTTACTGATTCTGAGGGCAAGAGTCACAGATAGCACTTTAACTTTACTTTGTTTCATGCGAATATGATCCTTATTCTTCAGCAAATAATATTCATATTCGAAGCGATGCGATGTCAGCATGCGTTTTATACGAATATAAACTTTATAATTGCCTAACACTGCCTAAGAGTAGGGTCAATAAAAACCAATAAAAATAACTATTCATTTGTTTGATAGCTTCTTCTGTATTTTTTAACCTATTTTATAACAGCTTTTCAAGCAGGTTATACCTACTCGAAATTATCTAAGGGATTTTTTTAAGTGAATCCTGATTTTCTCTTTCTTATTCAAATGTCTAATCAGAATTATCTTTAAAAAAAAAAAGGATTGCATTCAAAACAAACTCACTTTTCAAACAGTCTGATGCAGTTGATGGTAGTTATTTTAGTTCCGTACCAACCCACTGCTGCAGTCGGGTTTTGTTTATAACTATTTATGTAGTGAGTTATATTTTTGGAAGTTTCCTCAAGCCCTTATTTTAATACCCCACATGATCATAGTACCATTTTATTTTATAGAGGGTGGCTGGAACATCGACGCGCAAACTATAACCAGGAATTGAGCACATGATTCTAGAACGACGAAAAATTCCTAAGCTAGGGAGCGTAGGAATTTTTCGTCGGTAATCAAAAAGAAAATGACACACACGGTCAAAATGTGTGGAACAGCAAATTTTTATAACCGACGAAAAATTTCTACGCAGGGGATTCAGAATCATGCAATGAATCTATGGTAGGTACAATAACTAAGGGGCAATTCTCGTAATTTTATGAACATTCACAGTCTGATCTGTCTCAATCTGTCAAAAATAACTCTTTTTCCCTACATTTTTGACAAGTTTTTGACATTGATTGTCGCTGAGATGAGATTGCGACTAGATTTTTGAATTGGCCAACCTGTGGGCCATAACCCTTTCTATACCGTCGCGCAGTCGGGTAAAAACTGATTTTGCACTACACTACGATCTGCCTTTAATTTATTCCTAGTGTGGGGCAACGTTTAAAAAAAAAAGAAAAGAAAGAAAGAAAAGAATTTGTCTTATTTTCGTGGGCTATTTTATAAGTATCTTCATTGTACTAATTAACAACCTCATGAGTAAACATACACGAGGTCGATAGTACAATTATTTATATATGTTTGATAGCAGCTAAGTAATCATTACGAATGACCTGCGAACATCGACATCTTTGTTTCATTTAGCGTTGCGTTACACACTATCAGTAGCAATGGCTTCTATTTTGATTTTGAGAGCTCAACAACATTACATTGCAGTTGTACAGTTACATACTTATTTAGTTATAATTTTTATACCTGTGCATTTCCGTAAGGATAAAGGTGCAGGTTCAGGTACGGGGCTAGTTTCTCCACTGTTGGACTTAAATTCACTGTATCGAAATTCCTGCAATCAGGGCACAGGCACTCATAATATAGTTTTATGTCAACTTTTTCTGGTACCAGTGCTTGCATCTAAAACAATAAGGAGTCGTTAAAGGATTTTTAGATTATTTTTAATTTAAAGAAGTAGGTAATTTATGTAAAGACAAACAAACCTTATTATCCATTAAGTAAAAGTCTGCCTTTAAATCCTGCATCGGATTAACCTCACCATCTAGTAAGTTTGAAAATATGTCTGCAAACGAATTAAAATAAAAGTAAATAAAAGAAGGGCACTATGTTAATTACAAACCAATGTATTTAAATATTGCACATTTACTCACCATCGTCTTGAGTTTTTACTGTAATAAATGTTAAACTAAATAAAGAAAATCTAAGAGTTTTATATAAAAACATTGTTATTCGTGTATCGCGATTGAAATGAAAGCAGTAGGAACAAACTAGTCCCCAAGAGCCGACCCGACGTACGCTTACGATAACGCAACAATCGGTAGCCATTTATATTACGTTTCTTTACAGTCTAATTGAGAACTCATTCACACTATAATTGTGTTTATTATTTAAAAAAATCACACTTAGGTATTTCCACAAAATTCTGCGTTTCGAACTTTAGATAAGAACATAGGAAAATCTGTACGATGTGTTGGCAATATTTGTTTCGGCTGTTATTGCTCGTTTTTGTTTCTCTGTGACCGTTATACGTAGCTTTTACAATTTATGATACGTATTTACTACGTCATAATTTTTTTTGGTGGATTGGTACGTAATAACCATACTTTTTTCTTCTACCTCTTTTTCTATTAGACAGTTTTATAAGTCGTTGCACTATTGGTGCACAAAGTATAAGAAAACAAGCACTGTCTCGATAATTTAAAAACGTTTACGTGTTAATCTTTTTGGTAACCGTGCAATATACTAATCAAATTAACTAAATTCGTAATTAGCGTAGGTATGTGTCAAACTAGATTTCAATAGAAATGTATCAAATATACTACCATACAGCATGATCTCGCGCAAAATACTTACTGCAGTAACGTTATCGTCTCGTCATCTGGCCGTGACTGTGTTTTGTTTCTCCTTTTCGATAGATTACAAAGATTACAAACATACATTAGGTAGGTACATACATTTCACTGACAAATGCGTGCAATGACAGGTCAAGTCCACTCAAGCTGTGTGGTTCTGTCCTCAAAAGACCATTTCAGACATCAATCTACATTCATGGTCTTCACATGATCTGACCAAGATTATGTCCTGACTTTAAATGAGACTGTGACCTCTGATTTTGTTTCTGCATTTCTTCTCAGAGTAGTCAGATAGGAAAGCACCTAATCTTGACGTGTAAGTGTGTACAACTACTAACAGAAATAAAATCATTTATATATAATTTACCATAAAAGCCATGTACACGAATATGATTGAATGCCACAAAAAAAAAAAGAATTCTCATTTCAAGAATATCTAAAGTATAACGTCTAATACTTACTGAAAAAAATACTTATTACCAATTCCTTTATATTTTCACTGTTTTAAAACTACATAATTATCTATTCAGGTTGTGGGAGGCACCTTTAGAAATTCTTGTCTTAATGAATATTTTTATTTTATTACTAGGAATTTTACTTGACATTTACAAGAATAACATTCCACATCGACAAGCTGATAAAATATTACTAAGTATCTAATCGCAATGCAGAAAATGTGCCACAAAATTTTTGTAAAACACCATAAAATTACCTACTTACGTTATGAAATAAACCATTCAATTTTCCCCGACTTAACGAAGGATTAATGAGATTAAAAGAGATTGTAAGCGGAAGGATTAAATTTTCACGTAGTTATCAGACGGGAGGTTCTGTTGCAATTAACCGAGTGTTTGCAGTCCGGGGTCACCGACAACTGCTCTCGTTCAAATTTTATTTGATGAACGAACGATGCCCTCCGCTGTTCGTTTGCACAACAGGCACATTTTCATCTCGCTGCCCAGAGCCGACATTTTCATCCCGTTCCTAAAATAGAACACCTGATGGAAAACAAGCAAAAAATATATTTTTCAAATTGATCGAGTATTCGGTCTAAGGGTATAGTAATATTCGGTATTCCTGTACCTCAAGTAATTTGTCCTACGATTTGTTTGCGTGTATCGTACCTACTGCATTATTCAAAGTAAGTTTGGTAATTAACTAATTCGTCTATGAATATCAAACACCGGCAAACACATAAGTACTGCAGTCAGACGAACAGGGGTGAATTTTCGAGCATATCACGAAAACTGTCAACAAACTAATTAATTTCAAAACTGCATCCTTTAAAACCAACGGACAAACTTACCTACAAATTGTTTGCGTTGCCAAAAAAGAAAGAGCTTACGTGGTGTGTCTAGATAAATATGAAGGTATAAGAAGTTTCTTCGTCATATGAGCGTCTGAAGGGGGCAGACGGGAGTGCGGGAGTGCAGTCTGCTGCAGTCTGCCACAATAGCTTCGCGGGCTCGCGGCTAGCTGTCGGGTCTTTGTTACCTCACATATTACTTTTTGCTACGTAGTTTAGAGAAAATTGAATTGTAACATAGTTTCACGAACAGATGAATACAGTCTGCACACACAAAGAGATCGGGATGCTCTTGATGAATGGAAAGATTTAAGCTGCTCCAGTGTCTAACACACTGGAGCAGCTTCTATATTATATAAATTCTAAATCTTTCCATTAATCTATCTTTAGGAAGAGGTTAGAGTTAGGTCTAATTCTTCAAACTCAAACCAATTATCATTTATTAAATCAGTCGGTTTTCTTTATTTTGGGTTTGTCTTATTGTAGATAATAATGTAAATATTCTTGTCTGATAGTGTGTTAAGATTTTCATTAGCGAAACTAATGTTCACTCAGACAGATCATCTATTTTCCTTAATTTTGCGTATTCTACTGCTGAAAATAGTTTATGAAACTACTAGATACCACACCACCACCACCACCACTACTAGACCACCACCACCACCACCACCACCATCCACCACCACCACCACTAGACCACCACTACTAGATACCACCAAACCACCACCACCACCACCACCAACACCACCACTATACTACGATACAAGACATTGAAACAATGAAATACGTAGGCAACGTATAAATTTATATCTTCTAGAAAACTGAAGCGATTGTTTGTTTGTTTGAACGCACTAATCTCTAGAAATACAATTCGGATTTGAAAAAAATATTTTTGCATTGCCCAATTCTTGAGGAAGGGTATAAATAGGCTATTTAACACGCTAGAACCTAAGGGTCCTAGTAGCTATTATTTTTATTTCTAAGGAAGATGAGAAAAAGAAATAAAGTCAGAAAGAGCTCTAAAAAGAAGTAGGTAGGCGTGGGCAGGCGATGCGATGTGACGGGGCGGGTCGGGGAACAAAACATTTCACGCGAACGAAGTCACGGACAGAAGCTAGTAAGAAAATATAATTATGTTATTGAAGCTTTTCACAAGATTCCACTGGTTCCCATTTCCTGTGCAGATTATCAGAAAATTAGTAGATACATTCCGTGATATGTGATAATTTATACAATCTCCTCCATATAAACCGATGAACATAAATTCCAGGCGCGATAAAGTGGTCGCTTCAACATTATTGTTCAGAGGGTGAATACAGTTGCGTTGGAGGCTCAGCGCCCCGACCTCGTCTGCCGTCGGTCGCTCCCGCTTCACTTTCTATTTGCCTATAATGAGATTTCTCTCCAGACCCTCCACGCTGATTACAAACAGGCTAATAACATCATTTTAACATCTTACTATGTGCATATAAATGCAGATTAACGCTAGACAACAATTAACTGAAAGACTATGTTGGTGTACGCGGTAGCAGTTCAAGAAAACGAATAAAAAGTTTATTTTGTAGAGAAAATAAATTGCAGTTTACTAGTTAATTTCGTCCAACACCATGGCCTTGCCGAATCACTACAGTAAAGAATGCAGATTATGAGTAGACTGGAAATTCTAGTAGGTATTTATAAATAAAACGTATTGTCTAAGAGTACTTACTCTACTTAGTTCGATTAATTATTCATCCGTGATCGTCAATTAATGGCCTGCGATTTTTAAATCGCATATTTTCATAATAATCCGGTCGATGCTATAAGCGAACGGGTGTCCAAGTTTTTAAATCGTATATTTTACTTAGGAACGCGGTAGGATTCAGCAAGCTCCGAGTCCCTAGCTCCCAGGACGGAGGTAGCCATTCAACAAGTTTAACTTAATAAAAACTCAGTCCGTCGAAACCTTCTTCTAGATCAAAAGCTTTATATTTCTCTCCACCTCAATTTCAAATCCTAAGAATTTTCATTTGAACTAGAACCGGCGGAATCCGAATTCGCAGAGTTTGTTTACCCTGTAGTGAATTATTCCTTTTTGTTGATAAATCATTAAGGCTTTTTATGTTACAGTCAGCACCTCGTCGTAGCTTGCACAGTAATAATAGGCGAGTTTTCCTTTTAAAATGTAGTTTTAAAGATTTCCGCATTAAGATGAAAAGGCGAAAAAAGGGGAAAACGAGGGCATTGATAATATAGTGAAAAGCTCGTCAGGCAGGTGGTCGGCGCTCCACGGCCGCTTATATAACTGCACTGAAATGAAAAATTGAAGTGAATGTTGTTGCGCTGAAACTCGACTCACTTCAATACGTAGCTATGTTTCTGAGAGACGGAGTTATTATCGTTTTTCTGCTGAACGCAGTTTGGAGTGATCTCGAAGTTACAAAAACAGTTTTCCCTGTACCTATACAGTCACTAAATATATAAGTACCTATATAGTTAAACGAATTAGGGTACTACAGGTAATGGCTCCAATAACAATTTCATAAGCAATTTAAGCTGTAAGTGATATAATTATAGCGCACTGTATTTTTACGCTTTACCCAGTTTTCCAGCAGGTGATGGTTCCCACGCTATCCTGACATTAATGTCTCGTCGGGAGGGGTTCCCTATCCACGTTAAATATTAACATGGATCGGCCGACTACCTTCGAGTTATTGACGGAGGTACACGCAATATATATACCTCCTGTATATTTTTGCTTCAGTGTCGAAAGGTAGACCATTTTTTGCACATTACCTACCTACTGATCTTACTGTATAATTATACAGTACAGACAGGGTGGTAGCGCAATCGAAGCGCAGACTGTAACTAGGAATTCAGCACATGATTCGGAACCCATCTGCGTTGACATTTTTCGTCGGTTATTTAAAAAAAACAGCACCCTAATTGCGTAACACACTATTACTCTCAATTTGAATCGTTTTGAAGCTTATTTATAATCCATTGCTCCATTTGTTCGAAAAAGGTGTCTGCTCAACAACGCAAATAACGCAATGAGTGTTGGTGAACTGTCAAAATGAAACAGATTCCGATTGATAATGTGTTACGCAATTTCCCCGCAGGTTTCCATATATTTTGACCACGTAGGTACTGCACTTTTCTATGAAATAGCTGGGTTTTTTTGATAACCGACGAAAAATGTATATGCTAGTCTAGAATCATGTGTGAATTCATGGTTACGGTCTGTGCGTCGATGTCCTTGCCACCCTTTATATGTGAAAGTTGGCTACGTATATTTTATGTTTTCCACACCTCTCTGAATTTTGTAACAAATTATCCAAAATTCCATATGCCATGTCATTAAGGTCAAAAAGTTTTCTGGAGTTTTCAAATATCCATAAAAAGTATAAGTAGGTACTAATTGTTTGGTAACGAGCACGAGGTTACTAACAAACATAGAGTACAACAGTAATTCAAACTATAAAGCGGAATAAAATGCTGTAACCTTCTGCTTGAAGCGTTAAATTAATTAAGTATTATACAATTTTATGCTGAATTACGATGTTAAAAACATTATCGTTATTGTTGGATTTCATTATGCAGGGTTATTTTAAGTTGGCTAGCTAAACTCCGCGGACGCGATGGACATCGATATCTAAACACTATAAAATAATAAATAAAAAGATTTGATGGATTTTTTTGGGAGGTCAACGACCGCTATTCTGCCCTGTAAATCCGGAACACTGTATCTCAGTAGTACCTAGCTAAACTCCGCAGACGCAATACCCATTGCGTTTAGCTAGATAATTTAAAATAGCCCTGTAGATTGATTAGAAATAACTATACAATATTAATGGATTATTTTAAAAACGCGCGACTTTTAAAGTGTGCTAGCATAGTTTTCGCTCGGCCCCATTTCATTCCGTTTCCTGGCGGCAGCGGGGTATCTGAGTCAGCGTAAACAGTGCTCTCCCGGCCTTTGTTTCAACCGTTACTATCGGACTCATTATGACCCTTATCTTTCGCGCACAGGGTAGGTAGCTCAAATACACAATCTTTTTATTTCTCTGTCTATTGGCAATGTGCTACGTATCTTCGTGCTATTTATACCAATTCGTAGAAGACTACTGAATCGTGTCCAGTACGTTCGCATTTAATCGATCAGATGTTTTTCCAATGGATGTGTATCATGCGTTTTACTGCATGTTCCGAGTATTTACATTAGGTACCTACCTAGTATATGGGCAAAAAATTTACTTGGTTTTAAATTTTTAGTAATCTGCGTAGCGACTCTATGTTTTTTTTTCGGAGTTTTTTGGAGTAAAATGGGTATGTACAAACAAATCCATACGGCTACAGCGTAACACACTATCTATAAAAATCTTAATCGTTTTGAAAGATACTGCTAATCGATTGGTTCATAAAATTTGCCTGCTCCACAACGTAAAATAACGCAATGAATGTTGTTGAACTGTCAAAATTAAAGCCGTTGCTACTGTTCGTGTGTTACGCAATCACCCCGCTGCTGGTCCATATTTATTTGTTTGTAGGCTCCCAGCAACAACTCACAATAATAACCCATTAAAGAGCAATAAAATATTAATTTCAAGGTAGGAACAGCAATTTCTGAAATATCAAATCGGACCGAATCTCCGGGATAATAAACGAGAGCGAGTAAATATAAAATGCGCTTCTGCCAACCTCTCAACTAATGAGATTTATTTTCAATTAGAAGCGGCCCGAGCGCCGATCGCAGCCGCCTCTAACGACATGATTTACATCCAGTCTTATTTACACCCGCAGACTTCCCCGCAGCCCACTGTGCACCCGGATAATGAAACGGAAACAGAAATTCGACGTGATGAATATACGACTATACACCTACTTCCATTTCCCTGATACCCAGGTGCGATACATTTCAATTTATAGAAACTTGAACCTAATGAACGATTGATACAGAAATTACGGAGATAAATGATCTCTAAAATGTGCTATTGACTGTGTATTCCATATTATTTTATGCGCCTAAACGTATTGTGTGAATGCCGATCACGTAAAAGGAGAACGCTTTATCGGAGCCATTCATGACGTGCCAAGTAGGGATTTCTGGATTAGACTAACATTCTTATTCAAGGGCTATCAGCGTTAACTCGATGTGTGGGAGATTTTACACAACAATAATAAGTAAAATGGCATCATCTGCCTAGCTTTTTCCCACTTATGTTGGGGTCGGCTTCCAGTCTGACCGGATGCAACCGTATTTTTACATGGAGCGAATGCCTAATTGACTTCCGCAACCTACCTACTGGGTAACACGATACCTCTTGGTAAGATTGGTTGTCAGGCTTTCGGGCTTCTGACTATCCGTAAAGACTGTCAAAGTTCTACGAATGGGAGACGGGATCAACGGCTTAAAACATGCTTTTCGAGGTACGGAGGTGTCTCTCTATGAAAAGATCGTAACCCATCCACGGACCAACCTCGGCAAGAATAGATCGACGCATGCGGCTGAGTTATTACTCACTCACAGCAACGAGCCCCTAAGATAATGATATAAACTAGGTTCTATCATTATCTTAGACTAAGACTCTTAAATAACGGTACAAATTAATTCGATCTGTATTCCGCGGAAATGTCAATTTGACGCCAATCTTATCCGCGGTCTCGTAAAACAATTTACATAGAAATTCCCTTAGAGTCTGTACTCAGGCCTGACTGATTACATTTGGGAATGCCGGTGGTGGCACCGAGACATAGGTATTTGTTACCTTATGTAGATTAGACGTGTACAGGTACAACTAACTGTAGAGACATTCTGTGCTACTGCCAGTGTATACGTATATTCAACACCTATTTGTATAATCTGTAAACCTGATTTGGTTTCCGTACGTTTTGGGTGACTAGTGAAAATAAGCGCAGTGCTGTGGTCCCCCAAAGCACAGCATCTTGCTGAGTGGAAGCCTCCTCGTCACAGTCACGACGAGCAGCTGCCGACTATTTCTGCAGCCCAAGTACGTAACACACTATCAATCGCAACCTGAAACATTTTGAAGGATATTGCTAATCCAATGCTTCTTAAGCTCGAAAAAATTGTCAAATTTGTGTCTGCTCAACAACGTACATATCGCAATGAATGTTGTTGAACTGTCAAAATGGAAGCTATTGCTTCAATAGTGATTATGTTACGCAAATACCCCACTGTTCTGTGCTCGTGATTATAGATCTGTTTTTGTTATTTTTATATTCGAGTTAACTTATCTTTTTTGTCTTCTTCTTCTTTGTTTGGCTTTAACAGATCTTGTTGGTCCAAAACTTCGCCATCTTTTTTGTATGCTCGTGGTTCTGTGACAAATAAACCAATTTTTATTTATTTCTTCAGCATCTGTGTTTCACGATGCTTCCTCGTTCGGCTCGTTCGCACTTATATTAGGTACCAGAATCCTAACTAGTCCTACTAATATTATATTATTTTATTATATTATCCTAATCCCAACTAATATTATAAATGAGAAAGTAAGTTTGTTCGTTTGTTTGTTACCTTTTCAAGCCTAAACCACTGAACCGATCATCCTGAAATTTTATACGTTTTCAGGTGTACAGAAACGGACATAACCTTTCATTCTGAAAAAAAGTGCTGTTCCCGAGGAAAACAACAATAAAGTTATTACCTATGATAATAGATGGCGCCTCGTGTCTTTCGAACGGGGTCGAAATGTATGCGGGTGAAACCGCGGGGCGCTGCTAGTATGTAATAAATACAGCGCTAGCGAGCTGAATCTATGTTGACGTTGATGAAATATGTATTAGTTTATTATGTACGAGGGATCAACAACATTTTTCGGCAATTTACTGCTCGTGGCAGATAGGAAGGCAATATTTATACGCTATCTGTGGGACGCGGGCGCTGAGATTGCCTATTCCCCTATCGTAGGAATTTGTGAACATACATACGATTTGCGTAAATGATAAAATTGATATTTGTAAAGTCACTTTCAGTTTCTGTTTGTGATTCTTAATATTCTGGTTTACATTTTTAGAGAAATGTAAATGAATGAATATGTAAACGAGTTTAATGAGAATTCTAATATTCAGTAGATTACCTATTAAGTGACTGGTATCGAAGGTCTGAAGGCGAATTCCCGTAATGAAAAACGTTCAAAATCTAGTCGCAATCTCATCTCAGCGACAAATCAATGTCAAAAACTTGTAAAAAATGTAGGGAAATCTATGTATGTACTCGTATATAGGGTGACTGGTAATTAGTGACCGCGATTTTACTCATCATTATGAACAACTTTTACTATGGGACCAAACCTGAAATCGCGAAAAAAAAATCAGCTCGTCAAAATGTACAGACCATTTTTTTTTTTTTCACGATTTCAGGTTTGGTCCTATAGTAAAAGTTGTTCATAATGATGAGTAAAATCACGTGTTTAAGTATCGGTCACTAATTACCAGTCACCCTATATATAAAATTCAAAATCCTGAGTTCCTGACTGACTGATATATCAACGCAAAGCCTAAACCGCTGATCCTAGAGACATGAAATTTTGAGGGTGTTATTTTTGAAGAGTAGGTATCCAATAAGAAAGGGTTTTTCGAAATTCCACCCCTAAGAGGGTGAATGGCGGGAGGGCTGTGAAATTTCACGCGGACGAAGTCGCGGGCAGAAGCTAGATATATTTTTGACAGATTGAGGCCGAGATTTGTGAACATTCTTAAAATTATGAGAATTGCCCCTCTGCTTGCTGTTAGTTTATAGTTCTAAAACAAAAGGCTCTAGAACGTATGACAACTACCTCGGAAAATATAGAAGAAATGATGGGGAGGTAAATTGTATATTTACTTGTGCTTGGTTATGATCAGAAATAGCGACAGTAAATAATGATAGGAACTTCAAGTAATTCTCTTAAATACCAAGTTATAAACATAAACTTTCCGAAGCGGTGAGCAATTAATTTGGTAAAATCCTATTTTATTACGCACGTTTTCGGATGACAGCGATGCGGACGAGTACTTCAACGCCTAAGTGTCCTTTGTTTTTGTAAGTTTAGTAGGTATTTAGTAATTAAAAATATTTTTATTTAGCCCCTTTTACACTCGGACAACAATTTTGTTATTGTGTGAATATCTACTTCAAATAGATTTGAAAAGGCCTACCTAGACGAAAATCCCTAATCAAATATTCATTCACTAGCTGCGCCCCGCGGTTTTACCCGCGTAAATGTCGATCCTGTGGGAATATCGGGATAAAAAGTAACCTATATGTTCATCCAGGGTGTCAGCTACCTCCATACCAAATTTTAACAAAATTGGTCCAGCCGTTTGAGCGTGAAGAAGTAACAAACATATAAACACACCCCCACTCACACACACACACACTCACAAACTTTCGCCTTAATAATATTAGTGTGATTTAAAATTTTCAACAAGTTACATACAATACATTTTTTAGCCAGGAAGTTTTCCCCGAACTCTTCAACATGATAGTTATACGTAGGTATCTGCAGATATTGTCGGGAGCACTTGAATTTTTCATGAGCTATCAAAGGCCCGGGGCTATATAGTAGGTACACCTCGGCTGAGTCTGTCGTCTCGCCAACCAAAGAGCAAAAAAAAATTGTCTCTGTTTTACTTATGACTATTTTCACCCCCATAAGGAAGGGTGTGCGTAACTAACACAGGGAAATGTTTACGCGTACAAATGAAAGAGGTCGATGAACCGCATTTTTCCGCATTTTTCCGTAACTCTACTGTGAACATGCATTTTATTTGATGTTATTGTTATTTTTGTATTCTAAAATTTCGATAGATTATATCCGTAAATTGGTTGAAAAACACTTTTAAATAAATTATGTTTTAAAACTACATGAGTTCGGTGTTACAGAAGAAAGACCGAAAAAAATTCAGTGGTTACAGTCTCTTTTAAAGTTCAGAAATAATCTTAGTCAGGCCATATGAAGACCACGCAGATTACTGTCTGAGATGGTAATTTGAGGAAAGAACCACACATATCCATTTTATGTATGTAGGTAGGTAGTTGCAGATTAGGTATAACAGTAATTCGGTCGCATATTAACGCTTATAAGCACTACACAATATGTGCATTAGGTCCAGTGCCAATATCATCAGTGTTCAATTAACCATTATAATGTTATGAATGGATACGTTCGAAAACCACTTGTAATAAAAACGAAATAATACCCACCCTACCCACTCACTGCATCATGAGAGCAGTGGTGGCCAAGTGGTAACGGCCGCGACTTACGAGTTGTAGGTCGTAGGTTCGAACCCAGACAGGCGCTTTACTTTGTGTAAATTATTTCATCACCACTGCTCTCAAAACGGTGAAGGAAAACATCGTGAGGAAACCGGCATGTCCTAGAACCAAAAATTCGAAGACATGTGACATCTACCAATCCGCACTGGGCCTGCGTGGTGGATTACGGCCCACTCCCTCTCACTGAGAGGAGGCCTGTGTCCCAGCAGTGGGAACATTAATAGGCTGATTATGGTATGGTTATGGTACCCACTCACTGCATCAACAAAGACTATTTATAACCGTAAACGCTCAGTCATTTCATTTTCCTACATAAAACACACTCCGCGCAACTTACCTACTTATATGGCTATAGCACACGTATACCCTTAACAAAACCTCCTTTAAAAAAACCTCTGGTACCGGTAGCAGGCTCCCCTAGGATTCAATTTCCCTGGCGTAATACTAAACATACATTTACGTAATTTGTTCACATCACTTACTCATGGGCTGAGAAAGTAGATATTTAAATTGCCGTTTGATAAATAACATGAGTTTTCCTCTGGATTATGGTTGTTTCCTCCCCTAGTGTACGTTACAATTTGAGTTTGAGAAGATTAGCTGGCATTATTTATAATTTCTACCTAAAACAGCGGTGATATTCTGTAAAAGATCACCGTGATAACTTAAGTGAAGTGAGCTTAAAGTGACCTGTCATTCCACCTGTTGCTAGGGATTGACACTATTGACAGCTCACTTTCAGATTACTTCACGTAAGTGTTAAACTTAGGTGAAGTGAGCGTGGAGTAAGCTGTCAATAGTGTCAAGTCCTAGCAAAAGCAAACTCACTTCACCTAAGTTTTCACGGTGAGATTTATACAGAATCGACCGGCTGTATCGTTATTAAAGGGGAAATGTGCAAAGCATGGTGATGGAAAGTTGTGATTTGAGCTGGTGAGTGGACATGGTGAATTTCAATAACATTCGACGACGATTCTACGATTTTTGCCTAATATTGGTAGACATTTTTGTTTGTATATTTTGCCTGAAGCTTATACTTAAATGTAGGTACTAGGTAAGTATATGATTTAATCATACAGCTATGCATTAATCATGCCATCCAACGTGGCAACGCTGCCAGCCCTTTGGGTACTTTTCTCACTAACAGTGATGCGGACGAATTTTTTGATGCCCATGAGCTCTTACATTTTTTTTCCTTTATACACCTAGATATACTTATACATAATTTATATATATTTTACTGTTAGATTGTATATTATATTAATAAAAATGAAATAAATAATACAGTTAAACAATATGATTTTTCGGCACGCCTCGCAAAAGCTACGCCTGAGAAACTTATGTAAGTAAGTATGACTACCTACTGGTACTGTTTCAAAACTACATCTTGTTTACAGAGAAATCTACTGAATTCGTAAAGTTGTAAGTTTACAACTAAACACGACCAGTAATTTGTTCGTGTTTTGCATTGCAACGCAGTAAAACAAAGGCATAATTTCGTGAATAAAACGCAGCTTTTAATAATGATATTCAGGGAGAATAGTGAATGATTTGATGCTGCAGCGGTTGGTGGACCGCGCGCCCTTGCCGCCCCGCATCGACGGGCGGGCGGCGCGGCCCTACGAACACTACACAATATCATGTTTCAGGACATTTTGCTATGAAGATTTATAGCTTGATAAATAATAAATTATAATTCATCGTATTATACAAATAGTTATGTAAATGTAAGCTATTCATAAAGTTGTGATATCATCCGAAAAACGGGACAGGAAAAATACAAAGTAATTGTGTGTTTATAAATATGTACCTACTTATATGTTTCATGGATTGCTAACGCATGTTTACGCACTTCTTTGTTTACATTTGATCAAAACAAATCTACAATATTACTTTATTTTAGCAAACAATTTAAATTTTCATACCAAAAATAAAACTAAAAGGTTATAAAACAGAAAACGTGGCTGCGGATACATCGAACTGAAAATTATGAAACAAGAAATCACCGGCTGGCTGTCTTGGTCCTTTTGTTCTTCTATAGTTATAGAAAAACATAAATAATGGAAGCGTTATGATGAACTTGTGTTAAGATATATATATACATAGTTATATACATTTATTTATTTTTACTAGCCATCGAACATAATGTCTGCAAGTACTAGAACTATTTTAGATTTTTTTTTGTTATCCAGATACATAGGTTAAACACAAATTTAAATATCATAAGTTCCTAAAATATTACTTACATCTAGGTTATATTAGTTGTAAAAGTTATTGCCAGTGATCCCCAAACTAAACAGTGGGGGTTTATTTATAAACATGATCAAAAACGTTTATGAATAAAAGAAAAATGAAAAGAAAAAATAGGATTTTGCACTGCAGTGAGACAACATAGACTAAAAAAAAATTAGTCTGTATCTTGGGATTCTGGCTTTGGTAAGTACTGACTCCTTAGTTCTATGAAAAGTAACGATTTTACGATTAAAAAGGTTTTATTTCAGTCCTTTGGAAACCTAAATAGCTGGTGACAGTATCCACGTTGGGAGGACGGGCGAGGCGGACGCCGCCAGGTCGACACACTCCGACTGAGCGACTCAGCGCCAATGTCGCAAGGTTGTTCAATTCCTAAGGGTCGATTACCTTTGATAACTACATTTAGTACCTACATCGCACCAATGCAAGAATCTGTTTATTTATCGCTCAGACATGATAAGCACCGAAGAAATATCGCCAAATATTTAAGCTTTCTCTCTGAACACATAAATGCTGGTGAGTTTTCAGATAAATCTAGCCTGATTGAACACGTTCTCAGCGAGGAGATTGAACTTTCTATTGACCCATATTTGAC
This sequence comes from Oligia latruncula, assembly GCA_948474745.1. Lineage (NCBI taxonomy): Eukaryota > Metazoa > Arthropoda > Insecta > Lepidoptera > Noctuidae > Oligia > Oligia latruncula. Next base: position 10,568,535 of record OX419684.1, read on the forward strand.
CTGAGCTTCTGTTTTCTCAGAGGCGAAATTCGTACGATTTAATTTTGTCACGTGAAGGACTCTGCTGCTGGGTACATTGACATTGTAAATGCTGCGATTATCTATTAACCAAAAGGTTGTTACTCTGATTTTAATGTCATTGTTAGATACCTACTGATGTCAAAATTATGTGGGCCTGAAAGAAATATCTGAAGAATGATATGTAAGAAATTATCTGCTTCTTGAAAAGTTGATCGCTGCCAGGAGATTGCTTATTGCATAATCAGCCAATAATGTTCTCACTGCTAGGACATAGTCCTCCTCTCCTTTAGAGGGAGTGAGCTGTAATCTGCCACAGGTCCAGTGCAGGTTGGTAGATGTCACATGTCTTCGAATGTTTGGAGGACATGCCGGTTTCTTCAAGACGTTTTCCTTCACCGTTTGAGAGCAGTGGCGATGAAATTATTTACACAAAGTAAAGCGCCTGTCAGGTTTCGAACCCACGACCTACAACTCGTAAGTCGGGGCCGTTACCACTGTGCCTCCAATGCCAGGAGATTGAACTTATCACATCGTTGACCCATATTCGACCCTAAATACTTAATCCAGAACAAAATATGTTCTTTTGTGTCTCTGCTAGATTTATAAAAATAATAATATTTAAAGAGATCCTTACAAAAAGGCTGTTACCCAGATTTCCATTACGATATAAGTAAAAAAGAAACCCTGTAATTTGATCCATCATTCAAAAAAGAATTTCAGAATTGATTGACGAAATCAGCGAAGTGTAAGCTTTTCCATTATCTGTGACATAGGTTCGTATTCACGCACCGGTATCCACATTGTTGCCTTGACCGCAGTGAGGCTTTTATTTCACCTAATAAAGCTTATTCGTGACGTAGGTACATTCAGCGCCAAAAAGGTTTTTAACGTGAAGCTACGTCTTTCATCTGCGTACAGTCTGAAAGACGTGCTGGAACTCGTGCTATATTAAAACTGAGGCTCTGATGATGAGGTCGCTTCTTACTTATTAATGCAACGTGCTCGCCAGACATGGAACTACTCTGCTTTAAAACAAAGAAAAGAAAATGTAACGGGTTTATTACGAAGTTGCTTCTTGACTTGAATTAAGTTTTTATTATTAATAAAAGAAGCAAGTTGACTTGGTATTACGGACTTTGTTCATATTATTTACTGTTACTTTGTGCATTTGTGTTCATTGGCCACTGTTTTAAGTAAAAAAAACTCCTTTAACGTACCGTGTTTAATGAGTTTTTTTTACAATAAAACAAATTGCCTATCAAACCAACAAAAGACCGCTATTAACTGTTTAATAGATTCTGGATAATTAGGAAGAGCTTTTTAACTTCTAGACTCAGTTTACACTTACAGGTTACATTTTTCGACGCCATATTTTAGTTTGGTAATAGTTTTAGATAAGTTAGGATATTATAGTTTTATTTTAATAATTTGTAAGGTGATAAACAGATAAAATTTCAAATCCATAACATGATAATATTTACATATTCTACGCTAATATTTAAAATAATAAAATTATGTAAGTACATATGAAAAAATAAGCAAAAAAAAAAAAATGGTTGCCTGTAAAGTCGGTTTTACGGGCGAAGATTTTACGTGACAACGTCTTTCTCTCTCTCGTTCGGTGACTCATCGTAACGTTACCGAGCGTTACACTTTTTCATAAGTGACTCCCAGCCGCAACCTAATTTAAGACGTTGTCACGTCAAAAAGTAGTTGTAATGTATTTAGTGCTTAATTATTTAAAGCATTTCAGGAAGTCTTATTATAACAGGTGTAAATTAAGTAGTTTGTATCAAACGATTCCTGGAGGTGAGGCCTGGTTGATTCTTTACTAGTTTTAATAATTATGTCGTTATGTGTACCCGACGCGTGATGCACGCGATCTATTATACAACAAAAAGGTTTTTAAACCATAGACGAGGAAAATAAGTGAACTTTTATTTGGTTTTCCTTTGTAATAGTTATAACTTTTCACAGTTTAACCAAATCATGTCCATTTATTGAACTATTCAACAATTTGGCTATACAAACTAAAAATAACAAAATGACACAGAAACTAAAAAATAGCCTCGTTAAATTCATCCGCATCGCTGTCGACTGGTAATGTACCCAAGAGACTAGCGGCATTACCACGTTGTATGGCGATGCTTAGCCTCTGGCCAAGATAAAATCCAGCCCTTGGGTCACGGGAAGTGTCAACCAGCCGTTTCGAAATTTCTTTAAAAAGACCATGAGCACTCGGACCCCACGGCCCGAGAGTTTCAACCCCAAACGGCTCGAAAATATAGTTTCCGATGAGGTTATTATATTTTCGCCGCTTGAGGTTTTCCGCAGCCGCAGCAGCAGCGCGCAGCGCCAGCACAGCAGGCCGAGCCAGGAAGATGGGATGGCGCAAGAGTATCGACTAAATCATAATTTATTTTTAACATATCAGTCCATAACTTATTAGTCCATAAGTAGGTATGTAACAGATTAGGTAGAAATATTTTTCAATAAAAAAATAAGCTAAAAAATTAACCACATATACTTGTTGATGCCACAAATATTTTATAGGGTTCCGTACCCAAGGAGTGCCAACGGAACCCTTTTACTAAGCCTTCGCTGTCCGTCCGCCTGTCTCTCAGCGGGTTGTATCTCATGAACCGTAATAGGAAGACAGTTGAAATTTTCACAGAATGTGTATTTCCTTTGCCACTATAACAACAAATAATAAAATAAAGTTAGAAATTAAAGGAGGACCCCTATAAGAAACATGTTTATTCAGCGTTTTTTGCAGCGGGGTATACCTCATGAACAGTAATAGGTAGACAGTTGACACTTCCACAGAGTGTGTATTTCTATTGCCGCTATAGCGACAAATAATAAAAATACCATACAAGAAACGTGTTTTTATTCGGCATTTTTTGCTTTGTGTACGTAACCCTTCGTGTCCAACTCGCACTTGGCCGGTTTTTGTCATACAAAAGTTGCCTTACCCAGCATTAGTCAAATACTAGACTAGTTTTTCAATTAGTTCCGAAGTTGCATTAGGGGAATGTGCAAATTACGTAGAAGCACATTTTCACATTAAACAAGATTAATAGTTCCGAGTATCCCGGGAGAAATAATAAGAAAAACGTTTACGTGGCGAGCGAGGCGCCGAGAGCGCTATCCTTAGCCACCTCTCGTAACAATTAATTTATTTACTGGAAAATACGATTTGCCGGCTCCTCACCTGATAATTTATTAATGAGACCTCCACTAATTAATCATGTAAGAAGCGGCTGGCTGAGAAACCATCTATACTTATCTTTATTATATTACTAGCTGACCCGGCAAACGTTGTTTTGCCATATAAATTATTTCTAGCTGCCACTTTGTTCGCTTGGTGTCCTACCACTTACTCTACTCCTACCCTACTCCTACACTACTCCTACCCTACTCCTACCCTACTCCTACACTACTCCTACCCTACTCCTACACTACTCCTACCCTACTCCTACCCTACTTCACCCTACTCCTACCCTACTCCTACCATACTTCTTCCCTTCTCCTACACCACTCCTACCCTACTCCATTAAGAAAAAAAAAAACCGGATAAAGAGTAGGTATCCTATGTCCGTCTCCTGGTTCTAAGCCCAATTCTTGAGGAAAGTTATTTAACATCACGCTAGGCCCTCAGGAGCAGAGCTAAATTATATTTATATCATGAGCAGAGTCGGGAATTACCTAGCAGCGGTTTGTTTTTTTGTTTGTTTGAACGCGATAATCTCTAGAACCACCAATTCTTTTAGAATTTGATAGCCCAATTCTTGGGGAAGGTTATAGGCCATTGAACATCACGCCATGACCCTTAGGAGCCGAGCAAAAAGGAGAAAGTCAGAAATAATGCTAACCGACAACGAACCGAAGTATAAGTAGCGCGGGCGGGCTATGCGATGCGACGGGATGGGTCGTGCGTGGGCTGAAATAAAATAATTATACTTCTATTCAACTATGATTTTCACATACCTACATCCGAACTACCTATGCAAACACACCAAACTAATGAGCATTCATTAAATTTACACATTCAATTTCTGCATCCTTATTAGAAAAATTCTTAACAAAACCATACATACACAATTAACTTTTAACATAAAAACATCCAAATACAGCCAACAAAACCCCAATCAAATACTGTAAACTATGTACTGTAAATACTGTAAAATATGGCAGGAGAAACATAAAATACGAAAGTGTGCAAATTTATAATAATCTACCGACAGATATTAGGAGCATATCTCCTTTTAACATATTCAAATCTAAACTCAAGCAGTACCTCACTAAAAACGCAAAACTATCAAGTTAACGACATAAGCTAGTCGGACACACAAAATGCGACACCACACCTACATAAAAAAAAAACGAATCTATTAGCTACTTGACTACCGTATCTATTCGCTAAGTGAACAATGTAAGTATGTTCTTTTAGAATAAATAAAGAAACTTTAAACCCAATAAGCTGGCGTTTCTGGGACCCACTTACACAAGGAAACACCTTCTCATTTTCGAATACTTACTGTATCTACTTTATAAATATGAAGTGTTTTCCTTACGGAAAATCTCTTCTCAAATAAGGAAATGTTGTATTTGAATTGTGCCTATTTAAATCACAATATCATAATAAGCTAAAATATTTTTCTGATTTCTATTTCAGAAATCTATTCACAAATCATGTACAAGTATCTCACGGCAACATTTATTGGTAAGTACTCTACCTATTACATATTCAAAAACCTTGTTTCCAATTGACGTTATTTCCTTTCAAACGAATATTAACTTTATTCGGTGTTGATTAAGTTCATTTCAGAATGACTATTGTTATTGAAAAAGTCATAAGACTGTTTGAAGTTTTAGCGCAAACTGAACTTTATGTATATGTTTTAAAGTTGTTTTTCCAAAAAACTCATATGTGTTAACATGTTTGGTAACTAAATGGCGAACGCAGGATACATACGAGTCCGTCGACGACTTATTTATTTCCTGTTTCAAGTAGGTACGCCTTCAGTGCTAGCGTCGAAGAGAATTCATAATATTTCATGCGGCGGAAATTGGAAAATGTTCAACTTTGTAATAATATGAACGCTTTGAGCTTTCCTATCTACTTACCTAAGTTTATTCTATGCGGTAATCGCTGTCGATAAGTTCTATTATTGAACGAATATTTCACTAGTTTCATCTGCATTTCGTGGGGAACCTTATAAGGTTATTACGTGTAGATATTTATATCAATACCTATTAATATGTACACAGCGTGTATCAGAAATGTGTGGTAAAGGGTACTATCAAACTGTACAACTTTTTCCATGGGATTAATTTGCAATCGCGAAAACATAGAGCAGCTGTCCCATATATTCAAGACGTACTCGACCCAAATAGGAAAACTGATAAATTTTTCGCGATTACGATGTTGCTCCCATGGAGAAAGTTGTTCGGTTTGATAATTACAGATTATTTAAGAAACTGAACTACTTTCTCCACACACTTCAGACCCAATAAATATGACCAAGCACACATTTTTGAACCACTCTGCAGATACCTATTTGAAAGGATTTTATAAATAGTAGTTATCCATTAGTACAAGACAACAAAAAACAAAACTGAAATCTTATTTTGAAACGCATTTATTCGATTCCTGTGTTTGCAAAAAAAATGCTAAGCCGATCTCATTTTCATAAAGGAAATGCCGACTGGCAGATGCGATGTGTTCTATCATTCAATCTTCCGACTTATTATTTTTAGGTAAGTATTGCTTCGCTTCCTTGTTTGCATTTTTCAGTGAGGAAAGTGAAGACACTTTGTTAACTAAGTAATAAAGGTTTGTTTTGACGGGAGAGAAGGTTTTTGCTTAATAAGCTGGTGTTTTAGAACAGTGGTGGCCCTGACTTACGAGTTGTACTTCGTGGGTTCGAACCCAGGTAGACACTTTACTTTGTGTATTTCATTTCATCACCACTGCACTGCTCTCAAAACGCTGAAGGAAAACTTCGTGAGGAAACCGGCATGTCCACTAAAAATTCGAAGACATGTGACATCTACCAACCCGCACTGGGCTCGCGTGTTGGATTGCGGCCCACTCCCTCTCTGCTTATGCTAAACTAATGTTTTATACCAACTTTCACACCTTTGATTTACGTAGGCGTCCTCGTTAAGAAGATTTTCTTAAGAAGCGGTCAAAAAGAAAACAAACCTTGCTAATGACGGCCAGAATATTTTGTAATTACTTAACCCGTTAATTATAAAAGTATACTTTGTAGACAAGATTCTTTCAAATGCGATATTAAAAAACCGCTTTCAGGTGGCGTCTATTGTCAGCTGCCTGCACTAACTTCACAGAGAATCTCATTGCTCTTATCTCAAGCAAAGGCGAAGTGAAATAAGCAAGAAAGGAGGGTAGACACAAAGTAAGGAGGTGTGTAATTGGCGAGAGAGTAGTGGATGCTGGGGAGTTCATGCGGAAGTAAACTTGCAGCTGGCCGTGAGCCGAAATTAGATAAGTTCAGACAGGACTGCAATTAATTAACCTATTGAATAAGACCAGATAAGGAAGCTTACCTTACTTATGTAATTACCAACTCGTCTAAGAACACGCTTCCAAATTAAACTGTTTTAAACTGATTCTTCCATTCTTTGTTGTTGCATTATGTGTGTACTTATGGCCGATTCCTATAATTTACGGACCGTTATTGATTAAAATGAAGACTCTTGTATTTTACCAATATTGAAGCAAATACCTCATAGCTTTGCGTAGTAGACCCTCCCATATGGTAGTAGCTGTCACTGGTGCTATAGCTTACGAATCTAAATATATGCCCCGTTTGGCAATAAAAAATGCTACCATTGCAAAATTATTCGTTTTTGGTGAATATTCAAAGTCTATATTCCATTGAAATATAGTGTAAATGTGTGAAACGCTAATCAGTGCATGTAATATGATTAAATATTATACTGGCCTGTAGCAATTTATCATGATCTGCATGGCATTCACATCAGCACGTAGTAACTGTTATTAGAGGCTGACTAAACACCTGCTGGCCACCTGGCTGGCTGGCTGGCTGCTGGCTGGCTGGCTGGTTGGCTGGCTGGCTGGCTGGCTGACTAGACTGTGTTTAAAGGCTTCATTTGTAACAATGGACTTTACCACGATATTAATTATTTATAACACCCTGTATCAGCGTCGACTGACTTTTACTATGGGACCAAACCTGAAATCGCGAAAAAAAAATCAGCTGCTCCCTACATTTTGACAGGTTAAGCGAACATAAATGTAGGGAACAGCAGATTTTTTTCTCGCGATTTCAGGTTTGGTCCCATATTAAAAGTTGTTCATAATGATGAATAAAATCACGTGTTTAAGTATCGGTCACTAATTACCAGTCACCCTATATAGCTGACAAAATGGAAATTGCAAACTGTACCCTTTTTTTTTGAAGTGATAACTTCTTTAGGCGCGTTGGGCATTTTTTGAGATGGGAAAAAACCCATTGAACTCGCGCCACTGTTACCGTAAGCGACACCGCGCGTGTTTTGTTTAGAAGACGGTTAAAAAAATACCCGCTTCGGATGTGTTCGGCTGTCCTCGGGATGTACTCGGTTTTAATGTATATCCAATATGTCAGTGAGTGATGGCAAAGTATTATGTTTGTGTTTTGTTTTCACTTCTATCGGCACTCCCGGAGTGCTACTTTTTTTTTCGTGGAGAATCCTCATGGATACCCTCCGTCTGGAAAGAACGGAGGAGGGTTTTATCGGACTCCTACCGAATAAATCCCAACTATTCCTTCTAGTACTTACCATGAGTCATCATGCCATGATACTTGTATGCCTAGCCATCCTGTACCTTAATTGCATAACACACTTTCAAACATGATCTAAGGATTTTTAAGGATATTTATAATTCATTGCTTCTTCGGTTTGAAAAAATCGTCTGTTTGACAACGCAAATAACGCAATGAACGTGCATGACTAAACTGTCAAAATGAAAGCTATTGCGATCAAAGGTGCGTTACGCTGTATATTTAAACTACCAATATATGTGAACTTTCATATGATTACATAGGTATACTCAATCGATAACTTCCAAATGGCAAACGATCGTCAATGAGAGCATCAATAAACGCCCTAAAGAAAATAAAAAACCTACAATATTTCAGTCTATTAATCATTTTGACAAATACGAGCACTGCGGTTTGTTATCGCCTTTTTTATGCAACGAAGTTACCGGTGGAGATGACAGCGCCTGGCGGGATGCTGCGCTGCGGCGTGCGGTCTGCGAGCTGCGCTCTCCGTCCATTGCCCGCTACACCGCACATTTCCGACCTATCCACACAATTTGCCTGCGCCTAGATTGAATAGCTTCCGACCTCCGGCAGCCCGTCTGAAGCCTTTTCAGTGCACACAGAATAAACTCAGATTCGCGCCGTAATAAAACGTTATCTAAACTTTTATGCGAAAGTTTAGCATGCTCTGTGGTTGTGATGTTCGGTTTTTTATTAAATGTGTAATTGTTCACTGTTGAAAGTTATTGTCATAGAATGAATACCGGTTTTTTATATGTAACAGTTTATTTAATAAAATATGAGATATTAAACAAAAAAAAAACCGACTTCCAAAAAAAACACTACAAACTGAAAAAAAAAACACTACAAACTGAAAAATAACTTTAATTTCGGAAGTCGGTGTCTTAGGGATCAGTATTTTAGTTTTTGCCACCGACTTCCGAAATTAAAGTTATTTTTCAGTTTGTAGTGTTTTTTTTTTCAGTTTGTAGTGTTTTTTTTGGAAGTCGGTTTTTTTTTTGTTTAAAAGTTTTTATTTCTAGCTTTTTAGTGGGTCTATTTATAATTTATCTAAGTTACAATAGCCTAATGTCAACTTGCCCATCGCCTTTTTATAAAATATTCCTTTTCTCGATACAGGGACGTTAATTGTTGAGGAGTTCTCCTTTTATTAGTTTTTAGATTAGATGCTGATAATCCTGGCTGCAGCATCAGGCCAGACTTATGTCAACATTGCATTGAACTTAAAATTAGTCCTGTTTAAAATGAGCCCAAACACGACTACGGTGCTGTAATTTAAAGGTTTGTACTTTTTCTGATGCTCCTGGCTTCAGCATCAGGTCTTCGGTGTTCCTCAGTAACAGTACGTTTATCCACACATCGAGCCCTTTTCAATGAGCCTAAACACGATATATCTGCTGTTAGTTGTCGAGGAGTTAGGTACTCTGCAGACTATCCTGACTGCAGCACCAGGTCATGACTTGATGATCATGAGACCAAATGTGGCCCTATCAAACATCAAAACAATTTACTAAAACAGTCCTTGCCTGTTCGAGTAACTTCTTACTGTTAAGGAGTTGTACCTTCCATCATCAGCCCAGCTACCTGAGATGGTGACAACCATACACAAATACACAAGATACTTCATAAAATATGCGAAAAACAATAAGTGAGCCTATAAAATTTGAGGGTTGCCCTCGATTTCTCTAAGATCCCATCATCAGATCCTAACTTGGTGACAATGGGACCACCTCAGAACTATCTACTTTCGAACAAAAAAAGAATTTTTAAAATCCGTCGACAATTGGCGGCGTATTCGATGAACAAACATACAAAAAAAAAAAAAAACATACAAACACCCGAACATAGTACCTCCTCCTTTTGTAAAGTCGGTAAAAATGAAAGAGCAGTGGTGGCCCAGTGGTGACGGCCGCGACTTACGAGTTGTAGGTCGTAGGTTCGAACCCAGACCGGCGCTTTACTTTGTGTAAATTATATCATCACCACTGTTCTCAAAACGGTGAAGGAAAACATCGTGAGGAAACCGGCATGTCCTAGAACCAAACAATCGAAGACATGTGACATCTATCAAACCGCACTGGGCCCGCGTGGTGGATTACGGCCCACTCCCTCTCACAGAGAGGAGGCCCGTGTCCCAGCAGTGGGTACATTATAAGCTGATTATGTATGTATGTTATGTAAGATAAAATTAACAAAATATATAGGACCTGCCTGAGTGATTTTTTGAAACACAGTTTCTTCTGACTAATATCCAATTTAAACATGCATTTCAGACTTTATAGTAAACGTAACTGTTTATCTAGGCATTATGCACAAAAACATAAAGGCTCTTTGATGAGATTAAAATAAAACCACATCCCTGACTAGTACCTCTACGCATACTAGTATGTTGCGCATTTTCCTGCATTGGTGCGGGAATGCAAAGTAAAAAGCACATGTGCTAAATACACTACATACATTGTTAACCAAAAAGCAGTGCAGTATGAGACCACATCGAATTTGTTGAAAAAAATTGTGCCAATTCAATGAGTCAAAAACACTCGGTTTCAAAGAACCCATTACTTTTCCCAGACAGCCAAAAGTTCTGCAAATGAGGTAAATAAACCAAGCTCAAAAATTGCTGGTTAAGGAAACGCAGACAGATTTCATACCTTCACGTAAAGGTGGGGAGAAAATCCATCTCGGTAAAGTGGATAATCCTTCAGGCCGCGTCATAGTGGTGCGTTGCATTCTTGAAATATGTGATAAAGGAAACCTTTTACGATCAAATAATGGTTCCCACATAATAAGATCGATAAAGCAGCCATGGCGGAAACGGCGATATATCACTGTTCAACAAAAGTCTCCGAGGGTTTCCATTTTCCATATCGCTGGAAGGGATAACCTTTTTAGTTATTGGACACTGACATTAAAATGTAACATGTCTCGGAATGCAGGGATTTATGTATCTTGCTTTGGTCCCAAAGAACTAACCCAACTACACATGATCAACTTAAAATTAAAGTTATATTTAATTAGAAATAGTAAAAAAAAAAAAAAAAAATTAGAAATAGTATTAGGAATAGTGGGAAATCCATCAATAGGTAACGGATTCCAAGTCCAAGGGACCGCAGACCTTGGTATTTGATATTAATTTCAACTTGGCGTGGGGGTACTTATCCCGTTTCCTGAGAAAGAGGGTCCTGAGTTCCTGACAGACGGACAAATAGACCACAAAGTGATCCAAGGGTTCCGCTTTTTCCTTTTAAGGTACGGAACCCCAAAAATTAAGGTATTTTTTACCCTATTACAGTAAAGCCAAAAGGAAGGGTAATAAAAAACCGGTCAAGTGCGAGTCGGACTCGCGCACCGTGGGTTCCGTAATTTGTAGGTATGTAAATAGTTTTTCACAAATTTACGGTTTTCGGATTTTTTTCTTTACTTACCTACGCTACATAATCTTGCTTCTTGCCAAATTTCATGGTCAACGGGAAGTACCCAAAAAAATTTGAGAGTGTCGAAATATACGTTTTGTACGGCATAAACGGCCGTATCTTTTTTTTACGTTTACTTAGAAGTTTAGTTTTTTCACAGCTTCAAGGGACTGTAGACCTGAGTATATGGTTTTAATTTCAACTCGATACCTCCACGCGTTCCCGAGATAAAGGGCCTTGACAGACGGACGGACGGACGGACGGCCGGACAACAAAGTGATCCTATAAGTGTTCCGTTCTTTCCTATTGAGGTACGGACCCCTAAAAAAAAATCAAAATCAAAAGTCATCTATTCAAAACAGGCTGAGAATCAGCACTTTTCAAACGTCAAAATTACAAAAGACAGTCCCTCGAAACACCCGCCCTTCACCACTTCCTGTAAGTGCTTTCGCTGGGGAGAAGAAGTGGCGCAACAAACTCCCCAACAGCACTGCTGACTGTTCAGTCAGAAAAGGCTTGATAATATTTGTATGTAGTCTACATACAAATATTACTGTAGACAGATTTTCGAACATATGAAGCAAATTATCAATATCCCTCAAAATGATTCAGATTGAGATTGATAGTGTGTTACGCAATAAGGGTGCCGCTGTCTCATACCCTGTTTAGTAAAATCTAAACGGAAATCTCACTGAAACAAAAGAAGTTTATCAGTCGGAGTTGTGCAATTTTTCCCCACAGTCGCAGGCATAATGCGGCTCAGTCGAGGGTTTAGATCGATTGAAATGAGAGCCCGCAACCTTAATCCCATGAAATTCAGCGAGTCTAAAGACCTTTCGATGTCTTCGCTGTAAACCCGGCCATTGGCAAGTTAAGTCTCGACATTTTTATGACTTCATAGGTGTACTATAGGTGGAAACAAATAGGATTTCGCTGGTTTTCCTTTTGTGAATAGTTGGGAAATCTGTCTGCGTTTGTTTTGGTATATTTTTTAATGCGGTATTATTAATCCTACAACAGTATTTATTTGTGAAGTCGTTGAAATTCAAATGAATAAAAAACAAAAGAAAACTCAACCCGCACTGGGCCCGCGTGGTGAATTATGGCCCACTCCCTCTCACAGAGAGGAGGCCTGTGTCCCAGCAGTGGGAACATTATAAGCTGATTCTGTGAATAAAAACAACATGAGACAGCATTATTTACTCCATCATCCTGAAAGTGTCTTACATTAAAAAAGAACTTAGGTACCACAGAAAGTTACTTTAGATTCAGACTGCGGAATTTCATAGTATCATCCAATATAATATATGATGTGTACAAACATTGCGATTTTAGTCGACTAGTGCTCTAACAAAACCATTGAGTAGTCGGTAAACATAACCGCCTCTATAGTAGAGATCCTGTGATCCCACGTGTGATCCTGTGTGAGGTGCATCGTGCATGTACCGATAGTAACAAAGACGACCAACATTCTACCTAAAATCATAGAGTTTTATGCAAAAGCCAAGCAGTAACATTCAATATTATGTTACTTTTATATATCTACCTACGAAAATTGCAATTGTCAGGGTTCCGAACATAAAAGGAAAAACGGAACTTTATTGTCCGTTTGTCGCAGAGGTTTTTCTCGAGATCTATTTGAATTTTGCCATAATGTTACGTGTCTAAATCTTTATTTTTATACTAGGTATTTATTTAGGTGTCATTTGAAAGAACTTTCTTTAAGGATCCTGAAAATATATGAACGTTTGGTCTTTAATCTTGACGATACACATAGCGGACGCGAGAAAATATTACTTTTTCTCTCTCTCTTCGATTAGGGTTAGGTATTAGATATTAAGCCATACTTTACAGAATAATTATAGCCCTTTGCGACACTAAGAGATTCTGAAAAAAATATAAAAAACCGGCAAGTGCGAGTCGGACTCGCACACGAAGGGTTCCGTACCACAAGGTATAAAACGCCGAAAAAAACGTTTCTTTTAGACCCCTTTAATTTTTTTTAATTTGTTGTTATAGCGGCAACAGACATACATCATCTCTGAAAATGTCAACTGTCTAGCTATCACGGTTCATGAGATACTGCCTGGTGACAGACAGACAGACGGACAGTGGAGTCTTAATAATAGGGTCCTGTTTTTACCCTTTGGGTACGGAACCCTAAAAGAAACCGAAAATAGACGCTTACTTAAGTACCTTCGCTGGTGTACCTTGTTTGCCTTTTGACCTACGAGTATATACTTATAATCTTAGGGCTGATTTTTCAATAGTTAGATAACTTTTCTCTGAAGAATAATTACGACAGTTTGACATAATTTCGATATAAAAGCTGTCAAACGACAATATCTACCCCGTTACGTTGTATAGCGTCTGTATAGTTGCACAACGCTTTGCCTTCTTCGTTCGGTAGTCAAATTACTGACGACTGAACGAGAGAAATCGGTGTGTAATTATTTATCTGATATAATACGCTCATTTGTAAGGGGGTTACACTTCAGTAAAGAGATATCGGACTATTGAAAAATCAGCCCATAATCAAATAAAAAAATGTTTCTTATACTGAGTGCAGAATAGTTTTTCCATCGCCAGAAACTTCTATTCGAAGAATAAAATTGACGTTCGACAGTGTTTGTATGAAATAACTGTCAAAATTTCATAATTATTCATCGAATAAAGTTATCAGATGATTGAAAAATCAGCCCATGTATTTTCTTTTTAATTATAGCTTACGAGCTCTATGTATAGCATAGGTTCACTCTTTATGTAGGTACGCGCAATAAAATAACTACTGCCAGCGCCCGTTCCACAGGCTGCTCAATGTAAGTATCTAGTTGGGTTCGGAACCCCAATTGTTTGAGCCCGACACGGTCATGGCCGTTTTTATATTTCACCAACAAGCATTTTGTCATAAACTAAGTTTAGAAATACTCAAAAACATTATCCGGTTGTGGATCTTTTGCTACCGCGGATTATGGCTGCAAGCTCGTTCAAAAGGCGACCACTAACATACCTAAATAAGTAGTTAGGTATCACGAATTTGAAATATCGTTCGTTTCAATGTGTCTAACCGCATAGGTATCGAGGTGGTACAGAGCAAGTATTTATTTTCCTAGGTAAAGTTTAAAGCGGAGCGTGCCTGGCGCAGCTCGGCGCGGCTGCCGGCTGCCGAGACGACGTTGTGGAGGCGGAGCACGCCGAGCACGTCTCCAATCCTCTTTAGTGCTACTAAAGTACATACTTGGCCCACAATGAAATGCAACAGTGCAGAGCATCAACATTACGTAAACGTATGTGACAGAAGCAGAGTATTGCACCAAAAAGACGTCTGTTGACGAATAGGTACCTACCTACATGATGTAAGAACGGGAACACTATTGGGAATCGGTGGGTTTCGCTACCCATCTAAAAGTCTTGTCAAACATTTTATTGAAACTACGCTTTTCCGATATAGCTCGGTGCTCTGTATGCACTTGAAATGTTGTCAGTAGGTACTTCTGATCCGTTTTGTCCATGTAACTGAATAAAAATTCGGCCTTGTTGATCTATCATGCACATTTAGAGAAATCTGTATTTTGTTCTCAGGGTTATAAGACGTAAATCATCTTAGAATGGGAGTTCTTTAGCAAAGATTACCGTAATTCATCTATCATAGATAGCCATTATCTGTCCTATACTTAGTTATTAAAAATAAAGTCGCTTTACATATGTCTGAGTGGTGCCTTTGTGTCGCGCGCGATTATATCGCATGTCGCGCCTGTTTGTAGGAGCCTTTAGTTTAGTTTTGATGCGGGATTCACCACCTTTTAGAGACTTTATATTTCGAAAGGTTTATGTTACAACTCTGCAGCAATAAAAAAGTTAATTTCTATAGAGAAACAATACATTAATAACAAAATGACACAGCCATCCAGGCCGCAATATCATGACATACTTACTTATTTTCAAGTGCTATTGTTATACGGATCCGATTCCCGTGCACAATGCCACATTGGTTGCAGACAAGGGAATTGAAGAGACGATATTGGAAATGCAATCGATACAACAATGATATATTTCACATAAAATCCTATTCCCTGTAGGTATGCGAGTCTGTGAGTCCCGCAGAGAGGAATGGAGTGTTCGCTTGAGACGGTCGGACGCACAAATCAACGTAATATGGTGCAAAGCTATCCAAATGAGAAGCTCAGAAGCCCGTCTAGACTGCGGGCCTTACATCGCAGCTTAATTAATAAAATCAAACGGATCGGACCGATATGTTCGACATCGGCGTCGACAGTTCGACTATGTTCGGAGGTACCGCAAAGCTCTTCACTCGAATGCCAATTAAATTGTCGGCACTTTGCACGAGTTTTATTTTTTTCATTAAACTAGTTTGCACAGTAATAATTAATTACTATGCTGATCAATAAGGGCTTCAGTTGCTCACGCTTTTCTAAGTTTCTTGGAATTTATTTCGAAGTTTTTATGAACTTGGTTAAAAAAGGTTTTGTTTGACCCTTGAACTCGAGTTCAAAGCACCTGTTTTGACCTTCTTTTGTATAGAATGTGAACTTGAATAAGATTTGTACCTGTAAATATAATAATAAGATTTATACAAATAAGTAGGTACGAGTATGTAGTAGGTCAAAGTGAAAGTCAAATCATTTAGGTATTTCAAATAGGCACATAAAATGCACTTTTGAACGTCAAAATTTACAAAAAAATACTTAGTAAAGTTACTTAGTAATTAATAAAAGAATTAAAAATGAAGTACTTCAAAATATGAGGCTTGGCCGTTTCGTTACCTACAAGAACTATTGTATAACAGAAAAGTAATCAACAGTGAATACATTTTTCACCTTACACCCATGTGATGGTAGCGAAACGGCCAAGCCACATATTTTGACTAAGGTGTAGAGTTTGTGAAGTTAGGGCGTGTAGAATTAGAAGCTGGCTCTACATGAGATCTGATAACTTTTTGGCAGTGCGAGCCATATTATGTGGTCTCGTCTTGGCAACATTTTACATGAAAATGTTTTTGGTGGGATTTCACATCTTTTTGAAAGTTGCTTATGAAATAAAAAATATTTTTTTGGGGGTTCTTTACAAAAAATCCTGAAATATGTATTTTATTATTTATAACAAGGAGAAACACGATATATCAAATAGATTTGATGTTTTTTTTTTGCAGGTAACCGCTGTTAGTAGGTACTTGAAGTATAAGTTGAGAAAAAACTGATTTAATTATGTTTTCAAGTGGTTAAATTAGCCGTTTAGTTAACCGCCTGGCCTTTGGAAGTAGAGCTCGTCTCGCTTCGCTCTCGCGGCTCGCACGCGGTTGATCACAGTTCTAACCTAACCTAACCCATTTGGTCAGGCTGCCCTGGCTTAGGTAGTTACTTCGACCAATTCGGCTCGCGCGTGATTTGTTACAGTTCCAATCTAAACTATAATTGAATATCGTTTAGGCCGTTAGTTGAACGGCCACCGTTTAGTTAAAAGGCTAGGCGGTTAACTAAACGGCAAATTAAACCAGTTGGCTGCGACATAGATATCGATATACATTACGTCTATGAAATGTATACAAAAGACCAGTTTTTTTAAGTACCTAAGTAGGTAAGTGATATTTCAAGTGACTAAAATAACTGCGGTCGATGACCCCACAAAACATATCATCAAATGAAATACCTACCTACTTAATTTATTTGTTGTTTTATCATGTTTAGATAAGGATAGGTAGATCAATATGATCAAAATGCTTCAAATAGTCAGCTAATCAGTATGAAACATTAGATAAGTAGGTACCAATAATATTTATGATTTTTGTTCAAAACCCTAATTGAACCAAATTATATCATTGCTTATGAAAGTGACGAGAGACAAGAATAGGTACCTAAATAAAACTTAACTAGCTATATAATTAACCATGAGCAAAGAAAAAAAAAATTGCTGTTTTTGAAGAACAAAATAAAGAATTCTAAAGTTGTTTATGTGGTTATTTTGGGCATGCGCCATTTATGAATGGAGGTAGGCCGAGACGTCTGATCGGTTGCCTGGCAACTGAGGCATGCAATTTGAGTATTCGTATTTTTCGAGTATTCGTCTTATTTTAGGTACAAGTCGAATAGTAAGGCCAGGACTATTTTTAATTATTTGTTTTTCTAAATACCAAATTGACCCCCATGCTGAAACAAAACAAAAAATGTTTTTGGTTTTTGACTGGCCATCTGTGTGCGCGTGCGCGTTATTGAAACCTAACATTATGCCACAATTCAAATTCCTACATTGCATCATCTCGAGAAAAATCTCTTTAACAAAGTTTAAGTTTGAGAATAAAGAGGTTCCGTAAAAAAATTATAGGGTCCGTTTTCCTTTTAAGGTCGGAACCTTAAAAACCGAACTGAGCTAAGTACCTACCTACTGAGCGTTCAGTTTTTTCTACAACAAATCAACAATTTACACGTAGCTACCTATGCATCTGAATGCATAGGTACCTACGTATATGTATATTGTATATTGTTGATTACTGTAGGTACTACCTATTGGAGGTCCTGGTTTACCTACTATAGAAATAACCAAATACCTACTTTTTAATTATGTAACGTAAAAACAAAAAAAACTCGAATACGTATGTAAGCAGGTACCTACTTGAAAATATTACCTACTTATTCGAATAGTAGAGCAACACTATTCGAGAAACTCGAATAGCTAGTAAAATTGAGCGAATATTGGAAACCCTACAGCGGCAACGCATCCCTCTCCTAGTCTCCGGTTGACCCTGAGGTCGCGTTCCCCTATCTATACCTACGTATTCCCCTGTTACCAAATTTTTCTGCCCGATAAACTGAACATTATATGAACGATACTTATGGAGTTTTCTTATTCATATAGGTAATATGGCTGAAGCCATATTACCTATATGAATAAGAAAACTATAATACAGGTATTTCGATATTATTAAGCCGATTAGCTAGGTAGGGACCTATTAGGAATTTAGTTTAGCCCTATAATATCTAAAGATACGATAGGTAATGTATATTAAGTTCTCTCAAGATTTTTTTCTGTAGAAATGGATATAGATAGGCTTAAGTTTGCCTATCTAATTTTGAATTGTTTTAAAAAATGAATATTTTACACTGTTGTAGCTGAAAGTACAATTTTAGCATCAGCAATGCTAGCGGCATCTATTATTAGCATAAACAACTAAGTACACCAAACAGCCAACAAAACAAACTAGTTTCAATATATTGCGATAGATGTCACTACTTGACTAATATTTTCATTTTACTAATATTATTTACACATTATTGCTAAATACTATTTCACTCATACAAAATAATTTGATTCGGTTTTACATTTTTCAAGATGAACTCAGTTTTTGTAGATCGCCCAACCATTCCGCAAATAGTTCTAAGATTTAAATGTAGATGCCGCTGTAATCAAAATAGTTGACGAAAGAGGTATTGTTACTTTTTCGACGAATTTGGCATACCTATCGTTTAATTTAATACATTTTAGGCTAACTGTAAGATTGAATAACATGTTCGTAATAGTCTAATAATAATTTGAATGAATTCTCTCTATCTAATCTAACTGACCGCAAAATTTACACTCATAACCATGTGACGAGGTGGCCGAGTGGTTAAGGCGTTGGACTGCTAATCCAATGTGCTCTGCACGCGTGGGTTCGAATCCCATCCTCGTCGGATCGTTTTTGCTTCTTTTTGTAGTAAATTATGGACAATCTGTAGTAAAAAAACCAGGCAAGAGCGAGTCGGACTCGCGCACCGAGGGTTCCGCACCATTATATGTTTTTAAATTTTCATCGGCGAGGCCTATCTATACTCGTCAGAGAATTTTAATTTTTAACACTGCACTGCGGTGTAGAATATTTCAGTTTT
The DNA here is from genome assembly GCA_948474745.1 of Oligia latruncula. Taxonomy (NCBI): domain Eukaryota; kingdom Metazoa; phylum Arthropoda; class Insecta; order Lepidoptera; family Noctuidae; genus Oligia; species Oligia latruncula. The sequence goes on from OX419684.1 coordinate 10,587,669, forward strand.
ATTTTTATATTTGAGTTGATTGAATGAAAGGTAAATTGCGGTTTACGATTTATGACGTATTAAAAAAAAACTACTTACTAGATCTCGTTCAAACCAATTTTCGGTGGAAGTTTAGGTACATGGTAATGTACTTACATAATATTTTTTTTTTTTTGTTTTATCTTTCTCTTATTTTAGTAGTTACAGGGGGGGGACACACACATTTTACCACTTTGAAAGTGTCTCTCGTTCAAACTATTCAGTTTAGACAGTATAGTATAGTTCTTATAGTTTCGGAAAAGAAGTGACTGTGACATACGGACGCCGACGGACAGACAGACATAAACATGACGAATCCATAAGGGTTCCGTTTTTTGCCATTTGGCTACGGAACCCTAAAAAGACTACTACATAGTTTGACTATAGTAAATTTTTTTCAGCATGGCTCATGTGTTTGAATTTATATTTACCAAAATATAATTGGATCAGGTGCAAGTCCGACTATAATCAGGTGTTATCTCTGTAATCGCTAGCAAAAACAGATATCATCGCATCGCATGGCTATCATTTGTTACGAATTTATCTAGACCTGTTTTCATTATCTTATCATGTACCTGGCACCCTTTATTTTACGAGTTGGCTAGTGTTGGGCGCGCCTTAGCTTGGCAAGGTTTTCATAACTCCTCCGTGTTTTAGTGAAGTCAATTAGACATTTATTAAGTGTGCCACAGTCTTTCCTGGACATGTGATTAGTTCACAAATTGTTACGTTTCGTATTAAGTGTTTTACAGACGGACTAAAACGGTGCTTTTATTCGAATGTAAGTGCTTATCTTTGTCCAGTAAGTACCTACTAAGAATTTCTTGTTTGTGAAGGATTTATTGAAACAATGAATTTGGGTAACGTTGATCAGTTACCTAATGTTGCGTGTTATTATACCTACCTCACATCATCTCCCTAGCCTTGTCCCAACTATATTGGGGTCGGCTTCTCTAACCGGATGCAGCTGAATACCACTATTTTACTTGGAGCGACTGCCTATCTGACCTCCACAACCCAGTTAGTAACCGTATTACCCAGTGACTACTGGGTAATGCGAAACCACTTGGTAAGAGTGGTTGTCAAACTTTCGGGACGACCCATAACGACTGTCAAAGATCCACGAATGACAGCCGGGACCACGGAATAGATACCTTATTTATCTATTCCGTGGCCGGGACCAACGGCTCTTTCCGAGGCACGGAGGGGTTTTGTTATGTAAAGATGGTCATCCATCCACGGACCAACCGCGGCAAGCGTAGCTTAACCTGATCAATCGACCTGTGCGGCTGTTATTACTTAGCCACAAGCCCCTCCATAGTATTAGATATTATATACCTACATGCTTAAGTAATCAGCAAGAGAATGAAGGTATCTACAAATTGTGGTGCAATGGATAGGTGACAACTTCAATAAGTCTTTCATACCACAGGTACCTACGTACCTGCTGCTGAATGGCACGTTATTATGTTTGATAGGTTCCAGCGAGTTTATTTATTGACTAGCTTTTGCCCGCGGCTTCACCCGCCTGGAGGTCAGAAATTATCCCACTGAAACTTATTACCGGGTTATAAAGTAGGTACTTATCCTATGTTTTAAATAATATGTGTGCCATTAAAAGCATAATAAGTAGGTACTAATGATTTTAAGGTCAGTGCGGGTCGTCTTAGGGGTGGATTCATGCAAACCTAGTACCTACCTACTTTTTTAGAATAGGTATCTACTGCTCAAAAAGTCGGCCCAGAGGTAGGTAATCATAATTATTTCAATCATTATTCGAAAGACACGTAGCGCCATCTAGCGTCATAAAGCAATTGTGACCGTCGAAAGTTAGGTAGGATTGTTCTTTTCCTCGGGAACAGTGAATGAAAGGTCCTTCTATACCCCTGTCAACGTACCTTTATGCAAAATTTCATGATGATCGGTTCAGTGGATTAGGCGTGAAAAGGTAACAAACAAACTTACAGTCACATTTATAATAGTTTGGATATTGTCTCTTACAGTGGTTTTGTAGCACGAAGCTGGTGCCTGATGTAGGTTTAGAAAAAAACGGGTTGGGCTTGGACCTTCTCTATTCCCATAGGGGACAGAGGAATGCCACTGCCAAGCCTCGTAGATATAGTCGCTCCATTATGCAATTCTCATTTTACGATGTTTCAGGCAATAGTCTTTGCTTTATTGGCAACACGGGTACTGCAAAATCCTTATCAATGACTGCGTGGCCAAGTTCTCGGTACAAACAATTTTTGTTAGGCTACCAGCCAAGAACGTTGTTTGGGAGATAGTTTAATTTTTTTACACATAACATTACGTATTCCCTGAAGGGTTAGGCAGGGCAGAGGTGTACACCCAGTTATGTTTAGGTCCCATGTAATAGAGGGCAAATTATTTTTGTTTTTTTTTAAATAATTGTTCTGCTCTTGAGCTTTCCCTCAACCTCCCGTGATGGATGAGGTATGCGATGAAACGGCTATTCAATGTATTCCCTCGTGCTTCGAAAGTTCATGAGAATCATGGGTGGTTGTATTAGGAGGTGCGGTCAATCGATGACATGGTGACATAGTTTGCACACATGTAAGAAATAGTGAAGCACTTAAACATTACAAGTATTGCAGTAGGTACTGATTCAGATTCGATCAATATTTATGGCCATTGTCTACTTCATGTGGTGGCAGTCCTACCGTGTTCTCATATTTGAATATCTTGCCTGTCTGCTATAGAATGATTAAATTTTGTAAGGGACTCTAATTCAAACCGGAGTCGGATGGAGGCCTTTTAAAAGAGATGCTCCCTCGCTTATGGTATTTCGAACTACCATTGCGTTGATATCATAGGTACGAGTAGGAATGTAGGATGACTATAACAGGATCTACCTACTTGGGTAGGTACTTAACAATCAGTTCTCAGTATATTCAAAAGTATCAACATAGTTTATCGTGAACAGTGCTAAAGTGCTTCAGATATAATAAATAATTCATATGTGATTCATGAAAATACGCCCTATCAGTGGCTACATAGAATAGCTGTCGTTATCAAAAGTAGAGCGAGCAAACAAATATGTACCTACAATTGGGCAACCTTCTAAATTAGATTGCATTTTACGATAAGAGTTACCTTATAAAAACAATATACCTACTCATTACCAATTTTTCGATTTATTAAATAGGTACCTAGTAATTAAATCCCTCCGTGCATCGGAAAGCATTGCACCGGTTGCCATTCCTAGATATTTGACAGTAGTTATGAGTCAGTCAGAAGCTCAAAAGTCATCGTGTTACCCTAACTGGGATTTGGAGATCAGATAGGCAGTCGCTCCATTATAAAATACTGATGTTCAGCTACATCCAGTTCAACTGGAAGCCGAACCCAACATAGTCGGGACAGGATAGGCAGATGATGATGTGTAATTAAGAACATATTTATCTACACCGACTGTTACACCCACCCTCTTTCTGCGGCATAATCAGCCCTCTGCTGGGTCGCATGCCTCCTCTCTGTGAGAGAGGGTGGTGGCCCAGTGGTATACCTACGTCTAAACTTCTATGGAGTAGTGTCAGGCGCTGATCTGGGGACACGGGAGTGCCCCCGCCAAGACGGGCCAAGCGAAGCGCAAGGGCACTACCTACCTTTTCTCGAAGCACTTCGTCGTATTTTTGAACCTTCATAACTTGGGTTTGGATTATACCAGATAAACAAAATTTTCGGGATATATATGATGTCAGTGGTTGACTTATTAAACCTATAAACTTTCAGTTGCATAGCTCTTATACTTTAGATTTTAATACCCCGATTTCGTCACTGACTCACTGATGATCATCAAAATTCTTAGGATACTTCCTGAAGTCCTAGAAAGCTGAAAATTTGTATGTAAGCTAGTAATAGTACACAAACAACAAAAAAATTCTAAACTTCGATTTTTTACCCTCCAACCCCTTAAACTAGGGGATGGAAGTTTGTACGACACTTCCGCAAATTTTGATGCCAGAGTTCTGAAAATTGATATAGGGACTCCTTGTTATAAATAATAAAATACATATTCCAGGATTTTTAGGAAAGAACCCCCAAAAAATTTTTTTTTAGCAACTTTCAAGAAGATGTGAAATCCCACCAAAAACATTTTCATGTAAAATGTTGCTCAACTTATGGGTTCATTTTACCATTTTGGTAAGGAACCCTAAAAAGGCACATTATTATGAGGACTATAAGTTTTTAGAGGATCAGTTTAGTCATAGTAGATACGCCATGTTTAGCTAGGCTAAGCAAAACTGAAAGGGATATTGGTCTGAATTTTCAACTCCAAAGCATATATATGGATAACCAAAAGTAACTTTTAACGGTAGTCTCCAATTCCATTATGCAGCATTCTTGAAGATATTCAGATTCATTTATCAAATTGAAGTGGAAAATTCAACATCGGGCAAGGATTTCAATTTCCTCGACCGCTCCCTGAAAGTGCTGATAAAATTCATTGCGGGATCGTCATCGATATTTTTATCGTACCTACTTAATCTTGTTACGCACAGTATCTTGAACAAAGACATAAAACACCAAGGTATATTAATAAAATTAATCGTCATATGACATCAAACAAATGAACACCAACAAAGATCAAGTTTAGTGATTTTAACAAAAGCGTAATAATAAGACTTTAGTTCGACCAGCGGCGGCGGGGTAGGTAATTGCGGTACACACTAACTGTAGGACTTACCTACATTTTGTTAGTTCAAGAAAATTCATTGAAAGTTCATTCATTCAAATTCACAATTTTTCGAACATAAGCAGGAATGATTTATAGGTGTTTCGCAATTAGGGTGCTGGTCCAGCCTTTTGTCCATACCTACGTATATAAATAACAAGTGTTATAAATTTATGTGAGAATTTACTACTTTATTAAACATTTGTACTTATTTATATTTAGCAAAGCGAAGTATTAAAGAAAACAAATTGTCTAGATTAGATTGTACCAATTCAGAGTATCATGTTAATTTTCTTCCAGATACCAACATGTATTGGTTACCAATCCTCTTGGTAGCCGCGCTAGGCAGTGCGCAGGCTCAGCAGACATCACAAACAAGAGTGGCAGACACCCTCAGTGAATGCTATAGCAACCCTGAACTTGTGAACAGGAACAACTTGCCGCCCCTCACGATTCAGGTCCTCATCGACATCATAAGAAAAATAGAGGACAACCCTAACGTCAACATGGATTTGAGACAGCTTTCAACGGTGCTTCTTCACACGTACGTTCACGTTCTACATACTTACACACCTAAATAAAAGTCCTCCAGACCGAATTTCGGCCACGGCAACCAATCTCAGCGTAGACCAGCCTTCGGCGCGGGAGACATTATAGTGCATAAATGTGTGCGCAGACACAGGTGCACCTCACGCTCATAGTCCTATGGGACGGTAATCCGACACGACCGGAGAGAGATCAGGCGCAGGGCCATCAACGGCCTAACGTATTTTCCGAGGCACGGGAGTATCATACCGCCAACTTCCAAACTCCGGGATGTTACTAAGAAATTGCCAATGGAAAAATCCAACACTTTGCTGGACCCAGAAATCGAACCCAGACACCTACATATCTCATGAACAACGAGTAACTGCTGGTTGGTGGGATATTTTCCGTACACACACACTTATTAAAAGGCTGACATGATCAATGCAGGCATGGCCATAGTGATTTTCACAGCTAAACTATCTTTAAATTTGATTGCTTCCAGGTATCGTCAAGATGGCATTGAGTTCCATCAGCCAGAGAACTCGGTGTCTTCTGCAAATGTGTTGCCGTTTGCTCCGACATTCCCCTCGTTCCATCGCCATCGGCTACTTTTAACGAGACTCATACCCAACAACTTGCAACTTTTGGGCAACGACACCCTCTCGTCTGTCCTGAAGGTTCGTTTTTACAATATCTTTATTCGCCAACCAAGAACCTACTTATAGCTAGCGCTTCAAACTTGCCTATCGAAATTAGCCACATGTATGTGGGTTAGAATAATCTGGCGGCTTGGCGGTCACTCCTGATTTTAACTATTTCGTTATTATATTCTAGTGTACTCTCCATCATATGCTGTCAACAACTGTGGACACGAGAGTCCGAGGAGATGAAAGCAGCTGCAACCAACTGTCTCAATACCGAGCTCTTAGAACAGCGAGGTCCGGTCGCTCCATAAGCGATGATGTTGAAATTATAAAACCAGCAGTCTTGTGAGTATTTTTATTTCTACATTTAGCTCGGCTTTTTTACTTGAAAATTTGCAAATTATCCTTTTTTTCATTCAAGGCAAAAATAGATTTTTAATTCTTTTTTTTTCTTCTTTCAGAAAATCAGCCAACAGAAACGGGAAAATGAGGCGTTACGATCCGAATAACGATGTGGAATTCAGTAACTTTGGCGGTGGTGGCTCTATGTCTGAACGTCAGGTGGCTGAGAGCACTTGCCCACTGTTGGACGGCGTGGTGAATACACCATGGGGTGCCGTGTCAGCTGGTAACATTATTGCTGGTATTGCCGCAGGGGCGCAACCGCAACGTGTGAATATCATGGACTTGGTCAGGGACGCGAACCTTAACTACAGAAATGTCCAACAAACTGTGTCTTCTATATATCCGGCAACGTTAGCTGGTGAGTCGGGTTTATTCAACGTATTAGAATTATTTGAGTACTTAGACGAAGCTATAATCAGTCAGTTTATTTCGCTTAATAAATTGATTCAGTATATAAAATGGAGTTAGGTGTGGATAGTACCTACTTTAGATTCAACGCTGCATTGTACAATTATGTGACATGGGTATTAACCCTTGTCCCGTATATTATACCTATCACTATACAATGTAAAAAAAATAATCTCCGAAGAGTGAGAACCTTTTGCGAGTGAGATTTTCTAAGTGATATTTTCCTAACTAGGTGACTTGGCCGAAGCCGTCCTCATCCAAGGCACGGAGCGAGGCAGCACATCCATATCAATCGGTACCGCTGGAAACTGGAACAGCACGCAGGCGACCAGGCACTTCATGCTGCACAACCGTGTCAACATCGAGATGACAGACCCTGAGATCCGCGGAGACATCGACGGCTTCGTCCTTGGAAGCACAATAACTTCGACTTTGGGAGCTTTCAGCTCTATGAAACTGTCGCAACTCTTGGATATGTACTATTCTCCCAGGGTAAGATTTATTTCTTCCTGTTTTCATACTACAATGAGACTTTTAATTGTTTTCATCAAACCCAAGTAAGGCTCCAAGCAGGTGTCTACAGTTAATGTTGAAACATTTTTTTTAATAATTAATCAATTATAGAATGGAGCCTTTGATGCCAATCTGCGAGCCTGCAACCGCCACGCTTTGATGGAACAATACGCAACTGATGAGAACTTGGCCAGTGAAACACATGCTTTCGCCGCCGCCCTGGACACCAACATGCCTCTTCGTGGAACCATCATCGGTGGCCTTGAACAACTGGTCACAAGTGCTGTGACCAATCTACGAACTTACACCAGTGAGTATCGCGATACAGCGACCTAATGAGTTTCCTTAAATTCTGAATAAGGATTTAAATATAACATATATAAGTTCACTGTTATGTGCATCATATACTTACTATCTCAGACACAGTGGCCAGGCAGTAATGCTTGTTTTTTTTTTAAATAAATCCTTATGAACTTCTTCCAGCAAGCAATTTAAACGACATGAACTGCGTCACAACCTTAACCCAGAGCAATGACTTCCGTTTGAAAACCAACCTGTATATAGCGCTGGACTCCTCGTGGTCTTACCAAACCGTTTACCCAGCCATCGCTTACTTGGTGGACTCTATTGAGGTCGGCAAGTTCGGATCCAGTATCACTTTACTGAGCGCTTTTGATGGGAGCATCATTGTCAATACTACCTTCTCTCAGGCCGATTTCTACGCTGAATATAACGCTACTAGACACGCAACAAGTAAGCTTATTTTGCTTATTATAAAATATAATTTTTTTTACCTCAATTTTGTAAGAAGTCAATTTAAATCTTTCATTGATATATATTTTGGTCAACAGTATCGCCAGGAGTGAATCTTGAAAGCAGTTTGAATCGCATCAAGTTGATGATGCAAGAAACGCTTTTGAGCGAGAGCATGAGGAACTACGTCGGCGGCAACTCATCAGTTTTGTTGTATCTTATCAATAATGGCAACTTGCAGACCACTGATCTTGCATGGCAACACGCTAACGAGATTAACAATACCGTACCCGGTAAGTTTAATAAAAAGGTTTTAGGATTTTTTGGAATAGAGATTTAAAAGGTGATGCATGTCAATCTAATTTGAAATACTTATCCTCTTTTTCCAGACCTAAGAGTTCTATACGCGACTTCCACCAATCAGTTCGATACACTATGGACTTATGTACGAGAAATGTACAGCGATATTTTCACTATCGCTCTCAATTCTGCGGGAATAAATGTGGATACTGTCATGGATCCTGTACTACAACGAATTCAAAGTGGTAAATGATTTTGCATATTTAGAAAGCGGACACGAACACGATTGTTGGAGTTTTAAGCAACATGTGGAATGTTCAGGCCCAGAGTGCGCTTAGATTTAATTATGGCAGTAGGTAGTTATGCTAGAGCTGTGAGATATTTAGGACATTTATTAGCTATAGGCAATGCTTTGCTCAGGTTTATCAATTTGATTTTCCTTGCAGTTGGCAGAAGAATCGTGAACCCTACATGTGGTTTCTTGTTCACCGCCGGATCGTCAGGCACAAGGCAGTTTGATGACTACGTTGAACCTGGTTACATCAATTTCTATAGGCTTAGTGCTAACTACTTCTTCGAGAACAATGATAACAGGAAGATCAGGGTAGCCCGCAGTGGTGCTGGAGTTGGAAGTCTCGTAGTCTGTCACTCTCGGTCCGTCCCGCAACCCAGGTACGACATCTATCTATTATATGATAAAGTTTTTCTTGATTAGTTAACCAACATTTACGATATCCGTATATATTGCTATATAATTCTATGAAATTTTGATGACTAACATGCGCTAGTTAGAAACAAATAAAAATGACGAAGAGGAAAACAGTGACAAATCATTGGGCTTTTCTGATAAGGCCTTCGGGTTCCGGTATCTACCGGAACAGAACAAGCATTCTTATTGATAACTGCTTTGTGTCTATTTTACACAGAATATCTACTTTAGAAAATATCGATTGAAACCACAACACAATGTTAGTCACATATCGAGACAAGACTTGGGATTCAATACTCCGTCACCGCCAATGGTCACGGTGGCTCGTAGATGGTGGGCCGGGGCAGGGCACTCTAGATAGCCAGTCAGCCATGCACAATTGCAGGATGACTAGCTAATCTATCTTCTATCTATCTATATACTTATATAAAATTCAAAGTCCTGACTGACTGACTGATATATCAATGCACAACCTAAACCGCTGGTCCTAGAGACATGAAATTTGGTGGGGGGTGTTCTTTGTGAAGTATAGGTATCCACTAAGAAAGGGTTTTTCTAAATTTCACCCCTAAGAGGGTGAATGGGGGAAGGTGAAATTTCACGCCGACGAAGTCGCGGGCGGAAGCTAGTATTTTTATAACAGAACTAGCTGACCCGGCAAACGCCCGGCGCGTGTGGTGTCCTACCCCTTACCCTACGCTACCCCTACCCTACTCCTACCATACTCCTACCCTACTCCTACACTACTCCTACCTTACTCCTACCCTACTCCTACACTACTCCTACCCTACTCCTACCCTACTCTTACCCTGCTCCTACCCTACTTCTAACCTACTCCTACCCTACTCCTAACCTCCTCTTACACTACTCCTACCCTACTCCTAACCTACTCCTACACTAATCCTACCCTACTCCTACCCTACTCCTACCCTACTCTTACCCTGCTCCTACCCTACTTCTAAACTACTCCTACCCTACTCCTACACTACTCCTACACTACTCCTACCCTACTCCTACCCTACTCTTACCCTGCTCCTACCCTACTTCTAACCTACTCCTACCCTACTCCTAACCTCCTTTTACACTACTCCTACCCTACTCCTAACCTACTCCTACACTAATCCTACCCTACTCCTACCCTACTCCTACACTACTCCTACCCTACTCCTACCCTACTTCTACCCTACTCACATAGATATATATTAAATTTTTCTCTGCGTAAGAACCATCCTCATACTTCAAGGAATATTCTAAAAAAAGAATTAGCTAAATCGGTTCAGCTGTTCTCGAGATTTGCGCTTAGGCAATACATTCAGCGATATTTTATTTTTATTTTTTATAATTATTATATGTAGATTAGTATTCCGAACTCTGCGATTCGTGTACTAAGAGAAGAACAAAAATGTCGGTCTAGAAATTTACTCATTTAAATTATTTTTCAGGAGCAACTCAACAGTCACTACGGACAGCAATGCGATAACATGCCAGACCTTGACCTCTGGTAACGTTGAGATCAGCTTGCAGAACGCCTGCGAAGGATACGGGCGTATAAACGAATGTCCGCCGCTGTTCGTGTCCGTCCGATCAGATACCGGCCTCGCAGCAGGGACCGTCGCTAGCGCCGGGTGCACAGGTACAGTCAAATATTGATTAACAATCACAAAAGCTCACCACATGCAAAGCTGTGGCCGAGAAGTCCGTTCAGAAAGCGAAGGCCATCATGAAAGACGTTACGTGCCCCAAGACATAAGACATCTGACATAGGTACCTACAATGCAATTAAATTGTGTTGTGGTTGTGGCAATCTAAAACGATTAATTTTATATTGTGTTTTCTATAACGCAGGGATCTATGGTCAAAATTGATATTTTTTTTTAAACTTCATAGAGGGAGGGTCTACCCTTAGATGACCAAGGATTCTCGTTAAAAGTCTTCGCTTCCATACTAACATTGTTTTCCTCCTCAGACGCAAACTGCAGGTTCCCGTACAACATCAGGTACCAAGTGCAAGTCGAAGAGTTGGGATGCTTCAATGGGGCCAGCAGTGTGACAGCCAGCTTCCTCATCCTGCTGTCCACTTTATACATCGCCTTTTACGGTTCTTCGTAATTATTTTTTACCGTTAGAATAAACCTACCGATTATTTTTAATACCTAGCTTATTGTAATAATGAGGAAAATGACAACAAGTAGGTTATTAATAGGTACCTAGATATCTAAATCAGTTCAATTCTGGAATTAACTTTGAACAAGAAAACATTTATTTTTTGGTTATAATATAATTAAGTAAGAATAGAATATTTTGCCACCTAAATAATAATATTATGTTAACGGAAAAGTGTGCAATCCGTCATTCTATACCTACAATTCCTAGGAAATGTGTACAATTCCTAAAATAGATAGGAAATCTATGATATATTTTTTAATATGCACTTTTCCTAGGAAATCTATACATTTCGTAAATAGCAATCGGAAATCTTAAAATTTCAATATGTTGTGCTACTAGACGACGTGGATGCAAGAGCGAGCGCAGGGCACCCCGAGGTTCGGTTTGGTTAGGTTCCTATAAACCCTGCAGACAGAAATAGGAGCCCCACGCAGCGGGGCTCCGTCGACCTGACGTCGACGGCGACGACGTCAGGTCATGCAGCATGCTAAATTTATGCTTTAGATTAGAATGTTATGCTTAATCTGATTTCAGTTTACAAACGTGTTTTGTTTCTTTTATTTAGTCACAGAAAGCATTACTTTTTATATATTTCCTAGTATCATCTTGGAATTGCATACAATTCCTAGGAAATACATACATTTCACAGTAAATGTGTGTAATAAAGAATCTTTGAAAGATTATTTTACACGTTTCCTAAGTAGGCTCGGAATTGCATATATTTCCTAGAAATTGTCTAAAATTCCTAGGCAATATTTTTAATATATTATACATTATGTATAAGGACATACGTAGCGTGTGTTATACCTATATTCTAATAATAGTTACAGGGTAACAATGTGTTATATATTATGTACATATTTATCATTAAAATCTAAAAAGTCTATCGCTGTAATATACCTACCAACCTATACCTAAAGAATTTAATATATTAATGTCGATTACGAGAATTAATTATTTTTTAAAACCCTAAGATAAGTATATGGATGCATTATATTCCGTTTGTGTATTGTGTATCCGGTTTTTTATATGTACAAATAAATAAAAGAGAGATGATACCTACGACCAAACAAATTGGTTATATTTTTTTACCTGGGTTACCACTAGCTTAGCAGGTGTGCTGAAGCCAAAAGTGAGGTCAAAATGAAAATCCAAGATGGCGGTTGCGAACATTTTCAAATTTTTCGTTATGGGGTCGTTTCCATGGTTTTCGAGGTTGCTCTTGCTGGAGCCGAAAATAAAGTCAAAATGAAAATCCAAGATGGCGGCTGCAAAACTTTTTTTAAAATTTAGATTCTTTACTTTTATGTTTTTGATCAGTGACCACGTCTGCCTAGACTAGACCCGGCCTAGTGCCTGCCTACCTATTCTGAAAACCCTATACACAGCTATCTGACCTCCACAACCCAGATATTGGGTAATACGATAGGTACCCCTTGGTAAGACTGGTTGTCAGACTTTCGGTCTTCTGACGACCCGTAACGACTATCAACGATACACGAATGACAGCCGGGACCAACGGCTTAACGTGTTTTCCGAGACATGGGTCTTGGTATATAAAAAATGTTGACCCATCCACGGACCAACCGCGGCAAGCGTAGCTTAACCTGATCGATCGATTCGTGCGGCTGATATTACATAACCGCAAGATAGCCTTCCTTAATCAAGAATTGGGCTATCAAATGCAAAAAGATTTTTTCAAATCCGACTAGTAGTTCCAGAGATTAGCGCGTTCAAACAAACAAACAAACTCTTCAGGTTATATGTATAATATAGAATAAAGCATGTAAGTACTATCTAAATAATAATATTAGTATAGATATAATAAAGAATATAGCTGTACAAGGATCTTTAGTTGGAAATTGGAAAGGAACAAATTATGTTTACCAACAGCGCCCCCTTGTCAACGTCATTCGAGTTCCAAAAGATCCTTGTGATACTGTATATTCTTTGGCTTACGGCACTGCAGCGCGGCGGCGGCGGCGGTGCCGCATGGCGTGATTTATATTTGTGTGAACGCGTGATTCCACGTGAATCGGAAAATTCACAGTTCTGTCAGTGATTATAACAACTGACTAAGACGCAAGTATATAAATTGCTTACGAGTGAGCAAGAGAAAGCATATTTGACAGCTTGCCATTTATTATGACAGATAATAGACAGCATTCGACTTGCGTTTACAAAGTTAGAAAAAGAAAAATATGAAATACTAAAGAATAGCAAGTAATGAAAAAAAATACTATTTGAATACATGAATGAGATTAATTACTGATTTACTGTTTTGGACAATATTGATAAATTCGTCAAAGTATTCAATAAAGTTTGCTTTTTTAAGTTGTTGTGTTCATGTATCAGATCACCAAACACAATCAAAGCTATCGTCGCGAAACGCAAATCATAAACTTCATCCGTCGAAGTAAATAAAAACAAAGTGAATTGTAATATTTCCGATTATATTCCTTCCTAAAATGTCTGGAGAAGACTGTGATGCTCTGGATCGCGGAGACAATGATGGGCAGAAGCCAGACAAAATGTTCACTTTGAAAAAGTGGAACGCAGTAGCCATGTGGAGTTGGGACGTCGAGTGTGATACCTGCGCTATTTGCCGCGTTCAAGTTATGGGTATGTTTTATATAAATATGGAATAACCTGCAATAACTACTCGATAAATTATGCTTTTAGCCTTTTCTAATTAATCCGTAAAAATCTTAGAGTAAAATTGCATAACGTTCAGGTGAATCATTGCTGTCAATATGATGGTGTTTAGATATTGTTAGTAATGTTTTGGTATCTTACCATCTACTACACCTTTTACAAATCGAGTATCACCGATGGCTGGATATGGACTTTATTGCTGGAAAGTGGGAAGATATTTTACTTATAAATACTTAAGCCTCTTCCTAGATTCTGTTTGTACTTACAGTGATTTGATTGTAAGGCAACAAGAGGTGGTATATTCATTACAAACATTTTTGATAATTAGCGTAGTGATTGCAGTAAGGTGATATTTTATCTGTGTATTCACACAGGCTTACCTCGGATCTGTTAATCCTGGTTTTATTCACCCCGATGATTTATTAAGATACAAAAAAACCAAGAAAAGAATGGAGAACTCTCCTTAATATAGTAGCGTTCTTGCAATAACAGTTTTGGAAATTAATGCAAAAAAAATTGGGGTTTAAGAAATAAAACCAAACTTTTAAAACAATAGCATACCACTGTTGGTTTGTATTAACAAAAAAGAAACATGTTTACCATTTTCATGTTGTTCTGCAATCCTACATTTGGGAACTTGAGATACTCCTCAACTATGCAACCCTTTGTTTTAGTCTTAGACAGAGTCGACGTAACACATACTTTACTAGCACTTTGCCCGCGACTTCGTCCACGTGTATTTCGTACTTTCCTCTAAAAATTTCAAAAATGTGTGTTTATGATCTTTATAATTTATTTAATTATATATGTTTTCGGGCCAATTTTTAAGTTTATAGATCAAAGGCATCAGATATTTCAAATAAACTGTATTGGAATATATATTATGTATTGTGTGGTTATTTAAAGTCCATTTCCTTTGTTTTAGGTAAGTTGTCCGCTTTTCACCCCCACAGGGGTGGAATTTAGAAATATTGTTTGGGTTGTATTCATAACTTGGCTTAAAGATTATTTATACCAATTTTCCAATCAAGCCAAGTATTAAAACACTCCCCTGTGAAATTGACTATCCCTCTTCACCCTGTTATGGGTAGATTTTCTAAAAATCCTGATACATTTTGTTATTTATCTTGGTCTTATAAACTGAGTTTCGAGTTAATTGGACCGCGCTTTAAAATTCTTCCATACAAAATTTGCCACCCTCCAATCCCCCTGGGGTAGTTTAGAAAAACAAAAAATGCCAAACTTCATAACTTACTTAGATAAGTATTTGTGCCAAGTTTCAAGTTTATTAACCAAATGAATAAGATTTTTCATATAAACTGTATCCCCACTTTTCACCCTCACAGGGGTCGAAAAATCGTTTGGGATGTGTTCATCACTTGAGTCAAAGATTATTTATACCAATTTTCGAGTTAATCAAGCCACGCAGTAAAATCCTCCTCTGTAAATTTAACTACCCCTTTTCACCACGTCAGGGGTAGATTTTCGAAAAACCCTGATACTCGTTATTCTTTATTTTTGGTCTTAAGTATAAATAAATACTGAGTTTGGAGTTAACCGGACTGTGCATTAAAATTATTCCATACAAATTTTGAAACCCCCCAATTCTCCTTCAGGGGGTAGTTTAGAAAAACAAAAAATGCCAGACTTCATAATTTATTTAGATAAGTATTCGTGCCAAGTTTCAAGTTTATTAACTCAAGGAATAAGATTTTTCATACAAACAAAATCCCCCCTTTTCACCCCCTTAAAGGTTGAATTTCCAAAAACCCCTTCTTAGTGCTCCCCTACATTATAAAAGGAAACCGTGTGCACAATTTCACATTCCTAATTCCAGTAGTTCCGGCTGTGCGTTGATATATCACCCAGTTAGTCAGTTTACCATTTTATATAGATTTTGTTACAGTAACAGTATAAAAATAAGTTTCAGTTGGTTGACAGCTCACTTCACACAACTGAAATCAATTTGAGTGTTTACTTATCGCAAGATTCGCAAGTATTTTGCTTAAAGACAAGGGTGGACTGACCAGGCCTTCCTGTGCTGTTAACGCACACCACTAGCGTTTTTAATCTAAGAATTTAATATTGTTAAAAGCTTCTTAAATGTTTAAAAACACAAGTAGGTAGATACTTAATCACTTGATAAGATTGAGATATACATACTTTTCCTCATTCAGCATGAAGTTAGATAGAACCATGGATATTGAATGTCAAAAAACGTGTCAAATAAAAAACATGTGCTAGAAAAAAAATGTATTTGCTTTCAATAAAATAAAAAACTATCTAATGCTTAAAGTATCAATTTTTGGTAAAACACTAATACTTACTTTACATTTATTATTGAAATAAATTAGAAACAAAAAATATTTACATTATCCAGTAAACAATCTAAAAGGTTACATAACTAGAAAAGTAATTATCAGCTAAATATATAACTAGGATCATTAAAGATAAAAGTAATATTTTATGCACCTACCTACTTTTTTCTATTATTCGTATTTTAAGTAACAATTTTGAGAAAATTCAAGGTTTGAGGTAGGAAACAATAGAGATTAGTAAAATCAAGATCTTTTGTGCTTACACTTGTAAACATTAATTATTATGCTATATAAAATGTTGGGATCAGAGGCATCATCTAATTTAATTTTGAAAAACCAATTGGCCTTGAAAAGATCAACATTTCACAACCAAAGTTAAATCTTTCTAATAATTAACATCCACTTGGCAATGGTTTAATGTTCGCTATAGAACTCATCCTGCGAGTTCTCGTGCTCGCCCTACCAGTTAGCTTATTTTCTATCTGTTCGAGACTCTTTCCTCGTGTTTCTGGAACAAAAACTACCACAAAGAACAGTCCCACGAAACAAATACATCCAAATAACCAAAATGTGCCAGCCGGGCCTATACCCACAAGGATGTTGTGGAACGTTTTAGTTACCGTGAACGTACATAACCAGTTGAATGCAGTACATATTGATGCAGCGCCACCCCTTATTTTGGCTGGTAAAATTTCACCCATCATTAACCACGGAATAGGGCCAAACGCTAGAGAGAAGCCTAACAAATAAACCATAATGCAAGTCAATGGTATCCATCCTAAAGTGGAGACGTCTATTTTTAAGTCGGTTTGTACATAGAAGAATGTTCCAAGTACAACTAATGTTAAGGTCATGGTCACGGAAGAAATGTAAAGCAGCACTTTGCGCCCCGCTCGATCAATAAGCGCAGTAGCGATAAAAGTTGATACAAAATTAACTACTCCAACAATAATAGTCGCCAAATTTCCATCCACTGAACTGCCTGACATTTTAAATATATTAACAGTATAAAATATTACAGCATTAATACCCGATAATTGCTGAAATGTCATCAGTCCCAAGCAAATTAATATCGACCGCATGTATTTGATACTGAAAAGTTCTTTGAGTTTAATGCCTTCTTTTCCCATTTCCGCATCTGATAGAGCTATATCACGGATTTCATTGTCAATTTTGGCGTTCTTGCCTCGAAGCCATTGTAGTGCTTTTCGGGCTTCTTCATTACGTCCACGAGATATGTACCAACGGGGTGTTTCTGGGATCATTAGCATTAAAATGAAAAAGGGAATAGGCAAGGCTGCCCCTAGGTATGCCAATTCATACCAATTGAGGTATTTTCCAGCCGCATAACAAATTAATATCCCGATATTTCCTATAGCGGTCGGAAACAAGCCTAGAGTTCCGCGGACTTCGGGTTGAATAGTTTCACCGAGATACACGGGGAATGCGAGTGACCCGACACCGACGCACAGACCGCAAACAACGCGTCCTGCAAGCACCAAGTGTATTATCCTTGCAGTTGCTATTAGTATCCAACCGAGAAAGAAGGGGGGCGCTATGAAAAGAATGGTTCTGCGTCTGCCAATATAATCCACTAGTGGTCCTCCAACTACGCCACCTGCGAGGGCTGCTAAGGGCATTAAGCTGCCAATCCAACTAGCCTGTCGACAAAAAAGTTATGGTTTTAATTAAGAAAATCAGCTGAGCCTGAGATGATCTATTTTCTAATCATCTCAGAGTTATATATTCAAACTAAATTGTAGTTAATGTAATACATGGCGACAAGTTAATTACCTCCTCGTCTGTGACAGAGATGACGGTACTGTTCATCATGGTCACGAGGGCCGGAGATGTGTATGCAGACGAGAAGCCGATGATCATAGAGCCCATAGAAACTGCCACAGCAGCAAGCACCTGGAATTGAGGACATAATTCCGCTTAAAATAAAGTTTAGTGATTATGATGTGAAAGTGTTTTTGCTCGATAATTCGTTAGATCCAGAGCAATATGTAATGGTTTGCATTTAGATACATAAGGAACCTAATAATTCCATGAATAAATATTTTTGAACGACATTACAGAGTCTAGTTATCATGCAAATAGTAACGGCTTCGCAATGTTTTCGGTTCATTAAAAGCATGACGTTATTTGCAGGGAGGCGTGTGCGATGCGACGCAAACCGCCTTCTATTAATTTAAGCAATCATTGACTCTGATTGGGTCCACTTACGCGTCGTCACTGTGAATAAATGGACAATTCTAATATCCTACTTGCTTTTATTTTGCGCATAAAGATCGGGAAATGTTCCTGCGTTTACTGTTATTACACACTTGCACAGAACACACCCCTTTATCAAATCATGCCCTTATTATGTCAGTTTTACTTAAGATTTCATTAGAATTTTATTCTATTGATTTTAAAAGCAGTAAATTGACTATGTAATATCAAAAGTTATGTCACGTTAGGTACTTAAAACGCATACCTACGCTATTATTTTTGCGCCGTAATAAATGTTAGCCCGCTGAAATTTTTCCTACGCACTTGTGAATTTTAATCTGGTCCGATATTGTATGTGGTTAAAACTGTAGAAAGAAACAAAATTGCCTGCGATTAGCTGGCTTGACTGTAAGACTTGGCGGTAAACTATGAATCTATGATTAGGTGTGAACTTCGTATCTAATCATAATCTTACCGCCAAGCACTACCGTCTGCAATTTTGGCTGTTAATCTGCAAAAGCTTTTGCCAGTCTTTCAATGTTTATTTCTAAAAAGTCTTTAGCTATGTTGGAAACTTTTTACTTGCAAAGTCAATCGATATCGATATAGAGTTACTATGCATCTATTCTTTCTTGCACAAACGTTTAGCACACACTCAAGAGCAATGAATTAGGGTCACATAAAGATACCTGAAAGTGTCTGAAACTAAGAATGCTAGCATTGAAATAAATTCCGTTTAATGGACAATCAAATGTTCCTTAAATGAAAGTAATAAAACTTCTTAGTTACTGTAAAGTTATGGTATCAAAAAAACATCACCTTCCTTCTGACGCAGTCGGGTAAAAAAATGGGACTTTTGGAAATGGAACTACGAATTTTCTGCATGTTTCTGCTTTTGTTTTTATTCTGTCATATAAAAAGGTATGTAGTATATCTTTATGTGACCCTTCGCGAGACCGTCTTTTATTTACTTATCACGTAAAAAGGTTGTTAAAAGCGTATGAAATTAAAAAGTACTTTGTTCTCAAGTTTTAGTCATGGGTAGGTCGACTTTGATGATTACATTTGTTATTATAGTAAAATTATACCGCATCGATAACGTAACGTGCCGTAACAAGTCATAACGCATGACTTGAACGGAAAAAATGCGAATTCTTACTTGAAGCGAGTACCTACTTGTATTGGACATTTCAAATTTGAATTGAATTGTAAGAATTCACATGGTCATTCTGCAACACCTACTAACACATTTATGTGAATTACAAGGGACCAAAACTGAGTTGAACAGATTAATTAAGTAGGCACAATTGGTCGCCTCGCATTTTAGTACACGGAATTAACAGCAATCATAAAAAGGAATGAATACATTTTGTCAGCACTTTACTATTTTATAAACTAGTGGGCTTTGCATCAAATATATCATTGAAGATATATATCTTCAATGATATGAACGCACATCACGTGTCTATTGTCTATGCCACCAAATTATTAACGTCGTTAAAAATTGAGAGAAATTGTGACTGTTATTTTCATTTTTTCACACATTTTCAAAGCATCCTATAATTTTGATTCTAATACACGCAACTTAAATTACTTATATTAAAAATTTGAATTGTGTACTTTAGAAATTATTTAATCCTACCTGTGAAAAGGTATAATTAGGTTTTTCATAGTCACTGCTGTATTGTATGCTGTAATGAGTATCTGCTCTCATTAAAATCTTCATGATGAAATAGGTATTTGAAACTGGTCATACAAAAATCACTTTACACTTAAAGGAATAATAATCACCACAGCACTGAATGTGTTCTCGACATAAGTTACTGAAGAAATGAGTTTGTCTCGCTACACTCGCTGCGATTTATATGGGCACAAATTGATTGGCTCGAGGCTGTGGATTCAAAACAGTCTTCGAACCATCAGTACAGGGAAAAAAAAACGCTGTAAATAGATATTATGGTTTTGACATCGCATGTTTGTGTAGCTTTCAGGAAAAGCACGCACGCAGTACTAGTAAGCTTTACGTAAGCTGACTGAAAATGATTCTGATGATTCATTATCATTGGCCACTCAAAAAAAATCAGCTGCTCCCTACATTTTGACGGGTTAAGCGAACATAAATGTAGGGAACAGCTGATTTTTTTTTCGCGATTTCAGTTTTGGTCCCATAGTAAAAGTTGTTCATAATGATGAGTAAAATCACGTGTTTAAGTATCGGTCACTAATTACCAGTCACCCTATATATACATACATATATATACATATAATCATTATGATTTTTTGTCAGATTATTCTACAAGCAACATACTAAAGCACTAGTGTTTTAATTTTTTAGTCCAAACAATAGATTTTTTGTAAATAGATAATTTCTTCATATTTTGCAATAAATTACCAGCGTTGTGTTGTGTCATCGCGCTTTTGTTAGTTTTCTATGCAGTCCGACAAAGACCGCGCTTTAGGTCATGTAGTCGCCTTAAACCCAGATATGGATCTAAATAGTAAACAGCTCGGGCATAAGCAGTATTAGGTTACTTGTAAAACTTAATACTATTTCAATAGTTGGTGACTCGATCAATTGTTTTTAAATACTTAACACATAACACAACGTCAGACCTATTTTCCACGATGGGTTTTTTACATACCATTCTGTTATTATTTCAAAATATGTAGATACATTTGAATAAATAATCTGAAAAGGAATATTATTATAGTTAGGTCAGTGTTTAATAGTAACACATTTTTGTAATCTCGAACCTTAACAAAGTTTTTTCAATTATAAGCCTCAGCCTTTTAACAAGAATTTAAAAACTTTTATCAACAAAAAATCATCGACTTTAAAAAGAACCTAATAATAAAAACGACTGGAAAGTGAAAAATAATTTTAATTACGAAAGTCGCTGTGATTGAATTTGTTTGTTTTTGTGTATTGCCAAATTACCACCACAGACACAAATGCACGTACCTCTTACGATGTGAATTCTATATTGATCAACATAAAATATGTATTTTGTATGATCTAAATTAGCAGTCCTAGAATTAGGTATCGTATAAATGACAATAGCTTTTAGTTATTTTGTCTGCTTCCATATAAATCGAGGCACTAATTTGCTATGCCATATTGTAATAACCATTTATAATAGGTTCCTACGTTGTATTTTATTATTAGGTTTCATGGTACGTACTCACTAAGTTGCACGTAAAGAACACTTTCATTTAAACAAATGGAAACGCATTCTCCTAGCTAGATGAGTCCATCAATCAAAATAACTGCTGTCACTACGAACCAGACAGATCTCTGAATTATTTTTATTAATGTTTTTCTAATTTCATCTGTACCAGATACATTTTCCTGTGACTGTTAGTACTAGTTAGACTGTTAGTACCAGATCTGCAGTTAACAACAATAGAAATATGAATATATAACAATTAACAGGTAATTCGTTATCGGGAGCCCCTATTACCTTCTTCGTAGGACGCTGCAATAGCGTCCTACTATTGCATTATATGTATCAGTTTACCTTAGTCTCGTAGTGTTTTTTTTTCCCAGAAAATGTACAATATCATAGTGAAGTCTTGCAATGAAATTAGTTCATGATCTCTCGACATTCCGAAGCAATGCTTGTTTTTGCCACACTCACATCGGACATCGAAACCAGCACCCTTGTATATATAACACACATTCCATCACAATCCGAGGGTTTTGAAGGATATTGTTAAACCACTGCTTCATAGATTTAAAAAATCGTCTGCTTAGCTACGTAAATGACGCAATGAACGTGGCTGAACTGTCAAAAAACTTTTTTAACAAAAAAAAAAACAACAAATAAAACACTACAAAGTGAAAAATAACTTTAATTTCGGAAGTCGGTGTCAATAAACGAAAATGCGGAACCTACGACACCGACTTCCGAAATTAAAGTTATTTTTCACTTTGTAGTGTTTTTTTTGGAAGTCGGTTGTTTTTTTTTTGTAAAAAAGTTTTTATTTTTCATTTTTTAGTTGTAACATCTATCCAAGAACTGCTAAGTATTTTCTGTCAACATATTGCCGTATCTCCTAACTCCAAACAGCTATGGACTGCTGGGGAGGAGTTCTCCTGGTGCAAACCAGGAGAATTCCTCAACAACCACTCACCATACGCATTTAGCAACCCTAAATCGCATCCCGTAAAATATTTATCATTGAGTAGTTCCGATGGCCATCTGTGGTCTTCAACATCAGCTCCACTTTACCAAATGATGATTTCCGAGAGCAAATGCTCAAGTTACTTTAAATAACCTCCTTTTTTTTATGTCGGTTAAAATAGCCAAATCGCTATAGGTTTGCCTATAATCTGAGGGTTTCCCTCGATTTCCATGGGATCCTCTCATCAGATTCCAACTTGATGACAATGGGACCACCTCGAGAGTAAACTATTTAATAAAAAAAATAAGTCCACAATTATTGACGGAGAAATCGGTGAACATACATAAAGTCGAACATATAACCTCCTCCTTTTTGGAAGTCGGTTAAAAATGATAAGAATTGGGGTGAGTTGTCCTTTTATGTGTGTTACGCAATTACCCTGCAGAAACCCGGTGGTACCTTGAACCGCATTTGCTATCACCAAACCAAAGAAAACTTCTCTCGTCTTTCTTATCGAATTCGATAGCAACATATAAATTATGATGTGGTTCTAGACCTTTCTATTTCATTCTGATTTGCACCATGTCATGCTGCGAATTCCAATTATTTTAGAGTACGTACTCGCCTACTAATTCTTCACGGCTTTTACAGTATTTTAATATGTAATTACTTAACATTAATTTTCAATCCATTCAGAATCTTTACTTGCATTGTAAAATAACTTTTACCATGCACAAACGGTCACTGAAATAAATTTAAATGCAGCCAGCGTTAATTTTAGTGTGCGTTTGTAACAATGACATTATTAATCACCGAAAAAATATGCAGAAGGGATAAAAAAACAACAAAAAAAATGTCTGTCGCATTCTTTGCATGATACGCAATGTATCACCAATTATTATTCGAATACACCAAGAATTGAGCAATTCAATTGCATTTTGTTTGACAAACCAGAATTATGGAAAAATATGCGCAGTAATAATTTCCACGGATTTCACACAAAGATGTTGGTTGATCCAATGTCTTTGTGCGAATATCGTTGAACTTTCTATACTGATCGTTTTATAAAAAAGTTCTTACTCATGAAATTATATATTTTTTTGTAATAATTAAACATGTATTAAAAAAAAATACGATTAAACGCATAGATCTAATCAAAGTTTATATGAATTGATTTGAATGTATTTTGTTTACATACGTATGAGATCGTAAGGTGTGATAAACAGTTTTTATTGATGTACCCAACCGTTCAGCATGTGTTCCACATGTTGACATGTCGACGTCTGGATGGAAAGCTATAAAAGGGCAATGTAGATAACCTACTGTAAACAAGAAAATTATTAATGCTTTTCACATTCTTTTCCACTGATTGAATAGATAATATATTATGTTTCATTTCGATTCAATAGAACCATTATGTAATTGAACGTTCCATATACTAATAGGGTGTATCATTATGCAAAATAATTCTTGGCGTAATATGCCATTTCCATAATGTACAAAACAATGTCACTGTTATCGCTCTAATTCGTTTGTGAACGCTAAATAAAACTTAGCGTCACCTTATTCTACGTATAGCGGACGCGTATTCAAGCCTTCGATCAACAATACCAACTAGATAACGGGTCACGTACAAAATCAAAGCTAAATGCTGTCCGCGTGAATTTATACATATATATTTATTATACAGCTACATTCGTTTAGTAACGAACTGAGATAAAAGTTTTACAACAGTTTTAAGTTAACCTAATTACAACCATGGCACCTAGTAATAAAGTCACAAATCTTCAAAATATTATCTTATGCTTACGATCATTCGTCACAAAAGACGAGAAAAGCAATAAAATTCTGTCACTTAGAAATGAAAAGACATAAGTTAAATAACATTTAGTGTAAAATCAACCTTAGGCAGCAACAAATAAAGTACTTTCCTGTTATGGCCTTGCGAGCTACATCGTTTTGTTTCATTTCGGTTTGCTTTGTCGAATATTTGTTGGGCATGTATTGGCCAACATGTATGGTTGGCTAATACATGCCGTATTGGCCAACCTTGGTAGCGGTGGTTGAAAATCGGTAATTTTGTTCAAAATTTGATATTATTTACGAGTTTAAAGCTTATAATATAACTTATTTTACATGTACTTACCGAAAGTAAGACACTCCGGCCGATAAATTGCTTTTTCGGGCATTATTTTTGCAACTTTTGAATACACATTGCGGCATTGTGAAACGTGTTTACATTGGCTGTGTTTCAAGCTAACTAAACAAAATAAGAGCTCACGTCTCAAGTGCGCTGTTATTTACCGAGACGTAATTTTTGCGCCGACCCGATATCTAGTTGGTATTGTTGATTGAAGATTCAAGCTATAGAAGACGCGTAACAAAGGTAGAGACGACGCGTAGCAGTGGCGTAGGAGACTCGTAGCAAAAGCGTAGGCGACGCGTAGCACTGGCATAGGAGACGAGTAGCAAAGGTGTAGCGACGCGTAGCAAAAGTGTAGGCGACACGTAGCAAAGTCTGAGGCGACGCGTAGCAATGGCGTAGGGGACGCGTAGCAAAGTCGTACGAGACATACATAATTATGCATATTATGCACCCGTGATTATTTTAAGGTCAAAGACACTATATTTATTTTCAAACGTATACAATACGAGGAATTATATCCAAAACATTCGCGTAGCAACGTCTTGTATCAAACTATTTTTATGGTTTATGAAACGTTGTAGGGTTCTTTCAATATCAACCGTCTTGTTGTAACGTATCGCCGCATGTTCTTAACCTAATGAAGTAAAATACTTCGGCAGAGAGCGACGTTAGCGTCATGTAATTTAACTGTATTGTTTCTTTCTCGAGAGCTAAACGCCTAGATGTTAAAGGTTGGCAATAAATCATTAAGCTGCTATATTATGCAATCGATGGCTGCACCAGTATATGAGCAATCCTTCACTTAATTTCGTGTTATGTATATCTTCAGGTACTTATATGTTTTTAGTTTAGTCCAGGCTAACACTGCTGGAGTGCTGACGCCACATCTGATTATGCTTCTAAACACAACAGTAGTTATATTTTTTTTACCTATTTATGGCAATAGCTTCATGTATGAGAGAAAATTATACCACACGAATTCTGGCATCTTATCCAAGGGCAGGAAGTGCTATGAATAGAAAACTTCATCAACATTTACTAAGGTCATGTTTATTAAACTAGCTGACCCGACAGACGTTGTCCTGTTTTTGATTCAAAAGACAAGTGGCGCCATCTATTATCATAATAACGTTATTTTTGTTTTCCTCGGGAACAGCACTTTTTTTTCGGGATGAAAGGTACCCTATGTCCGTTTCTGTACACCTGACAACGTATATGCAAAATTTCAGGATGATCGGTTCAGTTAATAAATTATCTTCTTTAAAAAAAGTTTGTATATTGTAAAGTTTGTATCTTCTTCTAAGCGTGTCTATGGCAAAATTTGCCATAGACACGCCTAGACAGACTGTTAAATTTTATGTTTGTTCCAGTACTCAGCAACGCTAACACCATTCGCTGCTGTTTGACGAAATTCGTATCAAAAATTATAAACAAAAAATACTTCGTTTTATAATGCTTTTAAAAGTATATGATCGACTACAGTAAACAAAATCAGAAAAATATATGATATTCTTCAGGATATATGCTAGATAGATAGTGTGTTGAAAACATAATAAAACTAATTTGATACGATAGAAAAAAATCATGAAAATACCTCTAAAAACTTTCTTTTTACAATAAAAACCGTATTATATACATACAATCATTCTGATTATTAGTCAGATTATTGTACAAGCAACATACTAAAATACTAGTGTTAATTTTTTAGTCCAAACAATAGATTTTTTGTAAATAGATAATTGCTCCATATTGTGCAATTTACCAGCGTTGTGTAATCGCGCTTCTCTTTCTTTTCTATGCAGTGACCGCGCTTTAGGTCATGTAAGCCCCTTAAGGTGCCACTAATCGATATTTTTTCCAGACAAATTTCGGGAGAGTATTACTCCACTGTTTGACATTTTGCATCCAAAGTTAAACATGATATCGTTTTGTCTTATTATTAATTATGTCTGTACGGAAATAGAACAGTAAAATAAAAAGTTATGAACCAACAAAGATTCGTTTTGCTTGCTATTTTTAACGTAACTTTGGGTGTATACATACAATTAATAAAAGAACTGTAAAAATCTCCAAAAACAAGTTCGTGCCGACGACCGAGTTTAATAAACTTTATTTGTTATTGATTTATGCAGTGCTTTTTTCATAAAACTCGATTTTCTAAAGCACTTTTCGAATTTTTTCACGCGCCTTTCAGTTCGGAACGGTGTTTCTGTGTGTGAGAACTAGACGTGGTGACTAGCGTCTGTTTGCTCTTCACTGATCGTAGTAGCACTGTCGGACACGAAACCAGCTGAGACAGCGTGCTTTTTGGCCATGACCACCAGTGAGTTCGAGCTCGCGACTAGTTTACTCTTAAAGAGAAAGCGTCATGGTAGCCCGCAAAATTAAAATTGTCTTACTTTTTTGCAATTTGCAGGACAGGATTGTATGTTGATCTAAATATGAATCGCGGCCGTAATAAATATTTAGAAGAAATATAATCATAAAAATCATCAATACAATTACTCTAAGTTCATATAACCCTATTGAATGACTATTTCACGAAATCATGACAATCTTAAGGAGTGTATTGCTGATTCTAATGATTATAATTATGTTATGTGTTTCGGTAGCTAATCATATTTTAATCAACATAAAACCTGACATTGACCTGCAAATAGCAAAAAACGTAAATTAATTTTGAATTTCGCGGGCTACCTTAGCGCATCCCCCGGTGAGGGGTGTCTTAGGGCGAATGCTCCCGAGCATTCGCCTGTAATGTTCAGATTCGAGCATTACAACAGTGAGTGAGGAGAATCGAGGTCCAAGTCGAACTTGGATTGTCATATCTCAGGCGAATACTCCCGGTGAGGGAGCGCCTTTATGATAGAAACAGCATGAGTGTTAATAGCGACTTAACATTGGGTGTTTTTGGGAATTCGGCCGTAAGGCATTGTCATTCGTTGTCATAATTTATAATCAGCATCTCGCAAGTTCATAAAAACTACTCATAGCATTGACCTCGAGGATGAGGGCGCTTTATTACGTTCCTGAATGTTATCATCCAGTACAATAACATACTTACTGTTATCAGTTTTTATAATAATGAGTCTGTCTACAGAGCAGTGGGTAGGTTCCTCATTCATTTGTTATTTTCTTTATTTATTTATTGATAATCAGATTGCACAAGAACAGATTGGACGGTGACCTCCTAACTAGGCGTTTGCCTGTATATACTTGTAACCAGGCCTAAATCAAATGAAAATGGTGACCAGTATGTCAAATCGACCCTTCGTATTGAAGAAATAAAACTACAAAAGCGTGAATTATAAATTATTTGGTATTAAAAATAACAACAATAAATACCGACTCCATAATATACGGAATCTTAATATACAATGAACGGAAGATCAAATTATATTTTACAAGTAACTTAAAATAATTATTTGGTTACTACAGTACTTAAATCAGATTTGTCATGACCATTATTAAATATAAATTACAGATCTACTTGATAAAATCTATGAGTGATTTGAAACTACTTACACATTCTACATAAATTGTACAGTTAAATAATAATATATAGCTCTTTAGGATATATTTTTGTTCTTCTATGTACAATTTTTTACACAATAGTTATACATAGTATGAGTGAGTCTTCCAAAACAGATCCAATACATTGTTATCAAGGAACTAAAATATTAGCGAGCACCGTCGCAGAGCGGAATGCTACTACAATTATACAACTAAAGGAACTGTTTCAAGACATTTTGAGGACTATTCTAATTTACTATTATTTACAACTATAAAAATAAATCTTATGGCTACATTCCCATTCAGTCTTCAGCCCGCACTGATTCAGTGCTTTGCCTTATTACATATTATTCTAAAATTTGCTTCCTAACACAATTCATAACATGATTTTGGAATGTACATTACTCCTGCACGTAAGGCGAAATCTGAAATTAACAGCCACTTGGTGGTTGCTTACTGCTGTTAATATTCCGCACTCTACGAGAACCTCCAGTTAATTTTATTTCAATTTCCTCCAAACTCTTGCCCCGAGTTTCAGGCACAAAGAATATGACGAAAAACAGTCCGATTAAACAAATTACAGCAAACAACCACACTGTGCCATACATGTGAATGGCGTCAATAATATTGTGGAAAGTTTTAGTGACTATGAAAGTGCACGTCCAGTTAAAACCAGTAGCTAGAGATGCGGCAGTGCCGCGGATCTTTGATGGCAGGATTTCGCCTAACATGAGCCACGGAATAGGTCCGAAGCCAATTGAGAATCCAAGGACATAAATAACAAGACAAGCGAGGGGCAGCCATCCAAAAGCGGTGACGTCAACTCCTGCTTCCATAACGTAGAAGTAAGCTCCCAGAGCTACCAGTGTTATTATCATAGAAACGGAGGAAATGTACAATAACATTTTACGACCCAAGCGGTCGATGATACCGGTCGCTATAAATGTCGATACAAAATTGACTACGCCTATTATGATACTTGATACATTTTCATCAACACTACTTCCAGACATTTTAAAAATTGAAGCGGCATAGAAAATTACTGCATTAATACCACTTAACTGTTGGAACAACATCAATCCGAGAGCTATGAGGACAGCTGGCATGTATTTAAGAGTAAACAGTTGTCTGAACGCATTGCCACCCGTTCTATCAGATTCGGCCTGTGTCCGAGTGAGATCCTTCATTTCCTTATCAACGTTTGTATTTTTGCCTCTCAGCCATTGCAGGGCTTTTCGAGCATCATCGGGACGTCCTTTGGAAACAAACCAGCGTGGAGTTTCTGGTGTTAGCAGCATAAGCAAGAAGAATGGTACTGGTAGTGCGGCTCCGAAGAATGCTAGTTGTGACCAGTCCAGGTAGCTGCCCACAAAGAATGATAGTAGAATTCCAGTGTTACCAAAGGCAGTGGGTAGCAATCCCATTGCACCTCGTACTTCCGGCTGCATTGTTTCTCCGAGGTAAACTGGGAAAGCGAGGGAGACTATTCCAACGCATACTCCACAGAAAACTCGTCCGGCAAATACCATTAACACATTTGACGCAGTTGCTATCAGAATCCAACCGACGAAGAATGGAAAAGCCATCCCCATGATGGTCCATCGTCTTCCAATAACTTCTATGAGAGGCCCTCCTGCGACGCCACCAACCAAAGCTGCCAGAGGCATCAGACCACCAACCCAAGTAGACTGTAACAGAGAGAAAAGAACATTTTATTATTTGAATACAAAAAATACCATATTAATTGAAACGTTTGTTTGAAAGTTTTTTTTCAAACTCATGTAAGGAACAAGGGTACATTATACGAAACTAAAAGCCAGATCATTTTATTTACGCGTGTGATTATAGGATGACGACGGGACGGAATTTTAATCTTCTTAATAAGCTGACATATACTGTACTAGCTTCCGCCCGCGGCTTCGCCCGCGAGGTATGTCGATAAAAACTATCCTATGTCCTTCCCCGGGATGCAATCTATCTCTCTGCCAAATTTTATCGAAATCCGTTCAGTAGTTTAGGCGTGAAAAGGTAACATACAGACAGACAGTTACTTTATCATCATCATCATCATCATTTCAGCCAAAAGACGTCCACTGCTGGACATAGGCCTCCCCCAAGCACTTCCACTTCGACCGGTTCTGTGCTTCTCGCATCCAACGTCCCACATACCGCAGTGTCTCAAGACGAAAGTCTTTGACCAGTGCGTGTTGCCAGTGATGACTTATGGCACTGAAACGTGGTCGTTACTTTATAATTTATAATATTATTAGTATATTAGTATGGATTGGAAACCGTGTAACCAATGAATCGATGTTGATAAACTGATGATGTTAAACTAACCGTTTTATGTTATGTTTTCAATTTAAATGGAACCTTACCTCTTCTTTAGTCATATGCAAGGTGGAGTTCATGCTTATCAGTGCAGGAGAAGTGTAGCCTGAAGAGAACCCGACAATCAACGAACCCATAGACACAGCGAATGCAGCCAGGAGCTGGAACAAAACAAAATCAAAATGTTAAAGACTTACAAAATACTAACCGATTAGCGCAAAAGTTACACGAGGCATTTTGAACCTGTGGTCCTACATGTAACATGTTTATTGGCACAATATTATAGTGTTACAGTGAAATACAGTAGATTTATCAATCCACGAAAAAACGGTATTATTTCAGTATACGTAGTCTCGCGAACTTATCCAAACAGGTATGAAGTTCTGTGGGTGGTTGCCTTTTATTATGTACCCTTTGCCGCCCCTGCACCCATGTATGTATGTTATAAAGTTATTTACATTCAGTATACGGAGGGTCCTAAGTTTACCAGATCTATGTACCTTATGCACATAACCTGGAATATACAAACAGTTTTATTTCGCAAACGTATGTTAATAATAAACGTACATTTTTCTTATATGTGGTTATAAATTGAATAACGTTATTTGTCATAACAATGAAAAACATCACTGTATTAAATTTGACTTTTCAGTTGTCCAAATCTGTTGACAGTTGCTATTGACTGAAAAGTTCTCGTGTGGAAACGAATTTAAAACTACATAAGTACTCTTTTTTCCATTCAGCCGTCAGCGTAATTCAAGTCTTATCGAACACGTCGATTTTATTACTAGTCTGAAAGGGTGTTTGTAAATTGAATTTTCCATTTGTACACGCGTAAAGGAGCGCTGTGTGTAAAAATTGGACTGTGTTTAACAGAGTATAAATGACCGATCATCGTCTAAATTATAGGTAATACGTGTAGTATATAACTTACTTGTGTCCACAGGTAGAGTCGTTGAGTTGTCGGAGCATAAGGCGGAGCTTCCCCATTGATTGCGTAGTCAGTTTTCACTTTGTTGCTCTCCGTGCTTAATTGTTTGACAAAAGGAATTGAATTTCGCAAATTCTCCTCCTTGGCACTTTTAATTTCCATCTCCATCTTGTACTTGAACTCGTTTCCTAGACTAATCTGCCGAAGTTGCTGGAAATGGCGTCGGGTGTTCTCGAACGAGTCTAGTTCGTCTTCACTGCTGCTTTCAGTGGTAACGTTCTCGGGGATTGTTGCGTAGTTAGGTACCAACGTCCCCTGGGATCCACAAGACGTTGCCAAAGAGGTACAGGTCGTAGAAGCAGAGAGCGTCGGCTTGGAAGGTACTCGAGAGTACTTAGGTCCGCGTGTCCGGTACAACCTCTCCTCGTCGCCTTGTCCTCGGCGAGCTTGCTCGCTTCCACCCTGCAATTGTAAAAAATACTTATTGTAGACACGGTTTCAATTTCTGATCACACCAAGTTTATAACACACCTATTGTTAAAATAGACCGGTCACTCAAGTTCTCTAGACAATACTGAAGTAATCATCCGCAAACATACCCCATTTATTATATCCGCTATCTAATGTGCGTAAGTCAAGTCCCGATGATAAGAATTGTAAGCCCAAGGAGTCGTAGGTCAGATCAAGAAAACACACATTGCTTATTGACCACGAGCACGAGCATCTGGCCACTGCATGTTTCGATAACCTAGTGATATGCGTAGTTAGTGCCATGACCCGTTCCGAACTCAGAATCCTGTTCCAAACACCACTTTACACAGGACCTCCGCGCTTCTATCATAATTATTGTCCGCTTTATAGAATACTCGTGAATAAATTGACCGAAGACTAGTCTGCCGGCCTTCCTGTAACGAGCACAGCCAGCACTACTGTTCGCATTCAATTTCCTGACGTTATCGTGCGATTGTCCATTAGTTATAATGATGTTTATAAACCAATGTATAAACACTTTCTTTGCATGTCATACCTGTAACCAATGGTTCATTGACAGCATTATGTTGTTTACATAATGTAGTGGACGTGGCTGGCCATAATTTTTATTCTCAAACTAGTTGCAAGCGGTGATTCAATTACTTGAAGTCTTTTTGTCCGATTACCTCTGACTCGCTACTAAATGTATCGTAACTTTTTTTCCTTCTAATTATCTTTTTGTTTTTTTGATCCATTGTAGTCACTCCAAATTGTTTATTTTTAATAATTCATCAGTAAAGCAATGCTAACAAACAATAATAAATATTGTTATGATATGGGATGTGCATGACATCGCTTTGACTACTCGTTTTTTTTTCTTTTGTTTATGTTCAGTATTCTAAATATGTCGAAGGTTTAATGAAAGTGCCCAAACTTCGCATACACCGACTTTTTGAATACATTGTTCGACTCGTGGATTTTTTCCATGGATTTTTTCTAATTTTTGACATAGCTATCTACTCATACAATGTGTAAATAAACACTGCCCGATCCGAAACAGGCACATAGGCACTGCAATAACATTAGGTACCAAAATAATAATAAAATCTTACTATTATTGAAAATAATAGTTATTGATATTTAAATTGCACATTTTTGGTACCAATATTATCCCAATTTCATTATAAACAACCAAATTTTCAACTGTGAGTGAGGTCATAAGTCATGACTTGTAGAACCCCACTACTTAACGGCTACCCGCGCCCCATGCATTTCGATGTAAAAAGCCACATTAAAAAAATATTTTCTGAAATTAACCACATGAGTAGATTCTTTGCACGGTAGGTACTTAAGGGGCTTACAGGACTTAAACACAAAAAACGCAAGTTTTAGAAACGATAAAAGTATATGATCGACTACAGTATACAAAATCAGAAAAATATATGATATTCTTCAGGATATATGCTAGGTAGATAGTGTGTTGATAGCATAATACAACTAATTTGATACGATAGAAAAAAATCATGAAGACACCTCTAAAAACTTTCTTTTTACAATAAAAACATACGTACCTACATACAATCATTCTGTTTTTTTGTCAGATTATTCTACAAGCAACATACTAAAATAATAGTGTTATAGTCCAAACAAATTTTTTTTTGTAATTAAATAATTACTTCATATTTTGAAATAAATTACCAGCGTTGTGTCATCGCGCTTCTCTTTTTTTTCTATGCAGTCCGACAGTGACCGCTCACCGCGCTTTAAGTCATGTACGCCCCTTAACAAACCCCTTACGGATCGGAGAGGGTATATCTTTTACACATTGTATAATCAATCACATGAATATCAGGCAATCGGTTAAATTACAAACGCTAGAGATTGATTAGAATATAGATAGTGATTGACGTTAAAGTCGCGGTTCATTAAGACGCTCACGTGTTTCTATTGAGATCTAATCTTAGTTGACTTGGTGAGGTCGATCCATATATTATTATAATTATTGATATTTAAAACAGTTTATGTAGGTAAGTATAGATCTGTATTTTTTTTAGAATTCATATTTCCATCATCATTTAGGTCAAGGTAGGTAGGCATTTGTTTTTGTTTACATTTTAAATAATAAAAACAAACTAGTAGTAGGTTAGGTAACAACATAGTTTGACCTCGACATTGTTCAATGACGAATGTGGCTTATGTGGCAATTAGGGTGGGACGTGGAAATGCCCCATTCCTCGAACCTTACATAAGACGGTTTAGTTTTCCATAACTCTTGTGACCTTCAATAAGTGACGGAACTTCATTTTATTTCTTTAAAATTATAACATGTTTTTATTGGAATTTCGATATTTTCCAATATCATGAAACTTGATTACTTCATAGCCTTTATTTGTATCTGGCGCCAATGATAATGTAAGGTAATTAATTCTATGCAAATGCGTAACATTCAAAAGCGCCATCTATTGGGATCTATGAAAAGTTTTTAGTCACTGGTGTGACAAGAAGAAAGTTTACTATGAACGCGAATTGATGGCGCTAGTGACACATTGGAAGTTTGAATAGAGGAAAAACAGATGTCAGATAACGAATGAAGAGCCTTCTGAGGTACGCCAGTCCTTTTTATTATGAATAGGTATTAATTATGTTTGAAGAGGTATGTGAATCGAAACTTGATTTTCAAATTTAAGTTTAAGTTTATCAGTAGCACCTAGTAATATTTAAAAAAAACCTTTATGGAATAATTTTTTCTTAAATCTTGTTCAAACTTCATTAATTATTTTCAAGTTTTGAAAAAAAAAGAAGTAGCTAAGTCTTCGGAGCCATCTACCGTTGCAGCTGGCCTTGCAAGGCCGCCTTGATTTAAAACGGCCGTGAATGCTGGCGGCGAACCTGCGTGCCTTTTTGACACGCTTGCAGTTCGCGTGCAATTTTTTTATTCAGTTACAGCGGCTGTATAATTGATTGGGAATTGTTCCGGTGAATAATTGTTAGGAAATTAATGTCAGCACCAGGTTGCCAGGCAACGCTGGCCGGCATCGACCGTCAGGCAACCGGCGACTGTGCTACGCCGTGTGCCTTTTCCAGAGCTTTCTAAAGAACTCTCGCTTACTGCGATTTTGTAATACTGCTCGTATTAAAAATACATTTATTGATGTAAGATTTAGCTATATAATAATCGGGTTAAGGATATTTATAGACATTTAATCGCTTAACTTTAAATTGTAGAAGACTTGAGTGAGATTGCATTACTTACATAGAATATTTTGGGTTAATTAAATACGTATGACATTAAAAAATTATAATTAATATTTGGTCAACGATTGGATTAAATTAAATTTACAACACTAAATCCATTGAATATCAGCTTACCATTTCGGTGGAGAGCTGCTTGAGGTAGCCCATGATCTTCCCCACCGCATTGGGGTTATTTTTATTGAAGCTCATCTTGCTGGCTTCTCTCCTCTTCTCTTGAAAACTTGTCAAGGAACGTCAAAATGATAATGTTTATGAAATATAGCACTTTGTAGAACAGCGTATTGAAATTGTTCCTTAAAATCCAGGTTCGTGTTGTTGGCGGCAGATAGTCCACATCACTCCGTAATAACTAGATGATGTCGCCTTTTGCCAGGCCTGCAGTAACACACGAACGCTATGGCACACAGCTGCGAATTGACACAATTTTATAGCCGACGTGTTATTTAAATTTATTTTGTTTACAATTCACTGAGTTCATTCAAAAATTATAATTCCCGCGCTATTATTCGTCAATGATCAACATGCAGTTTTGCAATTCAGGACAACATAAAATGTTGATAACGCGTACCGAATTCTTCAGCAATCGAGTTATCTATTGAAACTTGCAGATGGCAGCGCAGTGTTTTATATAGGAAGGTTCGCAGCCCGGCGCCGTTGCCATCTCCCCGGCCCCCTCCACTTTGGTGCGGGCGAGCATGTGTGCGTGGAAGTTGATAGTGTGCACACTGTGCGCGATACACACACAGTAACTACTGCTCCATCGAGTGTTTGCAACTGAATTACTTTGAATATTTGTATAGTTTGTTAGAATTTGAATAGCCAGGTTACGCAGGTACACAATACTTATTGAACTAAGCTAAGAACAATCATGTTACCATATCCAAAGGAAAACGACAATGTAAACGTTATAATACAAGTGTCGAGTTCTTGGTTACAGCGTTACAAGGAAGAGTTAAGTATGCAAAAGTAGAGTCCTAAAATTGCCAAGGTTATTTCAGTTTTATCGATACACGTTTTCATTATATTTTCTATATTTATTAGCAATTAATCGCTTATACTGCAATGCGCTACTAATATGAACTATAGAAGTGCTAAAGTGAGCATTTCAATGCTAAACTATATTAAAAATTTGTGAAAAAATCGGTTTAAAACTACCAGCAGATTACTTTTCACTTTTTGTTTTGCTTTAGACAAAGTGCCTCAGCGCAGTAGCCTCAGAACTATATTATTAGAACATTCTCAGGCAAACAAAGCAAAGCCTGTCCTTCAAATTCCGCACAAGTTCCATCAAAAATAGCTTACTATGTGCTTACTATCTAAATAGACGGTTATTTTCTAACATCCTTGTTGGTCTAAGGCAACAGGTAAGTGCGAGAGTGTTGCCAGGCTGTAACTGGTCTGGGCAGTCGCCGCCACCGCACCGGCCCGGTCCCGTAACCAACGACCTTGCTTGCCTTTACGTAGTCCGCTACGTCTCGTCTGGGGGTGTGTCCTGAGAGGCTCCGCTCTACGTGACACAGCGCACACTGCCGCGTTGGCCTGTTGTAGCCGCCAAAAGAAAAAATGAGGGCAATTGAATGAATACCTTTATCTAAATAAATGATTCCCAACAAGATGTCAGATAGTAATTATGAGCCCTCAAAGTAGGTATATCGGTCGCATCACAGAAACGTGCAATATTATTGCTTTTCATGATCTTTTGTAGGTATTCATATAAATATTTACGTCGATAAAACTGTTGGAGTTGCACAAGTGGTTTAAAAATAGACAATCCATTTATGAATATACCAAATTGACCGAACCATTCATACCTACGCATACCTCTCTTTATCTTTTAGAAATTATAAGTAAAGTAGCGTTTCATATGAATGTGATCATCAGCAAAGTAAATACGAAGGTTGCCCTGAAACACGTTTTTGAGATAAATCTGTTGCCTTTGTTCAAATCAATTGACATAGATTACATACCGTACGTAGTGGAGAGTTAATAATTATGGTAGATTATGTAAAATGGTTTAATCGATGCATTTCATAATGTATCGCTGATAATTTGTTCTTTTTGGCTCTCCGCGATGGCAGCCTATACCTAAGAAACAGGCTGTTCCGGGTGATTCCGCAAACTTCGCACGTAGTTATTCCGTAAAAATCTCACCGTGTAAACTTGGGTGAAGTGAGTGATCAATCCCAGGCGATCCCTAGCATCAGCCGATCTATTCTGAAATTAGCTCACCGTACTAACTTAGATAAGGTAACTTTTCTTAGTCTGTGACTGTCAATCCCTAACATCAGCCGATCAATTCTGTAAAAATCTCACCGTGAACACTTAGGTGAAGTGAGTTGGTTTTTGCTAGGAATTGACACTATTGACAGCTCACTCCACGCTCACTTTACCTAAGTTTTCACGGTGAGATTTTTACAGAATAGCACCGCAGGTGGAATGACAGCTCACTTCACCTAAGTTTTCACGGTCAGATTTTTACAGAATAAGTTGGCTGTTTTATTTTTAATCATATTTAATAACATAATGACTGGAACAAGAGATGGTCGCCAGTTCGGCGTGTGGTTTTGCGGTGTATAAGTATTGTATTATGTCGAACAATTGTAGGCGGGTCGCGCACGTCATTCCACAACTGTTTTGCCCGACGCATTGTGACTTGCTTGATTGAATCTAATGGCCCCTGGCCACTTCGATAAAGGAGTCTGCGTCAGCCACGTAACTCCAAAATAGAATACTTATTAGACTCTTTATTATAAACACCATATGAATTAAAGATACTGGTGGAGGGCCTCGTGCCTATATAATAAAAGCCGTACGGGTCCATAAACGAAACAACGCTTGCTGAGGAAGTCCGTGGATGGGTGACCATCTATTACATACCGAGACCCCTCCGTGTTACTGAAAGCAAGTTTTTGAAAGCCTCGGCAACTCAGCACTCAGCGGCACATTATCAGCTTCTGAAAGCCTTTGATCCCGGCTGCTATTTGTAGATATTTGACTGTCGTTACGGGTAGTCAGAAGCCCGAAAGTCTGACAACCAGTCTTGCCAAAGTGTATCGTGTTAAACTGGGTTGTGGAAGTCAAATAGGCAGTTGCTCCATGTAAAATACTTGTATTCAGCTACATTCGGTTAGACTGGACTCCGATCCCAACATAGTTGGAAAAAATGTAATGTAATAAAAACAAAAGTATGACTGGATATATTACTAAGATTAGATTTCAAACGGTCACGTTTTTGACGAATTTCCCTCGCAGATATCCTAATAGGAAATATACAAAAAGTGTGACTTCAATGAATCATGTTTTCCTAAAATTATATGAAAGTATTTTGATGATATGTGAAATCTAGAATCTTGTTTTACTGAATGATCGATTAGTAAGCCTTTTCGGGATGTTTGAATCTTACACCGAGCACTCTTACCTAGGTTTTTGAGGTACCTAAGCCTTGATCATCATCATCATTGGCATTCTTGTGCCACCCACTGCGGCAGGCCTCCTCCCTTTTGCGCCATGCTTTCCTTGGAGGTCTGTGCGAGTCTCATCCGGTCTTCCCTCTTCTGGAATCTTTCTTCTTGTATGTAGCCTTCAACATACAAAGAAGCTGAGATTGCATTATTCAACTTTATCTCGTATTGGATCGTCCACAAATATTTTGTGTGGTACGGGTTTCAGTGCTCAACACAATATTTTTGCTATGTGACAAACTTGCCTTCGGTGCATATTTTTAGTTAAGAGTGCTAGGACTGGTAAACCCAGCTCAATATATATTATTAATATGACAGGTGTACCGAACAGTTCCTTTGGTTTTTATGGACCTTTCCTCGCTTCGATCTCACGTGATGTACCAAAGCAAGATTTCAGATCAGATTTAGATATTGAGTTAAATTTTATTATCAGAAGGTGTGTCTCCGATATTCTAATAATTAGGTACCTACTTAACGAATATCTGCCAACATGTTGCGCAAAATGTAACTTGATTAGATGAGTATCTAAAAACGCCATTAAAGCAGTATATATTAATAACATGATACATATCGGTATAGGTTATACGCAGTCGATATAGGCATTATGGGTTTGTGTCTATACAGTTGTAGTTATTGCAGTCATCGGGAGTTTCTCATGAAATCTGACAGTTGTGCCTAACATGTTATAACATTGTTGTAACAATTATTGTGTGTAATTGTTAACGTGTGCGCAGGCGCGTGCTCGGCATCACGTGCGCTTACTAAACTGTCTCTGTCTGGCGGTCGGCGGCGCAGAGCCGGCGGCGGCGGCGTTCCCGAAAGCTCTGCCCCGCCCCTGGACACACACACACACACACACCACCCGGGAGCTTTTGCGTCACACAACAACAATACGTCGTAAATTATAATGTGAACGTGACCGCATCAATGCTTCTGTCGAAATGTTGCATCATTTTGTTGATATAAGGCTAACCAGCACGGTTGTTTTTACCTTAATGTGGTTAGCTAACTAATAACCATACCTAGCACCAGAACTAGGTAAATTAGTAGGTAGTAAATTTAGCACTGGAAAATGAGTAGTAATACCTATCTATCATTTAATTATATTCAATTATGTGACTGCTGAAGTAGAGTCAGTTAGAATCAGCGTTTGGGTCTATACTGCGTGACGTCACACGAAGGTTACACGGGTGCCACACAGAGGCAGTTGTGTAAACCTACCTACAGCATTCAAAGGGGCACACAGACGTAACACAATCAAAAAAATGTCAGTGGAATATTCCGTGGAGAACAGGCAAGTTCCGGAGTAGACTGAGTTCTCGAACGTTCCGCGGCCCATGGATCTTTCCGTACAAAGTGCAGTTATGGTGAGCGGTGCATACTTGCCACATGACTTGCAATCCAACACCCACAAAAAACATGACCGATGTTTAATTAGCGCTCCTTTGCAACAGACCTGACATGTTACGATACTATTATTGGTAAGAAGACGTTGTGAAAATCATTGTACCTTTCCTAGACGATACGATAAAAGATAACATAATTCATGTTTTCATCATTATGCACAAATACATCACGCGTTCCATCCAAGCGCGTCTTATCTTATCAAAAACAAATCAGATACCTATACTTCCGATTAAAAATTTCCATCGAGAGCTGGTGTACCTAAAGTTATGACATTCGCATAGTAACTGCTATCTTTTTTTCCAAAACTCTTTTCACCTCTTTTCGAACTAATGATTACGAATAGTCATGATACAAAAGATTTAATTTACTAGACAGTTTCCCTCTTCGTCTACGCACACAATTGTCTTTCATTGATCAAACTTAAAGTTTTCCTTCAATGAAACTTGATTACACTGCTTCGTATTCGTGTACTATTCCAGTGTTGTGCCCACGTTTCTAGAAAATCAATAGTTACTGCGGTTCAGTGTTTAGTTTTAGCAGGTAGGTGTTACAAACGTCGATAACACAATATCTAGGGCAATCGATATTCCTTTACTTGACCTAGCTATTGAATTATTGAAAATCGACTACAGATAACACGACTGACGGACTTTTAATTGAAGATCGAACGCTACAATTTCCAGTACACCTGAATATATTGATCACTTTGGAAAAGGTTGCTCACGATCGCGTTCAATCGGATATTTTAAAGTAAACCATTGGTATTTTGCTCATCATGACATTCGACCCAAAAAAAATTTTAAAGCATTATTTTCTATACAATTAACAATGTACTACAAACTTTAAAAAAAACACTATAATCGAAGAGTAAATGGTTGAATGGAAGGGCTTAATACAGGCACATAGCCAAGTAGTTTTATTAATAATATAGGTATATTATCATTCACAACCTCCGATTGATAATAATGATTCGTTAATGAATGAGTCGGTGTGTCTAATTTTATCACTAAAGAGCAAGTTTGAGCGGTTGCCCCGCCGACCTTGACGAAGCTCAAAGGGTTACAGAAGGTCAAACTGAACACACCCTCCGTCGTAGGGGTCACCAATCTTGTGTTAATGCAAATGAAGTTTGTTGCGAGACAAAGTGGGTATAGAATACTGGTTGGCTAAGTAGTTTCATAAGGATTATAAATCACTTTATTATTCCCTCCGTTGCGTTAATTAATAATGACACCTAGACCAATCGCTGCTCGGTTACTAATAATATAGAATGTTGCGATTGCAATACAGAACTTGTATAAAAAGCTTGTTAATTGTAGTGTCCAGTGTCTTAAGATTAATAAAATCCTTTTGTTATTATCTAGATTGCGTTCATTAAATAAGTAAGATAATTGACACTTCAAGCAACTTGTTGATCCGTTATCTTTCCTATGTTACACAATCTTACGTTGATACTGACCAGCCTCAATCAAACAATCAATCAATTATTCTCGCAAGAACTTTTCTTATTATTTTCACTAGCTTTTGAACACACTTCTTCTGCGCCCGTGACTTCGTCCGCGTGAAATTTCAAACTCCCCCCATTCACCCTCTTAGGGGTGGATGGAATTTCGAAAAACCCTTTCTTAGTGGATAGATACTCTTTACAAAGAACACACCCTCCAAATTTCATGTCTCTAGGACCAGCGGTTTAGGCTGTGCGTTGATATATCAGTCAGTCAGGACTTTGAATTTTATAAACAAGATAAGCAGATGAGCTGATGAGTTATGAGCTCAACCACTTATTTCATTACATACTTGTGAATCTATTAAAAAAAAAAAAAAAAAACCTGACTGCGGTAAAAAACTTAAGTTAAATAAAAAAAACTGAAAAGTTAAAAACAAGCCCATTTTAAATTAAATAAAAGTTGGAAGCAGGTGGGACCCATTTGAATTGGAAAATATAATAAAAATGGTATGGGTCCCGGCTGCTTCCAACTTTTATTTCTATCTTTTTTTTAGTTTACAAATGTGAAAGATTTCGCAGACAATTTAGTTCTTGGTACGTATTTTTTACGATTTGTCACTTCGAATTACTTTTAACCATATAAGTTGTATATATTTTTGTAATCACCTTTTCAAACCCTTTGTTTTGATACCCCACTCGATAGGTTTCGAGCAAAATATTTTTTTTGAAGACAATACATATATCGCCAAAAATCTGCCATTTTTATTTTTTTTTTCAATTTTATTTACCCAGTGTCAGTCTCACAATTAAAACGAATCTAACGTCACCTCTCAAGCTGAAATTGATCAAGCCGTTTAGGCTACAGAGCGTGCCAAAGAAATATACATAGGTTCAACATACACTCGAAAAACATAACCCTCCTTCTGGCGCAGTCGGGTAAAAATAAAT
The DNA here is from genome assembly GCA_948474745.1 of Oligia latruncula. NCBI lineage: Eukaryota > Metazoa > Arthropoda > Insecta > Lepidoptera > Noctuidae > Oligia > Oligia latruncula. Next base: position 10,630,034 of record OX419684.1, read on the forward strand.
CTGTGATTCAGTCATAGCGGCTTATCATAATGCGCTCAGACATAACATGATAAGATTTTAGCGAGATTTGTGGACATTCACTTTTCAATACCAAATAATGTACCTACCTAGATACATGTAAATGACGGGGTATTTGATATATTAGGTACCTACGCTCTCAAACAATGCATGAAACGTGTTACATATTAATACGTTTCGATTCCGAATCATTAAATATTATTAAGAGGCGTTGCATCGATGTTCGTATGTCGGATCTTATTATTATGTGCATAGATTAAGTAATAATAGTACTAGTAGAGTGGCGCAGTGTCCTAAGAATTAATTCCCATACGACTTGTATGAAGGCTCCCGCAGGCAGGTGCGATACGACTCCGGTAGAACAGTTTCCATGGAGTTTTCATAAAAAATTGTTCCACCAGAGTCGCGTCACGCCTGTCTGCCGGAGCATTTAAACGAACCTTATTTATAGCACTAGCCGTTCCGTTTAGTTCGACGATGTAACTAGGTACCTAGTTAGGAATCCTACATGTTTCTAGACTTGCTTTCGAATTCCTGGATGCCGTATACCCACCACAGTGCTATAAAGGAAATACTACAACGCTATTTTCGAAAACATGCACGTTTTGTGATCCGATTCTAGCTGTAGGTACTCGACCTGCTTGAAATTTCAAGTGACACCGCAGTACTTCTTCTTTCTACTTTTTGGAAATATTAATAAAGTTTTCACTGGCACAGTTATTTTTAATAGCCCATTATGATGAAAATGTTCAAATATTATGCACGTGGGAGCCAATTAGCATTGTCAGGTCTAGCACAGTGGGTAACACGCAAACAAGTTGGTAGTAAACCTTGGAAAACTCCAGTCCAAAACATAACAACTTCGTCATTACTTTATTGTTAACTTACTCGTTCTAATTTGGCATCCTCTAATATCTTAGGTATAAATATTTTATGATCAGGGACAAAATACTTTTTACCATGTTTTTTTTTATCAATTTCAAAATTTTGAGTCGTCTTGTACCCACGGATACACATCAAGCTATATGAAAATATCCAATATAAGCTGACATCTGATTGTACGAAAAACCTATACAATGCGAGGTCAGGTAAAACTGGAAATTTATAGCTTGATGTGTCGCCGTGTGTGTGACTAGTATAGTAATGTGAAATTTTTGGCGTTTCATAATTACTTATTTACAAGAGCGGAGACTCCTGACTAGCCTTCACTGCCAATTATATGTAGATATTGTCTGCAAAAAAATCAATAAAAGTTTTTGACGCATTTTCATTTAATTGTTCAGTACCTAACTACTGTGAAATATTCCACCCCCCTGTGGTGTGTGTTTACTAGAAACTTTGGGTAAATATAAAATTCTCTTGAATCAAAATATTACGTGTATTATGTAACGCACGTAGAGCACTTTACGTATAGGTAGTTATTTTTACACGCACAGTATTAATGAATACCATATTTGTAGCTGTAATGATTCAGAACTCTGCTGCCATAATGAAATCGAACAAGAGAGAAATTAAAAATACAATAAGTATTTGCTGTAATTACTTATATAAGATTAAATACACTTGAATGAAGTTGAATGCGTCTTATTGAAGCCGGATTCAATCTTACTTATGTAGGCTAAAGTACAGTAAGCGATGTGCTTTATTAATTTCAATTTATTTTTAAAACTTAAACGGCATTACAATGATGGCGACGCACAATTAATCACTCTATATTTATAAAATTTACTTACATTTTATGTAGGAATGTATTCGCATTCGTTTCCCAGAATTATGCAGACATGAAGGTAAAAGTAGGTACCTACTATAAACAGAACGTCCAAGTGCTGTAATGAGCCGCATCGATCACGCACGAACTCGGCCGTAGGTGGCGCCATCAACCGGAATGCTTATTACCATAAAAGCATTTTATTAATCCTTTTGGATGGCGCCTGTACGGTCCCTTAAGTAACGGAATCTTACTCAGTGTAATAACGTTTAACTTTCTCGTGAAGAACTCCCATAATCAGACACAACCTACATAGAAACTTTCAGTGCCATAATATAATCATAAATCCCTATATGAAGAAAGACTTACCCTGTCTTGTGAACTGTCTGAGAAAATTAAACAAAAGTTTCTGAGGCCATTCCGAGGAAGGTTCAAATAAAATATGGAGGTAATAATGTAGGTATATGTAAGTGTGATTAATTGAAAATTATTAATAATTGTCTATCATTATTAATAATTACCGAAAGTCGAGATAAAAGTAAGAAATTAATCACATTTATCGGTGATTATTATTAATAGTGTAACCTTAGTGCCGATAAATGTAATACATTTTCAAAAATAACTTACGCTAAGCGACCAATAAATACCTATTGAACAAAGATATAGACAAAATACTTTAATTTTTAATGTTGATTTTACGGAGTCTATGATTGCATAATTTTTATTTTATTTACCTATCTATTCTTTTTTGATGTGACCTCTGAAGCTCCGCTAATGAGACACACACAAGTATCGTATTACATAGGATAAACGCTGAGCTTGACTGGTACTGGTAGCAAAATCAAAGAATAAACGATTTGGCATGTAAGTTTCTTTTAGTTATGTATTTGTAAGTACTATGGTATTATAAATAAATACCTACTGGACAAATAACTTCGAGTCTTATTTAACTTTAAAATTGACTCGAATACTTATTTATCTAAATAAATGATAAAGATCATAAACATACATTTTCGAAATGTTTAGAGGAAAGTACGAATTTCACGCGGACGCAGTCGCGAGCAGAAGCTAGTACCTACCTACAATCATATCATATGGACCACGGAATAGAAAAAACAAGTGGAAGTGCCCTTAGACTTCCTTAGTACGGGAACCAGTGTCGCCAAACTCATACAATTGCAAATTAAAATAAACATTTCAATACACAGAAAACGATGATATCATTGGCTACTTATTATAAATGCAACTTTGGCGAAAAGTTTATTTATTGTTGTTCAAAATTAAGTCTTATTACAACTACTGAATGTTGTTTTTATTTTACATGTCAAAATCAATGAAGCACATTTTTCCATGTATCAATCAAATTCGAGCAATCTACAACGAGTTCAGCTACTCAACGCTAGAGGGCGCTGTACTAAGTTACTCTTTTTAGCACGCTAACGTCATTGAAATAGATGTCATATTCGTATGCACCTGTTATCTATTTTGCTACTGAGCTAGGGATGAGGACAAGATTTCGATAATTTAATGTCGATATTTGTACAATGTAATAATTAAAATCTTTTATATTATGTAATGGACCAAAGTCAGTTTTTTGGGACTAATGTCCCGGGTTTCAAACACATTACTAAATTACAACTAAAATCAATAAAGTAAAACAACTATCGAATTCATTTCCTGTTTCAGTTTTTGTTTTGAATATTAACGACAGGATTGCGAGTAGGTACAACATTTGAGCACGGACTAAAATATAAAACAACTGTTTGAATAAAATTCCATAAATTGTTGAATAACATAAAAAAATTATTAAATTCAAATATTTCGAAAACGGTGCGTCCTAGGCAAAAAATAACCAAAATTTAACCCCCCCTGTGTTACCCCCGTGCAAGCAGTATCCCAACATGAATTAAGGAAAAAAAAATTTTCGACCGACAAAAAATTTGAAAAAAATTCTCAAACGTTTTTTTTTTTTCAATATTTCGCGGGTTTTTTACATCAGTGGTCCTCATGGTTTTCGACTAGAGCAGCAATTTCTTTCCAGAAAAGATTTTCATCCGAGCCACCATTTTGGAAATATAGAGCGTTTTATGTAAAATAAAATTCGGAGGCCCATAATTCGGAAACGGTGCGTCGTAGGACCATGCTTCTTAGAACCTAAATAGTTTCTATGGTCAAGGTTACTTCGAAACTGCAATAAAATTGGGACATTAAAAAAAATCGAAATGTTTTTTAAGTCCTCGCGCCAGTGCCCCTGGCTATGGCTACACTCCAACCGGACCCAGTTCTTTACCTGAATTAATAACAATAGAAAACGTATCTACTGGTTATTGAGAATGTTCTCCTTGTTTTTGAAGTCGGTTAAAAATGAAAATGAATTCAATTAGTGTACTCTATTAATAACATTAATATTAAATGTACTTAAGTGATGTCCCGAAACCCCGACATTAGTCCCGAAAAAACATTTTAGTTGTAAGTAAGTCTCCGACTTTCGTCTATGTTCCTCGAACTTTAAGCAAATTAGCTCTACCTATTCCGATCACTCATAATATGTCATGGTAACGTATAACGTTTCACTATATAAATACACATTTTATTGTTTTATCGATACCGAACTATTTGAATGTGTCCCATCCCTAATCGAGTAGCGTCGAACTTTCTAGAATGTATACGATGATATTCAAGACAGCGAGCAAGTTGATTTAGACTTTGAACAATGGACATAAGGTAGTTTTTAGTTCGTAACAAAGTAATAAATATGGTTTTGTCAATAAAAACAATTTTATTGAAATATATCATAGTTTTATACTTACCGGTGATACGATACACCTCCGCAAGATACATTTTTTGTCCTGCTATCGTTTTTGCATGTAAAAATTGCATAATAAGGCATGTTTGTAATATTTTTCGTTACGTGCGAGACGTCCTATCACAGCAAGTAGCTAATCGCGATTGAGCCGCCTCAGAGCCGGTGTTGCGGAGCTCCGCATAATTGTGACACACGCGCGATAGCTGCGTGGCACTTCCACTTGTTTTTTCTATTCCGTGATATGGACACTTATCCGATCGAGATAAAGTTCGGACATAAATTACATCTCGCTGAGATGATAACCGGTAAAAGATGTTCCCGGAACACACACTTACTCAGTTATTCCGAGTAGCATTGATGAATTATGAAGGAGCCCATTATTTTACCATGCGATTATTTATTGCAAAAATAAAAATAAATACTGCTCACAATCTTATGCAAATAACTTCACATACAAAATATATTCAATAGGCCTACAGGCTAGACAATCATCCTATGGCCCAAAAGTCGTAAGTCAATAGTATTCAGTGAGTTACAATCATTTCTATGTGTGTGAGTAGGGCAGCTCTATATTTGTCGGTTCCAAATAGAAGTCGTCGCAAATCTAACGGGAACGGAACGATAACGATACGAGGTGTAACTATTGCACAATAATTCTTTCTTGGTCAGTGAAAGGAGGTTAGAAACAATATGATGTAAAAATGAAGCTGAAGAACAAGATTTTTTCTCTGAAAGTATTTTGTCTTTGTCATCTATCTCATACAACACATTGTTCAAACTCTGCTCGTGAGTCGTACCGTACCCATTCGTAATAAAACGCATCGTGTGTCGCGACCTCGGCAAATGCGCCAAGGTACTGGTGGAAAAGTACTGGAGAAAAATGAGCGATAGGGGCTGTAAACATTTTCTTAAATCGTAGAGACCTTGCGTGTCCTTGAGTTTTTTATGTCTGCACCTCATTTCGGTATAACTTAAAAATTACGAGAATAAATAACATCTCCATTATTTCTTATTCACATTGACCAATTAAATAAAATTATATTTTTATTGTTTTTGCCTACGTCTTCGTATTGTGTTCAAGTAATTTTATAACCGAGGCTGTTTTCAGAAAGGTTCTTTACCGCTGCCGAACCTGGATCGGCAGACTAACACAAGCGTGCCACACCCACACGTTTTAAACATTTTGCAATACGCACGCGTCACTTACACGCGCACGTATTGTACACATAAGAATTTGTGGATGTGTGAAAGTGTAAATCGAGGCGCCTTCTCTACACACACTCCACAAGTTTGAGCATGCGCATGTGTTGGTTACTCAGTGCGGCAGTACTCGAAATAAACACTACTACCATCAAAAACATAACTTGTAAAAAAAGCCGTCTCGCAACTCAGTTCTTCTACCGTAAAAAGTTGTGAGATCCATGTAATACCAAGTCGGTTAATTTATTCAGTCCCTACTTAAGGGATCTTCTGTCTTAAGTTATTACGACGTAATTAGCTTACCTAACAACAACTTATAGTGACCATATCAATATTAAAAATCTTTTATGTTTTAAATAAATAGATTGACTTGGCCATCGCATGAAAACACAATGTATCTCACAAGTACTACATATTATATTAAATTAGATTGTTTAGTGCGATTGCCAAGTCAATCTATTTATTTAAAACATAAAAGATTTTTAATACTTTTTCCTTTCCGGTACCTTTTTTTTTTAACATAATCCGTTGAACATTTTACAAAATATTACCTTTGAACATAATTATACACTAAACACTAATTGTATTGTGTAATTTGAAGTTTCTATGTCTGCTAGAAGTGCCTTATTGATGATCGGTCAGTCAGTCAGTGAGTGAATGAGTGACAAAATTAAGAAACTTTGACTAGTTATAATTCTTAAACTACTGGTTCAAATTGAATGAAATTTGAAATATACCGTGTTTATACAATGCCTGCTTGGTTACTGAAAATTCAGGCTTCTAGTTTTATCCACAACGAAGTTATAGGGGGATCGAAAATCACCTGAACTGCTTCGAGATGGATGGTACAGCCTAGCCGTGCCGCTTTTTGCTCGACTTGGCGGGGGCACTGCCCCAGATTCTTTTAAAAGGTAGGCTCAAAATTTAAAATCAACGTATCAGACAGGAGTACACTATAATTTTGTAAAGTCGAATTAGAATTTAATGCTACTTTTTTTATATTTTAGAAGAGTTTCGTGTCAAATAGCTCAATCGAAACAACTTTATTCAGGAATAATTTCAATACGTATTGTTTTTTCCCTGTAACCGTTACATTTGTTGGTTTGCAGTTATTCCCTCGGATAAACCAGGATAAATATTAGAAATACTAATACATCATACAAGTAACGTGTTGCCACGGTATAATTACCTATACCCATGGTGTTGCTGAAAACAAATTGTTGTCGATGCAATTAAATTTTGGCGTGTTCGTGAGTCTTAATGAGACAAACAAAACGGCACCGTAATTGCGTAACACAGTTTCAATTACAATCCGAGAGTTTTACGGTTTTAGACATTTATTTTCTCAAAAGATTTACACAATCATTTACAGAGAAAATACAATATTATAACTTAAAAATACATAAAGCCGATTGGCGTAGTGGGTTAGTACTATGACAATGACAAAATTACATTAGGATTTCGTAACAGTTTCAGTAAAAGGGTAGTTATAGAAACTAAGTGCACGATGACGTCGTACTTATGCGTATCGCCACTGCGGGAAGGTGTGCACGAGTTGAGGGATACCCGATACAATAAGTACATGTTTATTAAGTTTTGAAGGATATTTCTAATCGGTTGCTTCATAGGTTTAAGTACCTAATAAATTCATGAACGTGGCTGAGTTGTCAAAATGAAAGAAATTGCGATCAGTTGTCATTTTATGTGTGTTACGCAATTACCTCGCGGTTCAGTCAAAGTCAAAGGTGAAGAATGTTTATTTTTAAATATAAACAATTTAGTAGACCATTCAGCTTATCATGCAATATTTTCACTAATCGGATTTTCACCTTGTTTAGGGGGAGAGGCCTTGCTTCTAAAGTAAACTGCGATAGAGATATGAATTATCTGTTTGGAAAGCATTTATCATTTCCTGGTACCTACGCACCAAATGACGACATCATAGTCGCCACTCGCGAAATTACTGATAATAGTCGAAAGTAACCTAGTTCTGCCTGTAACATTGATATGAATGAAGTCTGCAAATACCTAAGTCCTGAAGAAACGTTAAGATTTCTTATTTCACATTTGGGTTCGTGATACATTTTTTTAATGACATTAAGTTTACCTAAATAAACGAAGGCAACCTTTGCAATTTTTATGGATGATTTACATGTTCTAATTGATCCTCAAGTGGGTACTTCGTCTTTCGAAATATGGGTTAGTAAAACTTTCCAGTAGACATTAATGAGTGACAACAAGTCTATTTAATGTCTTTGTTCAATTAATATGTAGAGTTATGCGTGAGTGCGCCCACGCATCCACTCGGTGTTATTTTTAAATGTCCCCATAGTCATTTCTTAGCTACGTTAGGCCACGTGTAAGAGAGCACGGATTTCAAGGGAGCAATCACCTTTTGCGCGCAAATGGCAGTACATCTGGCACATGCGAATTAGCCAAAGAATATTCGAGAGAAAATTTATTCCTACGCGACATAAACCACGTTGCCAACCGTTAGAACTTTTGGCCCTTTAAAATTCCATCAGCCTCCTATTTTGTAACATGTCAGTGTTTCATGTTTTGTTTTGTCGATGTCAAAGTAAAGGATACAGAAGCTGAAAATCCGCCTGTTCTTCACGGAAAGCCTGCCATTTGACCTCCCATGACGACACCTATAATATATGTAATTTAATGCCCATACTATAATATTGTCTGATCTTGAATACAACGCAATGAATGTTGTTGACCTGTCAAAATGAAAGTCATTGGTACTGTTACTGTGTTACGCAATTACCCCGCTGTTGACATATACTTTTTAACCGACTTCCAAAAAGGGTTATATGTTCGACTTTATGTATGTTCACGGATTTCTCCGTCAATTGTGGACCTATTTAAAAAAAAATTGTTTGAAAGGATATGCTCTCGAGGTGGTCCCATTGTCACCAAGTCGGAATCTGATAAGGGAATCCCATAAAAATTGAGGGAAACACTCAAATTTTATAGGGAAACCTATAGCGATTCGGGTATTTTTTTATAGTAACTCGTGCATTTGCTTTCGGAAATCATCATTTGGTGCAGTGGAACTGATGATGAAGACCACAGATGGCCATCGGAACTACTCCATAATAAGTATTTCACGAATTGCGATTCGATTAGGTACCTACTTTAATGTAGTTGCTAAGCAATTTTGCTCGTCACAATGCGTATGGCGAAGTGGAGCTGATGATGACTTCTCAATCAGCTCCAGTTCTCCTGATTCTTACTAGGCAAACTCCTCAACAATTAACGTCCCTGTATCGGGAAAAGTAATATTATAAAAGGTAGCAGCAGCAGCAGACAGCAGCAGCAGCAGCAGCTGGTGGTAGCAGTTGACTCAAAATTAACTCAAAATTATGAAATAACTTTAATTTCGGAAGTCGGTGCCTTGGGATCTGTATTCTAGTTTTAGTTTTTTGCCACCGACTTCCGAAATTAAAGTTATTACCGACTTCAAAAAAAAGGAGGTTATCAATTCGATACGTATGTATGTAATATTATTGGAATTGCATTATATTCACATATGACAATCTATTAGGGCTTCCAAACAAATATACAAAATTTTATAGACGTATGTATGTATGTATGTATGTTTGTCCACGCATATCTCCGTAACTATTAATCGGATCGTGACCATTCTTTTTTTATTGGCTTACATTTACTTCAACTTAGGGAACAGTGCAAGTTTCATCAAAATCGATTCAGTAATTTTCAAGATATGGACTAAGACGTGAAAGTGTGACGGCCTGGCTTATTGATACGAGCTACGGGTGTAGTGTCAAAGCGAAAACATCTCAAAACCTTGGTCAAATTCTAGTGCAACAACTAAAAATTACCAAATAAAAAGTAATTTAAAAAAATTAAACCGACTTCAAAAAGAAATGAATTCAAAATTATGAAATAACTTTAATTTCGGAAGTCGGTGGCAAAAAACTAAAACTAAAATACAGATCCCAAGACACCGACTTCCGAAATTAAAGTTATTTCATAATTTTGAGTTCATTTCTTTTTGAAGTCGGTTTAATTTTTTTAAATTACTTTTTTTCATAATTTTGAGTTAAGTAATTTCTTTTTGAAGTCGGTTTAATTTTTTTAAATTACTTTTTATTTCGTAATTTTTAGTTGTTGCACTAGAATTTGACCAAGGTTTTGAGATGTTTTCCCTTTGACACTACACCCGTAGCTCGTATCAATAAGCCAGGCCGTCACACTTTCACGTCTTAGTCCATATCTTGAAAATTACTGAATCGATTTTGATGAAACTTGCACTGTTCCCTAAGTTAAAGTAAATGTAAGCCAATAAAAAAATCGCGGACGAAGCTCGGGTCACCAGGCCTGTCAAGTGCGCAGACATGCGCATACTGCGCCTGGATGACTCCGTGACGGAGGGAGATGTCGTGGCCGCCGTTGTCAGGACGGGCGGGTGTCTGGCCGACCAGGTGAAGGCGGGCACCTTACGTCCTGACTACACGGGCATGCGAACCATAACGGTAAGCTGCCCCGTGACGGCGGCCAGAACCATCACGGAGGGCCGAAGGCTCCTGGTGGGCTGGGTCTCAGCGCAGGTAAAACTGCTGGACCCCAAGCCTCTGAGGTGCTACCGATGCCATGTGGGGCACCACGTTGGCATCCAGTGCACCTCCGAGGTAGACCGCAGCACACTGTGCTTCCGCTGCGGTCAGCCCGGGCTTAAGGCCGGCTCTTGTAACGCCGCGCCGCACTGCATCGCATGTGCGGCTGCTGGCAAGCCGGCCGATCACCGGGCGGGGAGCAAGTCCTGCGCTCCACCCGCCGGAACCAGGAGGAAAGGCAGGCCCTCCGCCGCCGTTGCCACTTCCACCGTCGCCGCCGCCGCTGCCGCCGCCACCGCCGCCGCCGCTGCCGCCGCCACAACCGCCGCCACCGCAGTCGCCGTTGCCGCCGCCACTACCGCCGCCACCGCCGCCGCTGCCGTCGTGGAGCCCTCGCAGGGGGCCCGGGAGGGGGCTGAAATGGAGGACTAATGGCTCCATTGCGCCTCCTCCAAGCGAACATCAACCACTGCGCCTGCGCTCAGGACCTGTTGCTCCAGAGCGTGGCGCAGTGGTCGATCAACATCGCCGTGGTCGCTGAGCCGTACTTTGTCCCGCCCAGGGATGACTGGGTGGAGGACCTGAGCGGCTCAGTGGCCATAATTTCGTCGGTCGCCGCCGGCACCCCGTCCCTCGAATGCGTCACGAAGGGACAGGGGTGCGTAGCAGCACGGTTCGGAGAGGTTGTAGTCGTGGGAGTGTACTTCTCTCCGAGCCGAACTCTCGCCGAGTTCCACAACTCTTTAACAGAGTTGACTGTCGTCGTCGCCGGAAGCCATCCCTTCCCCGTGCTAGTGCTCGGGGACTTCAATGCCAAGAATTTGGCCTGGGGTTCCCGTTACACGGATGTGCGGGGCAGGATGGTGGAGGACTGGGCTCTGGAAACAGGCCTGGTCGTCCTAAATCGGGGTTCTGTTCCCACGTGTGTGCGGATGCGGGGGGAGTCCGTGGTGGACATTTCGTTCGCCAGCCCCGCTCTGTCACAGCGTGTAATTGACTGGCGCGTCATGGAGGAGGTGGAGACCTATTCCGATCACCGGTATATCCGGTTCGACGTCTCCGCCCAGACCTCTAGCGCGCTGGTCCAACAGGCCCCGAGTGGTCCGCGGTGGGCGCTGAAGCAGCTGGACCGGGAGCTCCTCCTGGAAGCCTCGATCGTGCAGGCCTGGGTGTCATCACCGGACAGGCCTGCCGATATCGACGAGGAGGCGGAGTGGTTCCGGGAGGCCATGTCCGAGATCTGCGACGTGGCAATGCCCCGAGTCCGGCCAGGACGCGCCCGACGTCAGGTGTACTGGTGGTCGCAGGAGCTGGAGGCGCTACGCAAGGCGTGCGTCGACGCGCGACACCGGTACACCAGGCACCGCAGGCTCCGCATTCGTCCTTCGGATGCGGAAGCCACGGAGGCGGAGCTGTACGAGGGGTACAGAGCAGCGAAGACCGCCCTCCAAGAGGCTGTCCAGCGGGCCAAGGACATGGCCCGCGAGGAGATGCTGGAGACTCTGAACAGAGATCCGTGGGGGCGCCCTTATAAAATGGTGCGGAATAAACTCCGTACCTGGGCCCCCCCCGCTGACGCAGAGTCTCCGCCCCCAGCTGGTGGAGGAGGTGGTGAGCGCTCTGTTCCCTTCACGGGGGGAGCACACCCCCCCGCCCATGGCTCCGCCAATTGCGGTGCCCGAAGCGGACCACGCGGACGACGACGACGACATCCCTGAAGTGACCGGGGTAGAACTGAGAGCGGCGGTAGGAAGGCTGAAGGCCAAAAATACCGCCCCAGGACTCGACGGCTTGCCGGGTAAAGCCTGGGTCCTGGCCTCGAGGGAGAGCCCTCGAGGCCAGGACCCAGGCTTTACTCGACTGAAGGCGCTCTTAAGCGCATGTTTGGAGAGAGGCCAGTTTCCACTCCGTTGGAAGACGGGGAAGCTGGTCCTCATTCGGAAGCCAGGGCGCCCTGCGGACTCTCCGTCCGCATACCGGCCCATCGTGCTGCTCGACGAGGTCGGCAAGCTCTTTGAGAGAGTGATTGTGGGCCGCCTCGTCGGGCACCTGGTGAGGACGGGGCCGGATCTTACGGACAGCCAGTTTGGTTTCCGCAAGGGGCGCTCGACGGTGGACGCCATCATGCGCGTGAGAGCCCTCACGACGGGGGACGCGGTGTCCCAGGGTGGGGTCGTCGTGGCGGTGTCACTCGACATCGCCAACGCGTTCAACACCCTGCCCTGGAGCTGCATTGTGGAGGCACTCCGGTATCACCGGGTGCCGCCCTACCTCCGTCGAATAGTCGAGGCGTATCTGACGGACAGAGCCGTCAGCTACCCCGGTCGCGATGGGGAGTGGAACCGGCGAGAGATGTCGTGCGGTGTCCCGTAGGGATCGGTCGTGGGGCCGTTCCTGTGGGACATCGGCTACGACTGGGTGCTGCGGGCCGACCTCCCTGATGGCGTCAGCGTGGTTTGCTACGCTGACGACACGCTGGTCCTGGCGCAGGGGAGGTCGCATCAGGCGGCGGCCGACGCGATGACACGCGGGGTTGCGATAGTCGTGGAGAGGATCCGGCAGTTGGGTCTCGAGGTGGCATTGCACAAGTCCGAGGCCATGTCGTTTCATGGGCCCCGGAACGCGCCACCATCGGGATCCCAACTAACGGTAGGAGGGGTTCACATCGGCGTCGAGACAACGATGAGGTACCTGGGTCTCGTCCTCGACAGCCGGTGGAACTTCGTCGAGCATTTCCGACGTTTGGCCCCCAAACTGGAACGGGCCGGGGCCGCCTTCAAGCGGCTCTTGCCCAACCTGAGGGGGCCAAACGCCTCCTGCCGGAGGCTTTACGCGGGGGTCGTGCGGTCCATGGCCCTATACGGGGCCCCGGTGTGGGCGCGTTCACTGCGGCGGCGAGCCGCCCACTACCTGAACGCGCCCCAGAAGGTGGTAGCCGTAAGGATCATCCGGGGCTACCGCACGATCTCTGGCGAGGCGGCAAGCCTCATTGCCGGACTGCCGCCATGGGATCTGGAGGCGATAGTCCTCGCGCGCCTGTATGAGTGGCGCGCGGAGGCACTACGCCGGGGGGAAGTTCCGCTTCCGCGGCAAATTGCTGCGGAGCGGACGGATCTCCGGCGCGATCTCATGGCGACATGGAAGGAGCGACTGTCGCAACCCAGCGCAGGGCACGCCGCGATAGCGGCGATAAGACCCCTCTTTGAGGAGTGGCTAGAGAGGCGCCACGGCGCCCTCACCTACCGCCTGACGCAGGTCCTCACCGGACACGGATGTTTCGGGAGGTTCCTGCACATCATCAGGCGGGAGGAAACGCCCGGGTGTCACCATTGCCAGGATCGCCCAGAGGACACGGTGGAGCACACGGTGGAGGTCTGCCCCGCTTGGGCGGAGCACCGCCGTGTCCTCGTAGAGGCGATCGGCAGCGGCGGCGACCTCTCGCGCCCGGCCCTGGTGCAAGCCATGGTCCGGGGCGAGAGGGAGTGGGAGGCAGTCACCTCCTTCTGCGAAGCAGTCATGCTAGCGAAGGAGGTGGCGGGACGGCTCAGGGAGAGAGCCTCCCGTCCCAGCCGCCGCGGGAGACGCTCCGGGCGTCGGGAGCCGCGCGACGACTCCCGGCCACCGTAGGCGCGGGCCTGCGGGCGGAGAGTAATGGGTAGCTCACCGTCCGATCAGGACCAGGCCCGTGCCGGACGGCGCGTACGTGTTCCACGCGCGCCTCAAAGAGATGTCAGCATCGAGGAGGGGCCCCATAGGGCCGAAGCCTGCCGGCTCAGCGGGATTGTCCGAAAGGGTTACCGCTGGCCCGGAACATAAAGGGCTAAGGAAGGAACACGGGTGGGTTTTAGTCAGTAAGAGTCTGACACTCCCTTCCGCTCCACACATCTCAAAACCTTGGTCAAATTCTAGTGCAACAACTAAAAATTACCAAATAAAAAGTAATTTAAAAAAATTAAACCGACTTCAAAAAGAAATGAACTCAAAATTATGAAATAACTTTAATTTCGGAAGTCGGTGGCAAAAAACTAAAACTAAAATACAGATCCCAAGACACCGACTTCCGAAATTAAAGTTATTTCATAATTTTGAGTTCATTTCTTTTTGAAGTCGGTTTAATTTTTTTAAATTACTTTTTGACTTTGTAGTGGTTTTTTGGACGTCGCGGTTGTATTTTTTTGTATACCTACCTAAATGTTTTTTATTTTTTTAAGCCCGTAAATATTCACTGTCACATTCATTTACCACAATATAATGTTACCGAAACGACCACGCTTAGCAGATGCATTGATATACCTAATGATCAATATCATATTTTTCTGACTATTTTACAGATGCGTGGTGTAAAATGTGCATGTGTGTGTGTATATGTTATAAACATTCCTTTAAAAATAACAATATATTATGTAAACACCGCTATGTTTAAGTACTTAAACTATATCATTGTTCCTAGACAATGATATTGTAAAAGCTGCTCCACGTGCTGAGGACAAGTCGGCAACATGTAAACAGCGTGTAGTGATAGTGACGACATATGCATCTTTATGCAGTACCTCGGTAATATATTACCGGGGCACTACTAAGCTACATCCGAACCTAGCCACATTTGTATCAACAGAAGACGTCACAAAATACAATAAGTACCGATACCTGTTACCTCCCATACTAAACGGTTGATACTTGTTACCTCTCATACTAAACGGTTGATACTTGTTACCTCCCATACTAAACGGTTGATACTTGTTACCTCCCATATTAAACGGTTGATACTTGTTACCTCCCATACTAAACGGTTGATACTTGTTACCTCCCATACTAAACGGTTGATACCTGTTACCTCCCATACTAAACGGTTGATACTTGTTACCTCCCATACTAAACGGTTGATACTTGAGGGGCTCGTGGCTTAATAATAACACCCCGGGTCGATCGAAGGTTAAGCTACGCTTGCCGTTGCTCGGTCCGTGGATGGGTGGGTGACCATCCATTAAATTTTATAAAGTCTATTCAAATGTATGTTTCAAATTGATGTTATTTCAAGTTAAACAAATATCTACTTTATTTTATTATTAATTATGTTGATTTCAGAGTGACTAGCATTATTGAAAAAGTTATAAAAATGTTTGAAGTTGTAGCGTAAACTGCACTTTCTAAGTGTAGGAATTAAAGTTATTTTTCCATAATCTCATATTTGTTTACATTTTTGGCAAATAAGTCGCGAAGCCTCGGAGAGCACGTCAAACCGTTGGTCCCGGCTGTTATTTGTAGATCTTTGACATCATTACGGGAAGTCAGAAGCCCGGAAATCCGACAACCAGTCTTACTAAGGAGTATCGTATTACCCAGCAACGGGTTGTGGTGGTTAGATATGCAGTGGCTCCATTTAAAATACTGGTATTCAGCTGAGTTAGACTGGAAGCCGACCCCAATGTAATTGGGAAAAGGCTAGGCAGAGATGACCTGTTACCTGCCTGGCATAACATGAAAGTATCGTGGCGCGTGTCAATTAAAACGTAGCAATGTTTTATTACGACATGGACATTCCGTTTTTAGCCAACGCTATACTTTACTATTTTTAGATCTTCGTAACGAAATCGTTTCTTTGTTTAGTAGTTCTTGTTATACTTACAAAAAAAGCCGTGGGAGAGTTTTGACTGAATTTTGTTTATTTTTTGTTTAAAAAACTTTAGCTTCAGTCATTATTTTTCATCGCTTTTAGGTTCGAAAACCGCGAAAACCGTCGTTTGATACAAGTGAGCATTTGTCATTACACTCTCGGCTCAATTACTTACGCCTTGTATCAAAATCTACTATTTTTGTTAGGGTTAAAGGAGGACACCAAGGGAAAGGCCGTCCTGGATTTTAATAATACGTTTATTGTTTTGCTATACTCCAACAATTTTTATATCAAACCGTTTTGTAAACTCAGTAAGAAAAGATGCATATTCATTGATTTTTTATATTATATCAAAGTAAATATCACTGATATCATGTGACTTCACAACATTCGCAACTTAATTAACCAAGTAGGTACACTTAAACAAAAAAAAAATTACTTCTCATTTTGTTATTAGTTTGCAGACTGTAATGTAATTCCTAGACTCCGCTACTGAATGTCGAAATTTGAAATGTCGACGTATGTTAGTTCTAAAGGACAGGATCTCGATGTACGCCAGTTCGAAAGTTCACTGGAGCGATGTATGCAAGGCCGACGTATTGTTAGTTAGAAAGCATACGAGTGCGATGTACGCCAGTTCGAAATTACCCTGTTACGAAGTATGAAATGCCTCCGTACTGTTACTGGTACTCCTACAACATTATAATCGTTTATTCCCATCTGCCCCCTTCGAGCTTGCCACCGGGGTGGTGGCTGGCACTAAGTAGTGGCGTTTACCACCCCGGTGTTATGGATCATCCGTCCCGTAAGGATCATCCGGGGCTACCGCACGATCTCGGGCGAGGCGGCAAGCCTCATTGCCGGACTGCTGCCATGGGATCTGCTGTCATGGCGGCATGGAAGGAGCGACTGTCGCAACCCAGCGCAGGGCTCGCCGCGATAGCGGCGATAAGACCCCTCTTTGAGGAGTGGCTAGAGAGGCGCCACGGCGCCTGACGCAGGTCCTCACCGGACACGGAAGTTTCGGGAGGTTCCTGCACATCATCAGGCGGGAGGAAACGCCCGGGTGTCACCATTGCCAAGATCGTCCAGAGGACACGGTGAAGCACACGGTGGAGCTCTGAAGGGAGCTAAATGATCCAACACACACGCTACCGTCAGCGAGAGACATAGAACTCACATCTGTGCTATGCAATTATACAATACAAATGAAATTGAGTTTATACAATGCAAAAGATAGTCTTACAATCTTTAGCAGGTGAGTCAATATTTAGCCAGTCTAAAACCTGGTTGAACTGTAGCGGTATCTACAACGCCACATGCGAACAACGCGTCATACTGACGTCACGCAAATCCTACATCGCGCAAGCAGAGTTTACCGCGCAATGAGCATAGATACAACGGCCCGACATGAATCATTGGGCAGTTGCCCGCCAGACACAACAACCGTCTGGTCGGAGGATCCTCCATTTTCTATGGAGGTTGAGTGAACTTTACACCCTGTTCCTCATACCTCTATAGAACTAATAGGCCCTTAGATAATTATGTATTTCACTTCTTTTACTAAAAAGATTTAATTTTTTCCTTAAGTACAGTCAACAAAGGAGTTAAGTATACAGGAGCGTCGGATATTGTTGAAGTTTACTAAGAAACCGATGGATATTCTCGAATAAAATTTTAGTTTATTAATAGAAAACAAACAGCTCATTTATTAAATTAAATTTCAGTCCAGAACATCCATCGGTTTCTTAGTAAACTTCAACTATATCCGACGCTCCTGTATACTTAACTCCTTTGTTGACTGTACATACATGATGTTTTTGTAGATATAGACAAGGCACCGTCATGATGTTAATATCATACATATGAAATATGTAGTACCACCGGAAAAACGTGTTTATAGTAATACTAGCGGCCCGCCCCAGCTTCGCACGGGTGCAATTTTTTTTTCGAATTTTCTAAATAGTCTTTGATAAAAACCTTGTCCCGGCAATACCGAACAAAACAAAAAAAAAAAAAACAACCAATTTGGTGCAGAACCTATAAAATTACTCATTAGTGGGTAATAATGACTACTCATAAACTAAAATAATGACAATTAAATAAATTAAGACGTTTTTATTCATTCTGCATCATTAATTTGTTAATAAAAATAATTTTGACCGCTTCCAAGTAGGTATGGGGCGGCCGCTCTGTGCGTCGGAACTACTCGGAACACCGCGCTGATCCGCGCGCCGCCGCGCCGCCCGCCGCCGCCGCGCGCCGCTTCGATCGATGCGTTATTTTTAATTTAGATCTCGAAAGTGGAAAGCGTTTTGTGGGTAATTATGAGCGTACATATTCTCCAAATTGACGAAACTGTTTTAGGAGCAGAAATTCTTTTAGCACGTTTTTCATTATTAAACAATAATGAAAAACGAGCTAAAAGAAAAGGATCGGTCGTGGGATCGCCCGCACTTGAGGATGGGGCCCGCTAGGCATGGCGGGCTGATACCAGTCGGGGGTGCGGCGACTGTACATACAAGTATCTCCCGGGCCCGCGACTTATAGTAGAAGAAGGAACAGTGGGGTTTTACTCGGTACGGTAGGAGTCCGACATAACTCTCCGTTCTTCCCAGACGGAGGAATTCCCAAAGAAAAAAAAAGGTTAGGGGCCAAGCCCCCCTGGAAAAAAGCCCTAGATAAAAACACTTAGGTACTGCTTTATAAATTTACAGTAAGACTACCTATGCCTTTTATGGCACTAAGTAGTTCTAATTGAACCGAAAAAACAAAGACACGATAAGAATTACCAAAGTTTATAAAACATTGACCTACCCCCCCATTATTTTAGAATTTTTCCTCAATGTCGCTGATGTTTGTGGAAAAGTTTTAGATAAACTACGTTGTTAATAAAATTTAGGAAACACTTATATAAATTAGTTCGATTTAGCTGTCACCATATAGTAATTAGTAACGCAACCACAGCACCTTTCCGAGCACCACAAAACGTCGGATGTTCCTTTATCTTTGTTTAGCGTCCAACAAATTGTGAAGAGCTTTATAACTTCTGAAGAAAAAATATGCAGAACAAAAGGTCCATCTTATACATAAATCTTTTACCTAAATTATACGTTACCATACATTCAAGTATCAATTCACTTTTTAGAATAAAGGTCAATATCGCAAATCGGGTAAACATCATCGTCCGCACAGCGTCTGCATTGCCGTGATTGAAGTTGATTGGGGGCGGTGTCGCCTAAATTGTGAATTATTGGTCGCTGTATTAGTAAGTACACCACACCCCTCTTATTTCACGTGTTTATTGTACAGACGCCAGCACATCAAGCTGCTACAATCTGTCAATTTTCTTTAATAGATTTTCAACTTTATCGCTACAGCAAAAGGTTCAAAGTTGATTGGGAAAATTTGACAGTTTCGGGTAGCTTGATGTGCTGGCGTCTGTACAGGTATTATAAACTAGCTGACCCGTCAGACATTCTGCTCTCTAACATTTCATACAAAAATCCCGTAGAAAAAGGACGTAGAGTTTTTCCAAGAAACTCTTTCCGTAAAACTAATTCGGACTATTACGAACATTTTATCCAAAAATAGCCCAATCGACCTAGTCGTTGTCAAGTGATGCGCTTACGAATACGAACGAACAGCATTTAATTTTTAGTTATATACCTAGATAGAAGATAGATGTACAATCTTCTGAAATATTCTGCCATTTAGCGTTCCGTTAATAATTGAATGACTTGTTTATTTTCGTTTACGAAGTCGTAGACATTCTACCGACCGTATAAATATATTGTTCTCTCTTACAAGACGACTAGACTACCGATTTTTTTCTGAAATTGTTTTTGTCTATTTTTGTCCAATGGAATATATTTGAGTAAATGCATGTATTTGGATGGGCTATGGAAAATTTCCGATTTATTACGTGACAGAATATCAGTAGAGAGGCTAGAAATACCTACTTATTTTATATTACCTACACGTTGCATATTTATGGCTTATACAGGTAGGCAATAAATGTCAATGCGTGCATGAGTGCGGAATATAAATGTAATATTAATAAAACCATCCTAATAATATCTTTATTCAAGTACCACGGAACACCGATTCTTAGAACATGGAAATATAGTCAACATCGTGGTAAAGCTGAAGTAGTGGATTAAAGAGATAATCTCAATCTGATGAATAATATTTAGTAGGCAGTGACTTGATGATTCTATTATCTAGATTAGATGTGCGCCAGCGGCGGCGCGCCTCTCAAAGTACGTCAGCGGCGGCGGCGGCGTGAGAATTTTAGCTTATTTTGGTTTAATAACTGTAATTTAGGTGATATATTAAAATCAATCCTGTTTTTGAAAAAAAACTTTATTAAAAAATCAAAATCAAGCCAGGATCACTCTTTGACATCTTTTTTGCATTGCTTGTAATTGTCATGGACAAATATTATTTTATTTAGTCTCCGGGGGCCTAGATAGACGACTATGTTATTTTATCTCTTGATCAGAGTCAATTTTGGTATTGGGAGTACTTAGCATAATCAGCCTGTAATGTTCCTACTGCTGGGACACAGACCTCCTGTCTGTGAGAGGGAGTGGGCCATAATCTACGACAAGGGTGTGGGTTGGTGCTTGTCACATGTCTCCGATGTTTTTGGTTCTCACGATGATTTCCTTTACCGTTTTGAGAACAGTGGTGATGAAATTAAATACTCAAAGTGGTTTCGAACTCACGACCTGCAAAGGCAACTCGTGAGTCGGGGCCGATACCATTGGGCCTCCACTGATCTTTGGAGTACTTATATAAGTACTCTTGATTATTATCATAATTATAATAATCATATCAGTATTCCTACTTTTATCATTAAACTTCCAGAAACGTTTTTATTGTAATCTGGATAGGTACTGTTTGGGAGAGTAGACGACTTCGTATTGTTAAAATTATTTTTTTCGAAAATAGCGCTCATATTTTTATTAAATAAATTTAGGATTCTGTCCAAGGAAGTTGCTTGACGCATTTCCCGTTGGCATCATCTGTAAATATTTTGATGTGTCGTAAAGGAAGAAGGAAAAGGTTGTTTATCATCAGAATGTTTAGTATCACTAAGTATACGAACCATATAGTCGGTACATATTTGATGATATTTTGATACCGGTCATCTTTCTTGTGGGGTTTTAACCAACGCGGACATACAAAAGCGTTAACATCTGCAAAAGATAGTTATAATTGAATTTTTATGTCCTGAACTTAGATTTTCGATTACCAGTTATTGCTAGTGTTTAATCAAAATTATATGTACCTATAGTAAAGCCTCATAAAAATTAAATTTTTGGAGGTAGGTAATCAATGTTATCAAACAGAAACAAGTTAAGTAGATAACCTTGAACTTCATACAAAGATTTGACGTTTATGTAATTAAAATTATTTTTCTTACGTATAGGTAGGGCCTATACATATATATATCCCTACCTATACATATATCCCGTGCCGTCTCTCAGCATGAGACGTGACGATATTATAATAATTTTAGTAGGAAATAAAGACTAATAAAAATATTGCTTAAGATTCCCAAATCATGAATTGTAAAAGAAGTGG